>OX459034.1:51573097-52773097 GCA_949775005.1 Orthosia gothica | reverse complement strand
AATTGGTATTTCAAATACCTGACGCTGAGGTATTTTGTAGTTAGTATTTCAAATACTTATGGCTTTACAAATACATTTGGACATAAATACATTTAGCGATTTTATTAATGGGTGGGCGTTCTGCAGAAAATAGCGCTCGATAACTTTCGTAAGCAAAATGGCGACCGCGTATGTCAATTGTCATTTTCATTTCAAACGGATATTTGCACGAAATTTCTGTGTATTAATTAATTTTATTAGTACGAACGAGTGTCACGATGGGTGATCGAATGTATTTTTACATGCTGGATAGTATTTAGTATTTTAATTAAAGCAAAACATGTATTTTGCTCAGGTTTGCTAATGGCCTTAATTTTACAATCCCAAACGGCTCAAACACATAAACCTCCACTTTGTAATATTACTTACTTATTGCAAGAAAAGCCGGGTAAATTCACATGTTAAACTGCCAACGATACATAAAAAAATCAATTCGTTGCCAATAAACTTCATAACGATCAAAACAATTTCAAAATAATCCAATTTAATTTATTTCACATGGCTTTGGTATTTTCTTTACAATGTTGAAACTATGTAGATTTTCTATAGTTGGTGAGTTAATTTTAATATAAGCCCGGTTTCAATCTTCAAGGTTAAGCAACGCTTGGCGAGGTTGGTCAGTGGATGGGTGACCATTACATACTGAGAATACTCTGGGCCTCAGAAAGCACGTTAAGCCGTTGGTACCGTCTGCCCTTTGCAGATCTTTGGCATTCGTTACGGGTAGTCAGAAGATCGGAAGTCTGACACCAGTCTTGTCAAAAGGTATCGTGTTAACCGGTTACTGAGTCGTGGAACTAACAATCGCAGTCACCCATGTAACATAATGGTGTTCTGCTGGATCCGGTTAGACTGGAAACCCATCTAAACATGGCGGAAAATTACTATGCAGATTGTTTATAAATCCAGCAAATCTACCAACGTCCCCATCAACCAATATATTACATTACTCTGTTTCAGTGCTCCACCTCCTACTGCTATCCCACTTCGTGCACACATTCGTCCTGTTAACAGCAAGCATGGATGACGTCAAGAAAATTGCCCAAAAGTTTGTCTCAGAAGATCTAGCCGAAAAAATTGCCGATTTTATAGCCCGAGCCACCGAAACCTTCGCACAATCCAAAACTTCTGAAGAAAACATCACAGACAATTCCCAAGTATCAGCTGAAAATAGAATGTATAGCATAGAAAGACAGGCACACTTATCAGCAGTTATAGAAAAAACAAAAGATGCTAGAAAAGACAAGGTACAACATTCCCATAAAAAGAAAAAAGAAGTTGAGATTGAAGACACAGAATTAACGACACCTAAACCGAAAAAGGACAGAAAAATAAAAAGCCGGTACATTGTCGAAGCAGACAAAAAGGATTCAACTAAAAAAGAACTTCCAAAACCAAGCGCAGAAGAAAAACACGATAAAAGACAAGAAGATAACATGGTAAGTGTAACTGACAAAACTAAAAATAAAAAACAAAAGAAGAAAAAAAAAGTGAATTCCTACAAACTGCTTACTAATTATGCCTCTGATGAAAATAACTCAATGAGAGGTGGGGGTTCTCTAAGCAAAGAAAAGAAGGAATTAGAAGCAGAAAGACACAGGGCATTTGACAATGAGATAGAAATGATTAAGAAAGCTGCCATAGAATTAGATACTCAGAAAACAACTGAAAAGATGCCAGAAAGATATGAGCGTAAGACACGCAGACCAGAAACATATGATAATTCGAAAACACCTGAAAAGAAGCCTTTGCCAGTAACAAATGAACCTGAACAATATGGAAATTATGAGAATACAAAGATGAAAGAAATGGTGACAGCGACTGGTCCGAAAACAGAAAATGGAGAAAAGGAAAAAAAATGGTGGGAGCAAGATTTACCTCAGCCTGATGAAGATGAAGCTAAGAATCGAAAAGCTTGGTTCTGAATATATTGTTTTTTAGTATTGATTAGGGTTTTATTTCGTCTACTAGTTCTGCTAAAGGTTGCCCGCCCGCGTTAGAGTCGGAAATTATCACAAAGCAATGTTTTCTCCAGGGTCCTTCCTTCTATCTCTATACCAAATTCATCAAAATTTGTTTAGACGTGAAAGTGTAGCAAACAAACATTCGCAATTATAATATTATTACAAATAATTGTATCATCATTTCAGCCGAAAGACGTCCACTGCTGGACATAGGCCTCCCACAGGCGTCGCCACATCACATCGACCGATCCCGTGTGTCTCGCATCCAGCGCCTTCCCTCAACCTTAACCAGGTCATCGGCCCACCTAGTGGGAGGCCTTCCAACGTATCGTCTTCCGATTCGCGGTCGCCATTCCAGAACTTTTCGGCCCCATCGGCCATCCGTTCTGCGAGCAATGTGCCCTGCCCACTGCCACTTAAGTTTGGCAATTCTTCGGGATATGTCGGTAACTTTGGTTCTCCTGCGAATATTATCATTTCTGACGTGATCACGCAAGGAAATTCCGAGCATAGCCCTCTCCATTGCCCTTTGGGTGACTTTAAGCTTTCTGATACGGCACATTGTGAGCGACCATAGGTGATCACTGGCAACACACACTGGTCATAGAATTTTGTCTTGAGACACTGCGGTAAATTGGACGAGACGATACCACGCAACCTCCCGAACGCCGCGCGCCGCCCAGCCGAGTCGGATTCGACGGTTGATCTCTTTCTCGAAGTTCGACCTACCCAACTGGACCGTTTGTCCCAGGTAGACATAATCGTCTACAACTTCGAGTGTAGAGTCTCCGATCTTGATAGGAGTGGGTGTTACATGGGCATTCACCTCGACCTTGGTTTTGTCCATGTTCATTTTAAGACCCACTCTTTCGGAAGCCCTACTGAGGTCATCGAGCATTTTACTGAGACTCTCCATGGTCTTAGCCATGACCACTATGTCGTCGGCAAACCGAAGGTGAGTGATGTACTCGCCATTAACGTTGATGCCAAGCCCCCTCCAGTCCAGAACCTTGAAGACATCCTCCAGAGCAGCAGTGAACAGTTTCAGAGAAATGACGTCTCCCTGTCTCACGCCGGACTGGAGAAGGAAATAATTGTATATTTTTTTGTAATGTGTAATCGCTTTAAATTCTGATGGGATTTCGAAAATTCTTTCAGTAAATCTATACTGAGCTTACTTTCTATCCCGAAAATTTTAACGGATTCTCCGGTTGGTTGAACATGGAAACGAAGCTAAGTTAAAAAAAGATAAACACTATATATACTTACATTTAAATGTTCTTCAGGTACCCTGACTTCGCCACACATGGTCTCAATATTGCATTGATCTATACAGTGTGTTCTTCCATCTCTCACGAAGACTTGTCGAGTGGGACATTTTCTGTAACAAAATAATTCACATATAAATATAAATAATTATAGGTGTACAACAAGTAATAAAAATTTATTCTACCGTGCATTCGGACCAGTTACTTGTTATGGAGAAAAACGCACAAGAAACTCATTATTAACCCTTAAAACATACAATATTTATATAAGTGCATACAAAAGTCTGATTGACACCTACTAGATGTGAATCTTACATGCACATTTTAGAAACACTTATTATGTGTTTAAAAAAAGAAAATAATGAATTGAAGAAAATAAAAAAAAAGATTTTAAACCTAACAGATGATGGAAAATAACAAAAGATTTAAAATTAAAATTAAATCAAAAATAAAATTATAATCAAATCACAATTGAATCCAATCACAGCAAAGCATTAAATAAGTCAAAATGAAATTAAAATAAATTAAATCATAATTAAATAAAAAACAAATTAAATGGTAGTTGAATTATAATAATCAAATTACATTGAAAATTAACATAGAATACAAAAAAAAAAACAAACTAAAATAAATTATAAATAAAAATCAAATCAAAACCAATTCAAAAATAAATTAAATTAAAATAAAATAAAAAATAAATAAAATACCTTATTATAATAATATCTATTAACTAAAACAAAATCGAAATTAAATTAAAACAAATCAAAAATAAATTAAAATAAATCAAACTAATATTAAACAATCATGTAAATAAATCCCTGAGTTTCCTTCTCACTGAGGCTACGGAACCAGCAAAGATATCTATTTCACTAAGAATACGGCACGAATATATAGCGGCATAAGGGTGAAAAACTACCTATATTAGTACGACTATGAGGTAGGTCGAGAGTTCTTCGGTTAATAAGTATTTGATTTAGAGAATAAAAAATATATTTTCATAGTGCAATTCCCTGTGTTTCTTTTATAGCTTACAACCGAAGGGTATTTAAGTCAAAAGTGAATAGGATACTTCCAGTTAAGTATGCTTCATCGTCGACGACATCATCGCTTACCATCAGGTGAGACAGAGATCAAACGCGAGCCAGATAATGATAAATCGTCAGTTGAAAAGGAAGAACCCCCTATCAGCTAAGACTTTATCTCCAAGGTTTTTGGTTTCACCAGAGTTTGCTAAAACGCATTAACAAACTCCGTGTTGCATAGACATTAGTAACTTTTCATCAAATAAGCGTTGGTTTGTTTTATTTACTCAAAGTGTAATATCTTAATCAATGATTATTTAATCATTCGCGATTTGATAACAATATTTATAATTTATTTTGTCATGGTACGTATGCAGTTTTTTAGCCCAGTATATAAAATACGAAAGTGACCAGTGCGTGTTGCCAGGGATGACTTACGGAACCGAAACGTGGTCGCTCACAATGGGCCTCATCGGAAGGCTTGAGATATTTAATCATTCACGATTTTATAGCAATATTTACAATTCGTTTTGTCATGTTACGTATGCAGTTTTTTTTAGCGCAGTTTATAAGAGACGTAAGTGACCAGTGTGTATTTCCAGGGGGGTGACCACAAGCTCTTAGAGTAAGGTTATTTTGAGTTTGTGTAAGAGACAGATGTATATGACGTGTATACATCTGTCACTTACTCGATCTCAAAATAACCTTACTCTAAGAGCTTGTGGTCACCCCCCCAAGAGGTATGACATACCGACGTGACATGACGAACCGAAACGTGGTCGCTCGCAATGCGCCTCATCGGAAGGCTTAAAGTCACCCAAAGAGCAATGGAGAGGGCTATGATCGGAGTTTCCTAGCGTGATCGTATTTTAAAGTAGCAGGAGAACCAGGGTCACCGACATAGCCCGAAGAATTGCCAAACTTAAGTAGCAGTGGGCAAGGCATATGGCTCGCAGAACGGACGGTCGATATGAGTATAAGTGGCGACCGCGTGCCGGAAGATGCGGTGTTCGAAGGCCTCCCTCTTAGTAGACTGATACCCTGGTTAAGGTTGCGAGAATCCGATGGATCAGAGACGCACAAGACCGGTCAATTTGGCGATGCTTGGGGGAAGCTTATGTCCAGCAATTGACTTCTTTCAGCATTGCTGTAGGCTTACGATAATGATGTCAATATTAAGGGTCGTATTATTTCTTCAGGTAGATAATGTTTATTAGCAATTCCACGCAAACTCTGACGTTTAATGAATGATACAATGATAAGATACAATCTTATCATAATTATTATCGGAATTCAAAATATACGGCGTTATCTATGGTGAATAGCATAGGTAACATAAAGTTATCTTAGCTATGCGTAGGTAACGTTTGACTTTTCCTCATAGGTGCTAACGTACTGCACCGGAAACTATAAATTCCAAATATTTACTACTAACAAGATAAAAACGTAATACCAACTTACAACAACGAGTGTATCCCCGTCAAGTTGGAGTGCTTGACTTATGGGGATACTCTTGCTGACAATTCTCTCGTTGTTAAAATGTCAATTTCATTGAGTCGAGTTGAATTACATTGTCAATTTTAGCTCTTCTATTGTCATTCATCGGCGGTTTTTCCGTTGTCATAGCGACTGAGTTGGTTGGAGTGGAGGAAGTTTCCTTCAAAAGGTCTATTCATATCTATCTCTGAGAAGGAGCTCGTCCGGGGAAGTACTAAAACCATACTTTTTAGATTAGGGGAAGATCAAAGAATGATGGATAGAATGTGTGAATGATGATTTATGTCTAGAAAGAGTGTGGCTAAGATGAAGAATAATACAGAAGTATGGATGAAGAAGACTTGTTGCGCTGACCACAATTAAATTGGTATAAGGGCAGAGTGAATGAATGAATGGATCCAGGGATGAGTACTCGCTTTCGAGCGTTTTATTTGCGTGAACATACGAATGCGAGCCGTTTCCGTGAAAATCGTTGCAAACGTCCACACCGGCCGAAGTACGCGCTTGCATGTAAGCTTTGTATCGCTCGGCTCAACGTCTACATCACTCTAATATTCGGCAGTGAGGACGCTCCTTACGATGATGATGATAAACGTTATATCAATAAGAACACAGTGATGGGTGATGTCACAGCTTCGCATGACGAAACTCTTATGAAAGCTGATAACAAAATCTAGTATCTTGACTTTTAACTTCATTTTATTGACATTTGGAATGTGGACTCAGCTGTCATTGTGTCGATAGTTGTTACCGTCAATGACATTATAGACAAGACTCTTTAGGCAACACCAAAAGTTACGTGAGCAAGCCCAAATATTTTGGTTTTTTGTAAATCGTTTTGTGTTTTGTGTCCAATGATACTCGTATATACTCCAAGAGCCTCGAACTACACCTGATGAGGCTGACTAGGCAGTTGAATGAAGGGCTTGATAAATAAAATGGTAACCTATTCATTTTTCACGACAAAATAAACAACAAGAATGTTGCTTAGAGCGTCTTGTTTATGATGTCATTGACGGTATAGTTGTCGGCACGTAACGTGGCAACAGTCATTAGATGCGCACAAGTCGTTTTTTAGGTCTCTTTGGTTATCGAGCGGGACGCGGGGAACGTTTAGAACCGTTCCGAGCGCGCGATTGGTTGGTCAGTTGACACAAGGATCGACTGACCAATCGCGTCGCGTCCACGTTCCGTTCGCTCTATATGGTGGTTGGACAGTTCGCACACTATGCGCGTACTTACCCCCACTACGCCAAAACCTTGCCAAGTTACATGCCGAGGATTTTACCAACTTTGTGCAGGCCCTTTGGGCACAAAACGAATTGTTAGGCGTTTGCCTAACAATTTCTCCTTGTGTCCAGAGAGCCAGGAGAAACTAGAGTGTCCTCTCTCTTGTATCTCCCTTTTACTGCATCGATTCTTTTATTCTTGGTCCTTCAGAGCCGGATTCGTGTTATTTTTATGAGTATTTATAACACATTATCGATTAAATAGAACAATGAAGATACCACGTATTACTATAAAATTAAATACTATAATTTGTAGGTTTGTAGCGCACAGACATTTTTTTTATTTTATATTAGCGATATTTTAAAACATACGCACCCAGAGGCCACCCAGAGACAAGTGAAATTCTAACAACGAAACCGTGGCGATAGTGATTGGAAAAATGACAAATGTATGGGAACGTCCAACGCTATATAAATATCACCTTGTCAATCATTTCCATTTTGTCAATTCGATATCGCCTTCGCTGACATCGAATGACACTTTTCTAGAGCCTGTTGTCTAGTAATAGTGCTAACACACGTCCGGATTTGGTACGGCCGGACCACGGCTTTGTGGGTGGAGTTAGCTCGGCCGTACCATATCCGAGTGTGTGTAGAGTGGTCCGCCGGACACATGCCGGACATCACTAATTGAGTCCGTCTCGGTCCGCTTGTTTTCACATCGGATATGGTCTGCTCCGAACCAAATCCAGACGTGTATAGGGTGGTCGGCTGGTTGGGCCGTACCAACTACAACCAGCGTTGAAAAAGTCCCCGATTTATGGGAGATCTACTGATTTTTGTTATTGTCGCCCGATATTTTTACATACAAATTAGTCATAAATAAAAATGGAAAATAATGTTCTAAATACGGCAACGATAGGATTTGTGGGCGGAGTTAGTCCGGCCGTACCATATCCGAGCGTGGGTAAGCGAGAACGGATTTGTGGGCGGAGTTAGTCCGGCCGTACCATATCCGGACGTGTGTTAGCACTATAAGTCTCTGGGCAGTCAACCACACTACTAACCTTACTACCTGGCTTATTTACCATGACTATTCGAGCTATTCTCATAATCACAATGTAAGTAGTTCGTGCAGCACGATTCTACAAGTATTCAGTGAATTGATCTGCGGAAAGAACATGCAGTATCTAATGTCGTTATCTAAACATCAGTTTGAAATTCGAACGGTGTCTCGTTGTGGATCCGCGATGATTTACTTTTAAAAACAAATGAATTCGCTTTCGAATTGTGTGCGTTCATTTGAGTGAGGTAACCTGTGAATTTTGATGAAGTGGACATTCTGCCTCCTGGAGCCAAAATACACTAACTAAATCAAATTACAGGTAATATAATACTAGCATACAGATGCCTCATCCCATACAAAGAAACCGTGCCGACGTAACTAGCGTTTTTCGCCTGATTAAACCGATTATTTTTCTAAGAACATCGATCGCATTCGGTTCGGTTCCACGACTATAGATGGTGTTAGCAGCGACTTGCAAGTAAAAGGGTTAACTCGGTTCGTGAATACTTTTTTTTTTAATACAGCAACGATTTGTTTCATAGCATTTTCTGCACGTTTTTACAGTTTCATTTTACCAAAATGTGTTACAAAACAAATTTAAAAAATCGAGTGAATGCCTCAGAAATTTAAAACCGCGCCATCTATTGGAATCAATTTTAAGTGATCCATTCAAATAATCTATGAATTGAAATGTGCAATATGTCTTAATTTTGTGCTTAGGAGAGTTAATTAAACAAGAACATATATTTTGTATGATCGTCTCTAGAAAATCTTAATATTTCACAAAACTTAATAACAAATCGAAGCTTATCACGCCATCTAGTGCAATTTATTTGAACCAAATTTTCTTTCTTCGCGTTGGGTGCCCGTGCTAGCATAATCAAATTAAGTTTCAAAAAAATGGATCTTGAAAAAATATTTCAGTCACATATATTTAAAAATGTTTCTGCCCGCGAGATCACCCGCATTGTATGTTGAAAAAGATTGTCTTAAGTTCTTCCCTAAGTCCTGGAGTGTACTCGCATCTGTGATGAATTTCGAGGTTACACTAGTCGAAAATTCTTCCATACAAACGTAGTCTGGTGATTACTCCACTGTTTAACCATGTACGTTCAAAATAAAAAATAAATATATTAATTTGTCTCATCATTATCTAGCCCTGTATGGAAACAAGAAAAGTAAAAAAAATACAATATTTGTTTTGAGCGTCGAAAGTTCCATATTTCATCACAAATTTTAACACATCTTTGGGCGGAAATAAATACCATAAGAAGAAGGCAAATTGCAAAACGGCCTCCATACAGAGATAGATTAGTAATTCAGCAATGCAAATAATTTTATTTTGAAAATATACATTTAGTAGTTTTTTCATGATATCTAGTCTCCCAAAGGTCTGTTTATAAAATTTCGCGCGCTCGTATTCGTCCTAAATCGTCATCCATTACGCAACAAATTTGCAAAAGTGCTAATTCTTACGAGAACTAGCTTCTTACTGCTCATCACAGCATCTATCTCTTTCGCACGTGTTGTCGGATGAGACAGCATGCATTATAACCCCGCGCACAAAATAGTTCGTGCCGTCGACTAGTTCAACCTTAAGTTGGTTTAGCAGCAAAAGTAACGAACAATCAGAGTTACTAATTACGGATAGTTTTTTTTTTTATAGTTCCAATTGAGTTACGGGTTTTCCGACCAGCCTATCTGATGCAGCTTGTTTTAAGCTACAATGCGAAAAAAACAGAATTTTCGAAGATTTTGAGATTGGTCATTTTTGGCTTCCGAAGTCACGGGAAAAGTCTTTATCTACATTATGTATGAACTATGTACAATGTACTTAATACCTATAGTAGTGTAAATGTTATTTTTCAAAGGTACAAATGCTTTATTCCTATTTATCTTATCTCGGATTCAGATAACCGCTCATTCCGATACCAGTTAGTGCCTCGCAAATATGGCGGCGATGACAAAATAGACGATTTGTGCCGGAAAATTGTGTTTTTTCACCGAAATATTAGTTTTAAGACCGTGAAAAGTGGTTTGTTGTGGATTGTTATTGAAATAAAAGGTATGGGTACAATTTTCTTCTAAACGTGTCGTGTTATTAGTGTGAAATAATAACTCAGATTGTGTCGTATGTTAATTTTGTTTCTTACGTCAAAATCGACAATGGGACTAATGCTCCGTCGTCATCTTGTCAAATGCATATGTAGACTGTCAATTTGGCGAAAATGTCAAGATTTTGGTGCAAAAGGAATGTCAACACATCATTTTTTAATCTGTTTTTGATGAAATGGAAATTATTCTCGATTCAAATGTGTTTTGTTCTACGCAGATTTCATATTTATTTGGACAAAGACATGAAGTTGGGGACAGAATACTAAGTAATTCTAGTAACTAACGAATTTAACAACATTATTTCAAAATTCGAATGTGGTCTTGTTGTGAATTCGCGATAATTTACTTTAAAAACAAATGAGTTCGATATCGAACTGTGTGCGCTCGTGTGAACTTTATAGATTAGCACCACAAATTTAAATTCATTCTTAAATTCTAGAACATTGTTCTATATGTAAATAAATGTAGATGTAAAACTTACAGATTATACACTAATATCCATGGTATAATAACATACTCCGTATATGTCTTGTTCTATCATGCTATTATCAGCATGATTTGGTATTATTTTAGCAAACGGTCGTCGTAACTTGTGACTTGTGTGATTTTTTTATTCCAATAATTAACAGTTGCCCCAAAGGTTGCCCCATTCTCTCTTCAACATCTTGGCCTCATACCTATCCAAGAGAATATTCCAGGTCAGACATGACGAAGCTAGATCATACTTTTACAATATCGAGGCTGGAGTACCGCAGGGCTCTGTGATTGGCCCTATTCTCTATAACATATTTACCTTCGACTTACCCACACCAGATAATGTGACTGTTGCTACTTTTGCGGATGACATCGCCTATCTATCCTGTCATGACTCAGCTGAAACAGCTAGTGAGCAGCTGCAGCATGTACTTAACAGCATGTATTGCTGGCTAGTAAAATGGCGGATTAAAGCCAGCGCCCAAAAATCACATCACATTACTTTCAGCCTGAGAAGAGGAATTTGCCCTCCAGTCCAACTAGGCACTGACATCTTGCCACATGGTGATTGCATTAAGTACCTAGGGTTCCACCTAGATCGCCACCTTACTTGGAAGACTCACATAAAATACAAACGCAACGAAGTGAACCTGAAATTCAAAAACTTGTACTCGCTGATGGAAATAAATTACTGTTGTACAATGCAGTAATCAAACCCATATGGACATACGGCATCCAACTTTAAGGGGTTGCTAGCAATAGCAATATAACATGTCAGCAAAGAGCACAAAATGCAATTTTGCGGACAATTGTAAACACACCCTGGTTTACTCGCAGTGACGAGATACATGAATACCTCAACATGCCCACCATAAAGGAGGAAATTAAAGAACACACAAGACGTTATGCCGAATGCTTAGCGATACACTCAAATCCCTTGGCTATCAAATTACTTGGCACCTCCCACGCCGTCAGACGACTTAAACGGAAGCAAATTTCGCTTATGTAATGGTTGGTTCAGGCGATGGCCTCCAAAACCCAAAGTCCTGTTGAAGTACAACCGAACTGATTAAAGTCGCTAACGACTGACGGCAGTTTCAAGCAAAAAAAAAACCTATGTTTATTTTATATCTACCTGTAGGTATTTAAGGCGGTATCCCGAGCAAAACGCCGCGCAAGCCGTTTATCGTGCTGTTTTTAAGATCTATCCTCTCGTTATTTAAAAAGAAATATCAATTAACAAAAATACATAAAATTTCTACATATTTATTCTAAAATGGTAGATTTCGTTTTTTTTGATGTTGTATATATTTCACTAATCTCCTTCCAAGAAAAAAACATATAAATGAGAAATAATTATTGATAGCATGCATCTCCTCGTAAAGTGTTCATTAATTATTTTTTGTACTAACACTAAAGGATAGACGATTTAATAACAAACATTTTTGTATTTTTTTTTTCAAAAGACCAAAATTCGATTTTATAAAGATTTTATTCTAAAATCTGGGCGTATTCACTACTGTAATTCATGCGCCGCCAGTGCCGCTAGGCCAATAGGAATGCTCATATCTCATGCCGATTTTTTGGTCAGGGTACCGTCTTAACTATACAAAATAACAAAATTCTATTCAGTGGAATAAGAAAAAACAAGGAATTTACACTAGGAATTTCTCCTGTATCAAGGGTGCATTTACAAACGTATAAATTCACATACCAGACCGGTAATACTATCTGTAGGCCAAATATATATTTGTTCCCTGCGGGAATCGAACCTGCGACACGCAGAGTAGCAGCCAAACGCTCAACCACTGCGCCAACCGTGTCGTCTAATAGGTAGGTCGCAGAGACCAGTAACACAATATTTTTGAAACTGTTAAGGCGCAGATACCCCTCGATAGCTGATTTTAATATGAGAATCTCGTCTAAACGGCTAGTCGTAATTTTTTGGAAAAAATATATGTTATATTAGACCATCTTTTTTATAATTTGATCTAAGATTTTTTTTCAGTTTTATTCGTATAAGATAGTGTAATTAATTTGAAGGTTAAAGTTATGTCATACACGGACAAAAAAATATTGTTTAAAAAACACTGTTTTTTTTATTCACCCGAAAATCTTTATTACACTCTTTGCGCTGTAGCATAGTGCGGGTGACAGTTTCAATAACATTTTTTACACATATACGTACACGCATTTTTTGTAGTTTAACGTCATACCATAGTTAACCATATACCATAGTTGCCTGTATGACGTTCATCTGCCTAGCCTTTTTCCCCAATTATTGTTGATGTCGGCTTCCAGTCTAACCGGATTCAGCTGAGTACCAGTGTTTTACATGGAGTGACTGTCTATCTGACCTCCACAACCCAGTAACTAGGTAACACGATACCTCTTTGTAAGACTGGTGTCAGATCTCAGGCTTCTGACTACCCGTAACGACTGTCAAAGATCTTCAAATGACAGCCGGAACCAACGGCTTTACGTGCTTGCCGAGGCACGGAGAAAACTCGGTATGTTGAAATGGTCACCCATCCACGGACCGACCTCGTCAAGCGTTGCTTAACATTGAAGATCGACCCATGCGGCTGTTATTATTTAGCCACGAGCTGTCGAGTGTGTCGAGTTGCCTGTATGACGCAAAACTACAAAAAATGCGTATACGTATATGCGTAAAAAGCCCTAATGTCTATCTCCTCTCGTTCAGTCCATCCAAAGGTTGTCTGTAAGAGATTGCCCTGTGCGATAAGACCGCCCATTGTACACTTATCTTTGTAAATGTTTTGTCCTGTAATTTTTAAGTGGTGTACAATAAAGTATATAATAAATAAATAAATAAATAAAAAATGTTATTGAAACTGTCATCCGCACCATGCTACAGCGCTAAGAGTATAGGTACCTATGTATACGAGTCAAAGGTAATTATATTTTTTGTAGGTAGGTAAGTTGTCGTAATTATGTAGAACAATAATAGGTTTATCTTTGATCTCAATAAAATTGGATACACAAATAAAATTCTAGGTAAAACCAATATCAAACCACTTGGATAAATCGACTGGAATAAAAAATGACTAAGGTATTAATGCCGCGTTTGTTCTACATTAACAGTGAGTTTTACGTGTGCATAGATTTAATCATAAAAATAATAATCTATACATTATACTTAATATTATTAAGAGGAAACATTTGTATTTTTATATTTTTGTATGAAACGATTAAACTTAAAAACTACGAGACCGATTTCAAAAATTCGTTTACCGTTGGGAAGCTACACTATCCCCGGGTGACATAGGCTACTTTTTATCCTTGTATTCCCGCGGGAACGGGAACTACGCGGGTGAAACTGCGAGGCGTCCGCTAGTAATAAAAATATTATAAAGAGGAAAGATTTGTATTTTTATATCTAACGAATAAACTTAAAAACTACGAGACCGATTTCAAAAATTCTTTCACCGTTGGGAAGCTACACTATCCCCGGGTGACATAGGCTACTTTGTATCCCTGTATTCCCACGGGAACGGGAACTACGCTATCAATATATGACTAGCTAATTATTGTAAGTAACTGCTACGTTGGTGTAGTGGTTGCAAGCACTATTGCTCAGCATGAGGCCCTGGAATTGATTACCGAGTGAGGAAAAGTGGTTCCCGCATTGTCGAGGCAGGGAGGGCTCAGTAGTCGTGGCTGGTGGTGCGGTGGTGGTGGTGGAATACCCACGGTGAAGCGAAGAGGAACCCGAGGAGGGGCTCTTAACAGCCAGGCTTGCACGGGGTCGTCACCGTCTGATGGCGGACGCAGTGGGGCCACCAGGAGGAGTCTCGGTATAGTGCTAGCCGCTCTCCCTTTTCGCTGCGGCCGAAAAGTGTTAGGTGGCAGTGCCACTGTCCTGACCTATCACAGGGGACCAAGGGTACCATACATGGGGTCCTCTGGTGCCCATGTGCCGGTTTGGTCCCTGGGGTGATCACGGCGTGCAACGTTTTATCGCGCGCCGGTGTCTGCTCCCCAGAGGGGGTTTCGCCGTGAGTGCTAACGCGTGCCCGTGTTCCCGCCATAAGCGGCACAGGAGGACACCGTGGAGTTTTAGTGGGTTAAAGTCCCACATAACTGCGCTATCTCCCCGTGTTAGTGCTGTATGCATGAGCATTTCTCAACGTTAAAAAAACAAAAAGAAAAAAACCGACCCCAACTGTAGTGTATCTGTCTCACTCACACGTTGACTTTGCCATCCCCACTTTACCCCACACAGATATACACAATCTTGTGCGCACCACGTTATTATTACGAGAGCTGTGAGCGAGAGTAGACGTGTTGAAGTGTGGTCATTTAGTGCGTGTACGAGCCTGTGAATTGCCTTATAGAACCGGTCACTACACCAACAAATTCGAAAAAAGGGTGTACAGATAATGTCACAATCTCTGAAGATGTTCCCTTGTCATGTTTATCTTCAATGGCTTAGTCTATGCTTCGTCTGTCAGTTAGTAAATCAGCCAATCACTGAGTCAGACACGGATCCATTTATAGAAGACTGTCATATGTTTTAAGATTAACGAAACTTTGAGTCATATGAATTTACCTTCCGATATCTGAAAATTGTGCTATCAGATCTCCGTCAGACGTCGTGACAAAATACAACCAATCTGTAGTCATCAGTTTATAATTTAGAGTGAGATAAGTAGGTATTTAAAGATTTGGCACCCCGGTACATATAGGATCTGCCACCAAATAACTGACAAAAAAAAAACAAAAAACCCGACTGCAAAGATGTAAACAAGAAGAAAATCATGATGTGCTGTCGGAGGATACATATTCGCGAGCTGGCTGACCAAAACTATCCTCCGACTGCACAGCATGATTTTCTTCTTGTTTACATCTTTGCAGTTGGGTTTTTTGATTTTATTAACTTTTTTTTTTTTTTTTTTATCTATTATAGGCTCGCGCTTGACCACTATCTCACCTGATGGTAAGCGATGATGTGGTCGACGGTGAAGCACGCTTGCCTAGAAGTAACCTATTCACTCTTGACTTAAAGACTCCTAGATTGTAGCTATCGGGAAACACAGACTCCGGCAGGGAATTCCACTCCTTAGCTGTACGCATAATGAAAGTATTTCCAAAACGTTTAGTGCGTATGGGTGGTACTTTTTTTGTTTACAACTTTTTTTTTTCGAATGAATTTTAAACATATAAGTGTTATATATTTTTGTAATCACCTCTAAAAACCCTTCATTTTGATACCCCATTCGATGAGTTTTGAGAGAAAAAACATTGCAACCCCTACAAAATGGCACCCAAAATCCGCCATGTTTCTTTCTTTTAACGGCACTTATCTAAGAACACTTGGTCGGCCAAGACCTATCTAACAACTGAAAAACAACTGTTGTCTAGAGAGGCATCAGACAAAAAAAATTGCGAGGACCGAAATGTTCTGCACTTCAAAAAAGTTACGTTGTACTTATGCAGAAAAACTTATAATAAAGACGTGAAGAGAACTCGGATGAGTTAAGGCGGTACCCCGAGCAAAACGCCGCGCTAGCCGTTTTTCGTACTGTTTTTAGGAGCTATCTACTCGTTATTTAAAAAGAAATATCAACTAATAAAAATACATTAAATTTCTACAGATTAAAAAATGATTCTAAAATGGCCGTATACTTTTTTTTTTAAAGAGGTATATGTTTCACTTATCTCCTTCCAAAAAAAACCATCTCCTCGCAAAGTGTTCATTAATTATTTTTTGTACTATGATGCCGCCCTAGGCAATGGCTCTTTCGGCCTTTAGGTAAATACACCACTGGTTGTAAGGTTGAACATCTTACTGTGAGATTTTTTGGATGCATTGCCCGATTTTTTTAGTTTTTTTCTTCAAATTTTCCTAAATATTATAAACGCGAAAATAACTCTGTCTTTTTGTTTGTTACGTTTTAACGCATAAACCGCTGAACTAATTTTGTTGAGTCTAGCGCCGATGCCTGTCTGGGTCGCTGATAAATTTGAAAGAGAGTTACCGCGCCCCTGTCACAAGCAACTGAAGGAACACGGATGGGTTTTAGTCAGTAAAAGTCTGACACGCCCTCCCGCTTCACCCAGAGCGGGAGACGTCATTGGATGATTTCCCACGCAAAAAAAAAAAAAAGTATGGAGATAGACTAGACTGGACCTTGGAAAGCAAAGCAGTTTGTTTATCTAACCACTACTGCGCAGATGTCACTAAATAAAATAAATGTTTTGTCACAATCAATTAATAAAATAATTTGATAAGGCAAGATAACATTCCTGTATCCGATATAAACAAAATCTTTCTATCTAACTTAATATTATAAATACGAAAGTTAGGATGTGTGTATGTTTGGTACTCAATCACGCCAGAACGGCTGAACGGTACTGGACGAAATTTGGCACAATTAGATAATAGTCAGGATCAGGAATAGCACTTAGCAATACTTTTTATTCCGGGATATGTTCCCTTGGGATAATTTTCGCAATTCACGTGGGCGAAGCCGGTGGCTGAAGATAGTATCGTTATATTTATCAGTACACGGACTTTTATAATCAACAAACATGATTTCAAAAAAACCGGCCAAGTGCGAGTCGGACTCGCGTACAAAGGGTTCCGTACTTGGTAAATTGCGGTTTACGATTTATGACGTATTAAAAAAAAACTACTGACTAGATCTCGTTCAAACCAATTTTCGGTGGTAGTTTATATGGTAATGTACATCATATATTTTTTTTAGTTTTATCATTCTCTTATTCTAGAAGTTACAGGGGGGGGACACATTTTACCACTTTGGAAGTGTCTCTCGCGTAAACTATTCAGTTTAGATAAAAACGGTATTAGAAACCTCGATATCATTTTTGTAGACCTATCCACAGATACACAAACACAACACGTATGGGTTTGATGAAAAAATATTTTTTTAGTTTCAGTTTCAAGTATGGGAACCCCAAAAATTTGTTGTTTTTTTTCTATTTTTGTATGAAAATCTTAATGCGGTTCACAGAATACATCTACTAACCAAGTTTCAACAGCATGGTTCTTATAATTTCGGAAAAAGGTGGCTGTGACATACGGACGGACAGACAGACAGACATGATGAATCTATAAGGGTTCCGTTTTTTGCCATTTGGCTACGGAACCCTAAAAACCCAACTGCTTAAGAAGCGAACTAAAAAGACGTAATCAAGAAGGCTGACCGAAACCATATGTTTTTACAAAAGCTAAAATATCAGCTGAATTAAAGTATAATTTTGGCTCACAACACACAATAGACGAACACTTGAAATATTGGCACAGATTTAGAACAAGCTTGTTCTATTTCTAGGTTCAGATAAAAAGCTTTTATACAAATTGAGTATACATTAATTCTAAAAGGAAAATGGCGAAAGCATATTAATGTAAGATACTTTTAGACCTTTGTGAAAGAGCTCGTCCTAGGATGAAACATCACGGGCAAACATAGGTTCGCCATTTTGGGGCAAATTGATCTATACTGAGATAATATCATAGCATATCATAGATATATTAATTGTATATTTTGCTATTGTGCTACTAACATAGGTATAAGTTTGTATTGTTACCAACACCATGATAATGTATGTTTAGATTTAAGTTATTTTTATATGGGCCCTGTCGCCTTAAATAAATGGATTAATAATAATAATAATAGCTATCGAAATGGTATTCAGGGTGACCAGTTATTCGATGCCTGCCATAAGGCTGGCCGCATACGTACTTTATTACTTTATTTTTCGAACGGAACACTTTCCGTACGTACGTATCGAAGGCCAGCCCGCGCGTCCGTAAAAACCATTCGGATAAAACCTAATGACGTCATGCGGAACCTACCTGCAAGGAACATCTACACTTAGACATAAACTGTATTGTTAACTCATTTACTGCTATAAATACAATAAAGATATTATTACTTAAAATAGTTACTACTTGTCAGTTTGCAGATAAAATATATAATGGCAACACTAAACTAAAGAAATTAACTAAAAAATCAAATAACTTTTTATTTTTTCAGATTTTTTTATCCGTTTTGAACCAGCCCAATTATACTTTAAAAACGTAGACAATTCATAGAATTTCTTTCGTATGCTCTTTCAGATGCTCAAATTTAAGCCAGCTAAGATTTCGCCATTGTTCTTTTTCAGACAATGCAGTCCTCAAGCCAAGGCCGCTACGGGTACCCAGGGTACCAGGGCTATCCCTACGTGAACCCTGTGGTCCACGACGTACCCAGTATAGACGCAGCGACGGCCTCACGGTGGACCAACCTGCCCAGGCGGCCCGCTCATGATGGGCCCAGTGTGGTCTACAGTCCTGGGTCTAGCAGCGGAGGTGGGAGTTCACAGGTTTGTGGTCTTTATTAGGCTTATTCCACTTTTCCCCGTTGGATGATCCCCATTGATGGGGATTAGTGAACTTTTTGTTCACTATTCCCCGTTGACCCAAAATTTTTATTTAATGGGGATAAGTGGGCTTATTCCACTTTTCCCCGTTGGATGATCCCCATTGATGGGGATTAGTGAACTTTTTGTTCACTATTCCCCGTTGACCCAAAATTTTTATTTAATGGGGATAAGTGAACTAAAAAGTTCAATAATCCCCATTAGGTAGGTATGTACGTTAAAAAAATAAAATATATGAATCATGTTACATTTATTAATTAAAAATATAACTTTCTTATACCTAATAAAGTCACAGATTGTTACAATCATTAATTTAAAATTGTAGCATGAAAATATTTCTTTCTTATACCTTGTAAAATCAAAGATTACAATCACTTAAGTTTTTCTAATTAGGTACGTTAAATAAAAACAATATAAAAATAAAATATATGAGTCATGTACTTTTATTTTTATAAGGTAAGAACAAAATTTTAAATTACCTACATACCTACTTTACGATTTTATTAGAACGAAAAACAGATTGTTGCCCCAACGAAATTGTTCTAACGATGTTTGGGAATAAGACCTTATTATCTATCTATCTAATAAGATACACAATACTGTAAAAGATGCTCATTTTCTAGAGGCGCGCG
This sequence comes from Orthosia gothica, assembly GCA_949775005.1. Lineage (NCBI taxonomy): Eukaryota > Metazoa > Arthropoda > Insecta > Lepidoptera > Noctuidae > Orthosia > Orthosia gothica. Next base: position 52,753,379 of record OX459034.1, on the reverse strand, counting down.
CGCAAGGCGGTGGCGGAGCGGGGTGCGAGTTAGCTCGTATGTGATTGGTCGACCCATCTTTTGTTTTTGTTTCGTAGTCGTTAAGGGTTAGTAGTGTGTAGTGTAGTTCAAGCGTGCAGTTCTTATCAGTTCGCAGTTATTAGTTTAATATAGGAATAAATAAAGGAAATGGCTGGTAGTTCAACTGACGTTTGTTTAGAGTACGTTAAAAAAGGTAAAGCTACCATACTTCTCCGGGCCGGACATCAATACAGTAAAAAATGCAAATATAAAAATGGTGGAGTTTTAATTAATAAATGTAACATGATTCATATATTTTATTTTTTTAACGTACATACCTACCTAATGGGGATTATTGAACTTTTTAGTTCACTTATCCCCATTAAATAAAAATTTTGGGTCAACGGGGAATAGTGAACAAAAAGTTCACTAATCCCCATCAATGGGGATCATCCAACGGGGAAAAGTGGAATAAGCCCTTTATTACAATTAGACGTAAAGCTCAATTTTACAATGTAAGGTGAGGGTGCCAGGGCTATCCCTACTCAAACCCTGTTGTCCATGATGTGCCCGGTATAGACGCCCAAACGGCCTCACGACCTACCGAGGCAGACCGCACATGATGGGCTCAGTGTGGTGGTTTACCCGGAGTCTAGCAGCTGAGGACGGAGTTCACAAGATTGTAGTCTTTATTGTTATTAGTCTTAAAGTCACATTTCTACTCGCCTTCCTTGCAAGTTGCATTAAATTGAGAGATCAATCGGTCGATCGTGCCTCGCAACGTAATTAAATTTGCATAGTATGAGTTGCAGTTGTAGGTGGAAACGCGGGCTTAGGAGTGATTTTTCTAGCGCTAGATATATATTTCAGAGGAATAACGCACTGAGGCACTGGTTGAGTCAAAGCTCCAGAGCCTTGAATATCGTCGCCGAGTTGCCAGCTTGTCGGTTTTTATCGGTTGCACTTCGGGGGCTTATTCCACTTTTCCCCGTTGGATGATCCCCATTGATGGGGATTAGTGAACTTTTTGTTGGCTTATTCCACTTTTCCCCGTTGGATGATCCCCATTGATGGGGATTAGTGAACTTTTTGTTCACTATTCCCCGTTGACCCAAAATTTTTATTTAATGGGGATAAGTGAACTAAAAAGTTCAATAATCCCCATTAGGTAGGTATGTACGTTAAAAAAATAAAATATATGAATCATGTTACATTTATTAATTAAAAATATAACTTTCTTATACCTAATAAAGTCACAGATTGTTACAATCATTAATTTAAAATTGTAGCATGAAAATATTTCTTTCTTATACCTTGTAAAATCAAAGATTACAATCACTTAAGTTTTTCTAATTAGGTACGTTAAATAAAAACAATATAAAAATAAAATATATGAGTCATGTACTTTTATTTTTATAAGGTAAGAACAAAATTTTAAATTACCTACATACCTACTTTACGATTTTATTAGAACGAAAAACAGATTGTTGCCCCAACGAAATTGTTCTAACGATGTTTGGGAATAAGACCTTATTATCTATCTATCTAATAAGATACACAATACTGTAAAAGATGCTCATTTTCTAGAGGCGCGCGCGCAAGGCGGTGGCGGAGCGGGGTGCGAGTTAGCTCGTATGTGATTGGTCGACCCATCTTTTGTTTTTGTTTCGTAGTCGTTAAGGGTTAGTAGTGTGTAGTGTAGTTCAAGCGTGCAGTTCTTATCAGTTCGCAGTTATTAGTTTAATATAGGAATAAATAAAGGAAATGGCTGGTAGTTCAACTGACGTTTGTTTAGAGTACGTTAAAAAAGGTAAAGCTACCATACTTCTCCGGGCCGGACATCAATACAGTAAAAAATGCAAATATAAAAATGGTGGAGTTTTAATTAATAAATGTAACATGATTCATATATTTTATTTTTTTAACGTACATACCTACCTAATGGGGATTATTGAACTTTTTAGTTCACTTATCCCCATTAAATAAAAATTTTGGGTCAACGGGGAATAGTGAACAAAAAGTTCACTAATCCCCATCAATGGGGATCATCCAACGGGGAAAAGTGGAATAAGCCCTTCGGGGGCTTAGTGAACTTTTTGTTCACTATTCCGGCTTATTCCACTTTTCCCCGTTGGATGATCCCCATTGATGGGGATTAGTGAACTTTTTGTTCACTATTCCCCGTTGACCCAAAATTTTTATTTAATGGGGATAAGTGAACTAAAAAGTTCAATAATCCCCATTAGGTAGGTATGTACGTTAAAAAAATAAAATATATGAATCATGTTACATTTATTAATTAAAACTCCACCATTTTTATATTTGCATTTTTTACTGTATTGATGTCCGGCCCGGAGAAGTATGGTAGCTTTACCTTTTTTAACGTACTCTAAACAAACGTCAGTTGAACTACCAGCCATTTCCTTTATTTATTCCTATATTAAACTAATAACTGCGAACTGATAAGAACTGCACGCTTGAACTACACTACACACTACTAACCCTTAACGACTACGAAACAAAAACAAAAGATGGGTCGACCAATCACATACGAGCTAACTCGCACCCCGCTCCGCCACCGCCTTGCGCGCGCGCCTCTAGAAAATGAGCATCTTTTACAGTATTGTGTATCTTATTAGATAGATAGATAATAAGGTCTTATTCCCAAACATCGTTAGAACAATTTCGTTGGGGCAACAATCTGTTTTTCGTTCTAATAAAATCGTAAAGTAGGTATGTAGGTAATTTAAAATTTTGTTCTTACCTTATAAAAATAAAAGTACATGACTCATATATTTTATTTTTATATTGTTTTTATTTAACGTACCTAATTAGAAAAACTTAAGTGATTGTAATCTTTGATTTTACAAGGTATAAGAAAGAAATATTTTCATGCTACAATTTTAAATTAATGATTGTAACAATCTGTGACTTTATTAGGTATAAGAAAGTTATATTTTTAATTAATAAATGTAACATGATTCATATATTTTATTTTTTTAACGTACATACCTACCTAATGGGGATTATTGAACTTTTTAGTTCACTTATCCCCATTAAATAAAAATTTTGGGTCAACGGGGAATAGTGAACAAAAAGTTCACTAATCCCCATCAATGGGGATCATCCAACGGGGAAAAGTGGAATAAGCCTCATTTTCGGACTGCAGGACGTAAGGCGATGCGCCATCGGTACACGGTGGACATCTCACCCATACGGACTAAACATTTCGGAAATACTTTCATTATGCGTACAGCTAAGGAGTGGAATTCCCTGCAAGAGTCTGTGTTTCCCGATAGCTACAACCTCGGGGTTTTGAGGGGTGAGATAGTGGTCAAGCGCGAGCCTTCAAAAAAATAAAATACAATTTTCATGTACGAAAACTGGAAGACATTATTTGATTCGTGGTTTTGTGTAAACAGAATCCACTTACTTACCAAAAAGTAATGAAAATGTTAATTTTGTGATTTCTGCGAGACAATATTAATTTGAGTAGATCGGAAATGACATCCCTTATAACTGGTGAAAACAACATTTATCCCTCATACCCTTATAACAACACTGCCTAGGCAGTGAAACCCGCCATCTCTGTGTTACCTTCCTAAGTTCAACAGTAATTCATTTTGAAGTGTATAGTCGTCCGCTAAGCGGATGAATAAAATAACCTAGTCTTCCGCTAAACGGATGAATAAAATAACCTAGTCGTCCGCTAAACGGATGAATAAAATAACCTAGTCGTCCGATAAACGAACAAATAAAAATTAGTCGTCCGTAAATCTATACTAATATTATAAAGCTAAGGAGTTTGTTTGAACGCGCTAATCTCAGGAACTACTGGTTGGAATTGAAAAATTATTTTTGTGTTGGATAGTCCATTTATTGAGGAAGGTTTAGGCTATATAACATCACGCTACGACGATAGGAGCGGAGCATAAATAAAAAATGTTGCAAAACGGGCAAATATTCCTTTTTGAGAGCTTCCGTTGCGTGCGCTACGTAAACAGTTTAAGTTACGCTACAATCATGTATGTAGGGTAGGTAGGTAGCCAGTTGACGCGAGCGAAGCCACGTGGGAGAGCTAGTTTTAAATAAAATGTCCCTCTACTCATCTGTCCATTACAAAAAAAAAACGGGCGGTTTATTCATTTTATTCATCCGGTAATCGGACGATTCATTTATTTTATTCGTCCGGTAATCAGATGATTAATTTATATTATTCGTCCGCTTACCGGACAACTAGCAACTAGCATTGCCTCGGCGCTTTTCTGTTGGTCGCCACTGTTGATTCTGGCTTTCAGGAGTTGCAGTGGTTTGGGAATAGTGCGGTGGGATTGTCCCAAGCCAATTCTTTTCTGCAAACTTCAACGCTCACCTCACTCAAATGAGCGTACACAATTCGAAAACCAACTCATTGGTTTTTAAAGTAAATCATCGCGGATACACAACGAGACACCGTTCGAATTTGAAACTGCCATTTTCATAATGCATTTTTCTTTTGTTTTTCAGGCAGCTCAATCCTCCAGCCAAGACCGGGGCTACGTAAGATACCAAGGGTATCCCTATGTGAACCCCGTGTACAATGATGTGTCAGGTTCCATGAGTCCTGGAACCAGCGGTCCTAGCAGTTTGAGTGGAAATAGTTCACAGGTAATTCAGCATTATTATGTGTTTTTATATTGAGCGCTTTTTTGACGTTACAAAGTGTCAGCGCTTTTTTGACGTAAAAAGCGCTGATTCTTTGCAATTGATTTGAGATATTTTCATACCATTCCAGTTCACTTATTAGCGCTAAGTGTTTTTTTTTCAGTAATGGCATTTTGGATATAATTGCTATACTTGAGGATTGGTAGCCAAAAACGGTTCTCAAAGTTAAAAGGCTAAAATCTGTCATCTATATATTATTAAGAGCGTCAAAATCAATATAGGACTGCAACACATGAGCGCTTTCTTGACGACTGTTAAAAAGCGCTGATCATTTTGGCCATAACTGTTATACTTGAGGATTGGTAGCCAAAAACGGTTCTCAAAGTTAAAAGGCTAAACTCTGTTATCTGTCTTTTATTTAGAGTCTCGAAATCAATATAGGACTGAAACACATGAGCGCTTTCTTGACGTCTGTTAAAAAGCGCTGATTCTTTGTAATTGATTTGAAATATTTTCATTCCAGTTCACTTATTAGCGCTAAGTTTTTTTATTATTGTAAAAATATGTACCATATCACGAACACGAAATAACACAAGAACCACAGATCTTAAAAACAACAACAAGAACGATAGGAACGCAGCTTATGCCGTTTGAAAAAACTTCTTATGAAATATAAGCTATTTCATAAGAAGTTTTTTACCTAGACTTTTTTACACCAAATTTTCTGACCTAACCTAATTCATGAATTAAAAGTACATATTAACCCACCCTAGCTATCTTTAAAAATTTCAGGCCGCTCAGCGACCACAGACATCTAGAACCAATACTAATAATGACACAGTACCCCCAAAGAGGGACATAGACGAAAACCCAGTGGTGTACATTGACATACCAGAGGCTGGCAGTGAAGTATCAAGAAGTATTGAAACACCAGGTGATGATGAGAGGCAGTTCGTGCAGGTAAATACAAGCCGACAGACAACTAGTACTACTAGAACTAATAATGACACAGTACCTCCAAAGAGGGACATAGATGAGAATCCAGTGGTATATATTGACCTACCAGAGGCTGGAAGTGAAGTGTCGAGGAGTATCGAAATATCAGACGATGATGAACCGGAGTTTGTTCAGGTAAAGACCTTCTATCATAAATATTAACTACAATGTTCTCTCTTCCCATATTTCCCGCTGCTGGGATTCAGGTCTCTTCTCTATCGCCAGCATAAGTATCATCTTTGTATCTATTTGTATGTCCTTTCTTCTTGTCTTCATAAATAAATAGGATTAGTGAATGTTTGGTTCTAGGAATGTCTATATCCGTTCAACAGAAACAGTCCTTACTGTTTCTTTTGAACGGTTTAATTGGATGTCAATATTTCGGAAGTGAAAGTACTCTTTACGAAAATTTCTGCTTTAGGATGAACACAAAAAATCATAAGTACTCTCTCTCCCTGAAAGATTTCCAATGAATTAAAATGAAATAGGTGGCCAGATGAAATTTCCACAGAATTCATGTTACCTACCAGTCCAACTCACACGTGGCTGGATTTTCTATCCTTAATGTTTCACCTTAGAGCAGTGGTGGCCTAGTGGTATCGGTCGCGACTTACAAGTTGTAGGTCGTGGGTTCGAGCCCAGGCAGGCGCTTTACTATGTGTAAATTATTTCTTCACCACTGCTCTCAAAACGGTGAAGGAAAACATCGTGAGGAAACCGGCATGTCCTAAAACCAAAAATTCGAAGACATGTGACATCCACCGACCCGCACTGGACCCGCGTGGTGGATTACGGCCCATCCCTCTCACAGACTGAGGCCTGTGTCCCAGCAGTGGGAACATTAACAGGCTGATTATGTGATGTGTGATGTTTTCCCGCTTGAGATTTATCTTATGTCAAAAACTCTAAATAGTCTTTCTCTCTTTTCAGAACACAATAATGTACGACCCATTCGAAAACCGAAGGATCGACATGCCGAAGGATGATGAGATGTCAGCAGGGTCCTCAGAATCAGGCTCGACTTCTGCGTATACCCCGCAGTATCCCAGGCCTATCCCCATGAGGCCTAACACTTTGAACTTGGCAGGAGCTTCGGGATCTAGTAAGTTTACTTTTGTTTTCTGTTTTGTTCGAAGGTAACCTGACGACTTACTTGTCTCATGTGTCTGAAACACTGGCACTTATAGTTTTCCAGCTGGATCAAATACATCAATAGGCAGGAAGCAGAAATAAGTGTGGTGGCAGCATTGATGTATTAAAAAGAGGAAGATACGTTTCGCGCTAACATCGCGATCAAAAAACCTGGGCTCGGCGCACGAGTACATGCACCGAAACTCACACATCTATGTTCAGTGTTATCACTAGTCCCAAACCTACAGTTACGGATAGACAAGGACAGAGATAGGAGACGGCGCTGTAGTGCGAGTGAAATCGCGTTAGCCGCCGAATATTGGCCGAATGTTTACTATTATGAATGAAATGACATTGCAATATGTGCGTATCGTGTCTCTCACGCATGTTTGTAATATCTATCTCGCTCTCACAAATATGGCGAAGCAAACATTAAATATTATTGTAATTTTCAACAAATTAACATTTTTGACTGTACTTACGTGCGGTAAATGATCCCGTGTGACTTATTTTTCTTCCTGGTATTATTTAAACACTGTTTAGCTACACAAGAAGTCATTTTGGTGCGTATTTATTAACAAAAAAACACTGAAATTAATGAGCTGTGTGATCAACATTGTGCCGTGTGCGCGACTGAGTACCCGCTACGGGCATGCACTTAGATTAGTAGGACCAAGCGCTGTGAGCAGTCCCGTATCTTCCTCTTTTTAATACATCAATGGAGGCAGTATTTCCCCTGATGAACAAGAGCTCATTATATCACTAACTAGCTGACCCGGCAAACTTTGTTTTGCCAGAAAAAAAACAAACATTCATCTACCCTACCTATCCTATATCCATCTCCAGGTTCTAAACTACCTCCCCACCAATTTTCAGACAAATCGATTCAGTCGTTCTTGAGTTATAAATAGTGTAACTAACACGACTTTCTATTATATATATAGATGAATAAAAGCAATACGTTTGTTGTATGAAACGATAATACATAACATTTGCTGGATTTTTTTTTTTCTTTAGGAAATTCTTAGGAGAACCCCTGAGTCTGCATTAAAAGCTATGGGCGAAAAGCTTGCTGTATATAGTATTTTTGGAGCAGTTACTATAACTAACGAAATGCGGGTATACAATACTTCTTATGTTTTGAGATAACTAGCATTAACATATATTTCAGGCACACAATCCCCAGCGTCTTCCTCCAGGCAAACCCCCGGTCTACCAGGGTTCATGTCGAAGGAAAGCCAAGTATACGGCGGCAGCGACGGAGCTGACGGGTTCCCTTTATCACCTATACCTATATCAGAGTTTCCTGAACCACCACCAGCGTACACTGAAGTGGCTGAGTCTCCTCCACCTCGAGATCCTGTAAGAGTGCCGGAAACTCCTCAGCCACCGAGGACTCAAGTTATTGTTAATGGTAAGTATTTGAGTTCTGCTTGCACTGCTTTACTAACAACCTTAGAGGAATAAATAACATAGTTTGACAAGACAGCGGCAATATTTCCGTCTTTTTCATTCTTATGTATCATCCTTTGAGCTAGAAAGAGATTTATAATGCTTCTTTTTTCTTGTGACAAGCTTGCAATTACTGTAAGTCTGAATCTGCAGTGGAAATCATCGAAAATCTCTAAGAAAATGACGCTATACGAGTTCCGGCGAAATGATTTTTTCCGTACTACGAATTTGATTACAGGCACAGATAATATAATACTAGCATACAGATGCCTCATCCCGTTCAAAGAAACCGTGCCGACGTAACTAGTGTTTTTCGTCTGATTTAGCTGTTATTTTTTCTAAGAACATCGATCGCGTTTAGTTCCAATCCACGGATATAGATGGTGTTAGCAGCAACTGTCAAGTAAAAGAGTTTACTCGGTTTGTGAATACTTTTTTTTGTTATACAGCGACCATTTATTTTATAGTATTTTTTGAACGTTTTCACAGTTTCATTGTATCAAAATGTGTTACAATACAAATTAAAAAATCATGACATGCCTCAGAAATTTAAAACCGCGCAATCTATTGGAATCAATTTTAAATGAACCATTCAAATAATCTTTGAAATGTAAAAAAAGAGCCCAATATTCCATATTGTGCTTAGGAGAGTTAATTGAAAAATAACATACAATTTTTATGATCAATTCTAGAAAATTTTAATTTTACACACAATTCAATGCATACAGCGCCATCTAGTGACATTTATTTGAACCAAATTTTCGTTGTTAGCGCTGAGACCCCGTGTAACAGGGACATTACCAACTTGAATTGTTGATACAAGCTCACCCTCTTGGTGATGATACTGTACGAATTTGTTATGACACTTATTTTTACCAGCTAAAACTGGCAGTGGTGACGAGTGGGTTAGGGGAATGTCTGTTTTAAATTTTGACGTTCAAACAGAGCTGATTCTCAGTTTCTGTGGTTTTGTGAGCCGCTACAGAAACTCAGACGAAATCTATGTTAGTTATTTCTCTAAGATTTAACCCGACTGCCAACTACACGAAAGCTTTTTTTTTAATTCACTAGGCACGCCTATGACTACTGTCACACAAGAGGATAAGGGAGGATGTCCTCAATGGTGCACGATTCTCTAGAACCGGCCGAGCTGAAGAAAGAAGAAACTGCTCAATTATACATATGCAAATACTCGAAAATAAATGATATTGCAATACTAAATATTTTAAAGTTTTTTCTAAGACATACTTGTTAATATTAAGACGGTACCCTGGCCAAAAAAATCGCCATGAGATATGAGCATTCCTATTGGCCTAGCGGCACTGGTAGCGCATGAATTACAGTAGTAAATACGCCCAGATTTTAGAATAAAATCTTTATAAAATCGAATTTTGGTATTTTGAAAAAAAAAATATTACAAAAATGTTCGTTATTAAATTGTCTATCCATTAGTGTTAGTAAAAAAAATATTTAATGAACACTTTACGAGGAGATGCATGCTATCAATAATTATTTCTCATTTTTATGTTTTTTGTGGCAGGAGATTAGTGAAATAACAACAATAAAAAAAAACGAAATCTACCATTTTAGAATCAATATTATGTAGAAATTCAATGTATTTTTATTAATTGATATTTCTTTTTAAATAACGAGTAGACTGCTCCTAAAAACAGCACGAAAAACGGCTAGCGTGGCGTTTTGCTCGGGGTACCGCCTTAAGTTGAAAAGAGAGAAAGTCCTGGATGATGAGCTAACTGAGCCGAAAAGGATATCAGAAGAGGAAGCCTATAATCAGCAGTGGAAGTTTCCAGACTAGCATACGATGATGTTGATCAAACCTATAAAAGGCTTTGTGAATGCTTCCTGAGCCAATAATTTCACGGGATTTTTGAAACTAGAACAAGAAGACGCTGGTTGGTAGCAAAAACAGTACGGGCGCAGTTCACAAACTCTTCACTACTACTTACCACGAATTACCTCGGCCCTAGAAAATGTATGCCCCGCTACAGGGCTTGTTGTTTTTATTTTTATGGCATTAACAAACTTAGCATAAGAGTATTTTTATGTAGATAAGACTTAGGAATTGATGACTACGCGCTCACTGCTTGTTGGTGAATAATATTTTTTCAGGATTAAGTTTGTTCACTGTATCTCTTTTTTTTAATTGCATTCATGAGTTGGAGAAGTAAACCCACTTCTGCCTGATATTTGAGCCATATCAAAAAGACAGCATTGCTACTGGTCTCACTGCAAAGTTTAAGCCTCCACCATGTTAACTTATACTTCTCTATTTTGTATTAATTTCTTCGTCATTTCCTTACTATTAAAGACGACCATATACACAACGCGTAGCTATGCAAACTTCCAGAACGTGTACTGCATGCTACCTCTGACCTAAGATTTAAATCGTTAAATACCACCGCAATTAAGTCGCACAAAAAAATGTATAATACTCACAGCGGATATTTGTGTCTCTAAAGTTGGCTGCAAGACCCTGCGCTGTACCTATTTTTGAGTCAATGTTGAAGGTGAAGATAGCATTGTATAACTGCCTCTTTCACTCGCTTACGTTTGCCGCATCGTCCTAAGCTATCTCGCTTACTTGATGAAGAACTTTTTCTTGCGCAATGTTTCGCAGAGCCAACTTCAGAGACACAAAAATTCGCTGTGACTACAATAAATACTGAGAATAATGAGCTCACACGTCTCATATGCAACGATAGATAAGATTTTCAATATAAGTATGAGACACAATTCAGTTAAAGTGTTGTGTTCGATTTAAATTTTTGGCTCTGACGGTCTTCTGCACCTTGTAGGGGCTCTTTCTTTTTTCTACTACCTTCTTTATTCAACTATGCTACTATCGCAACTAATTTTATTTTCAGAAGCTGGCTGCCAAATGAACCCAATGCCTATGGGTAGCCCAATGAGTCCAGTTCCTTTAGGCAGTCCTATGAGTCCAGTAGCTATAGGCAATCCAATGCACGCAGGGCATACCAGCGTGCATTCAATGTCTATCATAGGCCGTCAGAACATTGACCAGAAATATCTGATCTGTCATCATTGTGGCGCAAGAGTTCACACCATTGTGCAGAAGGAGATTGGCGCAATGACACACTTCATTGCGTGCATGGTCTTCTTTATATTGTAAGTAGAAAATCAATTACATATATGTTCGGGATATTTACCATGTATATTTTTTTTTTTGGTTGAGAGCTCGATATTTCGAGCACCGAAAGTCATCCAATGTTACAAAAAGTCATCACTACACTGGGGGACCTTACAGCACTAAACGAATATTTTGGCGCGTAGTCAAAATTGGAACTGAATCGACCTTCTTGTTTTTTTTTTTAAATAAAAATACACATGGTAAATATCCCGAAACAAATATTAATTCTAATGATTGTGACCATAGGCGGTACCCTGCCCAAAAAATCAGCATGAGATATGAACATTCCTATTGGCCTAGCGGCACTGGTGGCGCATGAATTACAGTAGTGAATACGCCCAGATTTTAGAATAAAATCTTTATAAAATCGAATTTTAGTCTTTTGAAAATAAAAATACGACAAGAATGTTCGTTATTAAATTGTCTATCTATTAGTGTAAGTACAAAAAATAATTAATGAACACTTTACGAGGAGATGCATGTTATCAATAATTATTTCTCATTTTATGGTTTTGTTGGAAGGAGATTAGTGAAACATGCTCTTAAAAAAAAGTATAGGACCACTTTAGAATCAATAATACGTAGAAATTGAATGTATTTTTATTAGTTGATATTTCTTTTTAAATAACGAGTAGATAGCTCCTAAAAACAGCACGAAAAACGGCTAGCGCGGCGTTTTGCTCGGGGTACCGCCTTATAAACTTGTATCAATTACATTTTACAAAAACTGCAACTTAGTGCTCATACAGACGATATCAGACAGACAGACACCACTGCAACCGTGGGCAACTGTCAGCGGCAGCCGTCAACAACTTCGAAAAGCACTATTTATTTTTCTTACGATGGTGATTTAACCAAGTTTCAGCACTACTGATCTTCAAAAATATTAAACTTAATTGTCATTAAAAACCCTTTTTTCTGTTTCAGCCTGCCGTTCATGCTGGTGGTATATTTAACAGATTATTTTAAATATAAGAATCATTATTGTCCTTCTTGTTTCAAACTTATTGGGTATGAAACACCAGTTATTGGTCAGAAAGTGACATATGTAACTTAAGACTCTGCTAAGCACTTGTACAGTGCTACAAGGATCTTTTGGCGTTTGAAAGACATTGTCAGGAGACGCAGTTGTCAAACATTTTTGAAATTGTCTATGGAAATTATTTAAAAAAAACAAGATGGCCGATTCAATTCCGATTTTGAATACGCGCCAAAAGATTCTTGTAGTGCTGTAAGGTACCACAGATATAAATCTAACGCGATTGTATTTACTTCGCTGTTTAAATCTAGAAGAATGGCCCTTTAATGCCATATTGAGCTGTAAATACTTTACAAAAAAAGTTGGCCGAGGCATTAGAAATGTTTTCTTTCATTGGTAAGTAAATTTGTTTTTAAATTGTGTGTAAAAAGTGGCACGCTTGGTTTTCATCACAGATAATATAATACTAGCATACTGATGCCTCATCCCATACAAAGAAACCGTGCCGACGTAACTAGCATTTTTCATCTGATTAATCTTGTTATTTTTGTAAGTACAATCGCGTTCGATCCCGTTTCACGGCAATAGATGGTGTTAGCAACGACTTGCAAGTAAATGGGTTTACTAGGTTCGTGAATATTTTTTGCTTTAAATACAGTGAAGGTTTATTTTATAGTATTTTTTGCACGTTTTTACAGTTTTTTTGCACCAAAATGTGTTACAATTCAAATTTTAACAATCGAGTGGAATGCCTCAGAAATTTAAAAATGCGCCATCTATTGGCATCAATTTTAAATGATCCGTTCAAATAATCTTTGAAATGTGAATTAAGAGCCCATTATTCCATAATGTTGTGCTTAGGAGAGTTGATTAAACAAGAACATACAATTTTTATGTTCAATTCCAGAAAATGATAATTTTAGACACAATTCTATTGAATTGTGAGTACATGTCGCGCCATCTAGTGAGATTTATTTGAACCAAATTTTCTTTATTACCAATGAGACCCCGTGGTTTTCATACAGATGGAGAGACTTGCGTTATCTAGTTAGATTTATGTTTTTGGTATCCACTGTGTAGTGATAACTTTTTGTAACATTGGATGTCGTTGTTTCTATCTGGTCGTGAAAAAAAAATGCTTTGAAAAATTCTGATACACGCTGTAAAATAATTTCAACTTTTTTCTATCAGGCCAGAGGATTCATATTTCTTGTTAATCTTTATATGTAAATAAATATTTACTTTACTGCACAGTGGGATAAGTTTTTACTGTAACTTACTTAAGTATTTAGATTACTTTTAAGTAAACTATACATAAAATTAACAAAAAAAATAACAATGCAAAATGAGGATAGATATATTTTAAACCAACTTTAATGTCAAAATAAGTGTTGAAACAAATTAACACTTGCTTTAAATTAAAATGTTAGCCTAGCTATAAGTGGGACACATTTTTTTTTGTTTTTGTCAAATAAAATTATTAAATTTGCATTTATTCCATAGCAACCCTTTTTATTGTAATACAAAAATTGCATTTTCATCGCATTATTCTCGATTTAATATAAGAACCAAAAGAAAAAAAGATTAACAAATAACTTCAATTCAAAATGATTTTTATTTGTTAACAAGAGAACTTCAAAGTTTGATCGCTTTTATAACGTGACACACATTGAAAAAGCGCTCGTCTGAATCCAGCCTTATGAATCAGCTCAGGGCTAGTTTGCATAACTAATAATCAATTCATTCAGCTATAAATGTTTATGTCACATAGTTGTGATTTATGTCATATAGCTTGGTTTATAAGCTAATGAGATCAAAAACATCCCAAAATACACTTAATAACGAATTAGTTACGTAATATGTCAATTTATGTCATTGGTTTAGCCATGTTATCTCAAATCCACAAAATATAATATGATTGTGTATCATTCAATGATTTTTAAAAAGGTGTACGGATTGCAGTACAGTTCAGTCGAACAGTGTGAGGGTTCGGATCGCAAAATCTATTGCGTGGTACATATATGTCGATGGTAAGGTCGGACTCCCCGTGCAGATAGGCGCGATGCGAAATTTACTTACAAACCATTGTCAATTTTTTTTAATTAAGGGATAGAGAAAAATCGATGAAAACGCATCGTCGAATTGTCGCATTGCTCCTCTCTGCTTGAAGTTTAAACCACCTTGGATTAAAAAAATGAGATATTAAAAAAAAACTACATCTAAAAGTTAATTTCTATAGAATCATTAATTTATTTGATCTAATAAACCGGAGTCTTGAGGTCTATTCTAGACTATAGTTCATTCGCGTTAAGAAAATAGTGAGTCTTCTTTGTCAGCTGGCCGCTTGACCAATCGGGTCACGAGCTATGTAATATGTTCCGACCCGATTGGTTGAAAGGCTGTCTGACAACGATTACTCACTATTTTCATAACGCGAATGTACTATAATGGTACACAATATGAAATAAACACTAACATTCAGGTTTCGTCTCGACTTATCTAGTTTTAAGAATAATTTGTATATTTAATTATATCGTACTAAAATGTTTGTGTGTTTGTTTATGTACATAATAGTTTGTTATAAAAATATATATTTTAGATAACTTAAACATGGATTTTCATTCGTAGTCCTGCTGTATTTGTACACTAGTGGCTTGCCCCGGTTTTGTCTGGGTCATAATAATTTATAGCGTATATCCCGGGAACAAAGGAGGAGGAGCTCGTGGCTAAATAATAACAGCCGCACTGGTCGATCATCAAGGTTAAGCAACGCTTGACAAAGTCGGTCCGTGGATGGGTGACCATTCTCAAATACCGAGTTTCTTCCGTGCCTCGGAAAGCACGTTAAGCCGTTGGTCCCGGCTGTCATTTGCAGATCTTTGACAGTCGTTACGAGTAGTCAGAAGCTTGAGATCTGACACCAGTCTAGCCAAGGGGTACCGTGTTACCCAGTTACTGGGTTGTGGAGGTCAGATAGGCAGTCGCTCCATGTAAAACTGGTACTCAACTAGTAGCTAGCAGAAAAGGCTAGGCAGATTGATTGATCCCGGGTATATGTTCCCTCGAAATAATATTCGAATTTCACGCGGGCGAACACGCGGGGCAAAGCTAGTACTTCAATATTAAAACTTTCATGAAAACAACTTACCTATTTAACTTAATCGGCCCACCAGTTTTTCTAACTTTTAAAGCTTGCTCCCAAAACTTCACAGCCTCTGGCAATATTGTATTCTGAAAGAGAAATATAACCTTTGTAACGAATTTTTATCAACATCTTTTTTTTTTGGAAGGTCAGTAATTAAAATACAGTAACTTCAGTAAATAAACTTTTCAGGATTTAACATTTGGTACATCAACCATCTCAATTATAATGGGCGGATTATAAAGTTATGGGTGTTACAATACTTACAATAAACGTGTTGTACCTACTTTGTAGCACGTCCATGAACGCATTCATTATAACTTTAGATAGTACTAAAATCCTTTTAATTTGTACTATTTGATAACACTAATTAGAAATTTTGTACCTCTGAATTATCGCAGATATAAAGGTCGTGCTGGCAAGATTCTTTCCCAAAACGACCGCGCCAAAATTCCAGCTGGCGTAGAAGTGATGAAACGGGAGCATGACTAAAAATTTGTACTCATTATGTACTCCTATTTCATTACTGGTAAATTGTCGTACTCTACACTCGAAGTTGTGGAAGATTATGTCTACCTGGGACAAACGATCCAGTTTCGGCCAACTTCGAGAAAGAGGTCAACCGTCGAATCCGAATCGGCTGGGCAGCGTTCGGGAAATTGCGCGGTGTCTTCTCGTCCAACTTACCACAGTGTCTCAAGACGAAGGTCTATGACCAGTGTGTGTTGCCAGTGATGACCTATGGCTCTGAGACGTGGTCGCTCACAATGGGCCTCATCAGAAAGCTTACAGTCACGCAAAGGGCAATGGAGAGGGCTATGCTCGGAGTATCCTTGCGTGATCGAATCAGAAATGTAGAGATCCGCAAGAGAACCAGGGTTACCGACATAGCCCGAAGAATTGCCAAACTTAAGTGGCAGTGGGCAGGGCACATTGCTCGCAGAACGGATGGCCGATGGGGCAGAAAAGTTCTGGAGTGGCGACCGCGAACCGGAAGACGATGCGTTGGAAGGCCTCCCACCAGGTGGACCGATGACCTGGTGAAGGTTGCGGGGATTCGCTGGATGCGGGACGCTCGGGACCGGTCAATGTGGCGACGCTTGGGGGAGGCCTATGTCCAGCAGTGGACGTCTTTCGGCTGATATGATGATGATGATGAAGTTGGTGTTCCTGTTTTTGTGTTTTCGTTTCGTTTTGAGACCGATTTCCGTAATTGAAGTAATTTTTCCTTTTGTAGTGTTTTTATTTGGAAGCCGGTTGTATTTTTTTGTAAAAAAGTTACGGGTGTTACAATACTTACAATAAACGGTCTTATCTTTATAAGCTAAAGTCAAAAATCTTTAATGAAAGTGAAATTTTAGCAGCGATAATGATTATCAAAAAGCCAAATAAAATTAAAAAAAAATACAATTGACTTCCAAATAAAAAACACTACAAAATGAAAAATAACTTCAGTTTCGGCAGTCGGTGTTTCTGTTTTTGTTTAATCGTTTTTTGACACCGACTTCCGAAATTTAAGTAATTTTTCCTTTTGTAGTGTTTTTATTTGGAAATAAGTTGTATTTTTTTGTAAAATCTTTTTATTTTTCTCTTTTTAGTTATGGTACAAAATGGACAAGTTCTATAGTAAATTACCTATAATACCAAAAGTTATGCCAGACTAGATATTGGACATAACCGTTGAAATGAGAGTGTACCAGGGTGAACGGAACACATCTGCGTACCCCTTTAGGGCGATGCGACCAGCGTGATGTTATGTTATAAAATGGTAAAAACAATAAACAGACATGCGATTGCAACATTTCCGAGAGATTTTCTGACATTTATTGAAGAGTTCTGTTGTATATCTTCGAAGTTCTTCATCAGATCTTCACTAACTTTAAATGGGACCAATTCGGGAACATATTCTTTCAAACAAAACAAGAATCATTAAAATCAATTCAAAATTAGCGGAGTAAACGGGTAACATATAAAAAAAAACATATAGTCGAATTGAGAACCACCTCCCTTTTTGTTGTCGTTTATAAGAGGAGTTGCAATTCTCGTCCATAATTTCACAAACGTTTTGATTCTAAGACTGACACTTGGTCCTAAGATCCAGTAGATACATATCTTGCTATGAACACACATACAAGACAAGACCAGTCGTGTATCTGTCAACTCTGACCTAGAATAGAGTGAAGAGCAAACCCATATCAAATAATAAACAAAAAGAAAACTAAATACTTACATTTATCATGTCAAACTTCTCTGGTTCTAACCTGGAACACAAAAAAAAAAATATTTAAAAAAAGAATAACAATGCTTGCATATCGAAAGATGTGTCAAGGGGTATCTTTTTTCTCTTTGGTGTCATCCAATGACACAAAGAGTAAAGGTAACATAGACCTCATACTCGTACCATCATATCAGCCGAAAGACGTCCACTGCTGGACATAGGCCTCCCCCAAGCGTCGCCACATTGATCGGTCCCGTGCGTCTCGCAACCAGCGGATCCCCGCAACCTTCACGAGGTCATCGGTCCACCTGGTGGGAGGCCTTCCAACGCAACGTCTTCCGGTTCGCGGTCGCCACTCCAGAACCTTTCTGCCCCATCGGCCATCCGTTCTGCGAGCAATGTGCCCTGCCCACTGCCACTTAAGTTTGGCAATTCTTCGAGCTATGTCGGTAACATTGGTTCTCTTACGGATCTCTACATTTCTGATTCGATCGCGCAAGGAAATGCCGAGCATAGCCCTCTCCATTGCCCTTTGAGTGACTGTAAGCTTTCTGATAAGGCCCATTGTAAGCGACCACGTCTCAGAGCCATATGTCATCACTGGCAACACACACTGGTCATAGACTTTTGTCTTGAGACACTGTGGTAAGTTGGACGAGAAGACACCGCGCAACTTCCCGAACGCTGCCCAGCCGAGTCGGATTCGACGGTTTATCTCTCTCTCGAAGTTGGCCCTACCCAACTGGATCGTTTGTCCCAGGTAGACATAATCTTCCACAACTTCGAGTGTAGAGTCTCCAACCTTGATAGGAGTGGGTGTAACATGGGCATTCAACATGACCTTGGTTTTGTCCATGTTCATTTTAAGACCCACTCTTCCGGAAGCTCTACTGAGGTCATCGAGCATTGTATTGAGGCTCTCCATGGTCTCAGCCATGACCACTATGTCGTCGGCAAACCGAAGATGAGTGATGTACTCGCCATTAACATTGATGCCTAGGCCCCTCCAGTCCAGAACCTTGAATACATCCTCCAGCGCAGCAGTGAACAGTTTCGGAGAAATGACATCTCCCTGTCTCACGCCACGCTGGAGAAATATTGGTTTCGAGGTCTGATCCTGAAGACGGACTGACATGGTGGCGTTTCTGTACAAACACTTCAACACCTCAATGTACCGGTAGTCGATCTGGCACCGTTGGAGAGACTGCAGTACAGCCCAAGTCTCGATCGAATCGAAGGCTTTCTCGTAGTCCACAAACGCTAAGCAGAGAGGCAGGTTATACTCTTCGGTCTTCTGTATAACCTGCCGCAGCGTATGTATGTGGTCTACGGTGCTAAAGCCTTTTCGGAATCCGGCTTGTTCGGGAGGCTGGAAATCGTCAAACCTGCGCGCGAGACGATTCGTGATGACTCTTGAAAACAACTTGTAGATATGGCTAAGAAGTGAGATAGGCCTATAGTTCTTCAGCCGGGCATTGTCACCCTTTTTGAAGAAGAGGACCACCACACCCCTGCACCATGCCTGTGGCGTTTTGCCCTCGAGTATGACGGAATCAAACAGCTTCTGAAGGGCCTTAAGGACCGGTTTTCCACCCGCCTTCAGGAGTTCAGCCGTGATTCCGTCGTCACCCGGCGCCTTGTTGTTTTTGAGCTGTTTCAGAGCCATCCTAATCTCGTACAGGCTGACGTCCGGGATATCTTCGGTATAGTGTCGGGTCAATCTAGCTCTTGGGTCGTTTGCTAGATTCGCAACGGGTTTACTGGTTGACGTGTACAACTGCCCATAGAAACTCTCGATCTCCCTCAAAAGCTCCGGTTTGGCGGATACAATCCTGCCATCATCGGTCTTCAGTTTTGTGAGCTGGCTCTGCCCAATAGACAGATCTCTTGCAAAGACCTTGGAGCCCTTATTCCGCTCGATAGCATCTTTAATGCTTTCGGTATTAAAGCGGCGGAGGTCGGTTTTCAAGGACTTTGAGATCCGTCTATTTAGCTGCCGGTATTTCACCGCATCGTCTAAAGACTGCAGGATCATCACACGCCTTTCCTTCATTAGTTTGAGAGTAGGATCAGAGAGCTTTTTATTTCTATGTGTACGGCGGGTCTTGAAAAACTTAGACCCGACCGTATGGACAGCTTCCACGAACCCATCGCTGTATTCGTCCACGGAGCTCCCTAGGCACTCGAAACGATTCTGGAGTTCGAGCTGAAAGCTCTCGGGGTTATGGATCTGGATCTGTGCTGGACGGAGCGTGGACTTCATCAGTCGAGACCTTTCAAGCTTGATATGAATGTTCAATGTGCCTCTTACCATACGGTGATCGCTCCCGGTTTTCAGCGAATTGATCACAGAGACATCATTGAACATTTGCTTCTTGGTTGACATGATGAAGTCGATCTCGTTTTTAGTTCCACCATCGGGGCTTTGCCATGTCCACTTCCTGTGCTCACGCTTTCTGAAGAAGGAGTTCATCATATAGAGGCCTTCCTTCTCCATAAAACTGGCCAGTAGGTGACCCCGGTGGTTCCGACGTCCAACTCCAAATTGCCCCACTTGCAGCTCATCCTCGTCTCGTTTGCCCAGTTTTGCGTTGAAGTCCCCCATGACAACGGTGAAGTGAGTTTTGAAACCATGCATGGCTTTAGAGATATCCTCATACATGGTCTCTACCTCGTCGTCGGGGTGTGCCGAGGTTGGGGCGTAAACCTGTATGACCTTCAGCGAATATCTTGAGGATATTCTGAGTATAAGGTACGCCACCCTGGTCGACACACTCTCGATCTTCACCACGTTGTTCACAAGGGACTTGTGGACGATAAACCCGACACCACCCTGGGACTGCCGGTCACCCTCTCGGAAATAGAGCAGGTTACCAGATTTGAGGATTATCGTGTCCTCGCCCTCTCTTCGGACTTCAGATAACCCTATAATACTCCATCGTAACCTGCTCAATTCTTCCTCGAGTTCGGCTATCTTCTCGTCGGTCCGGAGTGTTCGCGTGTTGTACGTTGCCAGGTCCAGTCGTCGGTGTTTATTGGGGTAGCCGGGTCCACTCCGGAGATTCTTCGCACCCCTTGCCACGTCATCGCCTCGACCGCTACCGTAGTCGAGGGTAGACGGGCTGCCGGGCACTCGGGGCCGTTTTTTTACTGTGCTATTCATGGTTTGGGGGGGTTTGCCGTAATCGCCACGCTTGGCAGGCGGGTTGGCGATCGCAGTTTGTTATTAAAGTGCACAGAGAACGCTGCTGCCCATTCTCTGGTTTTTCCCTTAGTCGCCTCTTACGACACCCACGGGAAGATATGGGATGGTGAAATTCTTTACGTCCGTCACCATACGGTACTCCGTCACCATACGGTACACATAATAATAAATAATAATAAAAAAGCCTTTTATTTCCTTAATAAAATTCAATTTACAATGATATTATTTATGAGCATGCATATTAGTAAAATCAAATAAATTAATTCTTTAAGAAATTATACAATTGTTCAGTCCGCTACTATTATGTAATTATTCAATTCAATCATTATTATTAATATCTAGTTGTTCAATTCATTTACTGTTACAATACAATTATTAAATTAAAATATTATTACTATATAACTATTCCATGCAATTTCATTATTTTACAATTATTCAATACAATTACAATTATTAAATTAAATTACTATTATTATAAATTTATTCAATTTAAATACCACTATTTTACAGTTCAATTCAATAATTATAATTATACGGTACACATACTCGTACAATAATAAATAATAACCCGCCAAACAAACTGCGCTCGATTTTTCAAACTCTGGTTAGAGTCCCACATAGACAAAAGACAAGACAAAGACAAAAGCCACCAAGCGGCACTTTTGAATGTCACAATTTAAATTTACATGGAATAAAAGTTGATTCTACCGTGCATTCGGAAAGTAGCTTGTTATGGAGAAGAATGCACAAGAAACTCCATACTTTTTAAATTTACATGGAATAAAAGTTGATTCTACCGTGCATTCGGAAAGTAGCTTGTTATGGAGAAGAATGCACAAGAAACTCCATACTTTTTAAATTTACAAGGAATAAAAGTTGATTCTACCGTGCATTCGGAAAGTAGCTTGTTATGGAGAAGAATGCACAAGAAACTCCATACTTTTTAAATTTACATGGAATAAAAGTTGATTCTACCGTGCATTCGGAAAGTAGCTTGTTATGGAGAAGAATGCACAAGAAACTCCATACTTACTCTTTTTAAAAAAAAAAAAAAAACTACACACATACACTTAGACATAACTGCACTATCTCCCCGTGGCATTTATCAACACATAAAAAAAGGAATGTGCTCCGTATTTGATACGTTCCACAAAAACAAGTTGGTTGTAATAGGAAAAAAGAGGAAATTGCAAAGATATATTATTATAAATTTATCAATTTATTGGTATTTGCTAGTAAAATATACATTATCACCAAATTTGAAGTTCATAAGTAGGAAATTAATAAAATTCTACGAAACTAACTTTAAAACAAGTAAAATTTCAAAATTTAAAAAACCCCCGACAGATTTATCTTGCGAAAACATACCGATTTAAACAGTAAAACGCCCATAACTTTTGAACGGCTGAACCGATTTTATTCAAACATAGCTCTCGATATAATCACCTTTCAAACAAAAAAAAACTAAATCAAAATCGGTTCATCCGTTTAGGCGCTATGATGCCACAGACAGACACACAGATACACCTATACATAGATAAACAGCAACACACGTGAAACTTATAACACCCCTCTTTTTCCGGCGGGGGTTAAAAAGACGCTGGGTTTGGTGGCTTCTCATTCCTTTGTTTTCCAAAACTTTTGAAATCAAAATATACAGTATTTATCGACTCAATGAGCGCTGAATCAACGATATCCACCATTCGATAGGGTAGGTCAATTCTTTTTCGCACCCCCTTTTGCTGTATGGGGCGCCACTACAGACATAAAAAAATACAATGGCTGTAAAACCTGTGTGAAGGACGACGGACAGCAATAGGGCTCCGCTTGGACCCTTCGGGTACGGAACCCTAAAAAGGATAAACAACAATAATTTACATAGTTATAAGCTATTAAAACCAGTTGATTCGGGTCACACCCCATTTCGCCTGTTCTGTTCCCATTCAAAGACGACGTGACAAGCCTATTCTCAGTCCAATTTCAAGGTTTCAAGAATAATCTAATTTGAAAACCAAAACCACATTTCTAGAAAAATCCATTAATGTCTTAGTATTCGAAATTACTAGTCTATTCAGATGTCTACCTCTCATAACAAATACATTGGTTCTATAATAACTACCAGTGGTTCCCAACCTATGGTCCACAAGACTTAAATTTTCAAACTTTAAAAAAAAAACAACTAAAACAAAAAAAAACTTAAACTTAACTTCTCTTCTTACTTTTAATCTTTTCTTTTTTTTTTCTTTTTTCTTTTTTTTTTCTTTTTTTTTTTTCTTCTCTTTTTTTCATCTATCGTCTTCTTTTTTCTTAACTTTAACTTAAACTTTTTTTTTTCTTTTTTTTTTTTTTCATATTGTATTTTCAAACACAATATTATTTACAAAAAAAAATTTTGGTGTTTTAGGGTTCTGTACCCAAAGGGTAAAAACGGGACCCTATCACTAAGACTCCGCGGTTTCTGTTGCCGCTATAACAACAAATACTAAAAACAGATAAAATAAATATTTAAGTAGGGCTCCCATACAACAGACGTGTATTTTTCGACGTTTTTTGCGATAATGGTACGGAACCCTTCGTGCGCGAGTCCGACTCGCAATCGACCGGTTTTTTTTACAATCAATAGGCTCGCGTTTGACCACTATCTCACCTAATGGTAAGCGATGATGTGGTCGATGGTAAAGCACGCTTATCTAGAAGTAAATCTTGATTAAAAGACTCAAAGACTCAAAGCTATCAGGAAATATAGTTCTCGCCAAACTTCTTGGCTGCCCTGAAGTTGGCTACAATGGCTGCGCAGTAGTAAATCTCATACAAAAACAGCACCGTTTCGTGCCTCGCGCATCCGGTAAACCAACTTCAGGGCAGCCAAGAAGTTTGGCGAGGACTATACATACACCGACAGGGAATTCCACTCCTTAGCTGACGCTGACTGCAAAAAGATTTGAATTTATAAGTTTATTTGTAGATTAAACATCATCTTTTTGGTCAATAACACAGAAATCTAAGTGGTCCCGGTCATAAAAGGTTGGGAATCACTGTCTGAGTCTAGTTACTGGACTCAAGCTGAGCATACAGGTTAAATCTGATTTTGTTAATGCCTAAATTGACATTGACAAGGTTACCTAATTCCGTCTGGAATAAATAAGTGACTAGTATTTTTTTCTTATACAACCAGAACGTATATTGAATAAACTTGAGAGCATACAGACATCCCTATTAGAATACTTAGTATTGGAACCAATAATTGGAAGTATAATCAGCCAGTAACGTTAAGAACTGCTGCGACACAGGCCTCCTCTCTCTGAGAGGGAATGGACCGTAATCCGCCACGTGGACCCAGTGCGGGTTGGTGGTCACATTTCTTAGGATTTTTGTATCTAGAACATGCTGGTTTCCTCGCGACGTTTTCCTTCACCGTTTTGAGAGCAGTGGTGATGAAATAATTTACACAAAGTAAAGCGCCTGCCTGGGTTCGAACCCACAACCCACCTCTGGACCGCCAATGCTTTAATTTAAGGCACAGATACCCCAGAGTAGCTGATTTTAAAATGAGAATCACGTCTAAACGGCTAGTCGTAGTTTTTTTTATTAAATATATGTTATATTAGACTATTTTCTTAATAATTTGATCAAAGATTTTTTTTAAATTTTATTCGTATAACATAGTGTAGTTAATTTGTGAATCATGTCTAAAACCGACAATCGCATCAAAACCATTTTAATGAAATCGACACCATCTCAAAGACCATTTAATTATCTACATTTTGAACTAAGGCTTTTTTTAAAGTCATAGAATAATATGGAACGTACAACAATTTTGGGTCGCGCGGATGTGAAACGAGTGCGCGTTTTTTCCTCAAGGCTGATGGCAACTAGCGTCGTCTTAAACACAGTAAACATATACAAACAGTATGGAAACCACACTCACACAAACGTACGCACCAACGAGACCGTTCGTGCACTTTCGAGGTATTGTCGGTGTTAGTAGTGCCGCGTCGCGACGAGCAGTCACGTATTTTCGCGTTAGTGTGCCGTTTCGAGCGTTTGTAGGTAGTTTCCGTACTGTTTGTACAGTGTCTTAAGGCGCCGATCCCCTTGAGTAGCTGATTTTAAAATAAGAATCACGTCTAAACGGCTAGTCGTAATTTAGTGGAAAAATATATGTTATATGAGACCATTTTCTTAATAATTTCATCTGAGCAAATTTTGAGTTTTATTCGTATAACATAGTGAAATTAATTTGTAAAGTTATGTCTAAAACGGACAAAAACACGACAATCACAACAAAACCGCTGGGCGTATTTTAATGAAATCGACACCATATCAAAGACAATTTAATTATCTACATTTTGATCTGAAGCTTTTTTTTTTTAAAGTCATAGAATAATAAGAAAAGTACAAAAATCTACTAAATTTCGGGTCGCGCGGGTGAGAAAAGAGGGCGCTTTTTGTTCCCTCAAGGTCGTTGGCGTTAGTCGTCGCCTTAAATCTAATTCATTACTAAGTCATAAGGCTTTTTTGTTTTTAATTTACCACTAGTTAATTAAATACCACGTTTTGCATAAAGGAACCTTTCAATAAAATGTGAGCTGAATTCGTTGGTATTCTATAGAATACAAATTAAATGAAGACTTATTTATTGCTTTGAATATAAATTAGCTTACAGTCTAGACTTTGAAAAAAATTATAAATATGGCGATGTGACTCGGGTTTCAATACAAAAATGTAATTTATTTTATTAAGTCCAGTTCGTGTTTTCATGGACCTACCTCAGGGTACGGAACCACTGACAGCGACTTCATCATCTTTGGAACCAACCTTCCACTGGCCAGGCACACATCACAAGATGTACGGACGACTCAACCTGCTATCGACCTCCGGTCTCCGGAGGGGAGTGATGTAGCGCCACCACCACCACTTACGAACTAATGACATGACGTCACACAAATCCTGCATCGCGCAAGCAAAGTTTTCGGCGCGATTAGAACACATACAACAGTCCGACAACAACCGTTGGGCAGTTGCCCGGACCAGACACAACACCCGTCTGGTCGGAGGATCCTCCCTTTTCTATGAAGGTTTGTGGGACTTTACACCCTGTTCCACATGCCCCCAAAACTCTTAAAATATTTGGGGCCCCGTAAGTGGTCACGGCAGATACCCCTCAGTAACAGATTTTAAAATGAGAATCACGTCTAAACGGCTAGTCGTAATATTCTAGACTAATTTCTTAATTTGAGTTTTATTCGTATAACATAGTGTAATTAATTTGTAAAGTTCAAAGATGAGCTAAATGTTGAAATACTAAATGCAAAATAGGTATTATTTTCAAAATCATCTGCCTAGCCTTTTCCCAATTGTTGTTGGGGTCGGCTTCCAGTCTTACCGGATTCAGCTGAGTACCAGTGTTTTACATGGAGCGACTGCTTATCTGACCTCCACAACCCAGTTAGTGGGTAACACGATACCCCTTGGCAAGACTGGTGTCAGATCTCAAGCTTCTGACTACCCGTAACGACTGTCAAAGATCTTCAAATGACAGCCGGGACCACTGGCTTAACGTTCTTGCCGAGGCACGGAGGAAACTCGGTATGTTGAAATGGTCACCCATCCACGGAGTGACCTCGGCAAGCGTTGCTTAACCTTGAAGATCGACCCGTGCGGCTGTTATTATTTAGCCACGAGCTCCTTAGGTATTTTCAAAATAATTTATTTAAATAAATACTGTTTGTTCATTTTCTTTATTTATTAAAACAATATATACCTAAGCGCACTTTGGGATATTATTGGCAAGCTTTACTGCTAAGATCGTTTTTTTTTTTTTGGCTGGGTAATCATCCAATGACTTCTCCCGCTCTGGCTGAAGCGGGAGGGCGTGTCAGACTTTTACTGACTAAAACCCACCCGTGTTCCTTCAGTTGCTTGTGCCAGGGCCGCGGTAACTCTTTTTCAAATTTATCCGCGACCCGCTAAGGAGATCCTAGGTTCGATTTTCGGCATGGGCAATTTGTTATTGTGTATTTTCAACCGGTTTTTTTTAAGTAAAAGGCTTGCTCCTATTACATGGTTTCTACTTAAAAATCCTTCGAGAAATACAGTCAATTTTTTTTTAGCTTTGAAAAATTCTCATGCATACTGCGCTACCACGAGGAGATAGCGCAGTTATGTGGGACTCCAACCCACTAAACTCCACGGTGTACCCCTTTTTTTTTCGGTGTGGAAAATCCTCTTTGGATGTCCTCCGCCCTGGGGGGGCCCTGGAGGGGTCTGTCAGACTCTTACTGACTAAAAACCACCCCGGTGTTCCGTCTCACACCTAAACCGGGGATCGCGGGAACAACGATACTTCCGCAACCCCCGGCTAGTGCCGGCCCGCCTCTGCGGGCCACGAACTCGAGTTGGGGGGGAGTGAGGTTTTGGACTCCCCCCACGACGTCTAAGAGGGGCGCGCGTGGAACACTACGCGCCACCACCTCGGGTCCAGATATGTGGGGGGGCGACAGACCCGGGGACCCATTTAGGGGGGCTGGAAGAGGGCGTTGTCCGCCCTCCGCCGACGCCCAGCGCGTCTGCTGTGGATCGGGTTAGCGGATGAAATCTCCCTCTCCCTCTCCGCCTCCTTCTGCGAGACGACTGTTTCACAGAAGGATACCACCGCGTCCCAGGACTCCAACCTTTGGAACACGGGCACGCGTTAGCACTCACCGCGAAGGAATACAGGCATGGTATTACAATCAATACATATAATAAATCTGTAGAATAGTCGTTTTTGTACATCGAAACTATTTAAAAAAAAAAATGCCAGGGTGTTAAAGGAGAACCAACAGAACCCATTTCCAGCATTTTTGTCTATTCATCTGTGTGTCTGTTTATTTGTGCACGCATTACGTAAAATGTACAAAACCAGTATAGATAACTTTTGTACATAAATATTTTGGCTAACTTGAAGTATTACTTAGTTTTTGTTTCATCGCATTCTATCAAAATTTAGATGAATTTAAAGTTTTCAAATCAAATCAAATCATTTTTATTTGCTCAAACATGAGTATCATACATACATATCGGAGGAAGGTAAATGATTAATAGTTGGGAACGAAGAAATATCGCTTGTAAACTTATTAATTCAGTTTTATCTAATTGGCAACATTTAGCTTCTGATTCAAATTTTAATTAGATTTTATTCGATTGACAACACTTCATTTTCCTTATGTCAAAATACTTGAATTCGATTGGATGTTCAAAGCGGTGGTTTTGCCGGATGTGTGCTTGAGCCAATAATAAAGCGGCGAGCGCCATACTTGGCGATCTGAGTGGGGTCTCCCGCCGATGCCCGCCATTGTGGTGCTGGAGTTAGAAAGAAAACGCGCGGACACGCGTTTGGTGTTTGAAAAGAGTTTGGAGGAATTCTAAAGTGGCGTGTATAAACTTGACAAAGTGTGGTTTTGTTGAAAGAAAGCGAAACGATTGGTGGCCGAATCCACTGCTTCGTTGTTGGATCAAGGACTATCTCTGAAACGGCATTAGTTACCTGCTTTGTGCACGCATTACCCACGATAAGCCCACAAGACCGAAGGTATATGGAAGGAAACTCTCGTGTTGCCGACATACATAACAAATTGTCAGCATGAAGAGGTGTTAGGATACAGAATGATAGATCGTCATGTTTACCTTGGAAAATGGCATGCAAATATTAATAAAGAATACAAATCAAAATACTTAATAGAATTTCATATTTAGTAAAAATTTAAAAATTAAATAAATGTTGTGTAAATGTCAATAAAATAATACAAGTCAAAATTATGCTTATAGAATGTCAGAGTAAAAAAAATAAAATAAAGATATTAAAATAATAAATCAATTCAAATTCTAGAATGTCAATAAGAATTATTAAAAAATGTCATGATATTAAAATATTTAATGTGTAAAATGAAAATGTCGTGAAAAATAGTGCAGATTTTAATAAATAATACAAATCAAGGATGTGATACTAGAATGTCAGAATATAACAAAATAAAAAATAAAAAAAAAAACAAGATATTAAAACAATATGTCATAACCAAATAAATTTGAAATGAACAATTTAAAATTTCAAGAAGTTAAATTATCACAACACACGGAATTCAGATACTCAGACAGTTGAACTCCGTATTCGATAGATGGCGTTGTGCGTTTGAAGTCATTTTAAACCCCGCCGGAAAAAGAGGGGTGTAATAAGTTTCACGTGTGTTGCTGTGTATCTGTGTGTCTGTCTGTGGCATCATAGCGCCTAAACGGATGAACCGATTTCGATTTAGTTTTTTTTGTTTGAAAGGTGATTTTGTCGAGAGTGTTCTTAGCTATGTTTGAAAAAAATCGGTTCAGCCGTTCATAAGTTATGGGTGTTTTACTGTTTGTATCGGGGTGTTCTCGAAAGATAAATGAGACGGGGGTTTTTGAAATTTTACTTGTCTAACCCCCAGTTTCCCAGCTCAAAATTATCGGAGAATTAATGAGACAAATTGTCAAGCACGCGTTATTTGCTGTGATTGGCTGTTGAAAATTTATTCAACCAATCACAGCAGATAACGCTTGCTTGACAATTTGTCACATTAATTCTCCGATAATTCTGAGTTGGGAAACTGGGGGTAAATGGCAGCATTAAGATTTTCCGCGAAAGATTGGATCTAGAAATAAATTGGATAGGTAGGGTAGGGACTTAGGGAGGAAGGAAAGTAGGGTAGGTAGGAAGGTAAGCAGGGTAGCGTGGGCAGTTGACGGGATCGAAGGCGCGGACACAGTATTAAAATAATCTTATTGCGATGTTAAACTTACCTATAGACGGAATGGTCATAAAATATGCTTATTCTTAATGGTTGGTCAATACTTCTTTTCTTGACCATATGCGCTGGTTCTATGTGTACCCCTCTGACAACCTGTTGACAACGGAAAACAATAATTTTAGTAAAGTTTTAACTATAACCTGAGTGTTACGAATGTTGTGTTGTTTTTAAATAAATATCATCATCAATAAGCCTTTAATCTTCCCACTGTTGGGACGCAGGCCTCCTCTCTGTGAGATAGGAAATGGGCCTTAATCCACCACGCGGGCCCACCCTACAAACGGTGAAGGAAAACATCGTGAGGAAACCGGCATGTTCAAGAACCAAAAATTCAAAGGCCCGCGTGGTGGATTACGGCCCATCCCCTCTCACAGAGAGGAGTCCCAGCAATGGCAACATTAATAGGCCGATAATGAAACAGATATAAAATTGAGTCCCCAAGGACCTCAGTAAGCAACAGAAGTCAGGTGAAAAAGATAGTTTCAAGACATAAGACACCATTCACCATTGACGTAACAAAGGAAAACATCATGAAGAAACCTGAACTTAACGATCTGAAATCACTAACAAGCAGCTGATTCTCTTTAGTTTGAACGATAATAACTTCTATCCGTATGTTTTTCCACTTTTCCTGGGTCTCGGAAAACCTTATTAGTAATTGTATACAAGGGGTTTTCCTTTACAGAGTCGTATCAATTAAGGCACAGATACCCGTCAGTAGCTGATTTTAAAATGAGAATCACGTCTAAACAGCTAGTCGTAATTTTTTTAAAAAAATGTATGTTATATTAGACCATTTTCTTAATAATTTGATGTAAGTTTTTTTTTAGTTTTATTCGTAAAACATAGTTTAATTAATTTGTAAAGTTATGTCTAACACTGACAAAAACAAGACAATCGCATCAAAACCGTTCAAAAACAATTTAATTAACTACATTTTGATCTGAACCTATTTTTAAAAGTCTAAGAATATTAAAGAAAGTACAAATACATGTTCGCGAGCTGGCTGACCAAAACCAGAAGTATCCTCTGACTGCACAGCATGATTTTCTTCTTGTTAACATCTTATTGTTCGCTTTTTAAGCAGTCGGGTTTTTTGTTTTTTTTTTTAAATTAATTTTTAAGTTTTTTTGTTTAGAAAAAGGTGCAATTAAACATATAAGTGTTTGAAATCACCTCTTAAAACCCTTTATTTCGATACTCCACACGATGTGTTGGGCACAAAAAAAAATTGGTGTACCATAATATGGCGCCCAAAATCCATCATTATTATTTTCCAATTTTAATGTAGCCAGTGACACTCACAAGGTTAAGACGAATCGATTGACGTAAGAATCATCAATATCGGCCAACGCGTTTGGTCTCTAGAACGCCACAAAGGAACATACATACATAGACTGATAAACACACGCTGGCGAAGCCGCAGGCAGACGCTAGTTAATTTATAGAAATCTTTCTACACTAAAAACACTCTACAGAGCAATCATCGGTTTTTCTAGGAAGACTAGCTGTTTACTTGCTATGAAAGCTTTTTACAAGTAGCTTAGTAAGTATGTACTTCAGCTTACGTACCAAAGAGGGTAAAAAAATAATTTACTTATTCACAATATTTTTACGTAAAATAGAGTGATTAAGATTATTATTTACTTTTATAAGGACACAATGTGCTGACCACGGTTCCGCCCGCGTGCTATTAGTATTTCCCTCAGTATATTTCCTCAGCAAGCATTGCTGATGATCATTCAAATTAAATTGTTCATAAACAAATGATAGACAACCTCCATTCGAAATTTAAAAATATATTAGTAAGATGGCCGCCACAAAACGATTTAAAATCCCGTTTTATACATTTTCTCGGCAAGCGTTGCTTACCTTCGATTATCATTATGTGATGATTTTATTATTTATTCAAATTAAATTGGCTACCGAAACTACACATACATTCATAAACAAATAAATGGCATGGAAAACCTCCATTCGAGATTTAAAAAACAAATTAGCAAGATGGCCGCCACAAAACGACTTAAAACGGAGAAAATCATTGATATTGAACTCCTACAAGGTTCTCAACGCGGAAGGCTTGGCTTCATCTCGGTCAGGGATTCAGCCTTACTTCTTGAGTTCTCGTCAAGGTATTCATTTCAACTCATAGACACGCTATTTTTATCAATTTACATATTGGCTTTTTAGGGTTCCGTACCTCAAAATGTAAAAAAACCGGCCAAGTGCGATTCGGACTCGCGCACGAAGGGTTCCGTACTTGGTAAATTGCGGTTTACGATTTATGACGTATTAAAAAAAAACTACTTACTAGATCTCGTTCAAACCAATTTTCGCTGGTAGTTTACATAGTAATGTACATTATATATTTTTTTTAGTTTTATCATTCTCTTATTTTAGAAGTTACAGGGGGGGGGGGACACATTTTACCACTTTGGCAGAGTCTCTCGCGCAAACTATTCAGTTTAGAAAAAAATGATATTAGAAACCTCAATATCATTTTTGAAGACCTATCCATAGATACCCCACACGTATGGGTCTGATGAAAAAAAATATTTTTGGTTTTAGTTTCAAGTATGGGAACCCCCAAAATTTATTGTTTTATTTTTATTTTTGTGTGAAAATCTTAATGCGGTTCACAGAATACATCTACTTACCAAGTTTCAACATCATAGTTCTTATAGTTTCGGAATAAAGTGGCTGTGACATACGGACGGACAGACAGACAGACAGACATGACGAATCTATAAGGGTTCCGTTTTTTGCCTTTTGGCTACGGAACCCTAAAAAGGAACCCTTATAAGATCACTCTCTTGTCCGTCTGTCCGTGTGTCTCCAACGATTTTCTCAAGAACGGGTGCACCTAGCATGTTGAAATTTATACCAGATACTGAGTTCGATAGTCTCTTTTAGGGGTATCAAACATGCGCATCACCGAGAAACTAAGCGGGTCGCACTACTGCCAGCACTGCAGAAGTGCCTTAATGGTCTCGTCGGTACGTATGTTTGTGTGAGTGTGCCGTTTCGAGCATTTATAGGTAGTATCCATTATGTTTGTATATTTTAACTGTGCATTGCATTGTCATCCAAACTAAAAGTGTATGGAGGATAACTGCTTTAAAATTCAGTTGCAAGATTTGACCCGAACACACTTACATACATGCATACATTGAAAGATAAATAAAAGCTTGCAAAAAAGCACTCTTATTCACTCGTTGTGACATTCTCTTTCAATATAATTTTCCCGCCCTTGCCTACGTTAGTTAAGGTCAGCAAATACGTTTTCTTCATTCGTTCTTCCCTGTCAATCTTCATACTATCATTCACTCCGATTCCCTTCATGTCTCTCTTCAAACAATACAACAGTATACAGTTTTAAAACTGATCTCCTAAAGTTGGCTGCATATATATAGCAGATTTTGACTTCAATCTATATAATTACTAGCTGTTTATTAGTATTTCGAATTGCCTATTTTTTATAGAACACAATAATAATGTAGATGTGCAGACCATCTTACTTGAGAAATTATAGTTCACCATACAAACTGAAACACCCCTTTCCACCCTCTTAGGGATGTTTTCCGGGATTAAAACTATCAAATGTCCTCAACCTGTTTCCAATCTAACTAAATCGTATGCCGGCATATATATTATACCGGCATGAAGTAGCAAATTGTTTATCAAGGGAGCAAACAACTATTTTAAAGGCGCAGATTTTTTTTATCCAGAGCTGAGCGAAGGATTCTAAAGTAGAATCCTGAGCGCACCGAGGGATTCAAAGTACGTCACTCGAGCTTAAAATAGTGTTGCTCCCGAGGTGGACACTCTACTTTTTATCACCCTCTATGAGAAAATAAGTAAGTGCAACTTAAGAACAATAACGTTAATTAGGAACCCTAAGACATAGCATAGAAATAATTAGAGGGTAATGTTTATATATTTGAACAATTATGTACCGTCCGTTACAGTTGTAGATTTATTTTTTAATTTGGCTCGCGCGCGTTTTTCCAGCCAGTCACTTGTTCCATACAATGTTCCCGTGCGGTCCGAAATACAATTACAATCGCTCATTAGCCATTCACCTCATACATTCGTCGTAATTGATTTTAGCGATGTAATCCTATTTTTCATCTCTTTGCTGATTGGAATATTTACTAACAATATCCAAATTTCAAATTCAAATCACTTTTAGTCCCTAGGGATTAATGAGTTATTTTAGTCCCAATTTATGAAGACTAAACTAGCTCTTTTTGAATAGTGTGATACAAAGTATATTATTTCCTAATGCAGGAGTTGTTCTGAGGCCAAAAAGATTGGGGATTACTGTACCAAGTTTCATCTGAAGCGCTATTAAAATTTCACGATCAATACTTTGCATTTTGACAATCACCATCGTTGACAGAATGTCAATTTGTCTAGGACTTCTCTGATGTCATGTTGTTAATGTTCAATATCTTGTAGGTATAAGTAATTAAGATCATTACAAGATTATTAGCGTATCATGATATTATATCGTCGTTCATTGTTTTTATTACGAGTTAAGATCAAAAATGTCAAGTGTTATTTGTTCTCCCACATATAAGATGATATCTTTTTACCACCTACGGATAAACTCGTGGCTAAATTATAACAGGCGCACGGGTCGATCATCAAGGTTAAGCAACGCTTGACGAGGTCGGTCCGTGGATGGGTGACCAATCAACATACCGAGTTTCCTCCGTGCCTCGGAAAGCACGTTAAGCCGTTGGTCCCGGCTGTCATTTGAAGATCTTTGACAGTCGTTACGGGTAGTCAGAAGCTTGAGATCTGACACCAGTCTTGCCAAGGGGTAACGTGTTACTCAGTTACTGGGTGGTGGAGATCAGATAGGCAGTCGCTCCATGTAAAACACTGGTACTCAGCTGAATCCGGTAAGACTGGCAGCCGACCCAGTTGGGAAAAGGCTAGGCAGATTGATTGGATAAAATTCAGGGACGACTAATTGTTTTTTTTTTTTTGGCCAATCCCACCGCAATATTTCCAAACTACTGCAACTCCTGAAAGCCGGAATCAACAGTGGCGACCACCAGAAAAACGCCGAAAAATGAAGCTCGACGAAGTCTCGGGGAATGAATTTAACTGTCTTGGATCCCGCAACGAAATTAATCAGAAAAGAATAACGGAGTAGTAGGAAAAATCTCCTAATTGATTGAAATTAATACAAGATAAGGTTATAACAGACGTGCGGCGATGCGCCATCAGTACATGGCGGACATGTCACCAATAGGTACGCAATAAACGTTTTAGAAATACTTTCATTGAGCATACAGCTAAGCAGTGGAATTTTCTACAAATGTCTATGTTTCCTGATAGCTATAATCTAGAGGTCTTTAAGTCAAGAGTGAATAGGTTACTCCTAGGCAAGCGTGCTTTACCGTGGATCACATCATCGCTTACCATCAGGTGAGATAGTGGTCCAGCCTATACTGGGTATTCTTCTACGAGTACTAAACGCATGTGAGGATGTTTGTAACTGTTTCACGCAAAAACTACAGAACGGATCTAGATGAAAATTTACAATAATAGAGCATATATCTACAACTGAATAACATATATGCTATAATTTATAAGGATAAAGGCATTAATTCCACGCAGGTCGAGCCGTGGGCGCAGTTAGTCAATAATAAAATAAAGAAAAGTGATTTGACGGAATATGATGTTTTTAGGGTTCCGTAGTCAACAAGGCAGCCTTATAGTTCCGCCATGTCCGTCCGTCCGCAGCTTAGCTCAGAGATTCTTAGTACTAGAAAGCTATAATTTGTCTTTGATATACATATTAATCACGCAGACAAAGTGGTAAAAGTAAGCTTTAAATTGCAAATTCTTGAGAGTTAAGTGTCCCCCCCCACCCCCACCTTATCAGCTAAATAGTTGCTTTTGTTTAAGAGAAATAATTCACGGTAGTAGTATATATAACGAAATTAAAAGGAAAACTGTCACAGCTAAGAAGGCTTTACAAGTTTACGAGTAATAGTCGACCAACTTATAAAATATACATAGAAAAGTAAAAAAAAAGTATATTTATGTGTGTGGATAATAGTTTTCGAACGGCAAAGTTAATTTTATCGCTTCGTTAGAGCAATGTTCGGTGCTTTCATTGTTTATGAACGTTAGTAATGTTACCTATTTATTTTGGTGAGTGTAGCTGTTTATGCGGAACCCTCTGTGCGAGAGACAGACTCGCACTTGGCCGATTCTTTCATTATTTCTTGGTTGTTTACATTACCCCTTCGACAATGTCTTTCTAGAGAATAATAAAATTAAACATGTTTTTTCTACTATTCCTGGAATCAATGTTATCTTAATGTTTCTTTATTTATTTTCCTCTTTCTTTGTGATTTTTGTAGACCGTACACATGGGTCGTACAATTTGTACACTAAGCCTCTGATGACAGCGCAAATTTAATCATTTTTTGAGAGCTCTAGTGCTTTTTGGTATACAATACTAATACTACAAATATTTCTATTCTATTCGTCCTAGCCCGTTCCATCATCGGACTACGGCGATGCGTCATCGGTACATGGTGGACATCCCACCCATACGCACTTAAAAGTTTGGGAATATTTGTATTGTGCATACAACTATGGAGTGGAATTCCCTGCCGGAGCTTGTATTTCCTGATAGCTACAACTTGAGAGTCTTTAAGTCAAGACTGAATAGGTTACTTCTAGGTAAGCGTGCTACATCGTCAACCACATAATCGCTTACCATCAGTTGAAATAGTGGTAAAACGCGATCCTATCAGTAATAGAAAAAAAATGTGTAATCCAGAATGAATCATCATCATAATATCAGCCGAAAGACGTCCACTGCTGGACATAGGCCTACCCCAAGCGTCGCCACATTGACCAGTCCCGTGCGTCTCGCATCCAACGGATCCCCGCTACCTTCACCAGATCATCGGTCCAACTGGTGGGAGGCCTTCCAACGCAACGTCTTCCGGTTCGCAGTCGCCAATCCAGAACTTTTCTGGCCATCAAAAAAGGAATATTCGGTCGGATTTATGCAACCGCATTTCCTCTTAAAATTCAAAAGCATAAGTTCTAAGGCGTTGTTAACCTAGACTTCGGTAGGTATAAAATATTTATCGCTAGACCAAAAACAATGTAGTTATTTTTTATTTTTATAGATTTCAATGTCATAAAATTTTATAATATTTTATGTTTGTTAAAGTTGCGTTATGTTTTCCATTCAGTTCTGTGTTTGTTTTTATATGATATTGTGTAAGTAAATTTTTTTTTTTATTTTGAAAAAATTATCGCAACAAGTCCACCACTACGATTTTTCTTATTGACTCTAGAGAACAATTCTATATTGATAACATCAACGAACTTAAAATAATTAACTTTTAAGAACATTTTAATATAAAGTTAAATTGTTTGTTTGTTAATATGTTTGTAAAAGGTAAAAACCTGGTTGAACTAATCCGGTTACGAAAATTCATTCATTGACAAAAAGCACCAGGATTCTTCTGCGCTCTTTTTAACTCGACAAAATGCCCGATTTCTCAGGGAGCAAATCCGCGAGCAACAACCAGTATTCAATATTTTCCTTTTCATTCAATTACATATCTTGATACGCGATCACCCGAGGCTAACATGATTCTTTGTTTCGTTAAATTAGGCCGGATTAAAAATAATAAAAATTGTAAGGTTTTAATTACGGACCCTATTAATAAAATCGCCCAAACCTTTTTTCTATCAGAAACCTGAAAAATGTATTAATAAAAAATTATGTTTAATTTTCAGCTGTTTGTCACTGTCACTTTGGTAGCACCATTTATGAGAATTGCACTAAAAGAATCAACTTAATTGCCAAAAATAAAGATGACGCAAACATTACTATGAAAAATGACACTTCAGTTGAGTATCAGGCTAAAGATTCTACCAACGTAGTCGTACACACACGCATAAACGAAAGAGTCCGAAATTACATTCCAAAAGTGATTAACGTTACTGGAAATAATAAAACCAAAGACAACATAGATGAAGGCACCCTAAAGAAAAATGACAGTTTATCAGGGGTAAACTTGACACAACAAATAGTTACGGAGAAAATTAATAATACAGAGGATTATATAGAACATAGAATTGAAAGTAAAAACCAAAGCGAATACATTAAAGATACTGCAGAATTTGCTGATAGCAAAAATATAGTTGAAGAAAAAAACGCAATATATAAAAATGAAAATGTAATTGAAAATAATTCTAAGATTTTAGAAAAAAACAGTACGGATAAGAATATAAAAAAATATGATATAACTAAGAATATCGAAACCACCGATTTGCATAAACATTTAAAAAATAACCATAGCATGGATGAGAATGTCCAAAAATATGATTCACCTAAAAACTACGAAAGCAAAGACATGCATAAGAGTGTTACAAATAAAATCATGACTGAAAATAATACTAAGATTGACCAAAACAATAATAAGGATCAGAATGTCCAAAAATATGATTTACTTAAGAATCACGAAAACAATGATACACATAAAAGTGTTCAAGATGAAACTATGTCGGAAAATAACACTAAGATTTTACAAAATAATAGTATGGATTACAATATCCTGAATGATTTATCTAAGAAACTACAAAAACGTGATATTGGTATGCCAGAAAAACTATCCAACGATAAAATGCCAAAAACTTACCAAAAATACGATAGTACAAACAATCAAAAGCATGATTCCCTCGACAGATATGAAAAATATGAAACAGCAAAGAATATCCATAACGATGGCACTGTGAAAAGTGTCAAAAAATATGAGCAGAAACATGCAAATAATATCAACGATTATAAGCCTTACAAATACCAAAATTATGAGATGAATTACAAAAACATCGTTGATATAAATGACGTTGGAACTGAAAAACATACTACAAATAAAAACAACAACATTAGTCACCACGCCATACCACAAATTCAAACGAGATTAAACAACGATTTAATCAAAAAGAGTTTAGGCGAATTCAAAATGGTGAGAAGGAAAACGCATTACACTTTGCCTCAAACTGACTTTAAAAATGATATTCTTAAACGAGATGCTGATAGCTACCAAGACCCAACTTATAATCAAGAATACGATGATAAAGCCAGACTAAATGGAGCTAGAAATCATGTCGACACAGATTATCATCAGTATCCAAATTACGACGAAAACAATGACCAAAGCTACGAGGCACCTAACATGCCTAATTTCAAAAAGCTAAATGACTTACTAGCGAGACAGAAGGAAATCGTTCAGAAATTAGCACAAATACAATTGATCGCAAGGCAAAACCCCTCGCAAACGGAGTTTGCTGCAATCATGGCCGAAGTAGAAGCCAAGAAAAAGAAAAAGAACTACACCAAGTTTTCCTTCACAACGATCCCACCGAAAAAAACTAAAATGAAAAATACTACCACAGAGAAACCAACGACAATTATGACTCTATTTGACGAGACAGAAATCAGAAAAGCGTTAAAGAATGACCCACATGTCAATCGAATTTTAAAGATGGCGAATTTGAAGCGTGAAAAATATTTGGATAGTGTTCGAAGCAGAAGAATGCATGAAGAAGTTCGTAATAATTATGTTAATGAAAAAGGAAATGCGAGGAATTTAGCGGAAAGCCCTTCGAACGTCAATCTAGCAAACGCCGTGGAAACTACTAATTTAAATAGTAAACTTTGAATTGTCAATTTCAGAAAACTGATAGTTTTTGCTGTCATTTCGTAAAATATATATTTATCTTAAAGGGTTATTGACTGGATTTTCTACTATATTACTTAAAGATTAAACAAAAATTTAAACATAGTAAAGAAAACTTATTCAATTCTCGAAAAATGACGAACATACCAAGATGCGTGTCAGCGTTTGACGTCTCTACTACACTAAAACATGGAACTCGCTTTGTAAAGAGGTTTATACGTGGCGTTTGAGGTCTTGCAAAACGTCTTCAAAGTAGCTTACAATTCTATCAATTGAAAATGATATTGATAGAGAAAAGACTAGCCAAGTGCGAGTCGGACTCGCGTAGTCAGTTCCGTGCTTTTAAAACTATTACGATATCCCCTTATTTTATTTAAAGCCGAGTACTGCGTTTACCGATCTACAGATTTCCCGATGATCTGGTGAAGGTTGTGGGAATCCGCTTGAAGCGAGAAGCAGCCTATCTCCAGTAGAGGACGTCTTACGATTCTCACCAGTAAATACACACAGAAAATGCAAGATTTTGGGGCGTCATTTTAGTAATACTCCACAATTTTGGTACGAGTTACGGAACCCTAAAAACCGTATTTACCAATACTATCACGTTTTCAATCATCTAAACCAATAAATCTGCAGAAAAAAATCTTTCGACCTCAAAAATGTATACCTACGTTAATAAATATTTATTGAGAAAGATTATACAACTCTAGAAGTTATGGATGGATTTCAAATAAATTATGTTTATTTATATTTATTTAAATTTTATACGTGACACCAGATTCTTGGAAGAAAGTAAGAGTGGTTTTGTAATATATTGTTATGTATATTGAATATTATGTAAAGGAATATATTGGAAAGACTTTCGTTGTTAGGTTGACGAAAAAATACATTAGGAATTAAATTAGCTTTTTGTAATAAAATGCTGTTCTTCGTTTAGATTGGAAACCAACCCCAAAAAAGTAGCTGATTTTAAAATGAGAATCACGTCTAAACGGCTAGTCGCAATTGTTTGGACAAAATATATGTTACATTAGATCATTTTCTTAATAATTTGATTTAAGAAAATTTTAAGTTTTATTCGTATAACATAGTGTAATTAAATTGTGAAGTTATGTCTAACACAGACGAAAAATCAATCAAGCAACAATCGCACCAAAACCACCGGACGTTTTAATAAAAATTGACACCATCTCAAAGACAATTTCAGTATCTACATTTTGAAACTACTGGTGAAAGAATTTTCAAAATCAGTTGAGTAGTTTTTGAGTTTATCCATTACAAACAAATCTTTCATCTTTATAATGTTAGTACGAGTTAGAAGTACCATTTCGAAAATGGAACAGGTTTGGCAAAAAGCCGCAATTTTGAAAAATGCCTAGACATTTTAGATTAAAAAAAAAATCTAAAAACTAAAACCGACTCAAATCGCGATCTTCTTGTCCAAGCGAAAAATCCGGGCAAATTAGAAGGCCGGGCAGAGCCCGGACAGAAGGCCTAACATCCGGATAAAGCCGGACAAATGGTAACCTTAATCACGGTAGAATAATACTTACCAAATTTAGAATCAAATATCACACAATAGATTGAACTTTGTCAGAATGTAAAGGTCAACCATGGGTTGTTAGGATGTGAAACCACACCCATAGAGTTCACAGTGAATTCACATTGTTATTGTAACGACCAGAGGCTAGACCAAGCGTCATTTTATCAGCAATGGCGGTCGAAAAGTAAAAATTTCAGGGGTAGCATTGGGCAATCTATTACATGTTTAATATTCTTCCAATCCATCGATATATAAATGTACTACGCACTAGATTTGGCGATACTAACACTCACACTGTTCGACTGTTTCCATACGAATTTGACGTTCCAAATTCAAATCACTTTAGTCCCTTGGGAGTTTCATACAACTTTAGCGTTACCTTACGTAGAAAATTGCATAAATGTAACTGGACATTGTCGAGCAGGAGGTGTGAACAATATTTAACTCTATGGTGGCAATTCAAAACACTACTGTTCACGCATAAAATTAATTATAACATTTATAACCATGAAGCTGTGATATGTATTGTTTTGAACTATGCAGTAAAGCGAAATGATTATATTTCAACGCTTTTTAGTTACGGTACTAATAGGCAGACATTTTGTTTCGTGTTGAGTAGGTATTTCCATAGTCTGTAAGGTCTATTCAGAGTGTAAAATAAGCATAGCCTTTTTTACCCAACCACCAGAATTTGGACGTGGAGTATAATAGGACTGTAACTCTCCAAGTAGCTACATTCTGGTCGGACAATTTTTTTATTGTATTTGAAATAATCGATTCGAAAGAAGGAGAAGCGATAACTCACCGTTTAGGCGCAGATACCCCTCAGTAGCTAATTTTAAAATGTGAATCACGTCGAAACGGTTAGTCGTAATTTTTTGGAAAAATATAAATGTTACATTAGACTATTTCCTTAATAATTTGATCTAAGAAAATTTTGATATTTATTCGTATAACTTAGTGTAATTCATTTGTAAAGATGCGGCTAACACGGACAAAAATACGACGATCGCCGGGAGGATTTTAATGGAATTGTCACTGTCTACTCTTAGATCTAAGGCTTTTTTATGTGTTTTTGTTATGTCATGTGTTAAGGGAAGTACAAAAACAACTAAATTTTGGGTCGTGCGGGTGTGAATCGAGTCCGCGTTTTATTCCCTCAAGGTCGTTGGCGACTGTCATCGTCTTAATATGTTCTTGCAATGATCCAGCCGAAAGGGGTGATGCGACCATACGCAAAAGTTTTGGCTATTTACAAGCTTTTTATTAACTTTTATGTATGTATGTAGCTATGTTCGTTGGGGACAAATCATACAACTGAATTTTAAAGCAGTTATCCTCCACCGATTAAGATGAAATTTTGCATACACGTTTAGTTTGGATGACAATGTACGGTAAGCTAAAAAGTAGGTATACAAAA
This sequence comes from Orthosia gothica, assembly GCA_949775005.1. Lineage (NCBI taxonomy): Eukaryota > Metazoa > Arthropoda > Insecta > Lepidoptera > Noctuidae > Orthosia > Orthosia gothica. Next base: position 52,710,927 of record OX459034.1, on the reverse strand, counting down.
TAATTATATTATGACATACAAGAGTAGCAAACAAGCAGACGAAGTGGTCGCCTCCGCCTGTGGACATCTGTAATACTGCTAAGGCTGATGAACACACGCGCCGATATGGTACGGGCGGACTAACTCCGCCCACAAATTCCAGTGCCGTATTCAGAACATTTTTATCCATTTTTATTTATGACTAAGTTGAATGTAAAAATATCGGGAGACAATAACCAAAATCAGTAGATCGCCCATAAATCGGGGACATTTTCAACGCTGGTCGTAGTTGATACGGCCCAACCAATCTACAACCGTGCACACGTCCGGATTTGGTAAAGAAAAGAAAGAAAGAAAACTAGTTTATTTGGCACACACAATGTAGGTACAAAAAAGGAACTTAATTTTAAAACAATTACATACACAGTGTGCCCCGCGGCTGCACCAAAAAGGTCCAACTGGGAGTTGCCTGACTGACGCTGGTTTTCAACTGAACCTTACGTTGAATGTGAATTAGTTTTTACGGTGTTAAATAAACAGTTTATTGGATATATGTTAGTGTGTTATAATAGTAGATTATTAACCAAGGGGATAAAGCAGTGTCTTCTGTCGCGGGTGACGATTTAAATCGCGAGCGTAACGAAGGACTCGAGGTCTACTCCCGAGCGTAGCGAGGGTGTTAAAAACTTAAGTAGTAAAAATTTAAGGCGAGTCCTGAGTGTAGCGAGGGATTTAAGTTCACCCTAGACTAAGACAGCTTTATCACCGAGGAAAATACTCTACTTTTCGTACAAAAATACTCTACTCTACATTTGCGAAAAAATTAACACAATAATAATAATATGGGATAAGCATTTATTAAAAATAACGACAATTAAAAGTAAAATAAATTAAAATAAACTTAACGTTTATGTATTTGAAGAATTCCTAGACTAATATTTTTTTGTCGGAAAAGCAAAACCATCAAGCTCATACGGCTTCGTCGGTTTTCGTAATTTTATTTAATAATTATAACTGCATAATAAATGCGTATTCCTTTTTCAAAAATATGTATAATGCTTTATATACAAACGCAATGGTGTAAACACAGATGTAGTTCAGTATAAATTTCGGTAAGTATTCCAAATTTAAATCACATTCTCCCCCTAGAGGATGAATGAAATTCAGTTCAATTTTCTTTCCCTGTTCTTAACAGATTAAAAATGACTATTGTTATTTTCGCTTTTTGTGGCATAGAATGACACTTTTTTGAGCAATTGGTACGAAAACGATATATATGTATATGATTTATGTGATATGGTTATACGATATAATATGATTGTGTGTAGTACGGAGCAGACCATATCCGATGTGTAAACAAGCGAACCGTGGCGGCTTCAAATAATAATAATAATGTCCAGCTGACCACTCTACACACGCTCGGACATGGTACGGTCGGACTAACTCCGCCCACAAATCCGTGGTCCGCCCGTACCATATCCGAGCATGTGTTACGGCTATAATACCAGGGGTTATACAGGTGCAGTTTTTCTAAAGAAATTGTTCTAATCTGTAGATGAATATCTGCGAAAACGTATATTGTCGCATCGATTTCGCGTATCCTTGTGAAAGTCTATATAGTTCTCATATACAGGCCAAATTCAAACGGGTCTTCACGATTTTTTATTAAAAATTTAATTGTAGTCCTTGAGGTTTTGGGAATATTTGCAGCGTACAGCCAAGGAGAGGAATTCCCTGCCAGAGTCTATATTTCCTTATAGCTAAAACCTGGGGAACTTCAAGTCAAGAGTGAATAGGTTTTTTCTCTAGGCAACCGTACTTCATCGTCGACCACAACATCAGGCACCTGTAGCCAAGTTGACAACCTACAATCGATAACGCTAGTAGAAAACGAATCAATGTATGGGAATGACACATCTGAACGTTAAGTCACGTGGTCAGACCATACAAATAGAAGGCGTTAACGATTGTAGAAAGAGATTCGATACGAAACGTTTGCAACTTGGCTGCCCCCGGTGAGATAGTGGCAAAACGCGGGGCTATAGTCAAAAAGTTAACTATGGAATAGAACCATTGTGCTAGATAAATAGTAGGTATACTTACAAACAAAACCGTAAAATAACGTTAACATTAAGACACAGTCAACAAAACAAACAACACTATTCTTAAATAACCGTAAACTATCAAAATCGATTGCCTTACATAACCGGTAACATTAATATTCATCACATCACTATTATATCTCGTTAGTCTGTGATATTTTTAACTATTGCGCGAGGCAAAGGTCAAATGCTCATTCAGCCGGGTTTTAATAAACACTTTCACTATGAATGGTATTTGATCAGATGCATTTTGAAAGTACAAATGACATTATTTATTTATGTTAATTGATTATATAAGAGATGAGATGAGTGTTACAGAGATTTAGAAACTAGCTTCAAGCCTCTACTTCGCTCGCGTGTCTAGAAAAAGTATCTTAGTCTTCTCCAGGGTTCTCGGACAGACAGACAGACAGACAGACGGACCGCGGAATCTTAGTAATGGGGTCCCGTTTTTACCCTTTAGGTACGGAACCCTAAAAATCAACTAGGTACATAATTTTATTTCGCACATTCAGCAGTTTTTGAATTCGAGCCGTCTTCTAAAGCAACCTTAAGATTGGCTAATTTGGTTAAGATTGGTTATAGGTGAAAACGTAACAAAATGCAGGCAGACAGACTTACTTTGGCATTTATATTTAGGTATATTGGCTATTAGTATGGATGAAACAACACTTTACTATGCTACTCTACAAGGCTAGAGGCTTAGTTAAAGAAGTACATCTTTGCATTTATAAAAAAAAACATTTTTAATAGGTTTTTTTTTGTTATTTTTTTTTTTTGTTTTGGTTTTCTCGGTTTGTGCACTTCGCCAGTGTCACGTTTAGTTGTTCTAGTTTCTTTAGCTTTTAGTAAAATGTCTTAGTTAGGCCCCAGTAAAATGGTGGTAACTTTATTGGAAGCTTCCACGGAGTTTTGTCGACAACTTGAACAAACTCATGTTCTACCGCTGTGTTTTACTTGCCCACACTCGTGCGCGTTCACCAATATTATTAGAATAAAACACCACCATTTTTATACTATTAATATTCAATTTAACTCAATTTTAGGCAAATAAAACACATAAGCAACATAGACGCCATCACGTTCCCGCTAAAACTCCATTTTTGATAGTTTTTACGAGATGTCGTACCTACCATCATTTTAAACTTTGACATCTGTCTGTCAAAAAAGGGCGGGAATACTAAGCTATCAAGTGACAGTTAACGTTCACCCGCGAACCATAAACACAGACTTCCTAGAATGCATACTGCATGGATTGCGTGCAAAAACCAACTAAAGTGGTGTCTATGTACGGCTTGATGCGAACTTTCCTGGTTATATAACAGACATTTGCTGTGATTTTGCTCACGTAACATGCATTTTTCTTACCGTCATTACTTGGCATGATTCTCTAGCTATTTGCTAGCATAAATCACACGATGACTTTGTGATTGTATTTATCCTTATTTACTTACTTACTTATAAGAGCTTTTGCCGGCGACTTCACCCGCGTTAAAATGTTTTGTTATCTCAAGGGAATATACTACAGGTGTAAAATTCTATCTCCTACCACGGGGTCCCAGCGCTAAGACAATTTGGTTCAAATAAATATCACTAGATGGCGCGAAATGCACCAATTTATTGAATAGTGTGTAAAATTTAAAACACTTTTCGGAATTGAAAAAAAAATGTATGTTCTTGTCTAATCAACTCTCCTATGCACTAAATTAAGTAATATTGGGCTCTTAATTCACATTTCAAAGATTATTTGAATTAACCATTTAAAATTGATTACAATAGATGGCGTGGTTTTAAATTTATGAGGCTTCCACTCGATTTTTAATTTGTTTTGTAACACATTTTGGTTCAATGAAACTGTAAAAACGTGTAAAAAATATTATAAAACAAATCCTCACTGTATTTAAAGAAAAATATATTCACGAAACGAATAAACCCTTTTACTTGCAAGTCGCTGTTAACACCATCTATATCCGTGGTACGGAACCGAATCCGATCAATGTTCTTAGAAAAATAATCAGCTTAATCAGACGAAAAACGCCAGTTATGTCGGCACGGTTTCTTTGTATGGGATGAGGCGTCTGTATGCTAGTATTATATTATTATCTGTGCTCCTATAGTTACTTGATGTATCTGACCTGTATGTAAGACTGGTGTCAGATTTCTTCTGACTATCCGGACCAACAGTTAAACTTCCTTTTCGAGACACGGAGAAAACTCACTATGAAAAACTTAATTCAAAAAATCAAAAAACCCGACTGCTTCAAAAGCGAACTAAAAAGTCGTAAACAAGGAAAAAATCATGCTGTGCAGTCGGAGGATACATATTCGCGGGCTGGCTGACCAAAATCTGGTGTATCCTCCGCCTGCACAGCATGATTTTTTCCTTGTTTACGACTTTTTAGTTCGCTTTTGAAGCAGTCGGGTTTTTTGATTTTTTGAATTAAGTTTTTTTATTTATAACTTTTTAGTTAGTTTTTTTCGAATTAGATACATTCAAACATATAAGTATTATATATTTTTGAAATCACCTCTTAAAACCCTTTATTTTGATACCCCACACGATGGGTTTGGAAGAAAAAAAAAATTTGGGCTCCCACAATATGGCACCCAAAAGCCGCCATTTTTCTATTGTCCAATTTTAATGTAGCCTATGACACTCGCAGGATTAAGACGCATCGTTTGACGTATGAATCATCAAAATCGGCCAACGCGTTTGGTCTCTGGAACGCCACATAGGAACAAACATACATACATACATACATAGACTGATAAACACATTACCCTCCTTCGGCAGTCGGGTAAAAATGGTCTCGATGGAACTCGGCAAACGTTGCTTAACCTCAAAGATCGACCTGTGCGGCTTTTATTATTTAACCACGAGCGCTTCAAAAAAGGCCAATATGATAAACAATTTTCCTTACTATACATATGTATCTTATAAAGAGTATATAACTCTTTTACATAACATTCGTTATAATGCTGCAAGCAATTTGTTACAAGGAAGGAAATGCTCGGATAATATGGTTCTGAGAAAAAATGCTATCTCACGACGTAACAGCAGTGTAAAGGTGAACGCGCACCTGTCCGCGCCGCACTCGCCGCACGCGCCGCAGTCATCGCATTTTCTCTTGGCCCCGTGCTATCCGCGACGAACGCGTGCGGTGCGTTGCATTGTATCCCTTTCTGTACATCTTGAACTATATTTTCATACGGATACGGATCATGTTTCCGTGCCGCCCGCATAGCCCGCCGAATCTGATGGCGTCATCCGCACGCGCTGGTGGAATCCGTATACCTACAGCATTTTGCTGAAATGCGGCTTGTGCGACGCCGATAGGTGCGCGAGGCTGCATACGATTTCATATAAAGATTTATAAAATGTGATGACTGCGGCGCGGATAGGTGTGCTTTAACCTTTAGGCATTGTTGTAAGACTTCTAATCGGCCATCATCAACATCTTCCTAGCCTTTGCCTAACTATTAGGACTCTTTCAATTAAGACGTTTGATGCGGGTGTTATAAGTTCGACGTGTGTTGCTTTTTGTATCTGTGTATCATAGCTCCTAAGCGGATGAACCGATCTTGCATTTTTTGGAGTTTTCTTTGTCGAGAGTGTTCTTAGCTATGTTATGTTCTTTTTTAATCAACTCTCCTAAGCACAAAATTATGGAATATTAGGCTCTTAATTCACATTTCAAAGGTTACTTGATTAAAAAAAAGAACCAATAGATGGCGCTGTTTTAAATTTCTGAGGCATGCTAATCGATTTTTTAAATTTGTATTGTAACACATTTTGGTACAATGAAACTGTAAAAACGTGCAAAAAATACTATAAAACAAATTGTCACTGGTTTTAAAGAAAAAAAATCACGAACCGAGAAAACCCTTTTACTTGCCAGTCGCTGCTAACACCATCTATACCCGTGGAACGGAACCGAAACCGATCGAAGTACTTATAAAAATAATAATCAGACGAAAAACGCTAGTTACGTCGCCACGTTTTCTTTATATGGAATGAGGTATCTGTATGCTAGTATTATAATTTATAATCGCTGGTAATTTTTACCTGCGAGTCCCGGATATAAAAATCATAATAAGTGACTGTTAATTTTTGCGTAATTCTTATATTGTTGTGGATGCCGCGGGCCTAAACTAGCGTTGTATCCAACCTTGTTGGCAAGCAATGTCATTGTTAAAAACCTTCAATTTAAGGAAAATTTAAGTATCAATTAACTTAAACAACGAAATCACGCAATAGAAGAATTAAATTGTAAGTAAATAAGGTCTTTAACATACATTAGAAACGACTTCTTTAAGTCTGAGTTGAATTCTAAGTGGAATCAAAGACACTGTTAAGCCCACCATCAACTAGTTAAGTAAAAAAAAATTCTGAAAAAAACTCAAAAAGAAAAAGAAAAGCAAACTAAAAACCGGCCAAGTGCGAGTCGGACTCGCGCACGAAGGGTTCCGCACCATTTTCGTAAAAAACGGCAAAAAAATCAAGTTTGTTGTATGGGAGCCCCCCTTAAATATTAATTTTATTTTGTTTTTAGTATTTGTTGTTGTAGCGGCAACAGATATACATTACCTGTGAAAATTTCAACTGTCTAGCTGTCACGGTTCATGAGATACAGCCTGGTGACAGACAGATAGACAGACGGACCGCGGAGTCTCAGTAATAGGGTCCCGTTTTTACCCTTTGGGTACGGAACCCTAAAAGTAGAAAATAATTTTCAATAAATTTAAATTAAGAATAGTGTGATTAACAAAATAGTAGATTGTTTACCTAGGGAGCAAACAACAATTTTAAAGGCGAGAGTTTTTTTTAAGGCGCCGATTCCCTTGAGTAGCTGATTTTAAAATGAGAATCACGTCTAAACGGCTACTCGTAATTTATTGGAAAAAATATATGTTATATTAGACCATTTTCTTAATAATTTCATCTGAGCAAATTTTGAGTTTTATTCGTATAACATAGTGTAATTAATTTGTAAAGTTATGTCTAAAACGGACAAAAACACGACAATCACAACAAAACCGCTGGGCGTATTTTAATGAAATTGACACCATATCAAAGACAATTTAATTATCTACATTTTGATCTGAAGCTTTTTTTTTTAAAGTCATAGAATAATAAGAAAAGTACAAAAAACTACTAAATTTCGGGTCGCGTGGGTGAGAAACGAGGGCGCGTTTTGTTCCCTCAAGGTCGTTGGCGTTAGTCATCGTCTTAAACAACGAAATCACGCAACAGCAGAATTAAATTGTAAGTAAATAAGGTCTTTAACATACATTAGAAACGACTTCTTTAAGTCTGAGTTGAATTCTAAGTGGAATCAAAGACACTGTTAAGCCCAACATCAAGTAGCTACGTAAAAAAAATAGTTTGAAAAAAACTCAAAAATAAAAAGAAAAGCAAACTTAAAACCGGCCAAGTGCGAGTCGGACTCGCGGACGAAGGGTTCCGTACCATTTTCGTAAAAAACGGCAAAAAAAAAAACACGTTTGTTGTATGGGAGCCCCCCTTAAATATTTATTTTATTTTGTTTTTAGTATTTGTTGTTGTAGCGGCAACAGATATACATTACCTGTGAAAATTTCAACTGTCTAGCTGTCACGGTTCACGAGTGCCTGGTGACAGACAGACAGACGGACCGCGGAGTCTCAGTAATAGGGTCCCGTTTTTACCCTTTGGGTACGGAACCCTAAAAGTAGAAAATAGTTTTCAATAAATTTAAATTAAGAATAGTGTGATTAACAAAATAGTAGATTGTTTACCTAGGGAGCAAACAACAAATTTAAAGGCGAGAGTTTTTTTTAATCCAGAGCGGAGCGAAGGATTCTAGAGTAGAATCCCGAACGTAGCGAGGGGTTCTAAAGTAGAATCCTGAGTGCATCGAGGGATTCAAAGTATGAAGTACTTTGAATCCCTCGCTGCACTGATGACGATCTGAAATCGATTAAACGAAGAATCGATTTTTAAACCCGAACAAAACCATCATTCCAGTGAATCGATATTTCACCCTGGAAAATCAAGATTCAAAGTACGTCACTCGAGCTTAAAATAGTGTTGCTCCTGAGGTGGACACTCTACTTTTTATCACCCTCTACCACCCGACAAGTGGGTATCACATGTCTTTTGATTCTATGACTTGCCAAATTTGAGAGCAGTGGTGATGAAATAAATTAGACAAAGAAAATGGTCTGCTCGTGTTCAAAACTACGTCCTTCAACTCCTAAATTGCGACTGAAGAAAACCACTACTGCTCTGCCACTGGGCCACTACTGCTCTGTGTAAACTTAATTTTATAACTTTTCATAAGCTCCTATACTGCAGGGATGGCCGTACCTATGGTGGCACACGACAAAATATTTTAGGCACGCTAAAATGAGATTATTTAGCATCTAGGTAATTTGCAACAGCACAAATGACGAGTGCGTTACTCCAGCCAGGTCAGCCAGGCTTTAATAGGTCCTAGCACTTCCAATAAGCGGTCCAAAGGCTAACTTGAAATGAATTCAGTTATTTTAGTAAATTAATATTAAAACATATTTCTATTTACTAAAATAACTTCAGAACGGTGCATTATTGTGTATTTTTTTATTGCGTAACAAATTATACCTAATTAGCCAGATGTCATGTACAAAATCAATTTCGAGATGCAGCAATCGTGCAAACGTTACTGCAGCAGGATTTTAAATATCTTCGCAACCATAGCAAATACAAATATAAAATAACTTGTACCATTTATTTCAAATTGATATCTAATTAAACAACATTAAGTTTAATTAACATTTATTTCAAGATACCCGTTAGAAAACAAAAGATCTGGCTGCGGTAACGTTACTCCAGCCGGAACTGTTTTTATCAAATAATTAAAAAACGATCAGCTTACCAAATTTAAAAATCTGCTTACCAATTACAGAAGCTGTATATCTAATTGTCTATTGCACTTAGATGACGATTTTCGACATTATCTGGCTGGATGAGTAATGCACTCACAAATGACATAAACTCCTACTTTTATTTAAATACAACATAAAACTGTAAATAAATATTAGGATTGCTTTAAGAATTCTGAATTGATTGATTCATAGCATTTAGAGTTTTATTTTTTGTGAATTAAGACAAAATCAAAGTTCACACTGCCACTTTTAAGTCGCATAAAAAAAAAAAATGGCGTGTTTTCTAATAAAGGTTCGCCAGAGTTTTGGCGGGAACGTGATGGCGTATATTGCTTCTCTGTTTTATTTTCCTAAAATTGTGTTTAATTGAATGTTAATAGTGTAAAAATGGTGGTGTTTTGTTCTAATAATATTAGTGAACGTGCACGAGTGTGGGAAAGTGAAACACAGCGGTAGAACATGAGTTTGTTCATGTTGTCGACAAAGCTCCGTGGAGGCTTCCAATAAAGTTACCGCTATTTTACTGGGGCAAAACTAGGACATTGGACTGAAAACTTCGAATGACTTAAAGAAACTAGAAGATTTAAACGTGACACTGGCTAAATGCACAAAAAGTGCAAAGCCAAAACAAAAAAAAAAACTTCGCCATCCCTGGCCTATAGTATCAAATCTTGTCAATCAAACCAAGACTACAATCGAATAAGGTTTCCCAAATAAGTTCTGATTGGTTTCAAGGGTGGATCACGACATGACACACGTCTATACTCACATACATAGCTAGATAGTTCTTGATATCATGTTCAGTAAGCATTGTAAATTGACTGATCGTGATACGAACTCACGTTGGTAACTTTTAATTGAACCGATGACCCCTTCGAGGGAGACCGCGGGAATTTTATAAACTGACAGATTGACTATACAGAAATTTTCTAGGTTTCGCCCCTGTAGTCTACCTCACAGGTACCTGTGGAATTGAGCAACGCCACCTATGGCCATTTGGAATGATAGAGATATTGCAAGCATTGGGTTTTAGCATTCGAAGCCTATTCCACGAAGAACCCGATTAAGAACTTAAAGGTTTAAGCTTCTTGACTATCTGCAACGCCAGAGACATCACATACATTTTCCTTTCCAGAGACAAAGTTGAAATCTGTTATGTGCCCTTAATTAGACGCGGTACCTTTACCCTTTCAAAACTGAACACAATTTCAATATTATTAACCGACTTTCCAAAAAGGAGGAGGTTCTCAATTCAACTGTTTTTTTTTATGTTTGTTACATCAGAACTTTTTACTGGGTGAACCGATATTAATTTAAAAAATATATTTGAAAGCTGGTACTTGACATGTGTTCCCATTTAAGTTTCATCAAGATCTGATGAAGAACTTCGGAGATATACATCAAAACTCTTCAATAAATGACGGCAAATCACTCGGGATAGCTGCAATCGGATGTATGTTTATTGTTTACATCATTTCATAACATAACATCATACTAGTACGCTCTAAAGGGGTACGCAGGTGTGAACAGTTCACCCTGGTATACTCTAATTCCACCGTTTTTGTTTAAGTTTTAAGTTTCTGGGTTAATCTATTCTAGCTTCACTTTGGAGAATTCTAGTCCATTATGTACCACCACTAAAAAGCGAAAAATAAAACTTTTGAACAAAAAATACAACCGACTTCCAAATACAAAACACTATATAGAGAAAAATAACTTCAATTTCGGAAGTCGGTGTCAAAAAACAAAGAAACGAAAACAAGAACACCGAAATTTAAGTTATTTTTCTCTATATAGTGTTTTGTATTTGGAAGTCGGTTGTATTTTTTGTTAAAAAGTTTTTTTTTTTTTAATCCATGATAAGTTGACCTTGCATGGATACTGCAGTTCTCATGTCAGGGACGGATCTGCCAAATACGAGCTTGATGCACCAAAATCGATCCAAAACAGGCCAAGAGGCTTATCGGCAATGAGGCACCGGTCGAGTTAAAGCTCCAGAGCCTTGAACATTGCCGCCGAGTTGCCAGCTCGTTGCGTTATTTTCTCTTTAATATCGTTGCACATGCTGAGATAGGAGACTTTTTGGTCTCGCACGGGGTTTAGTTCCAATTTAGAAGATAATGAGAGAGATTCAATAAACTGGAAAAGAAAGATTTGACTTTTTTTAGGGCTTCTAAAGATAATGTATCATCATTCATCATCATCATCATCATCATTTCAGCCGAAAGACGTCCACTGCTGGACATAAGCCTCCCCCAGGCGTCGCCACATTGACCGATCCCGTGCGTCTCGCATCCAGCGCCTTCCCGCAACCTTAACCAGGTCATCGGTCCACCTAGTGGGAGGCCTTCCAACGTATCGTCTTCCGGTTCGCGGTCGCCATTCCAGAACTTTTCGGCCCCATCGGCCATCCGTTCTGCGAGCAATGTGCCCTGCCCACTGCCACTTAAGTTTGGCAATTCTTCGGGCTATGTCGGTAACTTTGGTTCTCCTGCGGATATCATCATTTCTGACGTGATCACGCAAGGAAATTCCGAGCATAGCCCTCTCCATTGCCCTTTGGGTGACTTTAAGCTTTCTGATAAGGCCCATTGTGAGCGACCACGTCTCGGTCCCATAGGTGATCACTGGCAACACACACTGGTCATCTAAAGATAATGTATCATCAAAAAATAAAACATAGGGGCACAGTATATATCTTTCTTTTTCAGTTTATGGAATATCTTTTAAATTGGTCAAATATTGGAGGAGAAAATAGACGAGAGCCAAACCTCGAATTATGACTTTTCACTTAGGATATTCAATCGGATGTCTGCAACCGTATTGCCTCGTCTCGGTACGTTATGGATGGTCACCCATCCATAGACCGGCCTTGGGAAGCATTCATGATGGACCCATGCGTCTGTTATTACTTAGGTACACGGTGTACTAGTAAGTAATCAAGAGTGATTACACATTACTTAATAGCCAATTGCATCGGTGCATTGCGGCCAATCTGTTTTTATGATGCACAATCATTATTGTCAGGCAAACTACGCACTGGGAGGATTTGTTGCTACGTCTGTCATCAAAGTAAGTAAGATAAGAGAAGGTTTTCTATACATCGTTGACATCGGATAGGATGTACGTGACCACTGTAACAGATGCTATTCTATCCATACTAGTAATCCTTACTAATATTATAAATGAGAAATTAACTCTGTCTGTCTGTTACCTTTTCACGATAAAGCCGCAGAACCGATTTAAATGAAATTTTGAATGGAGATAGTGTGAGACCCTGGGAAGGACATATGATAGTTTTAATCCCGGAAGTCATCCTTAAGGGGATGGAAAGGGTGCTGGAAGTTTGAGAATCTCTCAAGTAAGGCGGCCCAGCCCACACACAAAATCATAAATCTAGGCCTTCATGGGCACTTATAAAACGTCGAAAAAAGGTGCACGGTTCGGGTTGGTCGTTTCCTATGGAGAAGAACCGGCAAGAAACTCCATGGTTACTCTTTAAAAAATTGGTTTGGTTTTACAATATGACCATGTTACAGCATTAGTACTTTAGGGGGGGATAACGTAGGCCCGACAATAAGTCGCAAAACTAAAAAAAAAGATTACATAATATATAAACAAAATAAATTAAAACGAGATAAAAAGTTAACAAATGTTAACAAGCATCTAGAAGGCCTGCAACATTATTGCGCGATATATAGAAGATACTCTTGGAAATATTAATGCTACGCAGACGAAGTATCGGGCAAAAGCTAATTTTTATATACTTTAAATAGGCAGTCGTTTCACATCAGAATACTGGTAGTCAGATACATCCGGCAAAACTGGTAGCAGACCCAAACATAGTTGGAAAAAGGCAGTGGGGATATGACAGTGATGACCAGTCTTCATCATTGATGAAATCAATAAAAAAAAACAAAAATCGCGTCAATCATCTCGCATGTGAACCATGCCGAATTCAATTGTGCAATTCGGCTGCCGGATATTCTAAACCCTGGCTAAGAAACGCAGCGTCTTAACGTCTCAGTACGTTCTGTCTTGATTAATAGCGAGTTAAGGAAAGCATAGCTACAAACTCACAGGCCCTAACACAAGCATCTAATATGTCGCAGTCATCCGATACGCTACGGTGACGTCTGTGTTGCAACAGCCATTATTATTAGCGACGTGGTACGTACTATTGTACATCGGTAACTATGTCTAGGTCGGATTGATGGTGCCTAGAACATATAATCATAAGTGCCCTGTGTGACACCGATCCGTACATTCTAAGCAAGTTGATATCGCCCTAAACGAGACAAATGATAAATGATTTTATTTCTGTAAGTTGGTTTGTACAAACACTTTTACATGTCTAACATATTTTGTAAAACTAGATGAGGTCGGCGTTTCCTATCTGACTACTCTGAGAAGAAAGGCCGAAACCAACTCAGAGGTCACAGTCTCTTTTAAAGTCCAGACAATATCTTGGTAAGCATGTGAAGACCATGTAGACAGATGTCTGAAATGGTCTTTTGAGGAAAGAACCAGCCAGATTGAGTGTCCAGTCCAGTCAGTGCACGCATTTGTCAATAACCGAGCAGCTCAACTCAGAATTGAAGGAGCTCAACGATTCGACGAACAAAACCAACGAAAGGACATTCGAGTAGTTCGCATTAACTACTCAAACTGCCAGACCATGATTAAAAACTAAGATAAATTAAAATTAAAAACAAAAAAAAATTATCCACATAGTCTTCACATTCACAATAATTAAAATTAAATAATATAATACTTTAAAACGACGTTAAACGACGTTTTAGACGTGCCGAATTATATCGGGTTGCCTCAAAACGACTCCGCTCAACAAACTATACCCGTTGGCTGGCATTGCACCTCCAATAGTAAGAAGGGATGTCAAAAAAAATACCAGGCATCCGATGCTCGACACCCTCTCTACAATCACACTACAACCCCGGGTAGACTTAAGAGTCGGAAGAGTTTTCTTCGATGCCCACGGGCCATCCAAGACCCACCGCCTATAGTGAGAAGCAAGTTGTGGAGGTCACCTACCACCACCCGACTTCTTGAAACCCCAGAAACACCTGCCACCTGGACGTGGACTGCAGTGGCCTGTATGGAAAGCACTCAATCGTTTGCGCACCCAAGTAGGCCGCTGCAAACACAATTTGGCAAAATGGGGTTTTATAGACCCGTCTGATACCCTTTGTTAGTGCGGTGAACCTTTGCAAAATATGGCACACATGCTGGAGTGTCCCAAGAGTACCATACACCTGCACTTTGGAAGACCTTATGCTCGCCCCTGACGCCGCAATCGGCGTGGCCACCTACTGCGCCCAAAATTTATAGTTTCCCATCGACTCGAAATGAAAACGAAGATTCGTTCATTCACTGATAAATACAGAAAAGATGAAAAAAGAAGATGTTATAAGATGCTATTGCCAGCAACCGAGAACAAATCTAGATTGCATACCGCTACTAAAAATCCTCATGAAACCAATCTAAGTATTTCTTTCCTCGTATCAGCACGAAAAGAATAGTTCATGCCACTGTAAATATTAGCCTGTCAGCAAGGTAGTAGCGGGAATGACTTTCCTCACACTTATAATACTCACAACAGATCTTTGTGTCTCTGAATTGGCTGCAAGACCCTGCACAGAAGCTATTTTTGTGTCAATGTTGAAGGTGCAGATAGCATTGTATAACTGTTCCTTTCACTCGCTTACGTTTGTCGCTTCGTCCTGTCTCGCTTACTCTATGCAGTATACTCGACGACAAACTGTTTATTGCGCAATGGTTGACAGAGCCATTCAGATACACAAAGATCCGCTGTGAATATTATACCGGTTAACATAATATAGGCTGTAGTCTATGATCTGAGTCATTAGGGCTAAAGTAACTATGTATATTTAGTATTCTAATTAAATATGTGTGTATTTCAACGAAACTCATTCCACTTTGTTATTAAAAAAAAACCGGCCAAGTGCGAGTCGGACTATCGCGCACGAAGGGTTCCTGGTAAATTGAAAGGTACTTGGTAAATTGCGGTTTACGATTTATGACGTATTAAAAAAAAACTACTTAATAGATCTCGTTCAAACCAATTTTCGGTGGTAGTTTACATGGTAATGTGCATCACATTTTTTTTAGTTTTATCATTCCCTTATTTTAGAAGTTACAGGGGAGGGGGGGGGCGACACACATTTTACCACTTTGGAAGTGTATCTCGCGTAAACTATTCAGTTTAGAAAAAAATGATATTAGAAACCTCAATATCATTTTTGAAGACCTATCCATAGATACCCCACACGTATGGGTTTGATGAAAAAATATATTTTAGTTTCAGTTTCAAGTATGGGGACCCCCAAAATTTATTGTTTTTTTTTCTATTTTTGAGTGAAAATCTTAATGCGGTTCACAGAATACATCTACTTACCAAGTTACAACAGCATAGTTCTTATAGTTTCGGAAAAAGTGGCTGTAACATACGGACGGACAGACAGACAGACATGACGAATCTATAAGGGTTCCGTTTTTTGTCATTTGGCTACGGAACCCTAAAAACGAGAGGTGTCGTGGGACACCTGGTTGGGATAAAGTTAATTTCATTTTCAATAGCTAATTTACGCAAAAAACATCATTGTTAAAGAAACGAGAATATCATCCACCAGTCTATCAAGACCTTAAAAACACACTGGCCAGTAAAAACTCCATTGAAATTTTCAAATATCGAACCAGCCTGAATAATAAGTTTTGGCGGAAACGTGATGGCGTCTATGTTGCTTCTCTGTTTTATTTTCCTAAATTGTGAATAGTGTAAATATTGTGTTTTTTTATTCTAATAATTTTAGTGAACGTGCACGAGTGTGGGCAAGTAAAACACAGAGCGGTAGAACATGAGTTTGTTCATTTTGTGGACAAAACTCCGTGGAAGCTTCCAATAAAGTTACCGCCATTTTACTGTGGCCTAACTAGGACATTGGACTAAAAACTAAAGGAACTAAAACTTCTAAACGTTTCACTGGCTAAATACACGAACCGTGCGAAGCCAAAAAAAAAAAAGAACTGCATTCAAATTTTCAAATAGCGAACAAGCCCGAATAATAATCGTGACGGTCGAAGTCTCACTCATTCTTTTTCTTACGTGGATTTTTGAACGTACGGGCGATATGAAACTTTGTTTCAAAAACTGAAAGTATACGCAAAACACCAAGCCATTGACTGTGCGTCTTTTCGTGTTTAATATTTAACCTGCATTTTCCTACAATTTTGTGTCGGCTTCTAGCCTTACCGAATGCAACTGGATGCCAGTATTGTGCAAGGAGCGAACCTGCCCTTGTCCCACACGTTACTTGAGGTCGGCGCAACACGTTTTCTACATACCGTCCTGTCCCCCTTCACGTCATCACTGACTCCCTTTTCTTTCATATCACTCCTCACACAGTCCATCCATCTTTTCCTTGGCCGATCTTCTTTTAAGTACATTGCGATTCGAAAATCGATTGTACTCGTTACGGACCGGCCCGCGTTTTCACATTCAGTAATTACCTTAACTTTGATTTCTTTCTGCGACATTGTGGTAGGCGTGACGGTGGTTCCGTATCAAGTATTTCATTGCCAATAGCGTGAAATGCCGCTTTTTCTTGGTTGCTTAGCAACGCCATTTTACTTTACGTTCGGTCAGTCACCTTTGAGTTTTCGTTTTCACTTGATTTAGGTACGTCTAGCTGTCAGATGCCGCGATTCTTGTATGGCTTTTTCTATGTAGTCCAATATCTAAGGAGGTCAGATAAAATTCATGACTCCCAAACTGTATTTCTATTCAAGAAACAAGTCAAAGATCATTACCTCTCCACCATATTGTAATTATTATATATGTAATTTTGTCTTGTATAATTAGTTAAGGTATATATATGTGTTATTTATATATCATTAGTTACGTTATATAATTGTATAGTTGTTAGTCTATTTTAAGTTGCCTTATTTCCTTCCACACACTTTGTCTTCGTCTATCAACCAACTTTCCTGTCGAGGTCTGCTGGAAGAAATTCTTCTATCTGTATTATTTATTTTCTCTGTTAAGTGTTTTGTGTGAAAATAAATAAATAAAACTGAAATATGTCAAGTTCTATTCTGATGTTATAATTTCCAGTTCTCGTACTAAACAACCGACTTCCAAATAAAAGCACTACAAAGAGAAAAATAACTTCTGTTTCGGAAGTCGATGTTCCTATTTTCTTTTCTTCGTTTTTTAATACTCATTTATTTTGCAAATTGGTTGAAAACTAATACTTTTACAGGTCAGTATTATGAGGGCGATGTTTATAAGCTGACTACTCTGAGAAGAAACATCGAAACTACCTCAGAGTTCCAAAACTCTTATAGGTCTCAGTAGTTAAAGTCACCCAAAGGGCTATGGAGAGGGCTATGCTCGGAATTTCCTAACGTGGTCACGTCAGAAATGATGATATCCGCAGGAGAACCAAAGTTATCGACATAGCCCGAAGAATTGCCAAACTTAAGTGGCAGTGGGCAGGGCACATTGCTCGCAGAACGGATGGCCGATGGGGCCGAAAAGTTCTGGAATGGCGACCAGAAGACGATACGTTGGAAGGCCTCCCACTAGATGGACCGATGACCTGGTTAAGGTTGCGGGAAGGCGCTGGATGCGAGGCGACGCCTGGGAGAGGCCTATGTCCAGCAGTGGACGTTTTTCGGCTGCAAAGATGATGATGATAGGTCTCAGTAAAGTATTTTTGGATTGCCAGTAAACGAATTTACATTATTCCAAACAAAAAATAAGAAAGTAAGTGCCTAATAAAAACAGATAATTGCAATAAACTCGAGCGCAGTTAAGTAACTAAGGTAACTGAGTAACGGTATAATAATATATAACGCAGCCCGGTGTTAGTGACCTTTAAAATGTCACTTTTACGAGAGTACCCGAACTGGGTACAGGTGAGCGCAGTAATGTTTTAAAAATATTTACTTTTTAGGTGAATCTTTGTATTTATTCTGGACGCTACTTATGTACACAGTATAAAATACTTAATGAACTTTATACATATATTAAATATAAGTATACAAGTCTATAATATGTCGTCAAAAAACTTTGAAACATAAAAAATAAACCGGCTTTTAAAGCAAAAAAAAACAAAGTTATTTTTCGCTTTGTAGTTTTACAAAGCGAAAAATAACTTTGTTTTCTTGGTACCTATTGCTTTTAGTTTTTCATTTTTCGACAACGACTTCGGTTCGAAATGCAGTTTAAAAAAAGATGTATTTTAGTTTTTCTTACATGCAAGAACCAAGCCCTTAGTTTACATACATACATACATAAACTCACGCCTTTTTCC
Organism: Orthosia gothica; assembly: GCA_949775005.1. Lineage (NCBI taxonomy): Eukaryota > Metazoa > Arthropoda > Insecta > Lepidoptera > Noctuidae > Orthosia > Orthosia gothica. The sequence continues at coordinate 52,692,584 of OX459034.1, read as the reverse complement.
CATAGGGGTAGGCAGAAACTACAGAACGCCACCTGCTACGATCCTTACATACTTCTTTTGCTTCACACACATTCATACATCTAGTCATACACACACGCCGGTTATGGGTACTGCGCACTTGGCCTTTCTGAAGAACATCACCTATAAGACCTTATATATATGTATGTCTTTCTAGGGCGTCCCCTCCCGGCGTTTCCATTCACGTCTGCCTTGTAAATACCTTTCGTAAGTCGACTTAGTCGCCCTTAGTTTGTTTAATCAATTTAACATTGTATTTTTTTTCCAAGCATTAGGTCTCAATCAAATACGTGATTAATAAAAAAAAGAAAAATAATAGCAGTAAGTAAAAAAAAAAAATGTTTAACACGTTATTATTATTCATTTCAAAGTTCAGACAATTTACAGTCCATATCTTGTTAGTAACAAATCCTTATAAAACTAATGTTAGTAAAAGTACATTCCAAATCAAATATTTACAAAATTTTGCCAAATTGGACGAGAAATTGAATCAAAACAAATTGACAATTGATTAAATTTAAAGTTGTATAAATAATCAAAAATATATAAATTAAAAATAAATATGTCAAAAATAAAAAGATTTTAAAATTAACATGTCAAAAATAATAAAACTTCAGAATTAATACAAATAAAATTAAATCAAATGACAATAAAATTCAATGAAGACCGTTTACAATTTTTTTTTAATATTTTTTTTTTTATTTACTTATCTTGATTTCTGTGATCTATGACGCGGGAGCTAAGTCTAAAAAGCTAACGTGTATTATAACAAAGAACGGACGGAAAATAACCTAACGATTGACACAAATAGTTATATTTAATTTTCCTTATTTTCAAGAGACTTCAATACCGATGTACCTTTCTTATCACGTATTAATAAAAGTGCTTAGAAATAATAATTAATTATATTGTTTTTCTGCGAATGCAAGCTATATGCACGTAGTCAATTAAATAATTATCATCTAGTGGGAGGGAACTGCATTCAAATATTATAATAGTTACTAGTTTCTGCCAGTGGCATTCCCGAAAAGCCTATTTGCTATTCCAGACTATAATCTATCTCTGTACTAAATTTCATCCAGATCTGTTCAGCTGTTCTGGCGTGATTGAGTAACACGCATTAAACTTTCATTCATTCTAAAATCAGAAAAAATACATAAAAAAATATATTTTATTTCCTATTCTACATATATATAATACCATAGCAATCAGTATAATTATAACATGTAGGTATACATATACACATATTTCTAACACTAGTTGAGCATCGCTGTTTCACCCGCCCACGCTAATACTTCGTTTTCGTTTTTTTTTTACTTCAAACTTTTTTTCTTTTAGCTCGGCCTTTAAGCGTCGTAGCATAATTCCAAACAACCTAACCTTTCTCAAGAATTGGGCTATCAAATATAAAAAAAAAACAATCTTACTTGAAGTGCCAAAGACCAGTTTAGTTTAGTATAAACAATAATAATTAATTGATTCACATTTTCCTCCCATTATTAGTAATTAATTCATCAATTATTACATTATCAATTAAACCATAAACAAGCACTGCATTTTATTATCTGTTACTTGTGGTCTCTGGTTTTCCCGATTGATAAAATAATTAATTGTTTAAATATCATTTGCATTTATATAAATGCAGTGAATACAATTTTCCTTATTAGATTTCCTTCCTTGTAACTTTATTGGTGAATCATAATAATAGCCATCAATGGAGGGTATGTTTAAAAAAAAACTTTACCGAAGTCGGTGACTTTGGTACCTATTAATTTTCATATTTCGACACCAAGTTCGGAAAACAAAGTTACTTTTCGCTTTTTAGTGTTTTGTTTTCGAAGTCGGTTTGATTTTAGTTAAAAAGATTTTTTATTTATCTCCTTTTAGTTATGGTAGGTACCGGCAATTACCTTGAAAATCACGACCAGGATACATTGTTTTATTTAGGGGCACAGTATATATCTTTCTTTTTCAGTTTATGGAATATCTTTTAAATTGGTCCAATAAGCGAGAGCCAAACCTCTAAATATGACTTTTTATTTAAGAAATTCAGGCGGATCTATCTGCAACCGTATTTCCTCATGGCGCTTAATACGCCCCAATGTTAACGCAGTATTGCGCCCGCTCGATGTCAAAATATCAGTATTGAACCTCCTTTTGACTGTTTGTTTGCAAAATATTATTTGATTTACAATATGCTATGTTAGTTAAGAAGAAATTCCAGCCATCATTTTTTCTGTGTAAAAATATTTTTAAACATCCAAGTCGTTTTGGAGGAGTTTCCAAAAGTTGCGAAAAAATATCTTGTTGTTAATTATTTTTTTAAAGCAAAACTATTAGTTATACGAAAAAACCTTGTGTTCAAAATTATGTACATGAATCAATAATAAATATGTATTTTTTTCAAACCTTTTAACCTAGCCGTTACTAAGGAGTAGAAAGTTACCGTTTTACGGCACTAAAGGGTATGTGGGCCCTTAAGCTCGAAGATCAACCCGCGGCTGCCATTACCTATTCAGCCACGAACTCCTGTTTTTAACCCTCGCCGGAAAAAGAGGGGTGTTATAAGTTTCACGAGTGTTGCTGTGTATCTGTGTGTCTGTCTGTGGCATCATAGCGCCTAAACCGATGAACCGATTTTAATTTAGTTTTTTATTTTTTGTTTGAAAGGTGATTTTGTCGAGAGTGTTCTTAGCAATGTTTGAATAAAATCGGTTCAGCCGTTCAAAAGTTATGGGCGTTTTACTGTTGGAATCGGGGTGTTTTCGCAAGATAAATGTGTCGGGGGTTTTTTAAATGTTGAAATTTTACTTGTATTATTCTTGTTTTTGTTTCATATTATGGTGCAACATTTTGTTTTGTGATCTCATTGTATTATGAACGTTATCCTCTAACTATTGCAAATATTTTTATCATCTGGGGTTAGCTGTCACGAGTCTCTTATCATTATCAGTGTTGTTTCATGTCGTTGAAAGTTTCGTCATTGTAATGCATTTTTGTTACTAATATGAGTAGTCAACTTATTTGAATAAAACGCCTTTTCTGTTTTTTTTTTCGCAGTGTAGTCTTTTTTACCCAAAGGTTGCGCTATTTTTAAGAATAGGTATATTGTGTTTAACAGAAAAATAAAATACCTATAAATAATTCCCAACAAAAAATCTCTTTAAAGATTAGTCATTTTAAATTCAATTTTTGCAATAAATAAGGAGAACTGACAGGCAGATTGGTGTTAATCAGAAAACGCTATTTCATCCTCAACAATAAAAAATACAGAAATGAATTTGTCCATGACCGTACATCCTAAGGCAAAAGAAAACCGGTTATACAGCCTCCAAACACAATATTATTACCATATTTGTTTAAAATCTTTAAACGCTCGCGCAATGCAATGACATTCCATGCAGATTTCAAAAAAAGAACATTAGAAGATGCATTCAGTAATGCTGAGGTCACACTGTCGGAGCGCTAGTGTCGCAGTGGCGAAATAGGACACTAAATCTTCTATACAAATAAAATGGTGTTTTTGTAAATATTTGGTTGACAATACAACGTACAATACAATACAATATTTGAGTTGTAGAAATAATCCTTATGGGGATATTGGAAAATACGTTCCTTAAAATTTGTAGAGGTGGACTAATACAGGAATCTGAAAGGGGAAAGTTGTTAGATATAGCAAAGAATCTCTATGTCGCACTGCATGGATAAGTCGATTTTTGCATCCTAGCATTTTAGCAGAGGAACGGATTATTGGCTCAGATCAAATAAAAAGTCTAGATGGAACGTTGCAAACAACAAGGTGAATCCGGTTAAAACTACGCCTTGCCGTATACCTACTTACATAATTACACGCACACACGAACACCGAAACAACGCCTTAGCTTGTCAGTCGAGCTCTCAGATCAAATAATAAAGCTCAGCTAACAAGCTAAGGCGATCTGAAATTATTGGCAACTATGAATTGTTTTGCAAAAAAATTTGTGATGCTTCAAAATCGAATAGAGATAGTGATAAACTCGTATTAAACGACAAAAAATACACACAAAAACGCTAAGCAAAAATATATCTTTAAAACATGACAGAGTTAACCGGCAAGTTGAAATCCGTCATTTACGTGATCATAGCCGCGAGCAAAAGCTAGTTATAGACATAATTTGTTGACATTTGTCTCTGTAAGCAGCACTGACATTAAAATGATGTAATGAACATAATTCATGCGATATTTTGATTACTTGTCGTTGAGAATTATTTGTAGGATTTGGCCTTTAGCGCGACTGAGGCAGCATTATTGGATTTTTCAGCATAGATTTAATGGTTTTCCTAGCATGGGGGTCATTGATCATGTATTTTGTACCCTTGCCAGTTATAACCTAGTCAAATATTACCTGTAATTGTACACATTATTATATTATTCAGTTTTTCTGCAAAGAGTAATTGGATTATTCCATAGAGTCAGTGATGGCGTGACAGGGGACAGGACGGTATGGAAGAAGAAAGGTTTTTTTTTTAATTTTTAACGCCTGTAGGCTTGCGCTTGACCACTATCTCACCTGATGGTAAGCGATGATGTGGTCGACGTTGAAGCGCACTTGACTAGAAAAAACCTATTCACTCTTGACTTAAAGACCCCTAGATTGTAGCTATCGGGAAAAACAGACTCCGGCAGAGATTTCCACTCCTATGCTACGCATAATGAAAGTGTCCCCAAAACGTTTTGTGCGTATGGGTGGGATATCCACCATGTACCGATGACGCATCGCCGTACGTCTAGAGTAGTACGTAGTCCGATGATGGAACGGGCTGGGCGGAATCAGATCATGCAATTCCATCGCACACTCCCCGAAATGCAACCGATAAAAAACCGACAAGCTGGCAACTCGGCGACGATGTTCAAGGCTCTGGAGCTTTGACTTGACCAGTGCCTCATCGCCGATGAGTCTCTTGGCTCGCTTTTCGATCGACTTTAGTGCATCAAGCTGGTATTTGGCAGATCCGTCCCAGAGATGAGAACAGTACTCCATGCATGATCGAACTTGCGCTTGATACATGTTGAGCAGCTGTTCCGGCGTGAAGTACCTCCTCACCTTCGCAAGGATCCCCAACTTTTTGGCAGTCAGCTGAGCCTTGTGTATGGGCCAAAATTGAGAGTCGATGTCAACGAAACACCAAGAAGCTCAAGATGGTCCGTTATCGGCACGGTCATGCCACGGAAAGAAGGAGCCAACGTGTTGCGCCGACCACAAGCAACATGGGACAAGGGCAGGAAGATGATGATGTCTGAACACTACCGGAAAAATGTGAGCTTAAATATAAAATATATTTGCATTCTCCTTCGGGGATTGCAGTCGTGATTTTTTAATAAAGCATGTGCATTATATTTTATTTTGTCATTAAACTGCGAAGTCCGATAAGTGTAACCTTACCATTAGAGTTGAATTTATTTATTTTATTTATTTATTTATTTAATCAGTAGTAACACATACATTTTCTATATTTAAGTTGATGCCAACATAAACTCATTAGAGTTTTACCGTGCACCAAAAACATCGACTACATAATACAAACAAAAATAATAACCACTTAAGTAGGTACTTAGGTAAAAAGTAACAACAAAAAGCACAAAAGTTACAGTGGGTATATGCGAAATAATTATCTAATACTAAAAAGCGCACATCAGTGACCACTCCGGCCGAAGCCGAGTTTTTAAGTTGATACAGGTTGTTCCCAAAACAAAAACGAATGTTTTTATTAATTTTTAATTTTCAACTTTTTTGTGTTTTGATAGTTTTTTAGGTATTGTTTTTGGTTTTTTATTGCTTTAAACTTCTTAGTTATAATCAATTATATAATATATTTTTATTAGTGAATCTATGTTTATATCTTAAGTATTTATATTTTGTAAAAAATAATTCTTTAGTTTGTATTTTATGTTTTCCTGGGTTATTTTGTCCCTCAATGATGTGAATAACCTTTGCAATCCGAGCGTTGTCGTAATTTTTTTGCATCTCTTACCGAGGGTTACTTTGGGTTTGTTCTTAACTGTTTATTTTTGCGATAAAACATGCAACAAGTTTTTTGTTTCATTTGCATTCGCTTAATGTACAGTAACTTCGTTGAACTGGGTTGTGGAGATCAGATAGGCTGTTGCTCAATGTGAAATACTTGGTGTTTAGCTGCCTCTGGTTAGACTGGAAGCTGCCGTAATAGTTAGGAAAGGCTAGGCAGGTGATGAAGATTCTGAGAAAAATCATGCTGTGCAGTCGGAGGATACGTATTCGCGAGCTGGCTGACCAAAACTATAAATATCCTCCGACTGCACAGCATGATTCTTTCTTGCAGTCGGGTTTTTTTTATTTTATTTACAACTTTTTAGTTATACTTTTTTTTCGAATGACTTTTTAACATACACGCGGTATATATTTTTGTAATAACCTCTAAAAATTTTGATAACCCACTTAATGCGTTTCTAAGAAAAAAAAATTGCAACCCCTACAATATGGCGCCCAAAATCCGCCATGTTATGTTTTTTTTTAACGGCAAATTACTAAGAACACTTGGGCGGCCAATACCACAATATAATCGATGTCTTGATAATAAAATTCCATCATGTGGTTTGAAAGATACGAGATAATAAAGAATATTACATACATACAAACATACTTACGTACAAGATTCGCGCGAAAAACATAACCCTGTCCTTGCAGCCGGGTAAAAAGCTAACATAGACTTCAGCAAGGAGTTCCACTCTATCAACATTCTCCTACTATCCCAATTTATTTTGTGTACACGTGCAAATGTGTGCGTGAACTATTTGGTTTACTGCCTGGTTGATTCGACTGCCTCGTCGACGATATTGGCGGGGGGAGTGTGAGGGGATGTGTGAGGGGATGTGTGAGTGTCGCTTCTTTACGTAGTAATAGTTAGTATTATTTGACACTAGTCCCCTCTCCCCCTCCTTTTTCTGGCCATATAGTCTTTTTTTTCTGATTAATTTCGTTGCGGGATCCAAGACAGTTGAATTCATTATCCGGGACTTCGTCGAGCTTCATTGCCTCGGCGCTTTTCTAGTGGTCACTACTGTTGATTCTGGCTTTCAGGAGTTGCAGTGGTTTGGGAATAGTGCGGTGGGAATGTGCCAAAAAAAGTCTTCTTGTCTATGGTCTTCCCCTTTACTTATAGCCATCCACATTCATACACAAAACGTTCCTATACGACAATTTCTTCATTCCTTCTCGTCACTTAAATCTGCACCATGCAAGACCTTTTGCGAGGCCGACGCTAAAGGCTATTGAAGTAACTGGCCGAAAAAAAAAAGTTAAGAACAAGGAATCGTCGACACGAAGAACATTACCATAACAATGTTTTTCTATAAGTACAAATTCTCTATGTATTAGACAGAATAGATGCTAGCCATTTTATGATATCGAAGTGTTTTCACAGACCAATTAAATGAATTAGGTATTCAACCGAAAATTGTTCAAGTCAAAAGCCAAAACCATTAATACAAAGTAAAACTCACGTATGCATGACTTATATACATAAATACATATTGTTATGAAACATGAGTAACATTATACATATGTTTTGTCATTTAAATAAGACAGTCGTTAATTTTTGTCAAGTTTTTAAAGGCAAGCGTTCACTGACTCGTAAGCCGTCGACAGCTCGAGTTCGTCGACTCTTTGGTTTACATCATCAGTCATCATCTTCCTAGGCAGGCGCGGATCCAGCCCACAAAAAAGGTTCAAATCGTCACAAGACACCTGTAAATCATTCAAGTGCGAGTCGGAGTATGAACTCGCTCATGATAGGTGGTATTTACAAAATATATCGACGCACTGATCAAGATTTTGTTGTTTTATTAAGGCACTGGGTAGAATATCATCAACCTATCGACCTCAATAGACTTTGAAAGTGTGACATCACAAGTCTGTTAAGGTTGTGGCATTGTGGGCAAGCCCATAGTGCCCACAATGGTGGATCCGCGCTTGTGCCTAAGCTTTTGTTAGCTGTGTTTTACATGGAGCGACTGCCTATCTGACCTGGACATCTCAAAATTGGAGTAAACGACACGACTTGGTAGGATTGGTTGCCAGACTTTCGTATTTTGATGACCAACGCTTCACGTGCATTCCTTAGGCACGGAGGTGTCTCGATATGTTCGGTCCGACCTTGGGAAGCTTTAACTTCGGAGATTTACACCTGCGGCTGCGATAACTTAACCACGAGCCCCTCCGTAGGTACATAACTTAACTATGTACTTGTTAAACTGCCATAATTCAAGACGACAAAATTAATTGCATCCGGCAAACCTTGGAACTCAGCCGCGAGGCACTCTCAACCTTGCTGTTAAGGTAATTTAATAACCTGATTCACTGTTCACCGCCAGACGCATTGCAGGTTATCCCAGAGAACAAGTTAAAATCTTTTAAGTGCCTGTAATACATCGACACTCACATAATATCCTTCAAACCAGAACACAAATAAATATGGTGGTGCTTCCTAGGATGACTTTCTTCACAACGAGCTTCGAACACCTAATATGAAAAGTTTTTGTCACTTAGATAAATCTTACTTCCTATGCTATCCTATCCTATGCTTTCCTCCTACTTATTTATTTTTTAAAACTTCATGCAATAAACAGGTCCATAGGTGGACTTAATGCCTGAGACATTCTCTACCAGTCAACCAATGGTAAACCTACTATTGCATTAATCTTCTTCTTCCTGCCCTTGTCCCATATTACTTGTGGTCGACGCAACATGTTGTTTTCTTCTTCCATACCGTCCTGTCCCCCGTCACGCTGTCACTGACTCCCTTTTCTCTCATGTCAGTCCTCACACAGTCCATCCATCTTTTCTTTGACCGTCCCCTACCACTCCATCCATCCACATTTCTATTCATAACTCTTTTAGTAGCATGCGTTTCATCCCTCCTCATCACATGACCATACCAGGACAAACGGTTTCCTTCCAACTTTTCTGTCACTGGCGCCACTTTCAAACTTCCTCTATTATACTCATTTCTCACTTTATCCATTCTCGTCACTCCGCACATACATCTCAACATTCTCATCTCTGCTACTTGCTACTATTGTATCAATATGAAATTGTATTGTAAATCAATCAATTATCAACAGCACAACGGATTTGGGTGGATCTTGGCAGAGAATTAGGATACTGGTCATTCCGGTATGCGATAGTACCTTACCGTAGAATCATTTTTGAGATTCACGCGGTCAAAAACTACTAGCAACATCAAGTATCGAACTTTTTAAAAAAAAAAATTGACGTTACGTTACAATGGCCGCCCACCCTAACTGTCAAAAGCGTAAAATTACAAAATGTCTTAGTTTGTCATGTAATGAGACTAATTTTTGTTAAGTTGACCTTCAAGCTACATCATTTGTTATTCAAATACCATAGCTAATTGCTGTTACAGTTTTAAAACAATGTCTGGTTTGTAACGTTTAGAAGTATTAACTTCTGTTGTGACTAAAATACTTTTTCGTGCGTTGAAATTGTTCTCTTTTTGGACACGTTTGGCCACTATCTTACAAAATATGTGGTCGACGATGCAGTACGCTTGTCTAGGCAGAGGTAACTTATTCACTTTTGATTTAAAGTCCTTCAGGTTATAGTTATTACCAAACAGACTGTGGCCAGGGAATTTTCAATCAGCTGTTTGCACAATATAAGTACTCATAAGTCACTACGGAATGCCAACTGTAAACCAGAAAACGATGAATTTGTAACTCATGGTCTTTTACTTTGTAATTTTTGCTGTTGTGTTATGTATTTGTGGAATAAATGTTTCCTATTATTATTTTTGTAAAAGGTTTAGAGGTCCAGAGTGTAACGTTGATGCATCGCCGTATGTCTTGAGAGAGAAATAAAGAAAAAAAACCCTGCCGAAACTGTCGAACGAATTCGATGTTGGAATGGACTTGGCTGAATGAAACTGTACAATTCCAATGTAAATTACCTGAAATTCTGTCGTCGTTGCAAATAATATTAACTGGAATCCATCTAGATATTCCAGGACCAATTAAAATATCAATAAATGTATGTTATATACCTGCACGGTGCAGCAATATTAATTGGGATGTTTTCTGGGGAAATAATAATAATTCTATTTGGTACGTCAGTAAGATTATCAAAGAATATTGGACGCGTATTTATTGCTTTATCAGATCAATAAAAACTAACAAAGCTACAGTACATCAAAGTTCAGGAGAAGAAGCTTGCGACTTCACTTAAATAATGAAATGTACTAAGGCGGGTCGTCACCCAAAATTTCCATGACATCGTAATTTTTAAAGTTCCGTACACAAAGGGTAAAAACGGGACCTTATTATTAGTAATAGGGTCCCGTCCGACTCCACTGCGCGTCTTATCTGTATGTCTGTCACCAGGTTGTATCTCATGAACCGTGATAGCTAGACAACTGAAATTTTCACAGATGATGTAATTTTGTTGCCGCTATAACAACAAATACTTAAAAACAGAATAAAATAAATATTTAAGTGGGGCTTCCATACAACAAACGAGATTTTTTTGGCGTTTTTTGCGATAATAGTACGGAATCCTTCGTTCGCGAATCTGACTTGCACCTGGCCAGTTTTTGTTTACGCCGGAAATTTTTCTTTACCAATATTTTTCATTTATTCCTGATACTTTTCATGGCCTTGATCTCGTCTGAAGGACCATAGTTAAAAGGGAATACAGATGCTGACAGAGAATTCCATGTGCATGAACACGATATTTTATGAACGATAATTTAAATATTTCACGGCAAAATAAGTACTAGTAGACGTAAGTATTTCATGGCCATGGGTTACATGGGTCTACAGTCTACAATTTCCACATCAGATTGCTGTAGTGAATACTAAATCGTAGGAATTTAGCAACCATCATCAAAATGCATGGGACCGATGATGTGAACATAGCTTTAGAAAGAAGCGAAACTGTAAGTTGACCTGTCAATGTCACTAAGCTGTCAATCAATTCGTTCTAAAAATAATTCATAGACAAATTATCACCGGCCAGTGTTAGTTTCTAGAGAAATCTAATTTCTAGATCAATGTCAATAAACTATTAGTGGAAAGAGATCTAGCTTTCAACATCGTTAACATAAATTAAGGATGATCGATTTGAATGTAATCAATATTGAAATCGAGAGATTTTATCGATAAATCATGTTTATTTATATCCTTGCGTAACTTGTCCGCTTGGTAGTTAACGTATGCGAATTCTTAATTATAGTGTGTAACTTTTTTTTAGTATTTGATGATCGTTTTTATGATTATTTATTACATGCAATATCTTGCAAACGAATCAAAACTTTCCCAAATGCCTTTTAAAGCATTAAATCTTCAAACTGTCACTCCACGTCTGTTGACGTTTGCCGCGCATTTTGCACATTGGCGAAAACTTTTTTATTCAGCCAGTCTTATTTTTTTTTTTTAAATACCCGGAATTTCGTACCTCAGTATAAAAATGCGGGTCCTGGCGCGACGATTCCCCAATTTTAGGGCAATTTGCATTCCAATATCAGTCTCAACTCTTAATCCGTCAAATGAACTTATCTTGACAAGTTTTGCCTATAATGTTCGCCGAGATGGGATCGTGACTTGATTTTTTTTACTTAAACGTTTTGAATGTTTAAACAAGAAGACAAGAGCTAGCCAATGAAACATTAAATCATTATTAAAAGATTAATTCACCATATTACTTGGCAATTCAAAAATACCTTCAATTGCTTTAATTAATTGAAATAAATGATTTGGTTGTGATTAAAATCATAGTCCACCTTTGCAATAATAACTCGCAAAAGAAAGATGGCCAACGCTGCATATTAATTAAAATGGTACGTTTTCATCGGCATATGGAGCGTGGATTCTGCAATATAAATGCCGGGGAGCTACTGGACCGTGCACTGTCTAGTGTAGTTTCACGCCATTGTTGCAGGGTTCCGTGGTTTATGGAATTTTCGGTTGAGAACCCCTGTATTGTCCAGGGGATGAATGGGTTTAGAGAAAGTCTTCGCACTTCGCCCTTCCCATCATCGGACTACCAGACGTACGGCGATGCGTCATCGGTACATGGTGGAGATCCCACCCATACGCACAAAACGTTTTGGGAATACTTTCATTATGCGTACAGCTAAGGAGTGGATTTCTTTGCCGGAGACTGTGCTTCCGGATAGCTACAACCTGGGAGTCTATAAGTGAAGATTGAATAGGTTTCTTCTAGGTATACGTGCTACATCGTCGACCACATCATCGCTTACCATCAGGTGAGATAGTGGTCAAGCGCGAGCCTAACAAAAATAAAAAAGTCTGTTGCGCAGAGATTGCGCAAGTATGGGTGACAGAGAACGACAGTTTAGTGGAACCTTTCCCATAGAATCTGTGTATCGTGATTTTTCGGTTTTAGCACTTCCAGAAATACCAACAATCAAAAAAATGTTTAGATTCGAGTTCTGCAGTCAAACAGTACTCCTGTGTACTAGTATTATATTATCTGTGGGTGGTGCCGGTGTAACGGGCGCTACCGCGTATGAATTTTCCGCTAGGGGCGCTGGTGTAGAGTTCAAAATGTGAAATACCATAGTTTTTTGGCTTTTAGCGCGAAATAGCTATTTAATTTTTTTTTATTGTTGTGAATATTTGCCAAATATGGCAGATTGAGATAGGTACAGGTATTTACCGTACTTTAATCGAGTTTTATGTTTTTGGAAAATGTTATCCTTCCTTTTTCGAAAAAGGGGGTGCGCAAAACTGCGGCAATAGTCGATTTTAATTGCACTTTTACGGCATTAGAAATTAATTTTAATTGAAACTTTGCTTCCGTGCGCGTTATAATTATGGACCTTAGTCAACAGTGGCGCCAACTGGTGAACAATAAAACGTTAGCTAGCCCCCATTACAGGCAAATTACATATTTGAGGAATGAGATAATTCAACGGCAAAGACGAGATGGCATTCATATCTAGACATAATGACATTATATCAGCGATCACAATTGTCAAAAAGATGTATGGGTTTGACACTGGCGCTACCGAAATGACACGAGGTTAACACTAAACCACATATCTCCATTTTTTAGGGTTCTGTACCCAAAGGTTAAAAACGGGACCCTATTACTACGACTCCACTGTCCGTCTGTTTGTCTGTCACCAGGCTGTATGTCATGAACCGTGATAGCTAGACAGTTGAAATTTTGCCGCTATAACAACAAATACTAAAAACAGAATAAAATAAATATTTAAGTGGGGCTCCCATACAACAAACGTGATTTTTTTGCCGTTTTTTTGCGATAATGGTACGGAAACATTCACGCGCGAGTCCGGCTCGCACTTGGCCAGTATTTTTTTTTTTATTGTTTTTGTTTGTTGTCTCTAGTCTCGCAAGATTTTCCATAAAGGTTTTGATATTGGCAGTATGGGGACCAATAGCCATAAATAAAAATAGAAAAATCTTTTCTACAATCAAATCGTCGTCGAGCTTGTAGTCATTACAGACGTGTTTTCCTAACTTTAACCTGTTTGAATTTTATGTCATTGCGCGTATGGCCGTCCAGTTGTATTTTATCCCGTTCATTACGATAGTGGTGGAATACTCGGTGTACAGGAGGCATTGACTTTGGGAAAGCGAACAGAAGTCGCACTTTCACACTGTTGCAATAGTGAACAATATATTTGTCCATTTAACACATGTTACAAATGGTTCATAGATTATGAATTATGATACTTGTGTGACTCTGCAAATCTGCGTAGAACGTCAATAAATGTAATATCTAGTGGTAGTGTTTGTTTGAAAACAACACAATAACAGTCGACTATTTCATTTGTTTATTTAACACGCATACTAAACAATGCAAAATAGGCAAAATATAGGTAAATGCTTTAAGTTCATAAAAAAACATACTTGTCGGTACTTTTATGGAGATACTCGTATGGTTTTTTTTTTCTTTTCGTTCGCCCTTCTCGGGCAGGCTAAGGTCTTGGCCGAAGACGAGGCGGTATGCCGCCTCGTGTTCAGTGCAATTTTAACATTCTTTAGTATGCATTAGAATACGGGTGTAACAGATTCTAATGGCTTTTGGAGTATTTGGCAGCAAATAGTATCGAGTCAGCCTTCCCAGTAAGCTTTGCGGAGGTAGTCAATACTACAATAAAATTCGCCGCTCCACTATCCTGAGATCGCTTCTGTCAATGATTTCACATATTGTCCAGTTGCGTAGACAGTTGAGACACAAAACTACACCAATTTTATATCACAATATCCACTAGGAATCAATTTGCAAATAATATTAACAGCCGCTGAACTTCACTCGAAAAAATCCCGCCAAAAACTCAGGAGATATGGTTTCGAATGACTCTGACAGATGTCAACTTGACATAACACTAAGCAATAGTTTTTGACGCTAACAAGAGAGAGGAGATCGAGGAGATGAAGGAGATGGCGGTTTTGGATTGAGTTGTTAATTAGTTATAAAACCTATGGCGTAATACAGTGAGATAGAACACTACGTGCTTGGTGGAATGTCGTCTACGTTATTCTCCAATGCATAATGTATTATAGTTACATTGACACGTACATACAAGCAAAGAAGTTTGTTTGTCTAGCACTCCTAGCCCAAAAAGAACCCATGCAATAATGGCCTTTCCTGACAATTACACAGTCTACTCTACATACTTTTCTTTATTATTTCTTAACAAAACATTGTGTTCACATAAAAAAACCGGCCAAGAGCGAGTCGGACTCGCGCACGAAGGGTTTCGTACCATTATCGCAAAAAACGTCAAAAAAATGACGTTTGTTTTATGGGAGCCCCCCTTAAATATTTATTTTATTCTGTTTTTAGTATTTGTTGTTATAGCGGCAGCAGAAATACATCATCTGTGAAAATTTCAACTGTCTAGCTATTACGGTTCATGCAAAGCGCCACTCACCAGGTTACAAAGAACAGTGTGTCTCGGCATCACGGGCGCTTTCAGGACAACACCTACGGCAGCGATTGAGAGATACCTCAATATCCCTCCTCTGCATATGATGGTTGAATTCGAGGCAAGGAAGACATTACATCGTCTTGCTGTTGCTGGACTATGGGATGCCTCTAGGCCAAAGACTAACCATACAAAGTTTGATTGCAATGAAGGCCTGGATCGGATAACTAGCATGATATCCGATAAAATGCAAACTATTTTTGTGTTTGAAAGGTCTTTTAAGGTCCAAATCCCTTCAATAGAGGACTGGACGAAGGGACTCGATCCACCAGAACAAGATAGTCTGGTGTGGTACACTGACGGATCCAAAATGGAATCAGGTACAGGAGCGGGAATATACGCAAAAGGTTACAAATGTAGCAAAAGCTTAGGGAGGATGGCAACTGTATTCCAAGCAGAAACATATGCCATAATAACCTGTGCTCAAGAGAATATAGATAGAGGAACCAGAGGTAAATCCATATATATTCTTAGTGACAGTCAGGCATCCTACAAAGTGGATTCCAAACTTATTCTGGATGCCATCCAGGTCCTAAACAGGCTTGGGAGGCATAACAGGGTGAGACTGATGTGGGTCCCTGGACACAAAAGAATCCATGGTAACGAAATGGCAGATGAACTGGCAAGAGAGGGCTCAGCAAATGATTTTGTGGGTCCAGAACCATGTGTAGGCATTTCGACGTGTCTCGTAAAAGCCACATTTAAGGAGTTTGCAGATCACAGACAACAAACACACTGGTTGTCTACTACTGGTCTACAACACTCCAAGAAATTCCTAGGCTCTACGAACGGCAATGCATCTGGAATATGAGCAGGGGGCAAATCCGCTACCTGCTTGGGGCCTTTACTGGGTACTTTGGAACCAACGACATGCTCATGAAGATGGGTCTAACCGCGACACCCATGTGCAGGTTGTGTGGGGAACATACGGAACGCATGGAGCATCTCCTGTGCACATGCGATGCACTGGCTGGTAAGCGAATGAGTCTACTAGGGGTTGGATATCCTAAACCAGAAGACTATAGGCTCATATCTCCCAGTCTCGTTGTAAGACTCATGAAAAGAGTTTTCAACGAGATTGGGGAGGAGTAAGTTATCTAGGGGACCACAATAGATCCCAATGGGTCGAAGTGTCCGAGTTGCTTCTCGGCCCCTCCATAAGATAAGATAAGATTACGGTTCATGAGATACAGCCTGGTGACAGACAGACAGACAGACGGACCGCGGAGTCTCAGTAATAGGGTCCCGTTTTTACCCTTTGGGTACGGAACCCTAAAAACATTAAAAGCCTACGCTTTTAATGTTTTTAGGGTAAGTACCTCGGTGGTAAGTACCTTTTTAGGATAATACCTCGTATTCAAAGTCTACATGTTTGTAAATCATGCACGCTTCATCGGCTATAATAGGCATTTTGATTAAACTTGGCACTCGGGCGGGTAGATTATGGCCTGGATTAGAACACTGGCTATTTATTCTAGCAAATACCATCGTTCGGCTTTCTAGCCGAAATTTATTCTACGGGAACAGCAGAAGCGCTGGCAAAAGCGAGTAAAACAAAAAAAAAATACTACTGAACCCTCTACAGTTTGTTTTTTGTTTATTCTTTTAAAAATTGCTTTATTCGTCAATCGTTATTCGAGCAAAAAGTTTTCGTTCATTCAGCTTCGTCAAATCTTTTTAATTTGTAGCTGGAGGTACTCTGGCTTTTTGCTCAAAAATGCCCATTATGAAAAGAGAATCGAAAATGGAATGCTAAATCTTTTTGTATTATTTTATTTTACTGTTGAAAATATTCGAATTTCAATTCGCAAGCACGAAATGATATTGTCGCATTTCATTTACGCGTCAAAAGTTCTTTTTGAACCCAATTGTGTGAAAATCAAAGTTGAAATTAATTAAAAATGTATTAAAGGCAGACTATTCGAATTCAGAGTCCGAAATAATTATCAAATTTTCGATCAGTAAACTCTATGCCGTAAAAAATGAAGTTCAAACTTTTTTGCGACACATACATAATAGAGCCTATTTAATAAAAATGGTCTAAAAAATATAAAATACACAATGCTAAAACTAAAGTATATCTTATCTTCTGTATATATAAAAATGAAACCCTATTTCCCTTGGCCACGGCATCACGCGAAACAAACCGATTTCGTTAATTCTAATTCTTATTTTGTTTTTAGGGTTCCGTAGCCAAATGGCAAAATACGGAACCCTTATAGATTCGTCATGTCTGTCTGTCTGTCTGTCCGTCCGTATGTCACAGCCACTTAATTCCGAAACTATAAGAACTATGCTGTTGAAACTTGGTAAGTAGATGTATTCTGTGAACCGCAGTAAGATTTTCACACAAAAATAGAAAAAAAAACAATAAATTTTGGGGGTACCCCATACTTGAAACTGACACTAAAAAATTTTTTTTTCATCAAACCCATACGTGTGGGGTATCTATGAATAGGTCTTCAAAAATTATATTGAGGTTTCTAATATCATTTTTTTCTAAACTGAATAGTTTGCGCGAGAGACACTTCCAAAGTGGTAAAATGTGTGCCCCCCCCCCCCCTGTAACTTCTAAAATAAGAGAATGATAAAACTAAATAAAATATATTATGTACATTACCATGTAAACTTCCAACGAAAATTGGTTTGAACGAGATCTAGTAAGCAGTTTTTTTTTAATACGTCATAAATCGTAAACCGCAATTTACCAAGTACGGAACCCTTCGTGCGCGAGTCCGACTCGCACTTGGCCGGTTTTTTGTTTTTGTTAGGAGAAGGTTCTCATAAAAAAAAAATATTGGTAGGTAGGGTAGGTCTTTAGGAAGGGTAGATAGGTAGGGTAGGGTAGGTAGGATAGGGTAGGGTAGGTAAGGTAAGGTAGGTAGGTAGGGTAGGGCACAGCTAGTAATTTAATGAAAATGACTTTGCTATTAGTCATTCAAAACCACGGAACAGAAAAAACAAAACAGATAAGGACTTAAAACAAATATAACGAGACACGAAAAAAAACTCTACCTAATTGGCGGGAAAATTGACATTAGCGGCTGGTCCGAAAAACGTTAATTCTGTAATTTTTCTTCATTATTACACTTAGAGTAATTTAACTTTGTACCCTATTAAGAAAACTGAAATTAGTACACAGGTACATCTTACTATTTCTAAAAAGAATAAATTTCTGAATAGAATAATTTAACATTATAATTTTGAATGCAATAGGAATTTGCGTGAATTAAAACTTTAGTTATACAATGCAGCGTTAGAGAAACATATTTAACTGTTAAATACGCGGTAACTCAGTGCCAGCGTGTGTTTAACTTTCATTGTTTCAGTTGGAACTTTCAGAGGAATAAGTTATTTAATTTACGTTCTATAATAAACATTTTGAAAGTTGCAATTTGAAAGCTTCTGAATGTGTAAAAAGAGTGTCGCAATTATACTGTTGTAAAGAGTAGGTAATACTGACCTAGCAATGAAATTCTCTTCGCCGATAGGCAGTTATTTATTTACTAATATTTATATTATTTTTTTCGCGTTTCGTTTCTGTGTCGCACCCCGCAGGTTCCGTTTTTTTTTCGGGTCAAAAAGTATCCTTAGATGTTACTCCGGAAAAAAGTAGTTTTTCATAGATGAAATAATTTTTTAAATCGTTTACGTAGTTTTTCATAGATGAAATATTTTTTTAAATCGTTTACGTAGTTTTTAAGTTTATCCATTACAAACTATTTTACAAACTTTAAGATCATCTTCCATTCGTCCGCGAACATATCACAATCAGGTTTAGCATCCAAAAAACCGTTCAGCGCTAGCGCTATACTAAGTCTGAGTCATAGGCTTTTCATCCCGAAAAAAATGCGTGGTCCCAATGGATAACGCTCCGGGCACGAAGCCGCCGGATAAAATTTGTGAGTTATAAAGACCATAAAAGAAAACTTTTAATGTCTTTTAATTCATAACTAGCTCTTTCTTACCTTTCTTTATTACTTAAGAAAGACTTTTACAGGTGATGCAACATCAAACTTTTTTCTTTAATTTTATTCGCTACGCTACTAGAAAATTTATTAAAACAATGTTTTAAAGTATAAAACATCAATTACATGCGCTTTCAACCATGAACAGTCTGGCGGCACACGTCTGTTTAGTTTCTATTCGTCTTTTGCTGTGACCACAGATTAAAAAGATAGGTAATTGCATCAACCACGCTAGTATGTTTGAGAAATTATCGAGAAGAAAACGTTTTGTTGACAAAGGAAAATGTCAAAAATATAAGAAAGTAATTTTATTGGAATAAATCATAGATATACAACTTTCAAATTACGAACATTATTTATGAGTGTCTCGACCACAGATATAAATCTAACTAGATGACGCGATTGTATGTACTTCGCGTGCCAAAAAACGGAGTAGAGTTACGATCAATGATCGAAATCCAAGCTTTTCATTTAGCATTATCGGCACCGGAAATCCACCGAAATCTAGAAAAATACCTTTTCATGCCATATTGAGCTGTAACGAATGTATAGAAATTGTTGGCCGAGGCATTGGAAATGTTTTCTTTGATTGGTAACTAAATTTGATTTTAAATTATTTGTGAAAAAGTGGCACACTTTATTTTCATACAATTGGAGGGACTTGCGTTATCTAGTTAGATTTAGGTCTGTGGTCTCGACCCAGTCGTAACATTATTAAGACCAAATAATATTCTAACAACGATAGTGGTAGTCACTCAATCCTATACATAAATCTCCGAATCTATACCTAAAACCTTGTCTCTAGTTGACAGGTATCCAGGTACAATGCAATGCAGCCGAGACCTAAACGTGACCTAACAATGCTAAACAGATCTAAATAAACGTGGAGAACATAGAGAACTAACTTTAAATGTAGTGGATTTGACAGGTGTCTGACATCGTCTTTTATTAGAATAGCAACGTCACTAACCACTGTCATTTAGAACTATGCTTCATAGAAGATAGCTTCAGTATCAATACAGTAACAATAGCGCTTGACATGCTAACATTAACGTAACAATAACGTATACGTCAGTTTGAAATATGTCGGAGAGATCTAGCTATCTTTTATGAAGTATAGCTCTTTCCCGTGGCTACGATCTCGTGGCTTATTCCGTGCATTTTATCTCCGGACGGAAAAAGAGGGGTATTATAAGTATGACGTGTGTCGTTTGTATATGTGTGCCTGTCTGTGGCATCGCAGCTCCTAAACGGATGAAGCGATTTTGATTTAGTTTTTTTTTTGTTTGAAAGGTGACTTGATCGAGAGTCTTATGTTTGATGAAAATCGGTTCAGCTGTTCAAAAGTTATGCGCATTTTACTCTTTGAAGCGGGGTATTTTCGCAAGATCTCCAAAAAGAGATTATAGATAAACAAAAAAGATACATTTTGAGTACTTTTTTGAATCTAGGCGTTAAAAGCAAAATTAAAAGGCTTTTTACACTAACAAATATGTCACATTTCATTTTTTTATATACTTAGCTATTTAAATGTCAAGAAGGCTAGCCAATGCTCGTTTATTAGGGTTCCGTACCCAAAGGGTAAAAAACGGGACCTTATTACTAAGACTCCGCGGTCCGTCTGTTTGTTTTTCTGTCTGGCTTTATCTCATGAACCGTGATTACTAGACAGTTGAAATTTTCACAGATGATGTATTTCTGTTGCCGCTATAACAACAAATACTAAAAACAGAATAAAATATATATTTAAGTGGGGCTTCCATACAAAAAAAGTGATTTTATTTCCGTTTTTGCGATAATGGTACGGAACCTTCCGTGCGCGAGTCCGAATCGCACTTGGCCGGTATTCTTTATATTTCGGACGTTGCGGCAAAACCGAAATAGGTTTTGATATTAGTTCTAAAAGGCAAGGGTAACAAACAGTCAGCCAGATCTGTCGTCACAAACAAATAACAGAGCCTAAGTCAATAAATTTATTTCAAATACCATTAAAAGGTGTTTTCGAATATCTATACTAATAATATAAAGAGGAAAGATTTATATTTTTGTATGTAACGAATAAACATAAAAACTACTGGACCGATTTCAAAAATTCTTTCACCGTTGGGAAGCTACACTATCCCCGGATGACATAGGCTACTTTTTATCCTTGTATTCCCACGGGAACGCGAACTTCGCAAGTAAAAACCGCGAGGCATCCGCTATTCTACTATAAAAACAAGTTCATTCTAGTAGTCGTTTTTCTTAACAAACTAGGCCAAGCTTAGAGTCTCAGACTGTAATCCAGTTCTGTCAAAAAAAAACCTGATATATAAATCCAGTAAGTAAACAATAAAACGACATAAAACTACCTAGTTCAACAATAAACCACTTTCGTTGAAACCACGTGTTCGTAATAGCAACACTTAACAAGCTGCAAGTACCTGCAACCCGCAAGGTTGTGTTGCCCAAGAGAAAATAACTGTACCTACTCAGGAACAATGGCGCGAAATATCGGTGTTCTGTAATAAAACCTTTTTGCACAAGGTTATGGGTGAAAAATACGTGTGAAAATATTTGAATAGCGTTAATTAAATTATAAATTGACCTCTTTTCATTGAATTTTCGCATTTCGTCGGATGTACGGTTGGTGTTTTTAGGTCAATTGTATTTTGGTGGAATGTCCGGTAATAATTCGACAGCAATGCCATTTATCTATAATTTCGAATCAATGTAAACTACTTCATCTATATTAAGACGGTACCCTGACCAAAAAATCGGCATGAGATATGAGCATTCCTATTGGTCTACTGGTAGCGAAATAAAATCGAATTTTGGTAATTTGAAAAAAAAAAAAACTACAAAAATGTTTGTTATTAAATGGTCTATCCATTAGTGTTAGTACAAAAAATAATTAATGAACACTTTACGAGGAGATGCATAATATCAATAATTATTTCTCATTTTTATGTTTTTTTGGAAGGAGATTAGTGAAATATATACAACATAAAAAAAAAACTAAATCTACCATTTTAGAATCAATATTATGTTGAATTTTAATGTATTTTTATTAATTGATTTCTTTTTAAATAACGAGTAGATAGCTCCTAAAAACAGCACAAAAAACGGCTTGCGCGGCGTTTTGCTCGGGGTACCGCCTTATAATATTATAAAGAGGTAAAGTTTGTGAGTCTGTGACGTTGTAGGGCATAATCTCTGGATCCACTTAACCGATTTTGAAAATTCTTTCACCAGTAGAAAGCCACATTATTCCTGAGTGTCACAGACTATATAATATTAAAAAAATAAATTAGAGACCCTTATGAAAATTGCAATAATGTTACCCAAGGTAGCAAAATGTTGCCTTTAAAATTCATTCTTTGGCGTGCACTGAGAAAACTATTGATGATACATAAAAAATATTAGGTAGGTAGGTAGGGTAGGGTAGGCAGGGTTGGCAGGGAAGGCAGGGTCAGCTAGAATTATATCGAGGTAAAAATGTTTATTTGTTTACATGTTTGTAAAAGGAAAATCTGGCAAAAAAACCGATTACTTTTAAATTACAATTTACATAGTGAAAACTGTATTATTAGTCCTACAATTATTTATAGAGTACGTCCTGAAACCTTGTAACCTACATACTGTTTCTAAGACTTGTTCCGTAAGAACTTCGAACGACGAGTGCCAGAGACAACTAGCACTTCAGATGCACATAGAGCTTACAAGCTTTGTGGTCGAGTTATTAAACTCTGGCGGGTGTACTCCTCATGATACTACTTCAGGATATACCCAACTTAGAAGTCTGGATGTTTGGTATTCAATTACGCCTCAACTGCGAACGGAATTGCTTAAAAAAAAGTTAATTCAAAAAACCAAAAACTTGACTGCGAAGTGAACTAAAACGACGTAAACCAGAAGAAAACCATGCTGTGCAGTCGGAGGATACATAATCGCGAGCTGGCTGACCAAAACCAGATGTATCCTTTTTAGATTTAACTTTTTACTAAACCCTTTTTTTTTGATTATGTAGATATAAGTGTTATATCTTTTTAAAATCACCTCTGAAAACTCTTTATTTTGATAGCCCACAAGATGGGTATGGAAGAAAAAAATTGGACCCCACAATATGGCGCACAAAATCCGCCATTTTGCTATTTTCCAATTTTAATGTAGCCAGTGACACTCGTACTCGTACTCACAAAGTTAAGACGAATCGAATGCCGTTAGATTCATCAAAATCGGACAACGCGTTTGGTCTCTAGAACGCCACATAGGAAAAAACATAATACATAGAATGATAAACATATTACCCTCCTTCTGCAGTCGAGTAAAAACAATCCATTTGTTTGTAGTGTTATGTTTTGGAAGTCGGTTTAATTTAAAAGTAAATTCGTAGGCGTAAAGTAGCTGTTCTGTTTACCTCTGCCTACCTAACCCTTTCATGCGGGCGTGGCGTTAACTGACCCTCTAAATCAAAAATATCTATACTTCATAAAAGATAGCTTGATCTCTGCGACATATGTCAAACTGACGTCTGTCAAGCGCTATTGTTACTGTATTGATACTGACAACTGTCGCGGAGATCAAGCTAAATTCTACGAAGTTACTCGCTTGCTTATTGAAACAAAACATATTTAATAACACAAACGCTTTATGTAAGTACCAGAAGTTCATTATCATATTTATATAAATTATTTATCAACTTGTAGCATAGACCACGGAATCAGCGAAAACCGGCTGCGGCTAGAGACGCAGTTTAAGAGTGAATAGGTTACTTCTAGGCAAGCGTGCTTCACCGTCGACCACATCATCGCTTACCATCAGGCGAGATAGTGGTCACTCGCGGGCATATCAACAATAAAATTATTGTGCCCGTGCAATACGTAGAGCTGGCTGGATTTGGCTGTTGTAGGCCACAGATATAAATCTAACTAGATGACGCGATTGTATGTACTTCGCGTGCCAAAAAACGGAGTAAAGCTACACGGTAGAATCATTTTTATTTTTTTATACTTGTAAATTTTAATTTTAATTTATGTGACGTTCAAAAGTGCCGTTTATTGGCCTAATTGAATAAATATATTTGACTTTGATCAATCTGAGCTTTTAATTTAGGATTATTGGCACCGGAAATCCACCGAAATCCAGAAAAATGCATTTTTATATATATTAAGCTGTAAAGAATGTATAGAAAAAGTTGGCTGAGGCATTGGAAATGTTTTCTTTTATTGGTAAGTAAATTTGTTTTTAAGTTGTGTGTGAAAAAGTGACACGCTTGGTTTTCATATAGATGGAGGGACTTGCGTTATCTATTTAGATTTATGTCTGTGTACGTAGCCATAAACAAAAATGTCACGGGCCGTAAATTTTTATGAGTAAACTGTTACACTCACTGACAGGCTCGGTTTGTGTGGACAGTTTTGACAGTTGCAGTTTTGTCTATAGCAAGGGCCGTTAAGACGTCTCGATGCTCTGTGACTCGTTAATGTCTTTGTCAAACCCGTTTTAAAGTTAGACTTACCGTGATAATAAAATGGTAATAGCTAATGACGTAGTTTGTAAGTCATTGGTAATAGCAATTTAAAGTTTTAAAATAAATTAGTCGTTCTATCCAGTGATTATTTAAGCAACCTGAAGTTAGTGACGTAGGCTCGATTGCCAGTATTTGATAGAGCTCCTTTTTTTGTTACAGATAGGAACCTTGAAAAGGCGCTTGGAGTTTTAGAGAATAGACCAAGGAGTGTGGGATGTTTTCCTCACTAAAAACAGCTTGACGATTACCATAGACGAAGTGACCACTTAAAAAACCATTCCGGAACACAATCAGTGCAACGTCTGTCAGAAAATGTCCCTGGGGAAACTCTAAAGAGTTGAATGTTCCTTGTCTATGTTCTCTTGTTCAACAGTATATATATATCGTGAATACCACAAGCCTATATTAATGTTTTTCAAATATGTGGCGTACGAAATAGCTAGGGAATTTCACACGACTTTTATGTGTAACACTATGAGAACTTTGATTATCACAATCTGTCAAATGCCTATGTGTCAACATATCATTCTGCCGACCAAGGACAAAAGTTTGCGGTGGGTTCTTTTTTTATAGGTTTCGCTCGTGCGCGTTTTAACGCTGTCTCACCGGTAAGCGATGATGTGGTCGACGGTGAAGCACGCTTGCCTAGAAGTAACCTATTCACTCTTGACTTGAAGACCCCAAGGTTGTGGCTATCAGGAAATACGGACTCCAGCAGGGATCAAAGAGACGATGGATGAACTGTGTGACATGGCTGTGAAGGAAGTATGCAAGAATCTTACTGTGAAAGTATGGACAGACGTGTTTGTGGATTTATGTTTGTTACCCAATCACTTCAGAACGGCTGAACGGATCTGGATGAAATTTGGCACAGATATAGATTATAGTTGGAATAGCACATAGTCTATCCAGGTATAATTTTTCCTTGGGATAAGAAAACACTTTGCACGCCGGCACAGGCAACAAACGCAAAGAAAACAATTTGGTCAAATAAATTGCATTAGATTATTTATTTATTAATGATCACCAATTATAACATCTTTACAGATTGCTCCAAATGATGCTATGATGCTAGATGACGTGATAAGCTTCGATTTGTTATTGAGTTTTGTGAAATATTAAGTTTTTCTAGGGACGATCATAAAAATGTATGTTCTTGTTTAAATTACTCTCTTAAGCAAAAAAAAGGAATATTGAGCTCTTAATTCACATTTCAAAGATTATTTGAATGGATCATTTAAAATTGATTCCAATAGATGGCGCAGTTTTAAATTTCTCATTAATTAATTTAATTCATCCACTCGATTTTTGAAATTTCATTTGTAACAATGAAACTGTTAAAACATGCAAAAAAATACTATAAAACAAATCGTCCCTGTATTTAAAAAAAAACTCATCCAAAGTATCCCAATATTTAAAAACGATACGAAAAAAATGTAAAGGCAGTATCGCTAACACGATCAAAACAAACGTATCGCGGTAAGGGGCGACCTTGACCCTTTCACTTGGCATTCAGTAATGAGTTAATATCTCATCTCTCTCTATTACATGATTAAAACGTATAAAATGGTTCTACGCTTATAACGTTCATTTGAGACCAAAATTATCAAAATATCTTCATAAACAAAAAATCATGTTTTCAAATTACGTATTATCTACTTTTGGTACTTGAGTCTTGAGTCTGGCGGATACTTTAGGGTAATTACTGGAAGTAATGGCACTTTTAATCTCGAAAACTGCAAGGCCATAGTGGGCGCGAATCCGCGAGGAAAAAACGACAGATCAAATCTAAGTTAGCCAACAGTGAAATAACTTCTGATTACATTGCTTTATTGTTAAAATGTTCATAGAAATAACAATAAGCATTCCGCTTGAGTAAAAGTACCCAATTCACATTAATTCATTTGAGCTTTTTACCGTTAGTAATGTCATTAACAGCCTAGAGGTCAAGTAAAATGGCGGGAAATTGTAACAATGAGATTTCAGTAATGATACTTCTAAAAACGTAGAACTCGATTAATAAAAATATAAAAGTTTATATTCCGAACACATTATAGTACTTACGCACTTAATAATTCCATGCCATAAAGACTGCAGTCTTTATGGCAACTTTCTGAAGTCCATGCCTTTTGGATATTCTCGAGAATTTGTCAAACTTTGAAAAAAAACAAAACAAACTAAGTTTTCTAAAGCAGGATTCCACCAATCGCAACGCGAGTAGTTTGATTCATCGAATACATTGAAGTGTACGATATTCTCTGATCACACCCTATTTTATAGCATAACACATAAGAAATAAAAAAGTGGTCAATCTGTTTCGCAGTACCTCTAAGTATTCTGTGGTTAACTGCATAAATCTACTGAAAATATTGGTTGGCAACACTGGCAACCAGCGACAGTGAACACGCTTCGAATTTGAAATTTCTCATCTGTGGAAGCAATACAAAATACAGGCCTTTTCAAGAAATATAATTTAATCTGCTAGTAATATTGAGAATTGACATTCCACGATATCGCTAGCAAATGCTTCTGGAAACTGAGGGGTTCTATCACTATTTATTTAAGCGTGAATATAGTTCAACATTCGCGTTCAATAATTAATGAAGACCTTCGCTTGTTAGTGACTGCAAACTGTTATGGAATACTTGGAAATCTGTAATTCCCTGCCGGAGTCTGTGTTTCCTGGCAGCTACAACCTTGGGGGTCTTTAAGTCGATAGTGAATAGGTTACTTCTAGGCAAGCGTGCATCACCGTCGAACACTTCATTGCTTACCGTCAGGTGAGATTGTGATCAAACGCGAGCATATCAACAATTTACAAAAGTTGTTAGTGTGAACAAAGCTAGCGTAGCTTTTGCGTGAAAGAGTAAGAAACATATATACACACACACAACTCTCACAAAATTTCGAACAGTTGTTGCGTCCCAGTATCTTCCTTATTGCAAAAGTTTGTTTGTTTTATGGAAATATTTCCAATTCGGACATGGATCAATGTCATGTCATGTCGATGTCATTATTTGACTTTTCAAGAATTAAGGCCTGAACACACGAAAGTAAACCACATCTTTCGGCCGGGTCTCGTTCCTTTCTCAAAACCATGCCAGAATTTGAAACAAGCCTATTCTGAACGTCTTAATGAATGTTTGAGGCACGTATTCCAAGCGTAAATTTGCCGTATTCAAAGACATTTAACGCTTTACAAGACTAATTTAACTTGGTTTGTTTTACGCAACATTTCCAATCCGGATCAGTGGCGTAGTTAGTCCTATAGGGGCCCTGTTTAAAAATTTTTTGGTGGCCCTTTCTACCCCTATATCGTTTCTTACAAAATAAATATAATAGGAGACTGAATTCTTTACTTGGATTACTAAAACTTTTTTGAGAGACTAGGATGAAGCACGAGTGGAACAAGCTTAAAAATGAGAGAATCCTGACTGGGATCGGATAAGTTTTTGATGCTTCAGTTTACTATATTTACTAAATTGCAGCTTAAGGATGCTATGAAGGCATAAGAGAGATTATGCTGACATCATAACCACTTATCTGTCGAAATACCCATTTTGGCGGAAGACAATGCTAATTAGCGGGTCACTTGATAACAAATAAAGTTTTTTTATTATAAAATACAAAAATTTGAACCTCTTATCAAAAATAATTTGAGACAGTGGATTACATTTTCCATACGTTCCAAACTCGTCGGAGCCCCTGTATACCGGGGGCACCGTATCATTGATACGGCGGTATCTACGCCCCTGATCCGGATACGACCCTTGTGTCAATGTCACTATTTGAGTTCGCAGAAATAAGGCTTAGGACACAAACGAAAGTAATCCACCATTTCAGAATTTGATATTAGCCCAATAATTAATCTATTCCGAACTTCTAAATGAATTATTGAAGCACGTATTGTACAGTCTATTTCTTCCTTAATTTGCCGTATATAGAACGAATAAATGAGTGATAAAGGTTGTCCTAGTCGATCATTCTTCCGTACAAACGTAGTCTAGCTATTACGCCACTGTTTGTCGGTGTACGTTAAAAAAAAATATGATATCAATTTGTCTCATCATTATCTAGCTCTGTATGGAAACAAAAAAGTTAAATAAAAATATGTATTTGAAAGTTATGAGCGTCGAAAGTTCCATATTTCAACACTAATTTTAACGCATCTTTGGGCGGAAATAAATACCATAAGAAGAAGGAAAATTGCAAAACAGTCCCCATACAGGGATAGATTAGTAGTTCAACAATGCAAATAATTATATTTTGAACAGATACATTTAGTCGTTTTTTCATGATATCAATACTCCCAAAGGCCTGTTTATAAAATTTCGCGCGCTCGTTTTCGTCCTGAATCATCATCCATTTCGCTACAAATTTGCAAAAGTGTGTATTCGTACGCGAACTAGCTTTTTACTGCTCATCACAGCATCTATCTCTTTCGCACATGTTGTCGAATGAGATAGTAGGTATGCTTTGTTGTATTGCTTTAACCCCGCGCACAAAATAGTTAAAGCACGTATTGTAGGTACATTCTACCCTTCCCTTTATTTGCCTTATTCAAAGACTAAAGCTTTAGGAGTAATTTTAACTTGGTTGGTTTTATTGAATCAATCTTATTATTTGACTTTTCAAGGATTATGGCCTAAACATACACGAATGTAAACTATATTCCATTTTAGATAACATTAGACATATAATCCCATTTTACAGCCCGTTCAAACGATTTTGACTTCTATTGCGTTGGTGATACGACAAATGGCAGCTGTATTAAATAGTTCGTTTTGGTAACAGATTTATGCTTTTTATGCCAACCTTATATTTACGTGATAGAATTCAAAATCGGTTGGACGGACTGTAAAAAGGGATTGTAATAATTTCTAATGTTATTTCAAATGGAGTATAAATCTTTATCAAGGTTTTGTTCCTTTCCCAAAACATCTTCTGAGTTTGAAACAAGCCCAATAATGAATCTATTCTGAACATCTTGATGTGTAATTGAAGCATATACTGTGGGTAGTGTACTCCTCCCTTAATTTGCCTTATTCAAAGACATTTAACGCTACAGAAGACTCCTAATAGATTGCTGAGATACTTTGATCAATCAGGAATATTCAAGAACAAAATGTAAATGAATCTTCAAGGTAGAGATACTGCTGAATAAATCTTGAATGCCCTTCTACAGGACAATGATCTTTTCTCGTGCAGAGAATTTTTTGCTTAGTACGCTGACTATCTTTCAAAGCATTTTTACGACAAAGACTAATATTTAAAATTACAGTGTATATATGTGTGTGTGTTTTCAGAGTAGTCGGATAGGAAAGCTGAACCGTTATTTTTTATTTGACGTGTAAAAATCTTTACGAAATACATTTTGAACCAATATTCGAGAAATCACGGAATTATTATTTTACTTTATAAGCAAAGTAAATGTATCAATAATGATAAGATCACCCATTGTTACACTTGCAAATATAAATAATAATATAGGTACAGTGCGACATAAAAGTGTTGAAAATAAATGAGGGCGCCACAATCGCTCAGATAGCAACCCAGTTAGTACGACCCAGCTGATCTTGATACTCGAATAGTATTATTTATTTATTGGGTATAAATAATGAGTAAATATATTAAATATGTATGTCTATTAAATAGTTGATAATTATGTAGTAGTAATAAAACAACAGCTTCACAAAAAATAAGTATTTTTAATAATCAATTGCTTTAAATATAAAGTCGTCCAATACCTTTGGGGGACGATCCTCCCTGTGTTTAGCTGGTGTTGATAATTTCCCACCGTTTTCAATTCCGTGTTGCATGATTCTGCGCACTGTGCTTACAGAAACATCTAAAACAAGCAAAGAAAAAAATCCCTGTCAGTCCGATGAAAGAAGTTCAAACGTGAACATATTTTAAAATTGTTTTTTTCCATTTAGCCGATTGCATCAACAAATATGGTATGGCAAAAAAATATTTCGTATCCGCAATAAATTAAATTATTTTTTATTGCCTTACTATCAACCTTATTAAGTCGCGCTATAATAACAACGCTATTTGTTTATCTTAGCATAACCTCAAAAATGGTAAAAAAATAATTTGTAAATGATATTTGGTTCGAAAATTTTGTTCCCTGAATGTATTAATCGTTTGTAATTAACGTTTAGTGCAACTTTCAATTGTTACTTACCAGTAAAATCTGCTGTACGATGGTAAACATCTTCTAAGTTAGATAGAAGCTTCCCAGCTTGGAATTTGGCTATACACTGCATATAAACTTTGTAAACTATATCACGGGCACCTCCACGATTTACCTTATTCAAGTTTTTCCACTGTTTTTCTGTCCACACACAGAAATATCACACAAAAACCAAAATTCTTACGAAAATCGAAACTGATCGAGATGAATTGACAGCTCAAGTACTCATTTTAGATGTTGCCAGAAAATGAAAACTTTTAGTTCCCAAATATTTAACTTCTACTCTTTTATGTTGCACTGTATATATACTCAGGAAAGCGCTTTACTTTGTGTAAATTATTTCATCACCACTGCTCTCAAAACGGTGAAGGAAAACATCGTGAGGAAACCGGCATGTCCTAGTACCAAAAAAAACATAATTCAAAAAATCTTAAAAGCAGTCGGCTTCAAAATCGAACTAAAAAGTCGTAAACAAGGAAAAACTCATGCTGTGCAGTCGGGGGATACATATTCGCGGGCTGGCTGACCAAAATCTAGTGTATCCTCCGCATGCACAGCATGAATTTTACCTTGTTTACGACTTTTTAGTTCGCTTTTGAAGCAGTCGGGTTTTTAGATTTGTGAATTAAGTTTTTTTATTTAAAACTTTTTAGTTAGTTTTTTTTCGAATTAGATACATTTAAACATATAAGTGTTATATATTTTTGAAATCACCTCTTTATTTTGATACCCCACACGATGGGTTTGGAAGAAGAAAAAAATTTGGGCCCCCACAATATGGCGCCCAAAAGCCGCCATTTTTCTATTGTCCAATTTTAATGTAGCCTATGACACTCGCAGGATTAAGACGAATCGATTGACGTAAGAATCATCAAAATCGGCCAACGCGTTTGGTCTCTGAAACGCCATATAGGAACAAACATACATACATACATAGACTGATAAACACATTACCCTCCTTCGGCAGTCGGGTAAAAATTCGAAGACATATGACATCCACCAACCCGCACTGGGCCCGCGTGGTGGATTACGGCCCATTCCCTCTCACAGAGAGGAGGCCTGTGTCCTGTGTCCCAGCAGTGGGAACACTAAAAAGGCTGATGATGGTTGAGGTATCACTAGCTGGCCTAGACAAGACTAAGACATTGGCTTGCCAGTAAAAATTTGGAGTTCATACAAATACTTAATTGTTTATTTACTCAAGAATGCTATACAAAAACTGCCACTTCCAATTTTCTTTCCTTTATACTTTATTCCGACCACATTAGTAACATCTATACTTAATATTATAAACTTGAAGAGTTTGTTTGTTTGTTTGAACGCGCTAATCTCAGAAACTACTGGTTGGTATTGAAAAATTATTTTTGTGTTCTATAGTTCATTTATTGAGGAAGGTTATAGGCTATATAACATCTCGCTAAGACCAAAAGGAGCGGAGCATAAATGAAAAATATTGCAAAATCGGGTAAAATTATTCCTTTTTGAGAGCTTTCGTTGCGTGCGCTGCGTAAACGGTTTAAGACGACGACTAACGCCAACGACCTTGAGGGAACAAAACGCGCCCTCGTTTCTCACCCGCGTGACCCGAAATTTAGTAGTTTTTTGTACTTTTCTTATTATTCTATGACTTTAAAAAAAAAAGCTTCAGATCAAAATGTAGATAATTAAATTGTCTTTGATATGGTGTCAATTTCATTAAAATACGCCCAGCGGTTTTGTTGCCCAGCGGTGTTTTTGTCCGTTTTAGACATAACTTTACAAATTAATTACACTATGTTATACGAATAAAACTCAAAATTTGCTCAGATGAAATTATTAAGAAAATGGTCTAATATAACATATATTTTTTCCAAAAAAATACGACTAGTCGTTTAGACGTGATTCTCATTTTAAAATCAGGTACTCAAGGGAATCGGCGCCTTAAGTTACGCAACAATCATGTATGTAGGGTAGGGTAGGAAGCCAGTTGACGGGCGCGAAGCCGCGTAGGACAGCTAGTTGTTAAATAAAATGACTGACGATTTTTGACAGTGACATTAGTACACACGCGACGCACGCGATTATTTGCTCGAGAATTCGGCGAATAGCCACGAGGATCACGACGTAATACCAAAGATAGCAACAAAGCAATTGAAGCCTCAATTACAATCAACAATAGCTAAACACTTTCACTCTTGAAGTTGAAAACGTAATATTACGCAATGCCAATGTGAGTTACTGACGCCATCTTACAAGCGTTATTCACAGCGAAAGTGATTTGTCGTTGATAAAAAATGTGAAATGATTGCGGAATTATACTGCTTTGAATTTTTGGCGCGTTTTTTGCTGTCAAATTTATTTTATCGCAAAATTGTTTATGGTACGCTTTTATAGCAAGAACCCGTGATTATAATGATTTTTCGGTTTCATCCGTGCTCTACACACACTTCCCACAGGAACGGTGCATGTTCCCAGGCCAAAAAGCAGCCGTGATTCAGCGATATTTTATCAATGAAACAATTATCGTTTTTTAATACTTTTAATATTAGATAAGCAGAAGACAGTAATAATTTTATATAATAGCAGAAGATGATGTTTATTAATTACAAAGCTTATTGGCAAACGAATTTCTGATCGCTAAAGGTTGTAATAAATTAACCAAACATCCTATCCTTCTTCCTATTACCACAACGTACGTAAGCGGCGGCGCGCCGCAGACAGAGGGGCCACTCTCACTTTGACATTTCGGTTTTACAGGGAATATTGGGCAATATTGGACCGAGCTCAGTCGCGGCTGTCATGATTGCTTTGTGCAGGCGTTTGTCACGTCATTCATACATTAAGTACTGTAACGAGGTTGGTTGCATTGGATGGGTTACCTTTATTATTTGTTACAGACCGAATTTCCTTTTTTGTTTTTAATTCTTTCTTTCAATTATTTTTAAGTTATAAAGGTCATTAATCTTTCAAGATGACAAATTAGAAATTCATTATCTAGGATTATTATTATTGAATTATTTTAAGCCCATAGATGAAATTGGGAACTTGTCATAATAATAAGGTTCAAGTCATACAGCTTACAAATATGTTTCCTCCAACTGCACAGCATATTTTTCTTCTTGTTTAAGATCATCTTTGGTTTTTTGATTTTATTAGGTACCTGTTTTTTCATATTTATATTTTTGTCGAGCTTGGAGCTTTTTACAATTTATTTATTTAAGTGAGATCATTATTACACTATTACTACGTCTTTTTACTCTCCAATATTCATCGTATGTGGCGTAATATTAAATGTTTCGTGATATTAAATGGATATTTGATGCCCTGTCTACCCTCTAAGGCATGTAAGCATGATATGATGTATATTTAGACGAGTCTATGTATTTATGTTTGTAACTTGGGTAACCTACTCTTTTTTTTAATTCGGAATCAATATAGTAGCAACCCTAGTGAATCTGTCAAGTTTAGCTGTCAATTTTCTAAACCGCGGGAGTGGCCCTTCTGTATACTTACTATTTTGTGCTATTACTATAATAATAGAAATCAGAACTGGTTGTGACATTTAAACGAGCAGATTATCCTTATTGTTCTTTATTCTTCTTGACGAAAGAATCATCAAAATCGACCAACGCGTTTGGTCTCTAGAACGCCACATAGGAACAAACATACATACATAGAATATAAAAACATTCCCCTTCTTCGGCAGTCGGGTACAAATATTTTATCATAATCTGCTTTATTTTACATTATTCGTATTGACAATTTTTTTAAATATTTTTACGAAAAATCATTTAAAAATATAAAAAAATAGAGGCCCTACAGTATCGGGAACATGGTCCAAGCTACGGGCGGTCAGGGAGCCAGAGAAAGGAACCTCAGAACAATACGAGCCGTGTCCAGAAGTACTGCTTTCTGAATCAATTGTTGGTCGAGGCTCGTAGCTAAGCCATCGCCTGACACGACTATCGGTACCTAAAACTACAATGATCGCCGAATCCAAAAATAATGACATTTATTATTATTCAAAGGAATTATTCTATAATTAACAACTTTGCTTGATTGGACTCAAAGGAAGTCGCCTTTGAGTCCAATCCAATTGAAGGAAAACCTATAAGTATAAAGTAGAAAGACTCTTTTGAAGGCAAAGTATACAGAGAATATTATTATACCATGCTTTTGAATACATAAAAACCTGATAATACATTCATAATGGATACCTATGTGAAAATAAGATTCAATGTTCAATCGTGCCCTGAAAACAAGTCACACACTTCAAATGTACTATTCTCCTTTTGATTCATATCTAGATGACATACATACATAAACGCACGCCTTTTTACCTTTATCTCAGCAGAAACTACATCTTACAAATTCTATAACAAAATAACCTTGTGATATATTAAAACTAAATGAAAGAATATTTAAAACTGTTTTAAAAGCACACTTTGTTAACAAGCATATTACTTTTTTTTTTCTCTTTTTTTTTAAATTGACTTGGACACTGTTCCGTTGTTGTTGATTTAGGTAATTCACATATGTTTGCAATATTTGTAAGTATGTGAGAACCATGTTCCTATTTATCAACTGAATTAATTAACCTGTTAAAGCTGTCAAAAAATAAAAGCCCGTTTTGACAGCTATAAAAAATCTATACATATAATAAAATTGGAGTGTCTGTTTGTAATATTGAAATAACCGTTTTTTACTACATGTATATATGAATATATATACGGTACATACACCAAAATCACATTTTTATAATTTTTGTCTGTCTGTCTGTCTGTTTGTGCCGGCTAATCTCTGAAATGGCTGGGCCGATTTGAAAAATTCTTTCACGTATGGAAAGCTACATTATTCCCGAGTAGCATAGGCTATAATTTTGACGGGAGCGAAGCCGCGGGGGTCAGCTAGTACTTAATAATAATTAAACTTGATGCTTGCGAATGATACTCGTTGTTATAGTGTAACATAGTAATACATTACAATTTGAATTTTCAATTTCTTACGTAAAAAGTCATCGCGGACTTCTTAAATTGTGACAACTTTAGTGCTTTTAACTTAAAGAGTAGGTACAATCATTTATCACCGTGCTTGCTAACTTTACATAGGCCGTGCCACAATACGGCAAGCCAAATTAATTGACTCCAAATATAATTTTCTTAATTAATAGAAAAATTAAGTAAACCAATTACCTAATTTAAAACGTCAAGCACGTTAACGTAGCTTTAATAATTTAAGGAGGCATAATAAATTGATTACCTTTGTCATAACGGTCCTACCATAAACAATATTTCGTGAGTTTCCGAACGAATTACCTAGTAAACGTCAAAATTGAATAAGTAGGCTGTTCGGCTTTGAGATTTAATTTCCTTTGCCTGATGAGGATGACAAAAGGAGGAGGTTTGTGTCTCAGAAGTGGGGAAGTCAAAATGTTTATCTATACTAATATAAAGCTGAAGAGTTTGTTTGTTTGAACGCGCTAATCTCAGGAACTACTGGTTGGAATTGAAAAATATTTTTTGTGTTGGATAGTCCATTTATCGAGGAAGGTTATAGGCTATATAACATCACGCTACGACCAATAGGAGCGGAGCATAAATGAAAAATGTTGCAAAAACTGGCAATATTATTCCTTTTTGAGAGCTTCCGTTGCGTGCGCTGCGTAAACGGTTTAAGTTACGCAAATATCATGTATGATAGAATTGTACCTCCTTAAAAGTTCTAAAAAAGTCTGCGACAGCATATATCTATCTTTTAAGATTGACTCACTATAACCTTTTTTTTATGATAATCAAATTTATTCAATTGCGAAGGAGTTTTATCAAAATCTAAGCTAATATTATAAAGCTGAAGAGTTTGTTTGTTTGAACGCGCTAATCTCAGGAACTACTGGTTGGAATTGAAAAATATTTTTTGTGTTGGATAGTGCATTTATCGAGGAAGGTTATAGGCTTTATAACATCACGCTACGACTAATATGAGCGGAGCATACATGAAAAATGTTGCAAAAACGGGAAATATTATTAAAAAATTAGTAATAAAAATACATCATCTTTATTCTCGCATCTTTTATTTGATGTTGTCGCAATATGTCTTCTTGCCTAGATAGATGGAATATACATCATTGTTCATCAAAGTTGTAACACGCTCTCTCTCCATACTTGTCTGTTACTTTTCATCTCAGTTATGCTCCAAGTTGTTTGGCTCTCTGTACACACACACCCTGAAAGACTGGCGACGTGGCAGAATTCTGGTCAAAACATACTTCGACCACATACATCACCACGACATCCAACTTACCTTCAGGTGAGATAGTGGCTAAGCGCAAATTCTATCGAGAATTAAAAATAATTATGTTGTTGGAAATAATCCATCCATAGATTTAAATAGTAAATACACAGTCGTCCTAACGTTCACCATAAGATAGCCGAACGCAAGGCGAGTTCTCTTTGGTCTAGTATTAATCATGACCTATGTAGGTGACATAACTTACATAACATTTTTCTTTTGACAGCCGACCATAGATTTCTTCCGTATTTATTAATCACTCTTTGGTCCGCGCGCTCTGTCGTTTGTCTATGGTTTCGACAAATGATCATTGAGCATCGCGGACGTCGGTTTCTAGGTCTACCTACATTTAATATGTTTTATTTATATATTTGTATTATACTTACACATACTTTGACCCATCTTCAGTGTTTTATTCTATTTTGTTTGTTATGTATATATTCTTCTATTTTATTTTATTATATAAGTCCCGTTTCCGTAAGTGTGTCCGTGGCATCAACAGTGGGCCCTATCAGAATATCAGCGCAGCGCTATTACCTTTTTTGGATATCGCTGCACATGCTGAGATAGGAGCCTTTTTGGTCTCGCACGGGGTTTTTATTTTATTATTGTTTAAGTGTATGCTTATTTCTCGTGTCTCCTGTGCGGGTCACAAATCAATATTTTCTTTCTTTCTTTTAAATTGTAACATCAGAAAAACGGCGTTCTATCGGGTGTCCGCCCTGTCCTGAAATAAACAGCATTGAATCCATTCATAATTTATTTGGTCTTCAAAATTTTCCTCACGTCCTTTTCCTCATTCAAATATAATATAAAGCATAATTTCATTTATTACTTTTTTTAACATCTTTTGAGGTAATTATGAAGCATGTTTGCTCTTCAAAGCGTTCCAAGTATTCAGCTTTTGCTGCTAAAACATTTTTATGTTAAAAATGTTGTTGCAAAAAGCCTTTTCCCGCGAATATTTCATTCAAGGTATGAAAGATTTCACACTGGAAAGGACAAATTGGAATAGCTTAAGTTAATTCTGATTTCTTGGAAAGAATCCTTGAATTTTGTAGTAATATGAATCTACTAGCTGTTTCCCGCGACTTCGTCCGCGTAAAACCCGTAAAAACCAAAAATAATTAAAGGTTTTACGCGGAACCCATATATCTTTTTCCAAAACAAAAGTAGCCTATGTTAATGTTACATCAGCTATCTACCAGTGAAAGTCCCGTCAAAATCGGTTCAGCCGTTTCGGAGATTACCCGGAACAAACAGACAGACAGACCAAAAATCTTAAAACTTGCGGATACCGTATAAACGTTTTTATTTTGTTATTACATACAGACACTTCAATTTTATTTATTTGAATAGATGTATAATTACTTAGATAAATTAATATTGTAAAGAGGTGAATTTGAATGTTTGATTTGTAGGAGGTAATCTCTAAAAGTACTGATCGATTATGAGAATTATTTGACAGATAGAAAGATACACTATCCAGGGGGACCATATGATTATTTCTTTTTATCACGGCAGATGCATGTTTCCTGAATGAAAGGTACTGGAGCGAAGCCACGTGGACAAGCTAGTATATAAATGAATGATTTGGATTATGTAACCAAGTTCACTGCTCCCTAAGGCGATTAACACACGGCACCGCGCACCGCCGCGGTTGGCGGTGAAGCGGATTTCATGTCGCATTGATCTCTCTTAAATCCGTCGATGCCTAACGGTGTACGTTTGTACACCGTTAGGCATCGACGGATGATCGACGGACCGCCTGACCGCGCGTTCGAACGGTGCTCTCACCGCCACCGCCCCTCCGCGCGGCCGGCTGCGCTGAGGGGCGGTGCATCACACACGGGGCGCGTCCTTTCTTGCCAGTGTCTGTGATCAAACTGGTCAAATCCGCGTTAAATCCAACCGCGCAGACAGGCGCGTAAACCGCCTTACCGCGCGGGGTACCGCTACGAAATCCGCTTTACCGCCACCGCCCTCCGCCGCGGCGCGCGGTGCCGTGTGTTAATAGCCTAATTGCGTTTCTGTTTTAACAGTACAAAGCACACTCCTTCCTTTTCATTTTGGTAACTCAACAATATTCATTGCGTGTTTTACGCTGCCGGGTAGACGGATTTTTGAACTTAATTATGAAGCAATGGA
Organism: Orthosia gothica; assembly: GCA_949775005.1. NCBI lineage: Eukaryota > Metazoa > Arthropoda > Insecta > Lepidoptera > Noctuidae > Orthosia > Orthosia gothica. The sequence goes on along the minus strand of OX459034.1, from coordinate 52,653,463 downwards.
TGCAAGGGAAACAATCCGTTTTCTACTCTTTGAACGTTCACAATTAGGGCGCACTAACGACTGTAAAAGCAACGTAGGTATCTCCGTAGCTTTTCTAGAAATGATAAATCTTACTACTCCCATTAATTGGACGCGGGACGTCAAAAAACATGAGTTTCGTTCGTTCATGCATCACAAGGCCTAGACTTAAATTAGGTAATTTACCTATGTTTGCAATATTTGTAAGTATGTGAGAACCATGTTCCTATTTATCAAGTGAAGGAATTTACCTGTTAGTGCTTGTAATTCTCTCATACCTATATGTAGTATAGTAGTGCTGGGTGCATCGTCCTCACGTATATGAATTTATGTATCTATGTAAATGTTGTAAAACACTTTTTTTTTAAGAGTAAGTATGGAGTTTCTTGTCTGTTCTTCTCCATAACAAATAACTTTTCCGAATGGCGGTAGAATCAATTATTATCAACTTTAAATTTATATTTTTGACGTTAAAAAGTGCCGCTTAATGGCCTAGTTGAATTAAAGAATCTTTGTCTTTGTCAATCGATATTGTGCCAGCGATATCGATTGGTTCAAAAAGTGCAAAATGAATGCGATTGACATCGTTACCGAAACGTCGCGTTGACAATTCCAAACATTTTAAACTTTTTGACAACCGACCTTTCTAGCTGATACAGTTGGCAAAAAACCGCTCTTTTTGTTGAGCCCAAAAGCATATCCAATTAATTAATACGGCTATATAATAGTCCGAAGAAGATAAAGCAATTAAAACTCAAGAAAAACTGGCATAATTAATAGCAAAAAAGTTATGTTTACAAAGGTCAAAGAGTTATTCAACAAAACGATTGTCTTTATGATGGCTGTTGCCACAAAAGAAATTGTTTACAGAAGGTTCACATAGTTGCTTAGGTGAAAAATCTAATGATTACTTGTATCGAAAAGAACGTTATGACGTCGTTGGTCCCAGCTGTCATTTGAACTGTCAAATCTTTGACAGTCGTTACGGTTAGTCAGAATCTCGAAATTCTGACAACCAATCTTACAAGCGGTATCGGGTTGCCCAGTAACTGTGTTCTCGAAAACATGCATGGAAGAATATACACAGGAGGTAAGTATCGTGCAAAAGATAGAGAAAAAAGGCCAGAGAGCCTGGATGAGGCTGGCACATGAACGACAGGCATCCTCGATATATATGTACTACGCACTAGATTTGGCGATCCGAACACTCACTATGTTCGACTGAACTGTACTGCCATCCGTACACCTTACTTTAAAATATGTTGAACGAAATGCGTAAGCACCATGAATTTCATGGCGCTTACGACGTTTTGATCGCGAATAAACTAAACTCTATAAGCCATCTAGCGCTGCATGTTTTAATAGTTTGAATAGACAACATATATAGTTCAGCGCTGCAGCGAACTTTAGTTAACTCACCAGAATTTGAACAATTGTTTTTCATGTATGTTCTGGTCTATCGGTAGAATTTATATAGATGCTAATGTTCAGTTGTTCGCCCCCTGTGAGGATGATGTTGAAAATAAATCATGACAAGTTTTCCAGTGAGTGAATTTCTTAAACAATTTGTTATGACTAGATCTTCTGCCCTCTCTTAATCAGTGCCTTGCACTACTGCACTTAACTTTCAAGCCATTCTCAGAAGGAAGTATATCCGACTTCATTCCTTCTTCCGTGACAGATATGACTAAAGTTAAATGTTGTTTACCTAAGTTCACTTGATAATTTCCTTGGCCTACTATTTATTAATAGATAACTTACGCGTGCGCTATTACTTCGTTTTCACTTAGCTTTTTCTTGGCTTCTAAGGGTTGTAGCATAGAGTAACAAGAACTGGGCTATCAAATTCAAAATTCAGAATTTTTAAAAATAGAACTGCGAGAAATCACCGCGTTAAAAAAAACAAACGCATAATCTTTAGTATTTACACTATAGAATTAGCATAGATATACGAATAGATAGAGCGTAGTAAAAACAAAATGGCGGTGTCAATAAAAGCGCGGGAAAATGGCACATGAAATGTCATTCAGCCATAATGTTAGATTTACGACACGTTAATATTTTTGCGGTGGCATTGCAATTCAGACCAATAATGTTAGTAGCCGTGTCACGTTGGTGCCATAAAAAACGAATAAGGGACTTATTATGTCAATTGGATGGGAACTATGGGCAGGCGTCTTCTGTCAGCTTAAAACAACGTTCTGGTGGCAAATCGCCGGAACAGATCAGACCAAACTTAAAACTGTTTTGCACTTCGCAGTATTTTGCCTAAGAAAGAAGTCGTTTAACTTTTTTACGTGTTTCGCATGCCAGTATCGTAAAGCTTATTTAAAACTCATTAATTTGCCGATAGATTTGATTAGCTTCGCAAGTCGCAACTAACATGAGATGTACAATCAATATGCTAGTTTTTTTTTGTGTTGTTGAATCTGTCTTTCAAAAACCGCGTTTAAAATCAGTTTTTTCAGTAATCTACTGTCATTTTCACGTCAGCTGGCGATGGCTAGCAGAAACTACAACAACGACATAATTTTAGCAGGAGATTTGACCACAGACTAAAAATATCTTATCCAAAACCGGAGATTGTTATTCTATAAAGCGCAAAACCCTAAATTCTTCTCCTATTGCTCAGTCCATCCAAAGGTTGTCTGTAAGAGATTGCCTAGTGCGATAAGACTGCCCATTGTACACTTGTTATTGTCAACGTTTGTCCTGTATGTTTTTTGTGGTGTACAATAAAGTATATAATAAATAAATAATAATTGTATTATTATCACTGTTTGACTGCCTCATCATCGATCAATTTTATTGCTTGACAGTTACAAATTTATTGCGAGTTATATGGTTTAGTCGTTTGGGGTTGAAACACTAAGGCCATTGTGTCCAAGTGAACATCGAGTTTTTTATGAAATCAGAAAGTAGCTAATCGACTCTTCACGTGACCAAAGGCCTCTTTGCTGACAAAAAAATCAACATTACTATCAATGATTTCGAAAGGAAGGATACGCCCATCTGAACATTTTATAGAAACCTTCTTATTACAAGCAAAAATAGCGACATCTATGATAACTCATAGGAACTAAGTGAGTGCCGCGTTGCGTACACGTTTTACCACACAACTAGGCATTATTATGACAAGCTAATAATCGCTCACTCCCGCACACGGACCACTGTCGCGCTGGCCCTAAACGGCAATTTAGGGCCAGCGCGCTGATGCCATTTAGTCGCGCGGTTGGCTTGGTCCTTACCTCAGAGCAATGACTATTTATTCTAAAGCATAGAGGGAGCATACAAATTAGGGACAAATTACGATATATCTAAGATTTTCTCTCTTATGACGCAGGTTGTACACTAGTGCTTGTTCACGTTGGAACGCGCGGGCGCGGTGGCGAAATAGGCGCGGTAGACGTCGCGAGCTCGTGTTCACATTAACCGCCAGGCGTTCGCGCGAGTGTGACGTATTGTCAGAGGTTGTAAATATGGACCACGATCTTTTATTTTTAACCGAAAATTCATACCTAAAGTGGGAGATGCTAAAAATTAGAATTGGCGTGCACGAAATTAATAAAGAAAGAGAACGGTATGGTGAATTTCACACTTTATATGGTAATTTGAGAGAACATCCTTCAAGATTTTTTGGATATACCAGGATGAGTGTCCGCTGTTTTGATTACATACTGGATTCAATAAGGAGTGATATTTCAAAAGTGGACACAAATTTTCATAAAAGTATAAAGCCCGAAGAAAGACTGTTTGTAACTATAAGGTGAGTTTAAAAAAAATAATTTTCATAGTAAGTAGTTAAGTAAATTATCATTTTTTATCGGGATACATATTGCAGTCATTCAAATTCAAACAAGGTTCCTCTTTATTATTTTATTTAATTAATATTATCGTTATCAATTATACAAAGTTTAATTTCCATAATTAGTCGTGTTATAATCGTATGTATTATATCCATGGTGAGACTGCGTCATGCCACTATTCATTTCGTCCATAATAACTTGTGTAATATTGTTTCTAGCGCGTAGTTTTTGCATAGGAGATAATTCTTTCATGTACGGCAACAAACTTTTAAAAAATAACAGATCTTCGCAATCTTGTTCGTGTTGTTTGCTGCTTTGTGACAGTTTAAGTTGTAATAATTCCAACTTTTTCTTCTCCAATTCCATAAATTCCTGTCTTACATCTTGTGCACATTTACGTTTGGTGCTCGTATATTGTGTACTTGAAGATGCACCAGCTATGGATTGGGGAGTTGAGGACTGCTCATCATCATCATTATTATTGCTGTTTTCATCAGTAGTTTCATCTAAATTGCCTTCATTTATTTCTGGGGTAACATCATCTTTTATGAACAGCATCATTTGAAAATATGGCCACATTGAAGTGTTTTGATCTGTTCCAGCATCACCAGAACGAGAAACCGGAATTTTCTTAAATTCTTTCATAAATTGGTCCCGAAATTTTTTCCTTAAAGCCTTTTCTGTAAAATCAGAAATATTGTTTAGTGTTGATGATTAGTGTAAATATATTTAAGTTTTACATTATAATTACATTTTTTATTATGTTTCAGATATCTCTCCACTGGATTGGCATTTCGATCTTTGGCATATAGCTTTCGTATGGGTGTTAGTACTGTGTCTGAGATTGTTTATAGTACCTGTGAAGCTATTTGGAAAAACAATTTGAATGTCCACATGCCACAGCCATCTGAAGACCAGCTTATGAATGAACATTGCTTCAGATTTTAGGGAGATGTGGCACTTTCCTAACTGCATTGGCAGTTTGGACGGTAAACATTGTAGGGTTAAACGACCCAAAAAATCAGGATCGGCATTTTTTAACTACAAGCATTATTTCTCTATTGTTTTGCAAGCTGTGGCTGATGCGAGGAAAAGATTTTTAACTATTGAAGTGGGAGGTAGAGGAAAGCAAAGCGACGGCGGTACATTTAATGCCTCGTCCCTGAACCGGTTACTCGAAAGAGGTGCATTTAATATTCCGGAACCAAGAACATTACCTAATTCTAATATTACAGCTCCATATGTTATATTAGCCGATGAAGCTTATCCTCTTAAAGAATATATAATGCGTCCATACCCACAAAGAACATTGAATCAAGAGAGAGAAAATTTTAATAATAGATTGTCAAGAGCGAGAAAAACCGTGGAGTGTGCATTTGGAATTTTATGCAATAAATGGCGAGTTTTGTTAAAACCTATTGAAACTGATGTTAAACATGCACGCCTGATTATAAAAACTGCTTGCTTATTGCATAATATTGTAATTGATACAGATGGTTACGATTGTGATAATGAGTTCACAATTCCAACTCGACACCAAAGGCGACAAACTAGAACTGGAAGAAACAACAATCCATCAAATCGGGCTAAACAAGTTCGGAATTTATTCACGAAATATTTTTGGGAAAACAATCGTTTAATATACACGTAGTCGCCTTTGTATTATGTATCTTTTGTAGTCTTCAGGAAATAAAAAGTTTAAAATACCTACAAATATATCATATTTCCAGCATAATAATATGTATTTCATTTACTCACCCTCCATATCAGGAAACAATCCAGCAATTTCCTTCCATAGTTTATTAAGAACATTTCTGTTCATATGATGACTGTGTTTACTTTGCCAAATAGGAGTTCTAGCCTGAACAGCACTAATAAACTCTTCTGTATTGAACGACATGAAAGAAACGTGCTATCGTTTCTAGCGACAAGTTCAAACTGGTTGAACTTACCTGACGTCGCGAGTGAATCGCGCGCTCCGCCGCTAGTTCGACGTGAACACACACAAACGTCTCAGTCGTTTGATAATGCCGCGAGCGGGCCGCGCGCGTCGGTCGCTAGCTTGCCCGCTACTTAGACCACACGTGCGTTTTGTACGTGAACACTTGGATATAAACTCAAGTGTTTGATATTTCGTGACCGCGCCCGCGCCCGCGCCCGCGAGTCAACGTGAACAAGCACTTAAAAGAGACAAACATATGGATTTATCCGTGATTAAAGCTAAATGGACATGCCGAAATTGTCAAACGGTCACACTTGGTCTCTTATTATACGATCAATTAAAAAGAGCACAATAGTTGCCTAATACATGGTTAACCGTACAAACTTTTTGGTTTAGTCGTATATTACGTCGTGAAAGTAAGTACGTGTGCTGGGTCATTGTTTTATTAAAAACTAATAGATTATTTACATAATTTTGTAAAAAAAACGGTGCGAAGAACAGATCAATAAGCTGTTAACATGGCTTGTTTTGTGTTATCGTATAAATTGCATTCGTTACGGAAAGAAAACAATGAATTTGTTAGCTTTCATCGGTAAGAGTTCTTTTTCAGTTTTCATATAAAATCACGCGAAATATTTGGATGTGATCACCTAAAACATACATATTAGATTGATATTAATCCCTTCAAACTATCTTTATTATAAATTATGTTGTTATAGCGAATTAATTTTCAAATAAATAATTTGTTAACTTGTTAAGCTAGTGATGTGATACTTTTTATCGATACAATAATTTTATGCCCATAAATTGGAGAAGGTATCGTTTTTTTGCAGTAGGCCTCCAAATTAGAAAGAGAATTTGTCTAAAGCGATTCCAAGAGCCAGAAATTATTCAACTAAGCATTGCCGAATATGTTCGAAACATTTTACGGACGACTGGTTTATAAGAAGCGATAAATGGCTGGCGCCATACCATCTCTATTATTGGTAAGTAAAGCCATTTTCACGTGCGCTCACTTAGTGGTCAATTCGCGTTAATTTTCGCCTACCTCAAAACGTTCACAGTCCTGTGCCCCAAAGCTTCGTGAAAGATAATTATTTTCTTGTAGACTTGAGGGGTAGACTAAAAGGTTTATATATGGACTGTTGTGAACGTGTTAACCTTTACCGATTGTTTTACTTACACCAAGTTAGTTTTATTTGTTGTTTTCACAGAAGATCACAGAGCACTGTTGATTACGCAGAAGTATTTAAATATTAGAATTCACTACATAACAAAGAAAACTCGGAATAATCAAGAAAAATTAGGTCACATTTGAATAAAACTGTAATATTTAAAGGACATTAGACTAGAAGAAAGCAGTTTAAATTATTCGATTTTCAATTCATTTTATTTTATATCCACAAATATTAAATAAAAATTCGTTTTGATAAAAAAAAAAACATCACAAAGAATAATCCGACTTCCAAAGCAAAACACTAAAAAGTTAAAATAAATTTCGTTTCGGCAATCGGTGTCTTTACCTCCTTTATTTTTGTCGTTTAGCGACACCGACCTCCGAAGCGAAAGTTATTTTCTTTTTAGTGTTATGCTTTTGAAGTCGGTTTATTTTTTGTGAAAACGTTTTTTATTCTTCTTTTAATTGCAAGTTCTATAGTAAGGTACCTAAAGGCTGGACAAAATACCAAATTTAAACATTCGTGCTGTTTGTCGTTAAGAGGCGAGTCCTTAAGAAACACCTAAAAAGGCACTTACAGTTTTCGTTATTTCTAAAGATTCACCGCGCTGAATTACACAAAAAAAAATATGAAGAACCTTAACAGATGTGCCAACAGTTTCACCGCGAGATATTTGTAAAACCATCCTAAATTTCTAAAAAAAAAATTGTTGAAATCTCTCAAAAACATCTAAATCGACCTTTTCTATTTGCACTATTGTCATAATTCTAGAAGATTTTTTATAAATCTCTTTAGATATATCGTGACACGAAAGTATGAATATGACGTTCACCGTTTTATTTATCTAATAAGTCAAACCAAATGATAGTAATCCACGTTTCAACATTGTTATTTTTTCAACACAAAATGTTTTCTATTCCCCATACATTTTAGTATGGAGCGTTACGCTCCCGTCATTTGTTTTATAATCGACCACGCGCGCGAAAAATTTTCAGTGCCGTCTTAGACTCCAAGGTGAGAGCACGTCCGTTTTTTTTCCGAGCCGAGTTCGCAAAACGTCTACGCACACATACACAATAGGCATAAGGGTGGGTCGCGAGTGTCGTGACATGACTGTATCACTATTCAAGCAATAAGATAAAATGGACCAAATCATGTTTTTGGTAATCATGTGTCTTGTAAGCCATACTATTGCAAGCAACTGAATTCAACAAATATAAATGGTGAAATTGGCACGGATAAAATTTTTTGCCGGTAATGAAAGCTTACACCTTTTTTATTGCCGTAATGAAACTTGTCTCAAGATTAGTCAACAATGCTAAAAGCTTAATTTATAAAGTCAATAGTAATATAGCAGAGGTTTTTAAAAGTGTTGTTGCAAAGTTCGTAGGAGGAAAACTAATTAATTTCTCAACTAGACAATCTTACGCAGCTCGTTGTGCAACGTGCGTTGTGGCATTTAACATTAAGCAGCCACAAACCTACTTGTACAATAAAATCATACACAAAATACCTAACATATTTATAAGCCATCATGAGTTGAAAAAACCGGCCAAGTGCGAGTCGGACTCGCGCACGAAGGGTTCCGTACTTGGTAATCTTTATTGGAAACCTCAACATCATTTTTGAAGACCTATCCATATATACCCCACACGTATGGGTTTGAAGAAAAAAAAACAAATTTTGTTTCAGTTTCAAGTATGGGCACCCCCAAAATTTATTGTTTTTTTTTTTTTTTTTTTTGTGTGAAAATCTTGATGCGGTTCGCAGAATACATCTCTTATCAAGTTTCAACAGCATAGTTCTTATAGCTTCGGGAAAAAGTGGCTGTGACACACGGACGGACAGACAGACAGACATGACGAATATATAAAGGTTCCGTTTTTTGTTTGCCATTTGGCCACGGAACCCTAAAAAAGGTTATAGATCTAAGCAATAAAATAAATAAATTAGAGAACATCATTCAATCAAGCATTATTTTTTGTACTTATCAAAATAATAATTTAAATGTTGTATTACAAGTAATTATTTTTTCTAACAATCAAACTACACAACCGATTACACTGTGACCCCACCCTTTATTCACGACTATTTTACTATGGGCACGCGTGCCGTGCGGAGCGGTGAATCAATAGCTAATACATTGCGCGTTTTTGAGACAAGCTTACAAATCCTTCAGAAGCGAACGCGCATTGAAGCTATATTATGCCCGTCGCGCCGCATAATTTTTCACTTGTTCTTGGGTGCGTGTACACTACAATGTGTGATGCAAATGTGTTAGTGAAAATGTCGATGTGTGGGTTCTAAAATAAGTTCTCACGCTCGCAGACCTGCCTCTTAAGGAGTTCGGTTGTTATCTTGAAAACTGCTTAACCGATTTTGATAAAATTAAAATACTGTTCCCTAAGTTGAAAGATACTTAATCCAATAAAAAAGAATGGTCACAATCCGATTACGAGTTTCGGCGAAATGCGTGGAATGGACAAACATACATACATATAAACAGGAATGAAATTTGGCACACGTGTTCAGAAGCCCACATAACGTAAATTATACGAATATTGTGCAATTCCAACAATATTACTTACATCCGTATCGAATTGATAGTATTAAGTCAGTAAAAAGAAAAGTAAGATGCTTTCATGCTTCGGAAGGAACGATAAGCTGCGAACTAATGCTCGTTGCTTACGTTGCAGATTAGAAAAAAAACTGACATCAGTGTTTGGTTGATAGACTTTGCAGCTCACACGACAAGAAGAAGAATAGTATTATCATGTAAAAGCCTGTTGGAACCCGAGCGAGATTTTTTAAACAAACAATGTATTCTTTGTTTTTATAATCTATGGAATTTATGACATGACAATACATTCATTCCGATATGTAAATTATATGTCAAAAATATTTTTTATCGATACCTCTGCAAATCTGCACATCACTACCGAGACAAAAAATGTGGACAGCATTGCCATAAGCAACCCTTATAACTATATACCTGTCCTTGTTATTCACACTGAATGTGTCATAAGTAAAAACAGTATAACTATACTGAAATTTCACGCTCCCTCTATGCTTTAGTCATTGCTCTGAGGTCCTTACCCAAGTAATATATATGTCAATAATTACTATTCAACGTGTCAACGCTGCCAGTATTTTGAGCACCCCATTGTTAGGGATCTGAACGAACTTTTTGATAAAAATTAGTATTTTCCCTCTTGTAAATAATTATTCGTACGAAAACACTAATTGCCGATGTCACCCAAAAAGCAGTTGAGCTAAAATTTGAAAAGGCCGCTCACCCCAAATGTGGGTCCTGGAAATTATCCGGCGACATTGCGGCAGACCCAGGCGAGGATGGCGGGTCGAGCATGTCGCCTTTCACCAGGATTGGTCAACAACTGCCCAAAAACGAGAGACAAGGAAGAAAAGGAGGCATTTTTGGGATAGAACAGGTATATACCATGTTATTTACTGCACATTGACATATAAATTATTTATTTAAGGTTGCACTAGTCGATCATTCTTCCATACAAAAGTAGTCTGGCGATTACTCCACTGTTTGGCGATATAGGTTCAAAATAAAAAGTGATATCGATTTGTCTCATCATTATCTAGCCCTGTATGGAAAGAAAAAGAAAAAAAAAAGGTATTTGGAAGTTATAGAGCGTCGAAAGTTCCATATTTCAACACTAATTTTAACGCATCTTTGTACGGAAATTAATACCATAAGAAGAAGGAAAATTTAAAAACAGTCACCATACAGGGATAATAAAATATAAATTTAGTTGTGTTTTCATGATATCCAGACTCCCAAAGGTCTGTTTATAATATTTCGCGCGCTCGTTTTCGTCCTAAATCATCATCCATTTCGCTACAAATTTGCAAAAGTGCTATTTCGTACGCGAATTAGATTCATACTGCTCATCACAGCATCTATCTCTTTCGCACGTGTTGTCGGATGAGTAGCATGCATTTTAACCTCGCGCACAAAATAGTTCGTTCCGTCGACTAGGGAAACCTTAAGGGGCATCACAACATATAAATTCGTAACGCTTGATCGCTTCGCTTCGATTGCGCAGAGTTCTACTTACGTTAATCGATCATCAGACACGCTACGTTTTGCCATCAATTTGTTAGTTTATTAACTGTGTCTTACATGATTGTGAGTTCCGAGTCTGTTCGAGGCCAATCTTTTAGTTTTAGTACTGTGAGGACTCACCACTTGAGAAGGCAACCTACTTGCCTATTAAAACACTGGCAATATTTATTACTTGAAAGATGTATGAATTTCGAACAGAGAATAGCTGTAGATGTTTTTTGTTAAGTTTGAATGTGACAGAATTGGATTGAAGCCGCCCAAAGGCAGGCGTATTGTAATATCTGACTAAATATAAAGTTATTTCTGTTTAATTGTTGCTCTCCCTGTCTACCCGGCGCCTCCACCATTTGGAAGGGGGTAGACAGGGAGAGCAACAATTAAACATAGTTTTTTTTTTTTTTTTTTTTAATTTCTATGAATAGAATTTAAATTCGATGCGATCCAGCCTTTCCTTCTCTGGCCTGATAAACGCACGAGATCGAAATATTGTATCATATCTGAATTTTTGAATTTAAACCCCATCCGGGTCGATGTGAGTTGACGCATCATTCTTATTAGTGTTGGGAGGACGCCTTGTTCCTTTTTCAGAGGTTTTGGCCAAGGAGGTTCAAGCATGACTGCGTTGATTGGTTAGTGCGTATGTGCACGTCAGCTGAAGTTAATAGTTAGTTACTAATTCCATGACTTTAACTAGCATTCTCATCTATCGTGTAACTAATGACAGTCAGAACGGGTCTTTGAAGGTGGTTGTGGAAAAAGTATAATATGCTCGGATTGTCTTGAAAGATCTCGAAATGCACAAACATTAGAATAGAATTGGAGTTACCTTACATAGTTTGGTAGTGATTGTAGGCTATAGGCCGTTGGTGACGAATCTTTAGGACGATAAAGGTGACAAAGAAAAACCCAATAAGGAAAGTAGAAAACCGGGTCTTATGTTGAGAAAGATCCAGCAGTTATTTGTCACCAGGCTGAGTTCATCGTAGGAGACTCAAAATACCAGTCATCATTAGATATTTTGTTAGTCACTACTACTCCACATAACTTTCGAAGCATGTATTTATAGGTACCTATTTCACGTTTTATAGTGGATGATTGAAATGTCACTGGTCATCGCTCAAAAGTTAAAATAAGAACGACGCATGGAATTAGTAAGTATGTTCTATTCTTCTATTACATTCCCGGGACCTTTCGACAAAAAAAGTTTCAACTTACAAAAGATAAGAAAATATGATCATAAAAAGACCTCTCAGGCATTTTATTACGACATCTTTTATCTTTATAAAAGCCTCAGGTGTCTTATTAACGGACATGATAGATTTCAATTAAGATAAATATAATATTGGCGGGCATTTCCGTCATTAATTTCCTTAGGAAATGAAAACCATTTTCTTAAAATGTTTTTAAGGAAAGAAAATTATTTTGGTTAAAGAATTGTTTCCTGCGTTTATGTTTGAATAAAGGTGTAAAGGGAAAAGTGGTTCAAGTTGAAGAACCACCCACTTATGTATAAGAACATTTATAATACAAATAGAGCCCCGGGCTTTGCCATATTACAAAAAACTTCCTCGTTTTTTAGGGTTCCGTAGCCAAATGGCAAAAAACGGAACCCTTATAGATTCGTCATGTCTGTCTGTCTGTCCGTCCGTATGTCACAGCCCCTTTTTTTTCCAAAACTATAAGAACTATGCTGTTGAAACTTGGTAAGTACCTAGATGTATTCTGTGAACCGCATTAAGATTTTCACTCAAAAATAGAAAAAAAAACAATAAATTTTGGGGATCCCCATACTTGAAACTAAAACAATTTTTTTTTTTTCATCAAACCCATACGTGTAGGGTATCTATGGATAGGTCTTCAAAAATGATATTGAGGTTTTTAATATATTTTTTTTCTAAACTGAATAGTTTGCGCGAGAGACTCTTCCAAAGTGGTAAAATGTGTCCCCCCCCCCCTGTAACTTCTAAAATAAGAGAATGATAAAACTAAAAAAAATATATGATGTATACCATGTAAACTACCACCGAAAATTGGTTTGAACGAGATCTAGTAAGAAGTTTTTTTTTTAATACGTCATAAATCGTAAACCGCAATTTACCAAGTACGGAACCCTTCATGCGCGAGTCCGACTCGCACTTGGCCGGTTTTTCTATTAATGAAAACCTCAAAAATTGCGTGGTTTAGGAGAAGTTAGCGGAGAAATAGAATTGACGTCGACAGACGCGGATAGCGACTTTGTTCTTAATTCTTTATTGTACACTAAAAACTACTATAAATACAGTTTTATCACACTAATATTATAGAGGCGAAAGTTTGTGAGTGTGTATGCTTGTTTCTTCTTCGCGCTTAAACGGCTGGACGGATCTGGATTAAATCAAACAGAGATATATTTTAGTCAAAAATAGCATATCATCATGATCATATCGAAAGACGTCTGACCTACTGCTGGGCATAGGCCTCCCTCAAGCGTCGCCACATTGACCGGTCCCGTGCGTCCCGCATCCAGCGGATACCCGCAACCCTCACCAGGTCATCGGTCCACCTGGTATTAGGCCTTCCAACGTAGCATCTTCCGGTTCGCGGCCGCCACTTCTGCGAGCAATGTGCCCTGCCCACTGCCACTTAAGTTTGGAAATTCTTCGGGCTATGTCGGTGACCCTGGTTCTCTCGCGGATCTCTGCATTTCTGATTCGATCACACAATTCGAAAGCCAGAATCAACAATGGCGACCACCAGAAAAGCGCTGAGGCAATGAAGCTCTACGAAGTCCCGGCGAATGAATTTAAATGTCTTGGATCCCGCAACGAAATTACGAACCTGATGGTAAGCGATGAAGTGGTCGACGACGAAGTACCTTTATTTCGGCTTTTACTAATACGAAACCACGGAAATTGTGTAACTCCGTTAAGGCGGTACCCCGAGAAAAACGCCGCGCTAGCCGTTTTTCGTGCTGTTTTTAGGAGCTATCTACTACTTATTTAAAAAGAAATATCAACTAATAAAAATACATTAAATTTCTACATATTATTGATTCTAAAATGGTCGTATACTTTTTTTTTTAAAGAGGTATATGTTTCACTAATCTCCTTCCAACAAAACCATAAAAATGAGAAATAATTATTGATAGCATGCATCTCCACGTAAAGTGTTCATTAATTATTTTTTGTACTAACACTAATGGATAGACAATTTAATAACGAACATTTTTGTCGTATTTTTTTTTTCAAAAGATTAAATTTCGATTTTATGAAGATTTTATTCTAAAATCTGGGCTTATTCACTACTGTAATTCATGCGCCACCAGTGCCGCTAGGCCAATAGGAATAGCTCATATCTCATACTGATTTTTTGGTCAGGGTACCGCCTTAAATCCCGATGGGATAAAACAAACGAATGAGTTTATTATCAGATGCCCAAGTAATTCGGGTTTTTTTCTTAATCCAATTTGCGTAAAACAATCGACCAAATAGTCGCCTTCGGAAAGATCCACCGAAAAACAAAATATTATCCGCTTGGAAACGAGTTGTTTATTACGTCAAAGAAATTTGAAACGAAAAAAAAAGGAAAATATTACCGAATATTATTAATTTTTATAAGGAAACTGGTACAGTTCGGTTTTTTAGTTACCTAATAATTTTCTTAATTATAATCCCCGGCATGTAACTTGGCAAGGTTTTTGCGTAGTGGGGTTAAGACGGTACCCTGACCAAAAAATCGGCATGAGATATGAGCATTCCTATTGGTCTAGCGGCACTGGTGGCGCATGAATTACAGTAGTGAATACGCCCAGATTTTAGAATAAAATCTTTATAAAATCGAATTTAGGTCTTTTGAAAAAAATAAATCTACAAAAATGTTCGTTATTAAATTGTCTATCCATTAGTTTTAGTACAAAAAATAATTAATGAATACTTTACGAGGAGATGCATTATATCGATAATTATTTCTCATTTTTATGTTTTTTTGGAAGGAGATTAGTGAAATATATACAACATTTAAAAAAAAACTAAATCTACCATTTTAGAATCAATATTATGTAGAAATTTAATGTATTTTTATTAATTGATATTTCTTTTTAAGTAACGAGTACCTAGATAGCTCCTAAAAACAGCACAAAAAACGGCTTGCGTGGCGTTTTGCTCGGGGTACCGCCTTAACTTACCAACTACCATATAGAGCGAATGGAACGTGGACGCGACGCGATTGGTCAGTCGATCCTTGTGTCAACTGATCAACCAATCGCGCGCTCGGAACAGTGCTAAACGTTCCCCGCGTCCCGCTTGGTAACCAAATAGACCAAAAACGATTTGTGCGCGTCTAACCGCTCTTGCCAAGGTACTACAGGAAAATCGTGCAGATGCCATGCTAATATTATAAATACGAAAGGTTTTTTTCTCTGTGCTAGTCACGAATAATAAACATTTTTCTTTCTTTCAAATGGTTGTGTATGAAACATCTTTGCTGCTCTTTAAAATGATAGATAAATGATTTATTTCTGTAAGTTGGTTTGTACAAACACTTTTACATGTCGATCATATTTTTTAAAACTAGATGAGATCGGCTTTTCCAATCTGACTACTCTGAGAAGAAAGGCCGAAACAAACTCAGAGGTCACAGTCTCTTTTAAAGTCCTGACAAAATCTTGGTTATATCATGTGAAGACCATGTAGACTGATGTCTGAAATGGTCTTTTGAGGAAAGAACTAGCCAGATTGAGTGGACCTGTCCAGTCAGTGCACGCATTTGTCAATAACCGAACAGTTCAACTCAGAATTTAAGGGGCTCAACGATTCGACGAACAATACCAAAGAAAGGACATTCGGGTAGGCCGCATAAACTACTCAAACTGCCAGACCATGATTAACAACTAAGATAAATTAAAATTAAAAACAAAAAAAGAAAGAATGAACAACATAAACTTCACATTCTCAATAATATAATACTTTAAAAAATAAATATTCTTGTCATTGCAGCTTAATCCCAAGCCGTTTTATCCTCAACGTAATCTTTAATGCTATAAAACGCTTTCTGGCACAATATTCACTTTCGGAGAATGCAGACGTTAATTTTAAGTGAATTTTAATTAACTACAAACTAATAAATGTTATATAAAATCCACACCACTATACTGCCCGATTACATCAAATGACACTCAAGTTAAGCTTGTGGTTTTTCCCGTTAGCTTGCAATATTAGTCACTGAATCTTTTATCCGTACATTTTACATGCAATATTCTGAGTAATTATGAAAGTTGTTATGCAAGTTTTTTTCTTTTTCTTCTTTGATGATTAACTCAAATATAGTCACAAAGTTTTCTCAAGGCTAATGTCAAATGGAGAGAGCTATGCTCGGAGTTTCCTTGCGTGATCGAATCAGAAATGAAGACATTCGCAAGAGAATTAAGACGACGACTAACGCCACGACCTTGAGGGAACAAAACGCGCACTTGTTTCACACCCGCGCGACCCAAAATTGAGTAGTTTTTTGTACTTTCCTTATTATTCTATGACTTAAAAAAAAAGCTTCAGATCAAAATGTAGGTAATTAAAATGTCTTTGATATGGTGTCGATTTAATTAAAATACGCGTTTTAGACATAACTTTACAAATTAATTACACTATGTTATACGAATAAAACTTGCTCAGATCAAATTATTACGAAAATGGTCTAATATAACATATATTTTTTCCAATAAATTACGACCAGCCGTTTAGACGTGATTCTCATTTTAAAATCAGCTACTCAAGGGAATTGGCGCCTTAAAGTTACCGACGTAGCCTGAAGATTTGCCAAGGGCACATTGCTCGCAGAACGGATGGCCGTGAAAGACGTTGCGTTGGAAGGCCATGTGGAGTGACGACCTGATCAAGGCCGCAGGAGTCTGGTGGATGCGGGACTGCGAGACGCACTGTGGCGACGCTTGAGGGAGACCTTTGTCCAGCAGTGGACGTGGGATAGCACATAAGCTACTTTTTATCCCGGTATAATGTTTCTTTGAAGTAAAAAAAGTACTTTTCCCGCGAGCGAAGACGCTGGCCGTAGCTAGTTGCAAATAAAACAAGACCAAAAAATATCTACACCTTATTTTTCACAGAAAAAAAAACAAGTTGTCTATTATGAGAATTCTATTTTACACGTGTTGACTTCCCAATGAATTTACGTGTAAAATGTAACTCCAAATTCAAAACATTTTTCAATTTTCTTTTCCTTCGCCTTACTCGGGCAGGCTAAGATCTTGGGCCATACCGCCTCGTCTTCAGTGCATAATATCCTTCTTGACTAAAAGTAACCCCAAAGCCTCGTCTTCAGTTTCATCCTTGTTTTAAACCAAATTCAAAACGTACGTTTACTTTGTGATGTAAATGTATTCGTCTGAAAACGTTAACAAGATGGTTCCGCCATCTTCAATTATATGGTTTAATTATGAAGTTTAACGCTTCCTCATTTGAAGTATTTATTGAGTTAATTTACGTAATTATTTACCTTGTATTTGTTTAAGAATACTTATATTGGTTTAGCTGATAATATGTGTATTTTTATAAATATGGTTAGGTATATTGACGATATTTCTTTTTGTTTCTGTAGTAAAAGGTGTTTTGTGTTTACTTCACCAGAGGCACAGATAATATAATACTAGCATACAGATACCTCATCCCATACAAATAAACCGTGCCGACGTAACTAGCGTTTTTCATCTGATTATACCGATTATTTTTGTAAATTGATCGCGTTCGGTTCCGTTTCACGGCGATAGATAGATCACCATCTATATCCGTGGCAAGGAATGGAACGGAACCAAACGCGATCAATGTACAAAAAATAATCAGAACGTCGGCACGGTTTCATTGTATGGGATGAGACACCACTGCCAGAGAATAAATATAACTTTTATCCAACTCGTCTTTTATAAAATAAAAGTTTATATCTGGAACTACAGATGCAATTCAAGAGAGAGATGGATGTTAAACTGAACTAAATCTATTAAGGCGCAGATACCCCTCAGTTGCTGATTTTAAAATGAGAATCACGTCTAATCTAGTCGTAATTTTGTCAAAAAATGTATGTTACATGAGACCTTTTTCTTAATAATTTGATCTACGAAGATTTTGAGTTTTATCCATATAACATAGTGTAATTAATTTGTAAAGTTATGTCTAATACGGACAAAATAACGACAATTGCACCAAAATCGCCGGGCATATTTTCAATTGCATTATCTACATTTTGATCTGAAGCTCTTTTTTAAGTCATAGAATAATAAGGAAAGTACAAAAAACTACCAAATTTTGGGTCGCGCGGGTGTGAAAATAGGGCGCGTTTTGTTTCTTTAAGGTCGTTGGCGACTGTCGTCATCTTAATCTTTTGACTGTCGGTAACTTGGATCCACGCGAGACACAATGGCTTTTTAATTGTTTCGATAATTACGACATTCAACAGTTTAAAAGAGATGATTACAGAAAATCCTATATTTATAGAGTTGGTCAGTCAGCTCACGAATATGTATCCTCCGACTGCTCAGCATGATTTTCTTCTTGTTTACATCTTTTGGGTTTTTTGATTTTATTAACTTTTTTATCAAAAATAAGTACCTATGGATGAAGACAAATCTTGCGCCGAATCCAAATGATTTGGGACAAGGGCAATAAAGTGATAGAACTGTCCTATCATCCACCATTTTACCATACCATAGTAGACACTCCTGTGATCACCTAAGTGGCATATGGAGGTCTTCCTCTTCTTTTCTGGGGGTGATCTTATGGAGGTGTGAACCCGCACTTCACCAGTTATAATCTAACGCCTTTAAGACGACGAATAACGCCAACGACCTTGACGGAACAAACGCGCACTTGTTTCACACCCGCGCGACCCAAAATTCAGGAGTTTTTTGTACTTGCCTTATTATTCTATAACTTTAAAAAAAAACCTTTGATTTAAATGTAGATAATTAAATTGTGTTTGAGATAGTGACGCCTGGTGGTTTTGGTGCGATTGTCGTGTTTTTTTTCGTGTTAGACATAACTTTACAAATTAATTACACTATGTTATACGAAAAAAACTCAAAATTTTCTTTGATCAAATTATTAAGAAAATGGTCTAATGTAAAATATATTTTTTTCCAAAAAAATATGACTAGTCATTTAGACGGGTTTTACTGAGGGGTATCTGCGCCTTAAGTACCAATTCCGCCGTGTCGAGATATTCTAGCTCACCTAACGAGGATGTCGTGTGTGTAAAGTACTACCTACTGAGCATATTCGTGTCCTCATTATAGCCAGGTAGGGTTGCCAGGTTTTTACACCGGAGAGTCGAACAGACCATCCATTTAGCTGGACTTTCGGGTAAAACAAAAATATCAGACACTTAATTTATTAAGGATTTTGTGTCTTAGATTAATTTCTTAAAAAACATCTTCTTATATTCTTTGTACTAATAATATTTAATAAATTAGTATTCATTTTCAACCTTAAAACCTGAATAGACCAAACATCGTCTACGCATCAAAAATTAAGATTTTGAAAGAAAATATTTTTAATATTTAGGTATTTGGCACAGTTCAGTCACGATATATGTACAAAGATAAAATCATGTACTCGTATAAAATATAGAGAATAGAATTTGAAGTAAGTTATTGCCAGCCTAATAAAACCTAAAAACTTGTCAAAATTTTTCGTTCAAAAACCGACCACATGTCCAGCTTTACCCGTACATCTAGCAACCCTATATCCAGTCAGTTCTATGACGTAACGGTTTTCTTGTTAGCAGCGGTTATCTGACCTCTGGCCCTTGCTGGAAACTGTATTTAGACAATATTATGTCACCTGTGTTATGGGCGCTCGTTTGTTGGGCTATTCATGTTTAAAACATTTGTTTTTTTTATGTAACTGGCCGCATGGAAAGTGGATTTTGTCGTGTCTATGGTTCCATAAATTATCACAGGTGTTCTAAATTCAAGTATGTCGATTTCTTAATCAAAGTTTTTTTGGCATTAAGATATCTTATGAGCCAGAGAAAGACAAAGGCTATCCCGATAAAAATCTAGAAAACCGGGTATCAGCCAAGTTCTATAAGAAGCATTGACATTGCGTGTTCTTTGATAAGTAAAGTGATATATATATGCCAACCACAACAGCAATTTTCGAAAAGCCAAAATGTTTTGACAGGCCCTAAGAACTCGGTCACACCGACAACGTTAGCATGTTCCATAGATAAAATAGATACCTCTTTTATCTGTTCTGTGGGTGTTACGATTACCGAAATTTAGCGATCATTCCAGATTTCTTCAAGATGTTTTCCTGCCCGGCAGCAATAATTTCCTAAATTCTGGCAAGTTCAAAAGGGGGTTACGCTTTACACGATGTAGCAGATATACTAGTTTAAGGAAAGTTGTCTTGTTGAAAGAGTATCAGCGCAGCGTTATTACCTTTTCTGGATATCGCTGCACATGCTGAGATAGGAGCCTTTTTGGTCTCGCACGGGGTTTTAATATTTCTTTTTCATTTCAACATACCGGGTTTTCTCCGTGCTTCGGAAAGCACGTTAAGCCGTTGGTCCTGGCTGTCATTTGAAGATCTTTGACAGTCGTTACGGGTAGTCAGAAGCTTGCGATCTGACACCAGTCTTGCCAAGGAGTACCGTGTTACCCAGTTACTGGGAGGTCAGATAGGCAGTCGCTCCATGTAAAACACGGTTACTCAGCTAAATCCGGTAAGACTGGAAGCCGACCCCAACAACAATCGGGAAAAAAGCTAGGCAGCTGATGACGGGGTTTTTATTTTTATTATTTTTTAATTGCATGCTTATTTCTCGTGTCTCCTGTGCGGGTCACTAATAAATATGTTTCTTTCTTTCTAAAATAAACCGTTCAAAGCGAACGTCATACCTCGAGGCTATCACGATTTTCATATTCATTCACAAGAGCTCACATAGAAATCAGATATAGGTTTATTGAATCTGGACATATTTTGTATGCAAAACACGTGTGCCTTTTCGCTTTTCATACGTGTATGTTTTAGATTGCACGATGGTATTAGTTTTGGAGTTTTTATAGGCGAAATAGTGCATTGCCAGATCCAATCAAACGTGTTCAATCGTTGCCTGTGTTTAAAATACATACTTGTTAAGGAACCTTACCTTTCGCTGTCTTTGTCTTAGCGTCTCGATTTCAAACATACACTGCGATAATCGATAGATTTTCGTCATTAAATTTAGTATGTATGTATTTATGTATATATTACATTGCATATGTATTTATCTGTGTATCTATTATAATATAGTATTTAAATATTGTTATTGTAACACTAATGACAACCCCAGTTCATATCCAGGCAATGACTGTCCATACCAGGTTGCCTGGAAGAGATCGCGGAATGCGATAAGGCCGCCCATTGTATGTGTATTACCTAGTTTTAAGTTTCTTTTTATTCATGTACTAGCTGACCCCCGCGGCTTCGCTCCCGTCAACTGGCTACCTACCTACCCTACCCTATCTACCCTACCCTACCCTATCTACCCTACCCTACCCTATCTACCCTACCCTATCTACCCTACCCTACCCTATCTACCCTACCCTACCCTATCTACCCTACCCTACCTTATCTACCCTACCCTATCTGCCCTACCCTACCCCACCTACCTACCAACTCGTTGAACTATTTATTTGAATAAGAAATAAAATACTACTATACAAATGTAACCAACTTTTGTTTCTACCGGCAGCGGCGATCTAATTAAAATTTAGAACATAAAAGTTGCTATTGTGAGTCAATCTTAAAAGATAGACATATGCTGTCGCGGACTTTTTTGTAGAACTTTTAAAGAGGAAGATTTCCATCATACATGATATTTGCGTAACTTAAACCGTTTACGCAGCGCACGCAATGGAAGCTCTCAAAAAGGAATATCTTTGCCCGTTTTTGCAATATTTTTCATTTATGCTCGGCTCCTATTGGTCGTAGCGTGATGTTATATAGCCTATAACCTTCCTCGATAAATGTACTACCCAACACAAAAAGAATTGTTCAATTCCAACCAGTAGTTCCTGAGATTAGCGCGTTCAAACAAACAAACAACCAACCAAACAAACAAACAAACAAACTCTTCAGCTTTATAATATTAGTATAGAAGATGTTTTCCTGCCCGGCAGCAATAATTTCCTAAATTCTGGCAAGTTCAAAAGGGGGTTACGCTTTACACGATGTAGCAGATATACTAGTTTAAGGAAAGTTGTCTTGTTGAAAGAGTATCAGCGCAGCGTTATTACCTTTTCTGGATATCGCTGCACATGCTGAGATAGGAGCCTTTTTGGTCTCGCACGGGGTTTTAATATTTCTTTTTCATTTCAACATACCGGGTTTTCTCCGTGCTTCGGAAAGCACGTTAAGCCGTTGGTCCTGGCTGTCATTTGAAGATCTTTGACAGTCGTTACGGGTAGTCAGAAGCTTGCGATCTGACACCAGTCTTGCCAAGGAGTACCGTGTTACCCAGTTACTGGGAGGTCAGATAGGCAGTCGCTCCATGTAAAACACGGTTACTCAGCTAAATCCGGTAAGACTGGAAGCCGACCCCAACAACAATCGGGAAAAAAGCTAGGCAGCTGATGACGGGGTTTTTATTTTTATTATTTTTTAATTGCATGCTTATTTCTCGTGTCTCCTGTGCGGGTCACTAATAAATATGTTTCTTTCTTTCTAAAATAAACCGTTCAAAGCGAACGTCATACCTCGAGGCTATCACGATTTTCATATTCATTCACAAGAGCTCACATAGAAATCAGATATAGGTTTATTGAATCTGGACATATTTTGTATGCAAAACACGTGTGCCTTTTCGCTTTTCATACGTGTATGTTTTAGATTGCACGATGGTATTAGTTTTGGAGTTTTTATAGGCGAAATAGTGCATTGCCAGATCCAATCAAACGTGTTCAATCGTTGCCTGTGTTTAAAATACATACTTGTTAAGGAACCTTACCTTTCGCTGTCTTTGTCTTAGCGTCTCGATTTCAAACATACACTGCGATAATCGATAGATTTTCGTCATTAAATTTAGTATGTATGTATTTATGTATATATTACATTGCATATGTATTTATCTGTGTATCTATTATAATATAGTATTTAAATATTGTTATTGTAACACTAATGACAACCCCAGTTCATATCCAGGCAATGACTGTCCATACCAGGTTGCCTGGAAGAGATCGCGGAATGCGATAAGGCCGCCCATTGTATGTGTATTACCTAGTTTTAAGTTTCTTTTTATTCATGTACTAGCTGACCCCCGCGGCTTCGCTCCCGTCAACTGGCTACCTACCTACCCTACCCTATCTACCCTACCCTACCCTATCTACCCTACCCTACCCTATCTACCCTACCCTATCTACCCTACCCTACCCTATCTACCCTACCCTACCCTATCTACCCTACCCTACCTTATCTACCCTACCCTATCTGCCCTACCCTACCCCACCTACCTACCAACTCGTTGAACTATTTATTTGAATAAGAAATAAAATACTACTATACAAATGTAACCAACTTTTGTTTCTACCGGCAGCGGCGATCTAATTAAAATTTAGAACATAAAAGTTGCTATTGTGAGTCAATCTTAAAAGATAGACATATGCTGTCGCGGACTTTTTTGTAGAACTTTTAAAGAGGAAGATTTCCATCATACATGATATTTGCGTAACTTAAACCGTTTACGCAGCGCACGCAATGGAAGCTCTCAAAAAGGAATATCTTTGCCCGTTTTTGCAATATTTTTCATTTATGCTCGGCTCCTATTGGTCGTAGCGTGATGTTATATAGCCTATAACCTTCCTCGATAAATGTACTACCCAACACAAAAAGAATTGTTCAATTCCAACCAGTAGTTCCTGAGATTAGCGCGTTCAAACAAACAAACAACCAACCAAACAAACAAACAAACAAACTCTTCAGCTTTATAATATTAGTATAGATTTTACGGTGTACAATAAAGCATTTAATTAATTAATAAATAGTGTGAATCAGTCTGTCTAAACTCTTTCCAACTATATTGGCTTTACTGAAGAGTGGAGTGGCGTGGATCTACCATCGAATGGTATATTACAGCGTGTGTTTTTGTCCAAAATCAACGGGTTTGATACCCGGCTGATTGATTTTTCAACATCAAATAAAAAAACAGTTTTAGTTTTCATCAAAATCAAAACAGCTCGTGCTAAATAATAACAGCCGCACGGGTCGATCTTCAAGGTTAAGCAACGCTGGCCGAGGTCGGTCCGTGGATGGGTGACCATTTCAACTTACCGAATTTTCTCCGTGCCTCGAAAAGCACGTTAAGCCGTTGGTCCCGGCTGTCATTTGAAGATCTTTGACAGTCGTTACGGGTAGTCAGAAGTCTGAGATCTGACACCAGTCTTGCCAAGAGGTATCGTGTTACCGAGTTACTGGGTTGTGGAGGTCAGATAGGCAGTCGCTCCATGTAAAACACTGGTACTCAGCTGAATCCGGAATTGGGAAAAAGGCTAGGCAGATGACGAGTTTTCCTCAAAATCGGGCCCGAGACTCCTTTGAGTATCTTTCGCCATTTCTCATAATTTCGGATATGGCCATCCACGCTAGCTTGAAAAAACGAACCTTGTGTACCAAAAAACTGCAATTTTGCATTTCGTACGTGCATGTTTTAGGTCGCACGATGCTATGCGAATTATTCCGTTCGTATTTTTTTGTAACCGGTACAGTGAGTTGTTATATAATCGATTTTCTCATGAGGAAACAGGTTTGCTAGTGTGCTATGGATTCAAACTATTTAGGCAGTTGTTGAGCGGAAAAATATATGTTTTTTCAAACCGTATCAAGGAAAAGAGGAAGTTTAATCATTTTTAACTAGGTATTGTTCTACAACGTCTTTATTAAATTCAAAACTCTTATTAAGTCCATAATGACTAGCTTTTCCGCTTACAGGATCCTTTTGTCCTTATTCTGAAAATCTTCCAATCCTCATTGGATGTCCTGTCGGATTCCTACTGACTTAAAACCCCCCAGTGTTCCATCGCGGGAACGTAGGATCTTACGGCCTCGACCTCGGGTAAGGTGTTTGGCATCCCCCGCGACGTCTAGAGGGGCGCTCGTGGAACACTACGCGCCATCACCTCGGGTCCTGATGTGTCGGGGGCGACGGACATCGCCGAGTCCGTCGCCCCTGGACACAAAGGGATAAAACCTAGCCTAGTCTTTGACTCTTAGCGATAGCATATCTTTCTATCAATTAATTCGGACAAGACAAGCATATTAAAACTATTATACCCCTATAGAATGCCCTAATATCATCATTATGTCAGCCAAGAAGTCCACTACCGAACGAAATAGTCTCTCGTCTTGCAACCGGCGGATTCCGTCAGTCTTCACTAGGTCATCGGTCCAGTGAGATTTTAAATATTCATGGATGAACTAGAAACTGACTAACTAAACTTAGGCATTTGATTGGGAAAGTCCTAAGCATATTGGTATAAGGTATACAATACATACTGTTTCCTTTTCTTTTAAGAATATTATTTTATTCTGTACAAAAATAACAGGATTTTTTAAATTACTGAGATTGTATCTTTAACTAAAATCACACGAACACAAATACACCTTTTTACTTTTACAATAATTAGCGTCATCTTCTCACGAAACCATTTATTTCGTTCGTTCTTCGTTCTTTCATTCATTGTTTAGCTCAGTAGATCACATTACGTAATACGCTTTCCTTATTGTTATTTGATAGACATTCTTTTTTTGATTATGTTTTATAAGAAAGCATCGAATTTAACGGTTTAGTTTTTGAACGGAAGGTGCAACCACGATACAAAAATCAGTCTGCCTAGCCAATGATATTCAAATAAACAGATATGTTATAAGCACGCGCATTGTGAAGACTCGAATAGTAGACAATTGTATGATTTAGTCTTTAGTTTATGTCACGCATGGCGAAGAGCGATACGCTTTGTTGACAAAAAAACAAAATTAAAAAAATGCAATCGTGTGTATGTAGAAAGTGTACCAATTATAATACCAAATTACATAAAACAGAAGGGATCTCATACCATATGTAAATACGCAATACACCTCAATTTACTAATTTATTTCAATTTTTTTCCTAATTTTCTGATATTTGGAGGTTACAAAAAGAAAAAACATTGGTTGTCAGAATAATGTTTGTTTACATTCACACGCAAGTGACAAACACTAGCTGTCTCTTTTTTAGGGTTCCGTAGCCAAATGGCAAAAAACGGAACCCTTATAGATTCGTCATGTCTGTCTGTCTGTCTGTCTGTCTGTCTGTCTGTCTGTCCGTCCGTATGTCACAGCCACTTTATTCCGAAACTATAAGAACTATGCTGTTGAAACTTGGTAAGTATATGTATTCTGTGAACCGCATTAAGATTTTCTCACAAAAATAAAAATAAAACAATAAATTTTGGGGGTTCCCATACTTGAAACTAAAACTAAAAATATTTTTTTTCATCAGACCCATACGTGTGGGGTATCTATGGATAGGGCTTCAAAAATGATATTGAGGTTTCTAATATCATTTTTTTCTAAACTGAATAGTTTGCGCGAGAGACTCTGCCAAAGTGGTAAAATGTGTGTCCCCCCCCCTGTAACTTCTAAAATAAGAGAATGATAAAACTAAAAAAAATACATGATGTACATTACTATGTAAACTACCAGCGAAAATTGGTTTGAACGAGATCTAGCAATTAGTGTTTTTTTTTATACGTCATAAATCGTAAACCGCAATTTACCAAGTACGGAACCCTTCGTGCGCGAGTCCGACTCGCACTTGGCCGGTTTTTTTTCTTGTTTGTTTTATCAAGCCATCCCTTTCGACATTGTAGTGAAATGTCAGATGAATGAAAAGTGTGTATGTGTGCTGCCGCTGCTGCGCGGAACACATTTTTCAATTGTTTTGTGAGTGTATAACGTATCTGTTTATTTGAATATCATTGCTGCCTAGCCTTTTCTGAACTATCTCAGCTGAATATAAATATTTCACAACCAAGTTACTGGGTACATTATACCCCTTGGCAAGGGCAGCTTTCTGGCTTCTTACTACTGTCAACAACTATCAAGTACAAAATGTAATAGCCGGGGCAGTGCGTTCCGAGAAACGGAGTCGAGCTCAGTAAGCGTTGCATAATTTGTAAATCGACCCGTGCCATGCAGCTGTAAATTAGCCAGAAGCTCCCGAGTAAAGATTTTTGGGATCGTTGGGCTACTAATGTGCTGAGCTACACGTTCATTGTCAGAGGCTTGCAGTGATTGGAGAGGTCCACTTCATGCACTTATATCTGAGAGGTTCTTTCCTCAAAATACTATTTCAGACACTAATCTGCCTGGCCCTCCAGTGATGGATCTGACCAATATAATGTCTAAATCATTGAAACCGTTAAGAAAGAACTTTTTAATATTTCTATCTTATTCT
Source organism: Orthosia gothica (assembly GCA_949775005.1). Lineage (NCBI taxonomy): Eukaryota > Metazoa > Arthropoda > Insecta > Lepidoptera > Noctuidae > Orthosia > Orthosia gothica. The sequence goes on along the minus strand of OX459034.1, from coordinate 52,625,971 downwards.
CATTCTGAACTTACCCCTTGAGGTTTTTAGGACCCTATTACTAAGACTCCACTGTCCGTCTGTCTGTCACCAGGCTGTATCAAACGAATCGTGATGGCTAGACAGTTGAAATTTTCACAGATGATGTATTTCTGTTGCCGCTATACCAAAAAAATACTAAAAACAGAATAACATAAATATTTTAGTGGGGCTCCCGTACAATAAACGTGATTTTTTTGGCGTTTTGTTGCGATAATGGTACTTACGGAACCTTTCATGCGCGAGTCCGACTCGCACTTTGTCGGGGTTTTTTTTTGTTATCCTACACTGACCCACTGCGGAGCAAAGGCATCCCCCAAAACCTATCAGATATTCTTCTCCTCAGTCACCTCGAACCAGCCCTGGCATTGCAGTAGGTGTCCAGGTCGTCCCGCCACCCCTGAGTTTGTAGTAAAGATGTTTTTTTTAGTGTAGATGGGGTCCCCTTACTTATCTGAAGCAAGGGGACCCCATCTGTTTGTTATATTTTTTTTCTGTTTATCTTTTTGTTCAAAGTTTTAGATTTATTTATAAATATATAAATAAATACCATTTCCATTACAAAATTCTCAGTAGGTCTGGATATGATATAACTGGAAAAAAATGGTGTCATGCCAGCCTACCCTTTCCAGGAATACAGACGAAATTCTGGCATTTTTTGGTTGGAGAATATTGTGCTATTTTGGTAACATGAATTGTTTAGAATTATAGAGAGTAGATGTAGCCTACCTACCTACTGTATAATCATGCTTCACACTGGTCCTCGAAATTTCACATTCAAGCGTATTTTGTTATAATAATTTCAAAGTAGCGTTAATAAAACCTTATTTGATATTTTTTGTGATGCTGACAATTTTTACACTACTCTTTGATAAAAGCGCCATATTGAATATTTAATGACGTCTATCACTCCGTAGACAAGAAAAATACTTTTCTTTATAGACGAGAAAAATGGAGCGAAATATTTGAAAATAGAATATTAGAACAAAGGGTTTTTCCTTCAGTCTTGTCGTAAATATAGATTTCTTACTTACAATATTTCTAGACAAGGACGCGCCGAGTTGACAAGGATCCTGTTCAAAGCATTGAGATATACTTATTTAGAAGACAATGCCAAATAGCTGTCTTCAGTATCTTGTGAAGTAATATAATATTTTTGTGTTTTACTCGCTTTTTTCGCCTTATTCCTGCTCACGTGGGCGTCGATTTTTTTTCCGACTGGTATAAAAAGTATCCTTTCTGATCTGAGGCGTGATTGATTACCAAACAATTATCACGTGGGCGAAGCTGCGGCAAAAGGCTAGTTAGAATTAATATTTGTTTCGGGATATTTACCAAACGAGAGTTCTCGTTATCATGGCGCTTGTAACGGTGCCGAAATATCGAGATCTCAACCAAAGTCAAAATATACATGGTAAATAACCCGAAACAAATATTAATTCTAATGATTGTGACCATGTCAGCTTAAAAACTTAAGAAGCTAGTTTATAATCTTTAGTAGCAGTAGGATACATAAAGGTGTAATACATAATTACTATCTTACTTAATATTATAGAGGCGAAAGTTTGTATGAGTGAGTATGTTTTTTACTCAATCACGCGAGAACGGCTGAACGGATCTGGATGAAATTTGGCACAGAGATAGATTATAGTCACAGGGTACTTTTCATCCCGCGAAGCCGCTGGCAGAACCAAGAGTACATTATAAGTTGCCCCACTTTGTTCATATACAAACTGACTAAGACACCTTGTTAGAGGACGGTAATATCCTTGGTTGCCTGTATGTCTATGAATATGTCTCTTTTCATACATTAGCATTACCTACATGATTTTTCCATGGATTTTTCGTCTTCGGTAGGAACTTCTCAATTGCAGCCCGGTCTTGATTTGTGTCCGATTGAATAAGCTCACTTGCTGCCGTGCAATGAACGGGTGGATAGTATGTACTCACGTATGTACTAGTAAACTTTCGCTTACTCCTTCGGAAAATACAGACTTAATACGGATGTTATGTTTTGTGATGCTTGCATGTCATCGCGTTCAAATGCTAAGAGGCGTGTTATTGATATAAGTCGTGTCAAAACAAACCAATATTCAATCAATTGTAATTATTATCATGTTGGTACACCTACATGGTTCATGGCCCTGACAGTCGGCGTGGGTAGCGTAAAAGGCACCTAAGGGATAGGCAGTAAAAGGAGCGAGCTAGGGATTTTTCAGAAGCATATTGCTATTTCTTCTTTCCAAAACACAAATCGCAGACGTAGGCAAAACAGCCGCCAAACTAAAGCGGAATTGGGCAGGCCACATCTGCCGTATGTCGCAACAGAATTGGGCAAAAGTAACCACTGACTGGATTCCGAATAATAGGAACCGGCGACGCGGTAGGCCCAGAAAGAGATGGCGTGACGAATTAGACGTCTATCTGAACGACTGGCAAGATATAGCTAAAGATAGGGAAAAATTGAAAGACGGAAGGGAGGCCTTGGCCCTGCAGTGGGACATAACAGCCTCATAATAATAATAATAGAGCTGTTTCTGTAAAATTCTTATCATCTGAATAAAGCCTGCAAATAAAGAGTGAACAGGCATCTTCAGGGCACGTTCGTTCCATCGTATACCTCATCCATTGCTTTCCATCAAGCGAGGTCTGGGTCAAGAGCTAGCTCATCAAGAAGTAAAATAAAAGAAAAATAATCTTTTTGTAAAACATTGTCACAAAGGCCGGTCGGTTTGCGAGGTGTGGGAAACCAAATTATTCCATCACGCACATCCAATTATCGAGAATTAGAAGGCCTTATTGATCAAAGAATATTTTAACGCTCCAACATAAAAATAGTCTTCTATTTTCGTCCTAAGTCAATAAATGTTCAACTGTTACCATAAATAATGATGACTCACCGCCATTTTTAATTCTTATTTACCTAGATTCCAATTTCAAAAGCAGGCTTGTTCGGTTTCACGACTTCACGTTCAAAGTTAAAACCTTTGAATAAACTGCATAGGATAAGTTCGCGAACTGGTTGATGCACAATAAACCTGTTTGGTATGACCTACCCACTGGCTGATACTGGCTGTACAAAAGATCTTTGTGCTATTGAACTTTTGCGATTGTGATAGAATACGCGCCAAGTACAATAAATTATTTGTTCAATTGTTTGATAGGTAAATTCGAATTCAGCAGAGTTGTAGGCAATTGCATCATAAATGTATGCCACAGGCAGATGTGCCAAAAGGAGCCTGAATCGTCGGAGTCTTCATCAAGGCAGTCCTAGGACGAGTTAGGATGGTGTTCTTTATTGAAGGGCTAGCTGGAGATAATAATGTGAATGGACAAAATTTTAGTCCAGCAATGAGTCAGAATTATGATTCTGAAGTCTTTTTTTCTTCTGAGTTTAGACAAGAGCCTGCCTTTAGTGCCCAGACCAAGTTAGTAAGCCAATAAATGCAAATTTTATGAGATTGCCAAGCTCTTAAGAAATGTCAATGGTCAATATCATACAGGTATTTTGAATTTTGACAATCGCTATCGCTGGTAGAATTGCACTTTTTGTAGAGTGGGTTTATTTCTAGTTACTTGGCGTCGACGGAACTTTTCGTTTTTCTATTCCATTAAGCTATCATCATCACCCTACAGCTGGAGATATGCCTCGCCACAGATTAAATAATACTAGCATACAGATGCCTCATCCCATACAGACAAACCGTGCCGACGTAACTAACGTTTTTCATCTGATTATACCGATATTTTTTTGTAAATCGATCAAGTTCGGTTCCGTTCCACGGCGATAGATAGATCACCATTTATATCCGTGGAACGGAACCGAACGCGATCGATGTACAAAAAATAATCAGGAGCACGTCAGCACGGTTTCTTTGTATGGGATGAGACACCTCTGGCCTCTCCAATCGCACGCCATTTATGGCAATTATATTCTCGGCAAATTTCATCCAGATTCTACCAGCCACCCTGCGTAGATCGTCGCTCCACCTAGCTTGAAGGCGTACTTTATGTCTGACTTGATTTTATCTTAAACCAAATTAAATGTACCTAGGTACCCTAGGAATACCTGTAAGAACTAATCGAAATGCTGAATACAGTCTAAAGTTTACAGCCTCGAGCCTCGCTAGACTGTAAACTTACTAAATTCTATTATATTATCTGTGCTAAATTCATTGTTTACTCTGTTTCAATATTAATCTTTTGTTATTGTTCGTCGAGAGCGACATGAGTGACGGTGACAAATTCGTACTCTGGCTTGATAATGCCACTCAAATCTGTGTTATTGTTTCCTAAACTGATCTAATATGATATGATGAACTCTGCGCTGCCACCGCCGATGTTTTAGGGCAAAAAATGTAAATCTCTATCATGCCAGCAATATGTAGAAGAAGACGCGTAAATACATTCATTTTTTTTTATTTTTTTTTAAATATAATTTGTATAGCCTGTTTGCTAGGACCTTTTAGCCATTTTTCGTTTAACCGATCTACATGCCACAGATTCAGTTTCAGCTAGACATTTTTTTTAAACCAATTTGGCACTTATCTATCGTTATCTATGATAATAAATACGATTGGTACCTAGCCTAGCAGTAGTCAGTTGGGTACTGTTACTGCACGTCACCCTATGTTTAACTATGTAAAGGCTGGTTATTACATAATTTGCGTATCCTACACATATACTTCTCTATTTGTATATATTCTAGCAATAGGTTCGTACTGTAATCAGAAACTCAATTGCTTACCTAAGTACATCATTAGATTATGCAGAATGCTCTGTTTATCATTTTGAACAATTTCCTGACAGAACAACCTTCTGTGCACTTTTATTACGTATGTGTAGCATCGGTCAATGTAAACATTCATAACTACGATTACAAACAAACAATCTTTACTTGTTTGTTTTATTGACGTTAGCGTTTGCATCGCTCATATTTGTTTAATGTGTCAGTTAGGCAGTGGAATTCCCTGCCGGAGTCTATGTTTCCTGATAGCTATTACCTGGGGGTCTTTAGGTCAAGAGAGAATTCTTCTATGTAGCGTGCTTCATCGTCAGCCATATCATCGCTTACCATTATTAGAGATAATGGTCAAACAAAAGACGCGACTCGCGAGACTATCAATACCTAATAATAAATAAATGTTTTTTTTAAAGAGATATTGTAAGGCAAAGGAATTCCGTGCATAATGCCATCTGAGCCATTATGCCTGCATTAATTAATTTTACATAAACATAGATAGGTAGGTATTTCTTGCGTTTTTTTAAAGCTGTCACGCGAAATAAATGTACCGTGAACGAAGGCAGCCATCGTAATTTGAATAAATTGCACGCGTATTGCATTATTTGCGTGCTACGATCAATTATAATGTCATATCTAGCAGAAGTATACACAACGTGTGGTTCGCAATTTAAAATTTATTATTAATTTCTTTTTTTTTTAACTTCCGTATGTCTATGCACTGAGTTTTACCGTGCATGATGTATTTTGTTTGTTAGACAGAATCGAGTAGCGAGGTTTTTAGTTTATCAAACGCTAAAAAACATGTTCTGTTCAATCTACTGTCTGTCGAACAATCGTAAAAGTATTCGTGAGTAAGATACCTACTATGTAGGTATAAATAAACGTAAATGTTTATGTCAAACAACAAACAAAATGAAAACATCGATACGTCATGCGAACAAGCCAATTTTATTAACAACAAAACTAACAAACAAGTTTAGTATCAAAAACCTGTACAAAGATTTTAAAAAGTATCTTGGCTGAATGTCGTAAACTTTGCCCAAAATAAAACAAAACTTCCAATTCCAATAGACAAAACTTCGTTTCGTTTCAGTTTCGCGTCTTCATGACTTCAAACAAGATTGTATACGTTCGATAGCTTTAGAAAATAAACAAAGCGAATTAATTAAAGAAAATAGAATAAACGCGTCAAGTCTAGTTATTTCTTTAGAAGTAAACAGTCAACAAAGACAGTAAGTAATTTAAACAATAAACAATTGATCCAATTTAGTCTGCGTTACTTACAGACTAACTATACGTACGGGAGGGGTTATGGTTTGACATAACCTCTAAAAAGTTCGCAATACACATAGAAAAAATGTTATTCCTTTAAAAATACTCACTTCGTCAGCCTTAGGGTGCTCGTGTGTGCAGTGAACATGTTCATGTTCAATTATTGTTTCGCTAAAAACACTGTTTATGCACTGTAACACCACAAAACACAACACTACGCCTATGTTTAGGTACATTTTCGCTAAAAACGAGATATTTCACTCAGTACAAGTAATAAAAAACTGTTTGTTTACATTTTAAAATTAAAAGAACGTAATTATACGCGTTCACTCTGAGAAATTCGCGAGGTGACTAACTAAATAAATGAAATGAATGAATTGAATAGTAGTTCCGAGTGAAGTGAGTTACAATACAACAGCTGATGTCAATCGGAGAGTCGGAGTTCGGACGGCCATACTTCCTACTCTCTGTCCCTTTCTAACACAGTGGTCTATGAATGAGAGATAAAGATGGATATACTCGTACCGTACGGCATGAGGTTGTCAAAGTTCGCGTAATAAATCGTATCTGTAAAATGGATTTTATAGTTTTTCTGTCTTGTATTATAATCAGAAACTTCATTCTATAAACTATTTGCGCCTTTTTGGCTCAATGTTGATTACATTTACCGTTTTCTGAGAAAACGATTAGGTTTATCGTAATACGGAAACGTTGTAGTAGGAGTACGTCATGGATCTATCGATTGTCTTTGTTGCGACACGAACGTGGATTTACGATGGGCCACGCTCGCGTTCAAGAATCTAATAAGAATTTGACAGTTAACCTCTTTGTAGGTTTACATAGACAAAAATGTCAACAAATATCGGCTTAGGACTGTAACTGTCATACTGCAGACCTGAGGGATATTTTCCTTAACTTTACGGTAAATTCGCCGTCTAATAATTCTAAAATTCCGTATCTTTCAAAATGCCCTCCGTTGACCCTACGGTTTTGACAAAAAATCATTGCAGAGATGAGATTGCGACAAGCCGAAGTTATAACGTTTTTTACCCACGAGAACTGGCCTCTGTCTTCTCATACTGAGAAGGGACAAGAATTGATCTCCATAATATTTACCATGCTTGCTCCTACATATTGACAAATGCGTGCACTGACTGGACAGGTCCACTCAATCTAGCTGGTTATTTCCTCACAAGACCATTTCCGACATCAGTCTACATGGTCTTGACATGATCTAACCAAAATTTTGTCAGGACTTTAAAAGAGACTGTGACCTCTGAGTTGGTTTCGGCCTTTCTTCTCAGAGTAGTCAGATAGGAAACGCCGACCTCATCAAGTTTTAAAAACTATGATCGACATGTAAAAGTGTTAGTACAAGCCAACTTACAGAAATCAAATAATTTATCATTTATTGGCGGTTGCAAACTGGCATATAGCCAATGGCTAGCTAGGGTGTTGCTAAGTGACCACTCGAAGCACTCATCATATATGTACTTACTTACTGGCTAAGTATCTTTGCTTTATAAGGAGGTAGGTAGGTACTTACTTTTACTTATGTTGAAGCTGTGACTCAGCCAGATGTAATTGCCGGGATCCGCAGTCGTTTAGCCAGTGTCCACTTAGTAGTGGAAGTATATGTCTCTAATCGAATGCAAAACTTCGTTGGTCTAGAGATCGCAAGTGCTACTACTGACGATGAGGTCCTAGGTTCGATCCTCGCGTCAAGCTAAATGCATATGGTATTTCTCTTTTGGAATTTCAGTAGTAAAACATAACTGGCTAAATGTGGGTGTCCCTATCAGACCTTGCATAGAGGGGGCTCCGGGGTGGTCTTTTGAGCGGTCACGGGGCCTCTTCTTCGTGTTGATGGTGATTACCGGGGTGGTTTTAGTGAGGTAAAAATCCGACACGCCCTGGTCTTTTACCCAAAAGACCAGGCGCCTTTTGAAGGTTTCACCCCGTAAACAAAAAAAACCGGCCAAGTGCGAGTCGGACACGCGCACGAAGTGTTCCGTATCATTATCGCAAAAAACAGCAAAAAATCCCGTTGGTTATATGGGAGTCCCACTTAAATATTTATTTTATTCTGTTTTTAGTATTTGTTGTTAAAGCGGCGACAGAAATACGTCATCTGTGAAAATTTCAACTGTGTAGCTATCACGGTTCTTGAGATACAGCCTGGTGACAGACAGAGTGACGGAAAGTGGAGTCTTAGTAATAGGGTCCCGTGTTTACCCTCTGGGTACGGAACCCTAAAAAGATACCTTCTGTACTATTAGGTGCATCTCTGCCCATCCCATTGGGAAACCCAGGCGTGAGTTACCTATATTTATTTTAATTCTAATCAGAATCTGCTTAGAAAAATACAGTTTGTTTTTTACAGTTTTTTATATGACGAATGTCAAACGGATCTTTGTGTCTCTGAATTGGCTGCAAGACCCTGCGCAGTAGCTATTTTTGTGTCAAAGTTGAATTCTAAAGATAACATTGTATAACTGTCTCTTTCACTCGCTTACGTTTGTCGCATCGTCCTATCTCGCTTACTCTGTGCAGTATACCTACTCAATAAAAAACTGTTTCTTGCGCAATGGTTGGCAGAGCCAACTTCAGAGACAAAGATCCGTCCTTAATTCTTTACTGTACACCAAAAAATAATATTCGATAAAATGTGATAATAAAGAACCTACTTAAATGTACAAAGGCGAGCTTAACTCAATGTTGAGTTCTCTTAACAGCAAACCCTAGAGAGTGACTGAGAATGATGACAAAAGAAGGTAGGATCCAGTGTACAATTTTAAAATAACATAATTATAATCATAAAAATATACAAATGCGTTAAAAGGAAATGCTCTAAAATTTCCTCTTGAAGATATTGAGAGAAGGTCTATCGCGTAGGGAGTGTGGGAGAGATTTCCAGAGGTGCAATGCAGTTACAGAGAAGCAGCCATCATAACGGCTGGAAGTGACGCGGAGTACGAAGGACAAGCGAAGTGGCCGTGCGACAAGGTTTGTCCCTCGGGACGAGGTACCAACTCAAACCGTTCGCGAAGGTATATTTAAGGGATCCGTTGTGAACTTGTGACTATTGGAATTCTACTACACTTACATAAATGAAACTTCTAACTAGTAGCCTAGGTACAAAAAAAGGTGCCTAGAACCTAGCTAATTTAAAAAGAATTCTCGCCTTTTACCGCTAATGACGAAACAACATCCTTAACACATGTAAAACTGGCTGATTACATATTTAGCGCGCGTCTGACATATTGACCATTTTACGTAACATTACGTGTTACAACTGTCAATGAGTTAAGCGAAAGTTATTTGTATAGCACATATGCGTAATGGTGTTACCTATATAGTGGGGTTAGATTTAGTTAGTTTTTGTATAGTCATCGATCATCATTTTAGGCGAAAGACGTCCACTGCTGGATGTAGGCCTCCCCCACAGACATAAATCTAACTAGATGACGCAATTGTATGTACTTCGCTGCCAAAAAACCAAGTAAAGTTACGATCAATGATCGTAATCTGAGATTTTCATTTAGCTTTATCGGCACCGGAAATCCACCGAAATCCAGAAAAAGGAATTTTTATGCTATATCACAGATAATCTATTACTAGCTTACAGATGCCTCATCTCATACAAAGAAACCGTGCCGACGTAACTAGCGTTTTTCATCTGAGTAAACCGATTATTTTTTGTAAATCGATCGCGTTCGGTTCCGTTCCACGGCGATAGATAGATCACCATCTATATCCGTGGGCTCTAGTGGAAGCTTTTTTTCGTCCCAACCCATCATGTGTGGGATCATTGAACAGGGATTTTAAAATGAAGGTAGGTTTTGGTACATCATATTTTTGTCAAGCGTACCGTTTGCGAGACATATCCCGTCAAAGTCATGCAAGCTAATTTTTTACCAGACTACAGCAGCCTAATTGTGTAAGTGAATTCGGCAAAGGAAACAATCTGGTTCTTTCCGTTGCCGAATTTACTTACGCAATTAGGCTGCAGGGCGTCGCAACTCGAAAGGTGTTTGTTGATCGGTTGTAATTGTAAGTATTTTTGTATGCATTTATGTTCATTATTTTGTTCCCTCAGGCTCTGCAAAAACCCCAAAATACTTTAAATAAAAATAAGTTCAAAAACTAAAACCTTTCTACCGAAAAATCATGCTCTAAAAAGTATGAAACAAGAAAATTGACGGGTTTTAGTATTTGAACTTATTTTTAAAGTAAATCATCGCGAATCTTTCGATCATTGGGTCATAGACAGTCAACAATTTCAATAACTTTTCGAATTATTGTTTCACCTTGGGCCTTATTTATAAAAAGCTCTGAGAAAGATTTTTACCAATTGATTAAAAGATTCTTTTTTTTTTTTTTTTATAACCTATAGGCTCGCGCTTGACCACAATCTCACCTGATGGTAAGCGATGATGTGGTCGACGGTGAAACACGCTTGCCTAGAAATAACCTATTCACTCTTGACTTAAAGACCCCTAGATTGTAGCTATCGGGAAACACAGACTCCGGCAGGGAGTCTAATTAAAATTCTGTATAGAAATTTTGATTTGCGCTACTGGTAGTTGTTTGCCGCTATTAGGTAAATTAAAAAGCCATTGTGACTTGCGTGGATCCACGTTTTAGGCACCCGAGAGGTTAATCCAAATTTTAATAAATAGGTAATGTTGGTGGAATGAGAATTAGTGTACTTTAGTTAGGGGGGAAACCTTCTTGAAAAATTTAATAAAACACCAAAATAAATAAGAAATAACCACATTTATTTAAAAAAAAAACCACCATAGACCTCTATTTACAAATAATCACACATTTCTGTAAAATGATTATATAAAAAAAAACAAATGCTTCTTCTGTGAGATTGACAACAAATAAAAAAAAACAAAGTTTATTGTAGGTACCATTTCATTATTAATTTCAGGTAGAGCAAATTAATTTGACAACTGTCAAATTGTCATCTTTGACAGATTAAACAGTAAAAGACCGAACGCGCCCAAATTGCTGATTTTCTTGGTTGGCAAATAACAAATTCAGTTACGCCTGTATATACAAAACCAATTTTCAAGTTAGAATAGCTCTAATAATAATAACGTTATCCTGTGTTTCTCAATAGAGTAAAAAACCTTAACCTAATGAGGTTTCACTGGTTTTAGGTTCCTGAAGTAAAATAAGGAAGACCTTGGACATAGGGACTCACAAAATTTACCATTCCAGAAAGATACAACACGACGGTGCGGGTAATACCTGACTCTGTTCTGTAGATTGTAGTGACAAAGGTGGCTCTGAAAAAAAACCCTGAGGCGTGGCCCAATCACATTCTAGCAAAAGACTACTAATGCTGTTCCGACTAGTCGGCGACTACTTGTCGGTAAAGCCGACTATCCGGCAACTTTTGTAGTCGGCGACTATTCGGCAAAGAGCGCCGACTATCCGAGTTAATTGAGCTTTTTCACTTTAATGATCAATACAGTATTTTTTTTTTAATTACACAAACGCACTGCTCTGACCAGTAAAAGAAAAAAAAAAGAAAACATTGCGGAGTAAACAAAAGATTTTAAATACTCGCAGGCGTCGGTTATTCGGTTTGGACTTGCACGCAAATCAGCTGTAGATGAAGCGTCACGGCAATTGCCAGATACGCCGAAACCGTAATCGGCTTGGCCGACTAGTTGGTCTCTTTACAACCCGACTAATCGGCTAGTCGGCACATCTATAAAGACAACTACTAACCGCACAATCGCTTCGTCTCAATCACACTTTTCTTCCCGTACCTATACATTTTATGCTTGGATAGAGAACGACAAGATCATTCTATATGACCTAAAAAAAGACATTAATTATTTATTGTTTATTACGTCACCCAAATCCATTTTGAAATTGACCTTGCGCAAAGCTTGGATATCAAAATCTAACAAGTATTATGCTTGCCAGATACAACCACCGTGCGTGAGAATTTTTATTACAGAAATTCATATATTTACTAACAAGTATTTGCTTAAATTAAATAATAATTTATAGGAAACTCCATTTTAAATAACCCACTAATTAAATAAAATATTCTACAATATAACCCTTCTAATATTTGTCGACTTGAAACATAATTTCACTTAAATTTCGTTCAGACTTGATAGTAATAAAATATGTTGTAACATTTGCCATTCAAGTATGAACTCTGTTCATATTCCCTTAAAGTACCTTGTCTTTTATGCAAGCTGCAATATTGATAAAATTCTTCTGAATACCCCTCCGTAAACGGTGAAGGAAAACATCGTGAGGAAACCGGCATGTCCTAGAACCAAAATTTCGAAGACTTGTGTCATCCTCCAACCCGCACTGGACCCATATAATTTAACTGTTTGAATATCGTAATTAATGAAACAATTAAAAAGGTATTGTCTCGCTTAGATCTCAGTTTCCGGCAGACATGAGGTTAATCCCACCGCACTATTCCCAAACCACTCCTGAAAGCCAGAATCAACAGTGGCAACCACCAGAAAAACGCAGAGGCAATGAAGCTCGACGACGTCCCGCAGAATGAATTCAACTGTCTTGGATCTTCTCAACAAAACCTTTTATTTGATACCCATAACATGGCAGTGCACAAAAAATAACTGGTCCGCCATCTTGGGCCGTCCACCAGGATTTAGAATGTCGTCACTTAGCTAACCATGCATTGTCATCCAAACTAAACGTGTATGCAAAATCTCATCTTAATCGGTGGAGGATAACTACTTTAAAATTCAGTTACAAGATTTGACCCGAACACACTTACATACATACATTGCAAGTTAAATAAAAGCTTGTAAAAACGAGGAAGATGTACTGTTTGCTATTTTCACATACAAACGCCCGTTTCTCATGGGAGTAGGTAGAAACTATGGAACATCTTGGTATGATCCTATTATTTATTTTCAAATTGGTTACATTTTTTTTTATGATGTGGTCGACGGTGAAGCACGCTTGCCTAGAAGTAACCTATTCACTCTTGACTTAAAGACTCCCAGGTTGTAGCTATCAGGAAATATCAGGGTATATCTATGTATATATTATTTCTAATGGAGCTCTCTTAAGGGCTCCCTGACATCGTTAGTATCATTCTTTAACATAGTATTATCCGCACACAGCTCTCTGAAGAATTCTTTTGATGTAAAACATCTTGAACTGACGCAGTGGGGACACCTGAAAAATAAACAAAATAATTGGGTAACTTTTGCCCTGTGGGAAATGGACTATCTATAGTTCTATACTAATCTATATATATAAAAATGAATCCCTATTTCCCTTGGTCACGACATCACGCGCGAACGGCTGGACGGATTTCGCTGATTCTTTTTTTGTTGTGTTTGTTATGATTTTAGGAGAAAGTTCAAATGAAAAAAAAACATTGGTTGGTAGGTAGGGTAGGGTAGGGTAGGGTAGGGTATGTAAGGAAGGGTAGGGTAGGGTAGGTAGGGTAACTAGGGTCGGGTAAGGTAGGTAGGGTAGGTTAGGGAAGCGTAGGTAGGGTATCTACCCAGATGTTTGGTGTTTTTATGGCAAAACAAAGTTTGCTGGGTCAGCTAGTATTACACAGAGGAAAGATTTTTATTTTTGTATGTAACAAATAAACTTAAAAACTACTGGACCAATTCCAAAAATTCTTTCACCGTTGGGAAGCTACACTATCCCCGGGTGACATAGGCTACTTTTTATTCCTGTATTCCCACGGGAACGGGAACTAAGCTGGTGAAACCGCGAGGCGTCCGCTAGTTTATTAATATACAGCTTGGCACGAAACTCAAAGTCAAGCAGGTACACAGAAGTCACAGCGGATCTTTGTGTCTCTGAAGTTGGCTGCAAGACCCTGCGCAGTAGCTATTTTGTGTCAATGTTGAAGGTGAAGACAGCATTGTATAACCCTTCACTCGCTTACGTTTGTCGTCCTATCTCGCTTACTCTATCCAGTAAACTATTTCTTGCGCAATGGTTCGCAGAGCCAACTTCAGAGACACAAAGATCCGCTGTGACTACTGCAAGGGGGCGATGCGAAAAAATGAGAAAAAAACTATTTAGATAGACAGTAATATTTATGCAAATGTCAAAAACACCATTCTCTAAACCATTTCTTCAGATACTGTGACTATGTTCTCAAATTTACCAATTTAGCAGTGTTTTTTTTATGTAATCGTCAATAGCAATGTTGAAATATAATCGGTAATTAACATTGTCAGTTTACCTAAAAGAAAACCTAAAAGAACTAAATTTGACACTTCATTTTCTCAATTGCGCAATCAATTGCTCGTGGGCTAATCTTAGTATTCCCCAAAAAATATCTTAGTAGCCGAGAAGTTGTATTTATTTATTTATTTTTATTGTTGCAAGTTTTGTAGCCCGTTTACAGGCACCTTAACCAACAATATTGGCTGTTGTTCGGTCCCCGAGGGAATACAGTCGTAATATTATGTCTTACCTTGTCAGGAACTGCTTAGAGACTTTGTGTCCATAATCCATGCTCTGTATAACGACATCTGCTAACGCCTTTATGAAAGTAGGATGGGCGTTCGGTGTGGCCGCCCTTTCGATTTGTTTGATACCAGCCTGGAAAATATAAAAAAAAAGTATTATAAAGTTGTATTATATCCCTCCAATACGCACTAAACGTTTTGGAAATACTTTCATTATGCGTACAGCTAAGGAGTGGAATTCCCTGCCGGAGAATGTGTTTCCTGATAGCTACAACCTAGAGGTCTTTAAGATGACAACTAACGCCAACGACCTTGAGGGAACAAAACCAAAATTTAGTAAGTTTTTGTACTTTCCTTATTATTTCCTATTATGACTTTAAAAAAAAAACTGCAGTTTAAAATATTATTATGTGTTTTGTGCGTACATCTATAATATAAAAATGAATCGCAAAATGTGTTGGTAAGCGCATAACTCAACAACGCCTGGACCAATTTGGCCAATTCTTTTTTTTAAATGTTCGTTGAAGTTCAAAGATGTTTTTTTTTTTTTGTATGGTATGGTAGTGTAGGGTAGGGTAATGTAGGGTAGTGTAGCGTAGTGTAGGGTAGGGTAGGTTAGTGTAGGGTAGGGTAGGGTAGTGTAGTGTAGTGTAGGGTAGGGTAGGGTAGGGGTAGGGTAGTGTAGGGTAGGGTAATGTAGGGTAGTGTAGCGTAGTGTAGGGTAGGGTAGGTTAGTGTAGGGTAGGGTAGGGTAGTGTAGTGTAGGGTAGGGTAGGGTAGGGGTAGGGTAGTGTAGGGTAGGGTAGATAAATGTTTGGTGTTTTTATGGCAAAACAAAGTTTGCCGGGTCAGCTAGTAAATAAATAAAAACTTACCTCTTTAGCGACATCATAACAGTATTCGATGTCCAATTCATGTAAGGTCTCGATGTGCTCATTGACGAACGCGATAGGGACCAGTATAAGATGCTTGACGCCTTGTTTTGCGTATGCCTGTAAATAAAAAAAAGGGTTTACGTTTAACTAACCACCAGATCTAGTAAAATTTAATGAGAAAAAATCACTTTATATTGCCAACCAGTAAAATTTTAAAATTTAAAAAACCCCCTATACATTTATCTTGCGAAAACACCCCGATTCAAACAGTAAAACGCCCATAACTTTTGAACGGCTGAACCGATTTTATACAAACATAGCTAAGAACACTCTTGACAAAATTACCTTTCAAACAAAAAAAAACTTAATTGAAATCGGTTCATCCGTTTAGGCGCTATGATGCCTCAGACAGACACACAGATACACAGCAACACACGTGAAACTTATAACACCCCTCTTTTCCGGCGGGGGTTAAAAATAGTAAATGATCACCAAAAATAAATCCCAATTTTAGCGTGAAATTAGAAACAAAAAATTAACAACTTGTGATCCAACTTAAAACAACCAACTCCAAATTATGATTGTTTAATCCAAAAATAGTTAATGACCAGGAAAATAAATTAAAATTTCTGCGAGCAACTTGGAAGTAGGTTGGTCGCGGTTGGTCACAGTTTTAACCTAACCTATTTCACAACCAATAATTTGGTGAACAATTTACTAAATTTGGTTATCATAGTATAATACTCACAACGGATCTTTGTGTCTCTGAAGTTGGCTCTGTCAACTATTGCGCACGAAACAGATTAACTGCATAGAGTAAACGAGATAGGATGATGCGACAAACGTATGCGATTGAAGGAGACAGTTATACAATGCTATTTTCACTTTCAATATTGACACAATAATAGCTAGTGCGCAGCCTCTTGCAGCCAATTCAGAGCCACAAAGATCCGTTGTGAGTATTATACTATTTTATTTAATAAAGATTATGGTCACAAAGTTATTTTCGATGGTCATTATATTTATTCCCTAAAAAAGGTTTATAGATTTAATCAGTATTGTTTTTGGAAATTCTTCTATTTGGAAATGTTGGCAATAGATTTAGCACATGCAAATTATATTAATAACCGGCCGAGTATGACTCGGACTCGCACACGAAGGGTTTCGTACCATTATCGCAAAAAACGGCAAAAAAACTTGTTTTTTGTATGGGAGGCCCACTTAAATATTTATTTCATTCTGTTTTTATTAAGAGGAGTTAGTTATCTAGGGGACAATAGATCCCAATGGGTCGAATTGTCCGAGTTGCTTCTCGGCCCCTCCATAAGATAAGATAAGATAGGGTAGGTAGGTAACCAGTAGACGGGACCAGCGGGATACAGCTAGAACATAAATATGGATAGGATTTGCTCTGTCTAGCTCTTCTTGGAATACAAGCGCGATGTTATCTCTTACCTTAATAGCATCATCAGTGTACGGCTGCAACCATGGCAAAGGCCCCACTTTGGATTGCCACACCAGTCTATAGGGGTTCGGTCTTCCTAGCTGCAACATCGTGTTCGCAACCGTTGCTGCAACCTCGTGGGGGTAAGTGTCGCCGCGTGATACAGCCTGTAACATTGCAAGGATAAATTATATTATATTCTTTGTTGATGTTGAATTGTTTTTAATTAAAGGTCATCCCGTAAAACGAAGTATTGATAAGATTTCGAAATTTCTTTTGTTAATAGAAAGCTTCACTAGCAATTTGTGACTTCTTTTTTGGAATAATTTCGTTTTTAGGGTTCCGTAGCCAAATGGCAAAAAACGGAACCCTTATAGATTCGTCATGTCTGTCTGTCCGTCCGTATGTCACAGCCACTTTTTTCCGAAACTATAAGAACTATGCTGTTGCAACTTGGGAAGTAGATGTATTCTGTGAACCGCATTAAGATTTTCTTTCAAAAATAGAAATTAAACAATAATTTTTGGGGGTCCCCATACTTGAAACTGAAACAAAAAAATTTTTTTCCATGAAACCCATACGTGTGGGGTATCTATGGGTAGGTCTTCAAAAATGATATTGAGGTTTCTAATATATTTTTTTTCTAAACTGAATAGTTTGCGCGAGAGATACTTCCAAAGTGGTAAAATGTGTACCCCCCTTTTAACTTCTAAAATAAGAGAATGATAAAATCCAAAAAAATATATGTTGTATATTACCATGTAAACTACCACCGAAAATTGGCTTGAACGAGATCTAGTAACTAGTTTTTTTTTAATACGTCATAAATCGTAAACCGCAATTTACCAAGTACGGAACCCTTCGTGCGCGAGTCCGACTCGCACTTGGCCGGTTTTTTACATTAAACATCAGAAAAAATGCGCAGTCTCAAAATTTAACATCGGAAAAAATTACTTAATCAATAACATTTTTTTTTTGAGTATTCGTTATGCATAATGATGAGTACAGTGACCCATAGACAAATTCTTTATTTCAATTAGGCCAGTATGTGGCACTTTTGAAAGTGAAAAATTTAAACGTAATAATAATTGATTCTACCGTCCATTCGGTAAAGTAGCTTGTTATGGAGAAAACGGACAAGAAACTCCACTCGTCTTTCCTTTTACATCTGTTGAGGTTTGATTGAGTTTTTTAGTATTATGACATATAATAAAATACGTACCTTCAACGGTAAACTATGCGCAGTGAACAATATAAGTACATCATCTCGGTGCTTAAGGTCGAAATTGGCTAGTTTCTCGTGTATCCTCTCTGCAAACACTTTGGCTAGTAGCGGATGAGTCGCCCATCTCTCTATCAAGCTGAACTGTATGTTTTTTGGTACAGGCCTGCAAAAAGAGTGTAAACACCGTAAGATTTAATAAATTATATTTATAACAGCTTCTGCCAGCGGTTTCGCCTGCGTGAAAAGTGTTTTATCATCCCAAGGGAATATTATACCGGAATAATTGTCTAAGTGCTATTCCAGACTATAATCTATCTTTGTGCCAAAGGAGATGTTCCAGAAATGTATGGAGCCTGGGCCAGCTCTATGTACACTTTATGTAAATATTGCTGTATATTATAGTAACTGTTTTTTATTGTTATTTTTTTTAATTTCACCTTGTTTCAATGTAAACTCAAATTAACTTTGTCAAGTAGAGCAACACAATTTACAATTAAACATGGTGGGTCAGATCAGCAGTAGGCTAAAAAAGGCATTTTGACAGTGACAGTATGCGAAGAATGACATTTTGACAATGACAGTATGCGCAGAGTGTCATTTTGTCAATGACATTTGTTTGACGTGTCATCGTAATATCTGCGTCATTAAAAACAAAACTAATTCAATTGCAATAGAGAAGCAATCAATTAATGTCTGTAGTAGTAAAACAATCACTAAAAACTCCGAAACATATCCAATTCAAAGTTAAAGCAAAGAATGACTCAAAGAAGTCACTTCTTAAAACTGTCAAAGTCGTCAGACGTCATGTCAAACACAACTGTCATGGCTGCCCTAAAAATAGGGTTATCTAATTAAAAAACTAATTCAAATTCAAATTCAAATATTATTTATTTGCCAACATAGGTAGGGGTAAAGATGTTATACATGTTTTGATAATGTTCTCCATGCTCTGCCGTCATATGGGCATGCAAAATCTTACACATAAATTACAACTCAGTTACAAAATACAACAAATATTCAATATCAAGCCGAATAACAATAAATATTACAAAATCATTAAACTATTTTATTTTTAATGTCAAGGGGTATCCAGTAGTCAAAAATTAAATAAATGTCAGAGTAGATAATTAAATTAATGTCAATAAAATAAAATAAAGTCCTAGATAAATAATAATTGAGATCAAAGTATGTCATTATTATTTTCATTAATACTATCTGCCATAAGGATTCCCGTTTAGATACTCCTTCACACTGTAATACGTCTTATCAGTTAGAAATTCCTTTAGCTTATGCTTAAATATGTGCAAGTTGTCAATATCAGTAATGCAACATGGCAATTTATTAAAAATCTTGGATGTCATACAATAAACACTGGAGCCCATTAAATAAGTTCTGCATGGTGCAAACTGAATTTTATTTTTATATCTAGCACTTTGGAATTTTTCATACATATGCATATTACTTTTAACAAAAACTGATATTTCATAAATGAAGAGGCTAGGTAAAGTTAAAATCTTAAGTTTTTTGAAATATGGTTCACAGCTCTCTGTGTTCTTAAGTCTACACATTGCACGTAAGCATTTTTTTTGGGCTTTAAAAACAGACTCCCACTCCGTCGAGTTCCCCCAGAAAATTAAACCATATCTCAGCGTGGATACCACATACGCATGGTAGGCTGTCATTACCGTGGATATGTTTACAATTTTTGTGAGCATGTACAGCATATAGGAATATGTATTTAATTTTAAACAGACAGATTCTACATGTGATTTCCAATTTAAATTACAATCAACATTCAAACCTAAGAATTTTGTTACATCAACTTCATTAATTTTTGTTCCATCATAATGTATGTTTAAGTCTGTTGGTGGTTTAGTCCTGTTTCTGAATATCATTAAATTAGTCTTCTGTAAATTAATTAGAAGGTTGTTTGTTTTTAACCAATCGACAATGCGAACCAATGTGGTGTTTGTATCATTTTCCAGTGAAGCATAATCTTTGTTACAAAATATGGCTGTACTATCATCTGCAAAAAGAATCATAGGAAAGTCCACAGTTTTCGGCAAATCATTAATGTAAATTAAGAATAATAAGGGCCCGAGGACACTGCCCTGTGGTACGCCATATATCACTTCTACGTAGTCTGATACATGGTCAATTTCTTGCTTTTTTATAGAGCAGAATTTCGTTACTAACGTGGCTTGTTTCCTATTACTTAAATATGACATAATTAGGTCTAAGGCGCTGCCACGTATGCCATACGCATAAAGCTTGTTTTTTAGTGTTTTGTGGTCTACATAGTCGAACGCTTTTGTTAAATCCATGTATAATGCACAAACTGGTACTCCCCTATCAACACTTCTAATCACTTTTTCAAGAAAATTATAAATTGCTTTATTAATATTTTTATTTTTCCTAAAACCCATTTGTTCATCGACCAAAATATTAAATTTTTCTAGGAACTGGTATAAGCTATTATAAATTATTTTTTCGAGAACTTTGGAGAATACCGGTATCAGGGAAATTGGTCTGTAACATGACATAACGCCCTTATCACCTTTTTTAAAGAATGGCTTGACAATAGTTTTTTTTTAAATACTAGGGAAGTGACCATGCTCAATGCAGAGATTAAAAATATGACTAAGAACTGGGCTTATTACAGTGCTTACGTATTTCATTATTTTAGTGGCTATGCCATCAAAGCCGGTGCTGTTTGTATTTTTGAGGGATTGTATGATTCTGTGGATATCAAATGGTGCAACTGGATTTATAAATATTGAGTTATTTTGTGTACATGTAGGTTTATGTGGGTTGTTATTACTACTGTTATTAATTGGTTTGACTTGGTCAATAAAATATTTATTAAAATTGTGAGCGATCTCAATAGGGTTTTTAATTGTTTTCCCCTCAACATTTATTTGTGAGATATAATTCTTTGGAACGTTCATCTTGCTCTTGTTAATGACACTCCAACTAGCTTTAGATTTGTTATATGCAGTGTTGATGTGATAATTATTTTGAGACTTTTGTGTTTGTTTAATGATTCTGTTAAGCCTAGATGAGTACATTTTAAATTTATTTTTGTCTTCGACAGACTTTGTTTGCCGATATTGCCACAGTAGAGCTCGTTTTCGCTTAGAGCAATTTTTTAACCCTTTACTAATCCATTTTGGCCGACTTTGAAATGACTGTTTGATTTTTATTTTGGGAAAACACAAATTATAGAGGAGACAGAAAAGTTCATGAAAATTATGAAATGCACTTTCGGGATCATTGTTTTGGTAAATTTCAACAAATTTAAGAGAACTAAGAAAATTTTTAAACTTTACCATATTTTCCAAACAATAGTCTCGTTTTTCTACAAACCAATAGTCAATTCTGGCATTAAATTTAACTGGGCAAGTAACCAATTGTGCTGTGTGATCTGAAAGGCCAAAGTCTAATATTTCACACTTACAACCTTTCGAGTTGTGGATCACATGATCAATACAAGTTTTGCTTATCAAGCGGGTTGGCAAATTTACAGCCAACTTTAAGTTAAATGCCGCTAGAATGCTTTTATATGCAGTAGTTATTTTATTATTTTTAAGTATATCTATGTTTATATCACCACATATTACCAGTTTTTTTGATTTGTAGCACAATTGACTCAAAACATCGTTTAATTTACCAAAAAACTTCTCGATGTCTTCCAAGTTGTTTCTTGGAGGTCTATAAATACATATAACTATTAATTTTAGGTGTCTATAAATACATATAACTATAAATGATCATTTTTGTTACTCCTGTACCCTTCTTCAAATTAATTTGTTAGTATTTTTATGGAATTCCCCTATTTTTTTCCTATTTATCTATGTAGTGTACATAGTGATGGCCCAAAATCGAACATCTCCTTTCATCCAGATCCGTTCACCCGTTCTGGCGTGATTAAGTAACAAACATAAATGCACATCCAAACTTTCACATTTATAATATTATTAGTATGAAGATGGTACCATACCCGTAGGGTGACCACTGAAACGGAACCTGCGGGGCGAGCACGGCCTGTATAGAGCCTGTCACTGGCTTGAGTCACACATTTTTATCACAATTTGGAAGCAAAAACCGTGATAAATGAGTAACTGCGGCGCTAGTACCACCACAACAAATATGGCGTTAACAACGACAACCCTGAATGTAATTTTTCGTTCTTCTGTGCAGTTTTAAGTGAAATTAAATTGTCGAAATAGTATCAATGAAAACATGGAAGTGCCAAATAATACTATGTCTTCTGTAAGTTTCGCGAAATATTTGAATCTAAACTAGTCACCCTAACCTAACAATACAAATTCATCAATATCCAATTTAATTAAATGACTATACGACATCCAGCCATGTGGTTAAACGTCCGCGCTTAATGACTTGGCTAATTTTCCTTCAGTCGTTTAATTGGATGCCGGTGTTTATTGAACGGCCTAGGCGTCCAACTAGCTGGCTTATTTAACCAGATGGCTGCGGTATATATATACCGTCGAAAAATAATAATTTTCTATTGGGGCAGTCGGGTGAGAAAAAACACAATCTATTGTATGAGCTTTACCTTGTTTTGTAAAAGTCTGCAATGGCGTTCAAACTGGAGCCTGTGGTGGCACAGCTGTATTGTGGGTACTGGGAAAATATTACTGCTCTCTCTACACCATCTCTGTAATAAATAAAAACTAAAATTAGAACTGAAAATAGTTAAACATTATTACGGCGAAGACCCGCAGCCAATGCTAGATTGTTTCTGATGGATTTTGGTTACTCTTTCACGCAAAATCTACTGAACGGTATTTGATGGAATTTCAGCATAATAGGCTATTGTAATTTATGAAGATACTAGCTTTTGCCATTGGCTTCGCTCGCGTGAAGTGTTTTCTTATCCCAATGAAACATTATAACGGGATAAAAAGGTAGCATGTGTGCTATTCCAGACTATAATCTTTCTCTGTGCCAAATTTCATCCAGATCCGTTCAGCCGGTGTTAGAGTAACAAACATACATCCAAACACACATCCATCGAAACTTTCACATTTATACTATTAGTAAGATTAGTAGGATAGCAGAATTATAGTAAGACTAGGTTCTGCCCGCGGCTTCACCTGTTTAAAAGAAATGTTTTATCATCCCAAGGGAATACAAACTACCCTATGTCCTTCCCAGGGTCTCAAAATATCGCCATACCAAATTTCATCTAAATCGGTTCAGTAGATGCAGAGATTACCCCTTACAACCTCACAAAATTTACCTCTTTATAATATTAGTATAGATAAGATAAATTAACAATAACATAAATAAGTTATTTATTAAAAAAACTTTTATAAAACATGCTTTTTTTAGTATTCTTCTCAGCAAACCCTTTCATTTGATACCCATATCATGGCAGTGCATAAAAAATTACTAGTCCGCCATTTTGACCCGTCCGCCATATTGGTTTTAAAATGACGTACCTTAGCTAAACACGCATTGTCATCCAAACTAAATAGCCGCGTACCCACCTAGCGCACAGGCTCGCGCAGCAGCCTCGGTGTCCGGATCGCGAGCGATGGCTCCCGCGGCAGCCTCAGTAGATTTGTTCAATTTACACGAGGCCGCCTCGCGAGGCAGGCTGAGCCATCAGTATTAGCCGCGTACCCACCTAGCGCACAGGCTCGCGCGGCAGCCTCGGTGTCCGGATCGCGAGCGATGGCTCCCGCGGCAGCCTCAGTAGATTTGTTCAATTTACACGAGGCCGCCTCGCGAGGCAGGCTGAGCCATCAGTATTCGTAATGGACAGTCGTGTAAACTTGTAGTAGCTTCGCGCGCGAGCCAAAACATAACCGTCCCCACCTAATGCACAGCGCACACTGAGGCACCTTTGAGCGCGTCAAGTTTACCGACAACAGATGGCTCGGGGCCGAGCCGTGCTCGGTCGAGCAAACGCGCGCCCGAGGCAGGCCGAGGCACGTCCACACCAGCCGAGCGTTTGGCTCGCGAGGATCGCCGCGCGAGCCTGTGCGCTAGGTGGGTACGCGGCTATTCGTAAATTTGGACAATCGTGTAAACTTGTAGTAGCTTCGCGCGCGAGCCAAAACATAACCGTCCCCACCTAATGCACAGCGCACACTGAGGCACCTTTGAGCGCGTCAAGTTTACCGACAACAGATGGCTCGGGGCCGAGCCGTGCTCGGTCGAGCAAACGCGCGCCCGAGGCAGGCCGAGGCACGTCCACACCAGCCGAGCGTTTGTGCGCTAGGTGGGTACGCGGCTAATAAGGATACCGTAGCAAATTAACAATACTTACTTCTCAATTTCGGTAAAGGCGTCTTCCGTGAAGGGAGGCACATATCTGAAGCTTACGTAGTGCTTGTGTGGAGCTGTTGCAGGATGCAGCTGATCCAGCTGATCTACTAGTAATTGACCTGGAAAAACAAGAAAAAAAAATTGTGAAGGTCTCCAGATTAGTGCTGTAAAAAAAAAGTTAAATCAAAAAATCAATAAACCCGACTGCTTCAAAAGCGAACTTAAAAGACGTAAACAAGGAGAAAATCATGCTGTGCAGTCGGAGGATACACCAGATTTTATAGTTCGCTTTTGAAGCAGTCAGGTTTTTTGAATTAACTTTTTTTATATATAACTTTTTAGCTAACATTTTTTAATCGAATTTTATACTTATACATCAAGTGTTGTATATTGTTAAAATCAAGATGATTTTCGAAGAAAAAAAATATAGGGCCCTGTATATATGGCGCCCATAATCGGTCATTTTTCTATTTTCCAATTTTTATGTAGCCAGTGACACTAGCAAGGTTATAATCAGCCTACAAGGTTATAGTGGTTAAAATCGGCCAACGCGTTTAGACTGTAGAACGCCACATAGAAACAAACATACATACATAGACTGATAAACAAATTACCCTCCTTCGGCAGTCGTGTAAAAACGGTTACCAAAATTTTAAACCATTGGTTGACTTAACTACGGATCAAAAAACTTTATCCGTGGGTTACAGGTACTTTATGCTTAGCTATAATCATGCATGTCTTAAGAGCGGACTCTAGTCAACAGGAATTTGAAAAATAGGTATTTGAAGAAACTATTGCCGTCGCGTCACCTCCAACCTCACCCCGTAAAGTGCGAAAGGGACAACTGCAGCTCAGGCTGATTTTACCTACAAAAACTTTGACTAAAAGACGTTTCGTATTCTGCTGTTTTCTTCATGAAATCTTGTCTGATCTAAAAAATTCTTATATCAATATTTAGAGGAAAAGTATATCTATGCTCCTATAATTTCCTTTTTTGTTAAAAACTTATAAATTTTGCCTGAAAGTCTTCTGAACATGGCGGTAAAAACGGGCATTTTTTTCGGATTTTTGGATTGTCATATTTCTTTTGGTGATTATGTTTTCGAAAAAAGGAAATGATACAGGCACGTATTAATTAGACCTAGATTTTATGGAAAAATCATTGCTCTAGAGGCATTATCCACGAAGAAAACAGCAGAATGTGTTTGTATGGAGAAAGTCTCACTAGAGTCCCCTCTTAAGGAAAACAAATTCCTAGGCTACTCTAAGTTCTCACCTTGAGTATTAGTCCACTTAAGGATAGGAGAACCGCCCCCAATCTCCATATACTTCTTCTGTACCTCCTCAGTTCTTCTCGAAGCAATCCAGGGACCCAACTTACTTTGCATGGGAAGCTGTATCATGTCCCTATCTGTCATGATACGGTGTAGGTAGTCGCCTACCTGGAAAGCAAAATAATTTGGATTAGTTTGGATGTATGCAGAGGGAAGCTCTTAGCTACATAATAACAGCCCACGGGTCGATCTTCAAAGTTAAGGCGCAGATTCCCTTGAGTAGCTGCTTTTAAAATGAGAATCACGCCTAAACGGCTAGTCGTAATTTTTTGGAAAAATATATATGTTATACTAGAGCGTTACCTTAATAATTTCATCTGAGTACATTTTAAAATATATTAGTGTAACATAGTTTAATTAATTTGCAAAGTAATGTCTAACGCGGACCAAAAATCGACAATCACGCAAAAACCATTGGACGTATTTTTATGAAACTTTCACCATCTAAAAGGCAATTTAATTATCAAAATTTTAATCTAGGGCTTTTTTTAAATTTATTATTAGTAAATAAATGTTATTAGTTTTGCCGACTAAACTTGGTGCGCGTTGAAGCGGGGGCCCCACCGGGCGACGGGCGGCAGTGCATCGCTGACCACTGTCACGGGTAGACGCTGACGCTCGCGCGCTCGGAGCAAAAGGACACTATTTTATTTGCTTGTTTATAAGGTTCGCGCTAAAATGGGCGGTAAATTCAAATTTTTGAAAGTGAGATGGCTTATAATGAAAAAAAAAATTTATTACTTAGGTAAGTGGCATATTTTAATTATCAATAATGTATTTCTAAAGTTTAAATTAGTATAGGTAACTAAATAAAAAAATAAACATAACATAAATATAAAGTAAATTTGTAATAAACATACTTTTATTTTATTAAAATAATTATGTTATTTCTGTTTTACCAAAATAGCAAATAACAAAGATTATCTAGATATAAATGCAGAGACGAGGTGAGTATTGCCATTGCATTCAATGTAACCATACCACCATCCTAGTAGGGACAGTCCGGATAACATTTTCAAAAAGTATGTGAATGTAATTATTAGCAATTTGGCATAGTTGTAAGTATAGTACTCCACTCCAAGTACGTACTGCTCGGGGAAAATAACTGTGCACCCGGCGCTGTCACGTCACTCTGTCGTTCGTCTTGCTCGGGACAAACGTAGGGCGCCGCGCGGGTAGGCAGAAGTGGGTTCGCAATCCAGCGAGGTGCACATTTATTTTGACCGTGTTGTACCTCTATTACATCTCCGGATGCGGAGATGTAATTTTTTGGGTCTGTTTTGTGGTAGTGCGTCATGTACGAATACTTTACTAATTTCGCCTAATACAATATAATGGTTTATCTATACTTACAAACATACATTTATATTGTAGCCCCGTCTGTACAGAACAGGAGAAAAAGGCAACTCCGCTTATTGGTCATGAAAATATGGACATAAGTACCGACAGGTAAATGCATAGGTACCTAATTTAATATTCCGACTTTAGTATTATTTAAAAATATTTTTATTATTATTTTATCAGTAGATTTCGCATTATAATATCAGCAGCCTAATTGCGTAAGTGAATTCGGAAAGGCAAAGTGTCTTACCCCATGAATGAGTATGAACAATCGACCAATGACATAGACGGAAATCCACATCGCGTATTTCATCTCGCGTGTTATTGGTCAATTGTTTATCAGGGCAAAGGGTATGTATGGATGGACTCCATGAAAGAATATGAACAATCGACCAATCACATAGACGAAAATCCACATCGCGTCTTTCATCTCGGTTGTGATTGGTTAATTGTTCATGTTCTTTCATGGGGTCAAACCCTTTGCCTTGCCGAATTCACTTACGCAATTAGGCTGCTGTTTATAGTTTTTATACATTTTTACTAGTAAAAGAGTATTTATTTATATATTATAAAGAGTTTTATATTTGGCACCACCAGGCGCGGATACCGGGGGGAGGGGTTGGGCAGGGGAAATGGTTTTCATGTGGGCTATTTATTGCTTTTGATTTTAGTAATACCTATTTTTTTTAAACATTAAAATATTAATATTATTTTAAAATATAGTTAGTAAAATAATAATTTAAATAATAATTGCCATATTTATGCATATGAGTGTTTGGTATTTGGTTGTTGTATGAAATAAGCATCTCATGATGTTTTTATTTTAGATGTTTGAGTGACAGCCTGACAGCAAAGGAGACACTGTTAAAACCTTAGATTGCATTAAATCATGATAAAACATTAGCATAGATTGTTTCGGTGTATTTATCATTGTAATTATATTTCAGTTCTGCAGAAATTTAAACAACTATATCTGAGGGGGATCCATCATCCTTTCACAAAGTGACCGAAAATGAGGAACAGTCCCTACTAGGTGAACAATGATTTTAACATAGTCGGCTCATATGAATATTTATATGATATATTCTTGTAGAACGCAAAAGAAAACAAGAAGGAGAATAAGAAAAGAAAAATAAACGAAGGAAAAAGCGAGCAATAGCGATAGACACTAGTACACAAGACGACATAATACAAGAAAGACAGGACAATACAAAGAAACACATCGTATAGATATTAGTGTTCTCGGTTTTGAGGAGTTTTAAAGCTAATAAAATAATGTTAATAATTCACATCATTTTATTACAAGTACCCCCCCCCCACTCCTGGATCCGCCAGTGCACACAAATCAATTGTCTTTATTTTATGTTTTTATCACTTGTTAAAAATAAAATAATGTTAATAATTCACATCATTTTATTTCAAGTGTCCTGTGCTCCCCTCCCCCCTGAATCCGCTCATGCTCACAAATCACATGTCAATATTTTATGTTTTTATCACTTGTTAAAAATAAAATAATGTTAATAATTCACATCATTTTATTTCAAGTATCCCCCCCCACTCCTGGATCCGCCCATGTACACAAATCACATGTCTTTATTTTATGTTTTTATCACTTGTTAAAAATAAAATAATGTTAATAATTCACATAATTTTATTTCAAGTATCCCCCCCCCACTCCTGGATCCGCCCATGCACACAAATCACATGACTTTATTTTATGTTTTTATCACTTGCTAAAAATAAAATAATGTTAATAATTCACATCATTTTATTTCAAGTGTCCTGTGCTCCCCTCCCCCCTGAAGCCGCTCATGCTCACAAATCACATGTCAATATTTTATGTTTTTATCACTTGTTAAAAATAAAATAATGTTAATAATTCACATCATTTTATTTCAAGTATCCCCCCCCACTCCTGGATCCGCCCATGTACACAAATCACATGTCTTTATTTTATGTTTTTATCACTTGTTAAAAATAAAATAATGTTAATAATTCACATAATTTTATTTCAAGTATCCCCCCCCCACTCCTGGATCCGCCCATGCACACAAATCACATGACTTTATTTTATGTTTTTATCACTTGCTAAAAATAAAATAATGTTAATAATTCACATCATTTTATTTCAAGTGTCCTGTGCTCCCCTCCCCCCTGAAGCCGCTCATGCTCACAAATCACATGTCAATATTTTATGTTTTTATCACTTGTTAAAAATAAAATAATGTTAATAATTCACATCATTTTATTTCAAGTATCCCCCCCCCACTCCTGGATCCGCCCATGCACACAAATCACATGTCTTTATTTTATGTTTTTATCACTTGTTAAAAATAAAATAATGTTAATAATTCACATCATTTTATTTCAAGTGTCCCGTGCCCCCCCTCCCCCCTGAATCCGCCCATGCACACAAATCACATGTCTTTATTTTATGTTTTTATCAGTTGTTATTATTTTTACACTATTTACCTATCACTTGTTACCTTTACGTTACTTGTTACCTTTTCACGTCTAAACCACTAAGCGGAATACAATGAAATTTGGCAAGGAGATAGATGGCATCCTGAGGAAGGACATAGGCTATATATAGTATTTTATTGTTTTTATTGGTAGGTACGTAGGGTATGGTAGAGTTGGGTGGAGTAGGTAGGGTAGGTAGGTAGGTAAGGTAGAGTAGGTAAGGAACGAAGCCGCGGGGGACAGCTAGTTGCCCATATATGAATGAGCACATTGATTACTTACGTAAATATATAAACCACTAGCTTCTGCTAGCGGCTACACCCGCGTGTTGTGTTTTGTTGCTCCAAGGGAACATTTTACCGGGATGAAATAAATGTGATATTCCGAACTATAATCTGTCTCTGTGCCAAGTTTCACCCAGATCCGTTCCCCCGTTCTGGTGTGATTGAGGAACAAATATCCATCCATTCATCCATACTTTCGCATTTTTAATATTCGTAGGATCTCACCACTAATAAAATAATATTTATTTTCAGAATGCTACCTTATTATTTCTCACTACATAAAAACAAAAACAGTCAGTAGTCCTCGCCGTCTGAAGCGTATGGTTACCCTACGAAATTACGAGCGTGTAGTTGCGGGGTCGCGGGGGTGCGGCGCAAGCTCCTCCCAATCGCTCAAGGTCGCTGGGGCGTGATGTCGCCTTAAGTAATTATATCCTACCGACTTCCAAATAAAAAAAACTACAAAGTGAAAAATAACTTTCTTTTTGGCAGTCGATGTCTTTCGTATGTACTATTTTATTTGCGTTATGGACACCGAGTTCTAAAAAGAGAGTTATTTTTCACTTTGTAGTTTTTTTATTTGGAAGTCGGCATTGATGTATTAAAAAGAGGAAGATACGGGACTGCTCACAGCGAGTGAATGCCCGTAGCGGGTACTCAGTCGCGCACGGCACATTGTTGTTCACACAGCTCATTAATTTCAGTGTTTTTATGATTTTTTTTTGCAATAAATACGCATCAAAATGACTTCTTGTGTAGCTAAACAGTGTTTAAATAATACCAGGAAGAAAAATAAATCACACGGGATCACTTACCACTCGTAAGTACAGTTAAAAAGGTTAATTTGTTGAAAATTACAATAATATTTAATGTTTGCTTCGCCATATTTGTGAGAGCGAGATAGATATTACAAACATGCGTGAGAGACACGATACGCACATATTGCAATGGCATTTTATTCATAATAGTAAACATTCGGCCAACATTCGGCGGCTAACGCGATATCGCTCGCACTACAGCGCTGTCTCCTATCTCTGTCCTTGTCTATCGGTAACTGTAGGGTTGGGACTGGTGATGACAATGAACACAGATGAGTGAATTTCGGCGCATGTAGTCGTGCGCCGAGCCCAGGTTTTCTGATTGCGATGTTAGTGCGTAACGTATCTTCCTCTTTTTAATACATCAATGGAAGTCGGTAGGATTTTCTTGTAAAAAAAGCGTTTTATTTTTCGCTTTTTAGTTGTACCTACCTAATAGGCAAGTTGTGTAGTAAGGTACTTATCTACCAATATATACCCAGAATATCATGAAAGAACATAACCGGTGAAATGAGTGTACCAAGGAGAACTGTACACATCTGCGTACCCCTTTAGAGAGTGCTGGCGTGATGTTATGTTATGAAATGGTGTAAACAATAAACAGACATGCAATTGCAGCAATCACGAGAGATTTGCCGTTATTTATTGAAGAGTTCTGTTGTATATCTCCGAAGTTCTTCATCAGAGCAATAAAAAAAAATGTTCATATTAAATTTCAATATCAATTATTGATTGCAAAAAATAATATGTCAAATGTATAATTTAAATTTTAATATGAATATTCATTAAATTGATTAAAATAATGATTGAAAATAAAAAATAAAACACCACACCCACATAATTATTATTATGTTTAAGTCTTATGTAAGAGAAGGCGAGTCTGTCGCCAATGAAAGAAATTACTGTTAAAACACTAAATACTATAACTAATCTCTGGTCACAATTTCAACGCAAATCATTGTTAATAAGTTAAAAAACTTTTTATCAGTTAAAAAATCTTTTGTTTATTTTATTATCCTGCATTTATTTATTCGTCATTTGAACGAATATTAAATGCATAGAATAAAATTGTTTGCTTTGAAAAGATAATCTCTGAGAATACTGGCCCCCTCCCTAGCCAAGTTATAAACGTTTCGTATCGAATCTCTTTCTATTTGTTTCCACACGTGACTTTGTCATTCCCATACATCTACTGATCCAAATATGTAAATTCTATACCTTAGTCTGGGAATCCCTCTCTTGGCATATTTTTTTAGGCATAATACTGTTTGGCATAACATTTTCGCATAACTTTTTTAAGCGTGATAATACTGCGGCATAATAATACTTTGTTATTATGCAAAGGTTAGCATAACTGTAATTTGGTCTAATTAGCTTTGTCATAATTCGGAGTTGCATAATATTTATTCATCATAATAATTTTACATACCCATTTGAACAAAAAACTACGGGTAAAATGCCAATTTACAAAATATTGAAAATTTTAATATCGATTTGAAACGATTGAAAATTGTTTTTACCTAAGCTTAAAATTTCTAATTGAATGTACCTATTTTATATAAGGACTCAAATTAATTAGGTTAAGTTTCGGCGGGGTAGACCTTTTCTTTGGACTACCTGTAGCCCGGTGTCGAGGTCCACCAGTTCTTCGCTTGTGTCTGGCTGAATTCCTGTAGCCACCTGCGTATTTGGTTGAAGGGGATGGGTACAACAGGTTCGGGTCCATAGACCGCCGTACTGGATCCTGGTCTCGCAAGGTCGTCAGCCGCGTCGTTACCCAGCGATCCGCTGTGCATCTTTATTTACCGACTTCAATGTTCGATTTTCATGTATGTTTTTTTTTTAAATGTATTTTCACCGATATCTCCGTCAATTGTAGACTGATTTTGTTTGGACAAGTATGTTTCGAAATTGGTCCCATTTTTAACCCCCGCCGGAAAAAGAAGGGGTGTTATAAGTTTCACGTGTGTTGCTGTGTATCTGTGTGTCTGTCTGTGGCATCATAGCGCCTAAACGGATGAACCGATTTCGATTTAGTTTTTTTTGTTTGAAAGGTAATTTTGTCGAGAGTGTTCTTAGCTATGTTTGAATAAAATCGGTGCAGCCGTTCAAAAGTTATGGGCATTTTACTGTTTGAATCGGGGTGTTTTCGCAAGATAAATGCGTCGGGGGTTTTTAAATTGTGAAATTTTACTTGTAATTTGGTGAAGATCTGATGAACAGCTTCGGAGAACTCTTATAAATAACGGCAAATCATTCGGGATTACTGCAATCGCATGTCTGTTTATTGTTTATACTATTTCATAACATAACATCACGCCAGTACGCTCTAAAGGGGTACGCAGATCTCTGATTTCACCGGTTATGTTCAAGTTTCATGTTATTCGGGTAATCTATTCTAACGTTATAGGTACCTTACTAAACATCTTGCCTATTTTAGGTAGGTACAACTCAAAAGGGCAAAATAAAAAAAGTTTGTTTCCCACTTCAGATTAGATACAGTAATTTGTTCTAGTGCGTTGTGACATTCTAGTATTAGTTTCGATGTAATATTATGTAATATATTACTGTGAAGTGTTACTTTGTAACACAAATCACCCCACGTGTATGAAAATACATTATCATTTGTTTAGTAATTAGAGATAGCCTTTACTCAAAAAGGTTATCATAATAAAGCTTGTAGTGTTTTGTTTTTCATCTATTCTTGAGAAAAAAGAGCCGTATCAAAAATTTCAAAATTAGATACTTACTGATGACCTTTTTAAGGTCAAGAACAGTAGACCAGTCTATATTTTTTTTTTAAGTTTTGTAAAAATTGTGTAGTTTTAAAATTAATATTCACAATGTGAATGTCAATACAGGTCTTGCTTTTTATCCGACTGCCGAAGGAGGGTAATGTGTTTATCAGTCTATGTATGTGTTCCTATGTGGCGTTTTAGAGGCCAAACGCGTTGGCCGATTTTGATGATTCTTACGTCAATCGATTCGTCTTAACCCTGCGAGTGTCACTGCCTACATTAAAAATAGAAAAGAAAAAGAAAAAACGGATTTTGGGTGCCATTTTGTGGGAGATTCTTTTTTTTTCTTCCATACCCATCGCGTTGGGTAATAAAATAAAGGGTTTTAAGAGGTTATATCAAAAATATGTAACACATATATTTAAATGTACCTTATTCAAAAAAAATATAAATAAAAAAAGGTAATTAAAACAATCAAAAAACCCGACTGCTTAGCAAGCGAACTAAAAGACTTAAACAAGTAGAAAATCATGCTGTGCAGTCGGAGGATACGGTATGTTGGCGAGCTGGCTGATCAAAACCAGATGTATCCTCCGACTGCACAGCATGATTTGCTTATTGTTTACGTCTTTTTAGTTCGCTTTTTAAGCAGTCGGGTTTTTTGATTGTTTTAATTACATTTTTATAAAATTATTTCAATACAAGAGTTTTTTACCCCCTTGCTGTTGCGGGTGGGTAATGTTTTTGTAACTACTTATTCATGGATAAATCATTTGCTAAAACACCAACTCCAAATGGGGTTGTGCTATTTACAAGACTTAGCCAGATATACTAAGAATACTTGCTCATAGCACAGATAATATAATACTAGCATACAGATGCCTCATCCCATACAAAGAAACCGTGCCACGGCATTTTCCATCTGATTATACCGATATTTTTTTGTAAATCGATCGCGTTCGGTTCCGTTCAACGGCGGTATATAGATCACCATCTAATAATCAATCCATATCGATAGATAAATCAAACAATCAGTATAATCAGTACAGTACGTCGGGACAGTGTTTTTTTATGTGATGAGACACCACGCTCATAGTATATTAAAAAAGCATATTATAAAATCAAGGACTACTACGTTGAAGATAAAAAAAATTGGCTTTAGCTCCTTCTGCGCATGCGGCTTCCCTGGTAACTCATAAACGGCACAAATATGTGGTTGTCTCTAACTATTCTCAATCTCATTAATTCTTTGCTTTTTTTTTCCTTCTTTTGATTATTCTTTTTGTGCCACATGTTAGATTTAGTCTTTTTTTTATTTTACTTTTGTATAGATTCCTTTACCGATTGTTTTGTAAATGTGTGAACATTGTAGGCCTTCTAGATGCTTGTTAACATTTGTTAACTTTTTAACTCGTTTTATTTTCTTTTGTTTAAATAATTTGTAATCTTTTTTTTTTTTTTTTTTCTTACATCTTATTGTCGGGCCTACGTTGTCCCCACATATCTAAGTACTAATGCTGTAACAAGGAAATATTGTAAAACCAAACCATTTTTTTAAAAGAGTAACCATGTAGTTTCTTGCCGGGTCTTCTCCATAGGAAACGACCAACCCGAACCGTGCACCTTTTGTCGACGTTTTATAAGTGCCTATGTAGGCCTATATCAAAAAAAAAAATTGATTTTGATTTTATCTGGTTTTAAGTTAACAAAAGCAAAAGCTGAGTTTTCAATTGAACAGCAGGTTCACAGATCGATGGCAAATTTTTCAATTTGAGGATTAGTTTATATTTATATTATGGCCAAGGATACAATTGTAGTTAATTTTGTAGGCTGAGTTTACCTGAACAAAAACTGTCCCTGAATGAGGGTTATATTTTTGTAGTTATCAAAGGATTATTTACGTTGTGCTGTTATAGGCAAGTTTGCATTACATACTGGGATCAGGGCTCAGATACCCCTGAGTAGCCGATTTTAAAATGATAATAACGTCTAAACTGCTAGTTGTAACTTTTTGGAATAATATATGTTTTATTAGACCATTTTCTTAATAATTTGATCTAAGAAAATTTTGGGTTTTATTCGTATAACATAGTGTAATTAATTTGTAAAGTTATATCTAACACGGACAAAACAAGTAAAATTTCAAAATTTAAAAAACCCTCGTCACATTTATTTTGATTCAAACATAGCTAAGAACACTCTCGACAAAATTACCTTTCAAACAAAAAAAAACTAAATTAAAATCGGTTCACCCGTTTAGGCAGTATGATGCCACAGACAGACACACAGCAACACACGTGAAACACCCCTCTTTTTCCAGCGGAGGTTAAAAACGACAATCGCTCCAAAACCGCCGGGCGTATTTTATTTAATAAAATTGACACAATCTCAAAGACAATTTAATTATCTTTTTTTTTTAAGTCTGAATAATAAGAAAATACTGAATTTTGGGTCGCGCGGGTGTGAACTGTGAAACGAGTGCGCGTTTTGTTCTCTCAAGGTCCTTGGTGACTGTCATCGTTTTAACCAAGTCAGTAATTGAATTTACACATAAAAAGCTTAGTTTACAACAGAAAATTTAACATTAAAACAACTAAGTTACCTGATCTGTGTCAGTAGGTCCTCCCATGTTGAGCATAATAATAGCTGTTCTAGGTCTCTCATCATACTTGAGATGTTTTGAAGACAAAGAGAAAGAAGCTGTCCTGGGTACACGGGTGAAGGCTGTGCGACCTGAAACCATATGATCAAGAAATAAATGAAAGGACATAAACACTCTTCTTGTATATAAAAATGAATCGCTATTTCCCTTGGTCACACCATAACTTGAGAATGGCTTTACTGATCTCATTCTTTTTTTTTGAGTTTTTTAATTCTTTGTAGAAGGTTCTTATGGCAAGTGATAGGTTGGGAAGTAGATCAGATAGGTATGTAGGTAGATAGATTGGGTAAGTAGGTTGGATACATGGGATAGGATAGGTAAGGTAGGGTAGGTAGGGTACTAGGGTAGGTAGGGTACTAGGGTAGGTAGGGTACTAAGGTAGGTAGGGTACTAGGGTAGGTAGGGTAGGGTAAGAACGGTAGGCAGTTGATGGAAGTGAAACCGCGGGCAGAGCTAGTCTATACCAATATTATAAAGAGGAAAGATTTTTTTGTTTGTTTGTTTGTACCGAATAGGCTCCGAAACTACTGGACCGTTTTCAAAAATTCTTTCACCGTTAGGAAGCTACACTATCCCCGGGTGACATGGGCTACTTCTTATTCCTGTATTCCCATGGGAACGGAAACTACGCGGGTGAAACCGCGAGGCGTCCGCTAGTTATAAATGTATGTTTACACTAGGTTCTGCTAGCCACATGCAGCATGTCGAAAACGATCCCAATGGAACATATTCCTGCGATAAAAAGTATCCTATGTGCTATTTCAGACTATAATCCATATCTGTGCTAAATTCCATCTAGATCCGTTGAGTAGTTTTTGCATCAAAGAGTAACGAACATACAAACACACTCACAAACTTTTGCTTTTATAATATTAGTAGAAAGTTGGATTTGTTATAGATAAAAATATCAGCCCATAACTACGACTACGCCAAAAAGTCATCATCATCAATCTAGCCTTTTTTTCAAATATGTAGGTCCGTTCCAGTCTAACTGGATACAGCTGAGTACCAGTATTTCTCATGGAGCGACTGCCTATCTGACCTCCACAACCCAGTTAGAGACTGGGTGACAAAATACTCCTTGGAAAGAGTGACTGGAATGTCCCTTCTCATACAGAGGGGAAATAAGTCTGTAATTATTATAATTAGTCTGTGTTTCCCGATAGCTACAATCTAGGGGTCTTTAAGTCAAGAGTGAATAGGTTTTTTCTAGGCAAGCGTGCTTCACCGTCGACCACATCATCGCTTACCATCAGGTGAGATAGTGGTCAAGCGCAAGCCTATTGACGATTAAAAAAAAAAAAAACTTTGATTTTTGTTGTACGGTAGATGATTTTAAATGTGGAATGAAAAATGAATGGACACTGTGAGGAGTGATATGAAAGTAAAGAGAGTCAATGATAGTGTGACGGGAGACAGGACAGTATGGAAGAGGATAATTGTTGCGCCGATCCCAAGTAACATAGGATAAGGGCAGGAAGATGATGATGATTTTGTTGTTTGGTAAGTCAAAGTCAAATATATTTATTCAATTAGGCCAATAAACGGCACTTTTGAACATCACATAAATTAAAATTTACAAGTACCTAATAAAAAAAAAAAACACATTCTACCGTGTACAGTGGGTAATTAATTTTACATTTTCAAACAATGTGTCTTGCACCACAAGTTTTTGAAGTATATTATTATATGCTCGGAAAGGAACTATTTAATTATGAAATTAAACATACCTTGTTAATATCAGGCCATGCCTGTTATAATTAGTAAGATCAAAAAATATTTCCGGGCATAACATACCTATCTAGTTTTCTAATCAGAATCATCTTTTTGACGAAGAGGTTAAACATAATATTAACCATCTGTACATTTTATATTAGGAGTCAACATAGTTATATTATTCTGTAGTTCAAACTGATGTATACATGCATTCTTAAAATAATATCACAAAACTTTCCATATACAATATAAAGATTGAAATTTTTACATAACAAATTTTATTTAGGTCATGTTTATCGCGTATCGTACTTTTTTTAATACGATATTGATACAGTTGTTGGCAATATTTACTGCCAATAAATATTAATTAGTAAAAGTTAACACATTTGGTACAGAAGTTTACAGAACAATATAATTTGCCATGAAAAATAGAGATGTAAAAAAAATTTTTTAGCGAAGTTTTGTACTTACTTATTGAGGTAAGCATTTTAATGACTGACACAAAAACAGGAATGTTTTAATTAGTGCGTAAATTAAGAATGCTTTAAAATAAATGCAATACGTTTATAATTGAATTGTTATTTGAATTTAATTATTTTTTTTCACGTATCATCACTTGCCGGAAAATTGACATTTGACAACTGGCCGAATGAATGATGACCGATTGACTTTTTTTTTTTTTTTTTTTTATCTTCTGGCTTCGCACGGTTTGTGCATTCAGCCAATGTCACGTCAGGTTGTTTTTATTAAGTAATAAAGGTAGGGAAACCAAATTTAAATATATATGAGTTAAATTTAACGGAATTTAGGAAAGGACGGATATTGGATCAGTATATTTTAATGGTAATGGGGTAACAAATAAATAATGAGTAGATTACAATGAGGTAAATTACAGCTTAATATTATTTAAGGTGATGAATGAGACTATACATTTATACACTGGAAAGCTATTTGTACAAAGTAAAGAAAGTATTGAGGTAGGAAAAGGAATACGAAGGGACAAGAGGTCACAGAGAAAGGAAGAACGGTCATGTAAAGGACAGGAGAAAAATATGTGATCTAAGTCACCTACGTCTGTTCCACACGAGCAATTGGGGTCGTCAATGATATGAAGTTTGGCAAGGTGGGCTGGAGAGCAAACATGGCCCAGTCTTAACCGTATTAAAATGGAAGTCTCCACCTTGCCAAACTTTGCCCTGCCAAACCACGGTTTTTCAGGAATCTCGGGTTGGATAAAAGACAAGTAACGGCCTTTGGATTTGCTGCTGATATCCCAAGCTACCTTCCAAGTGTCACGGAGAAAATTCTTTGGCAGCGTCTCGAGGTCATAGCTAAAGTTCTTATATGGAACTAAGTCCCCACATTGCACCGCGTCACCAGCAAGTGCATCTGCTACATCATTGCCATTAATTCCAGAATGGGCTGGAATCCAGGCAAATAGCAGTGTGTTACCCTCAGAGATGGTTTTGAACGCAAGTTCTCTTATTGCATAAATTATAGGAGACTGAAATTTGTGTTCGAAAGGGGATTTACTGATGGCTAGAAGAGCACTCTGTGAATCAGTAAAAATTATATTTTTTTTAAGCTTAAAAACACGTGAATATTCTAAAGCTTTTAGAATTCCAAAACATTCTCCAGTAAAAACAGAAGTCTCCGGAGGCAGTTTGATTTTTTGCACAATTTTGTATTGAGTATGGAAGGTACCAACCCCTACACAACCTGTAGGAGAACGCTTGGCAGCATCCGTAAAAATATGGTGGCAGTCGGAATGTTCAATCAGAAATGTATTAAAATTTAAATGACAATCGGGATCTGACTTACTTACGCAGTTATATTTAATACTGGGAGTGAACAGTAAACTCTCATAACTATTGTTAAATAGGGGAAGTTTATTTGAACGGTGAATAGGTGAAGAAAGTGAGAGGATTTTTTTATAGCTTTCAACTAAACAAGGAGCACGTTTATGGGACCAGTAAACTGAAGATTCAAATTGAAACATTAAAGATTCCAGTTTAGGAATGAGAGGGTGAGTTGAGAACTGAAGAATCCGGAATAAATATTTATCAGACAGGTATTGTCTTCTGAGGCTTAAAGGAGCTTCCCCACATTCGATTTGTAATGCATTAATGGGACTAGATTTCATGGCACCCGAAATAATGCGTAATGCTTTTGACTGGATTCGATCCAACTTTTTAAAAGCCATAACACTACCAGGTTCTAGAACAAACAATCCATAATCCAGAATGCTTCTGATGATTGCGTTGTAAATGAGTTTTAAAGAATAGGGATGTGCTCCCCACCATACACCTGAGAGGCATCTGAGCATATTTAAGTGATTTTCGCATTTATTAATAATAAAGTCGCAATGAGGAACCCAGCTTAATTTAGAGTCAAATATTACACCTAGATACCTGAATTTATCTTTAACTGGAATTAGCATTCCCTTAAAGAAAAGGTTTACTACGGGAATAATTCTCTTCCTGGTGAATAAAACAGCCGCGCTTTTAGACGTGGACAAATCCAAACCATTTAAATATAACCATGACTCTAAAGTAGATAAAGCAGAATTTATAGCACAACTAGCTTGTTCAACAGATTCACTTGAAGAATATAATAATAAATCGTCAGCATATTGAAGAACCTTAACATGACTAGATAAGGAAGAGTCCAAATCAAAAGTGTAAATATTGTAAAGAATGGGACTCAGCACAGAACCCTGTGGGAGACCTCTCCATACAAGATAGGTGACATCATGATCTCCAATTAACATGTTAACAGAGCGTTCAGTCAGGATGTTAATAATAAAATTCGTTAAATTCGAGGGAACCTCCAAGGCTTTTAATTTATTTTGTAAAACTGATAATACGACATTATCATAAGCTGCATTAATATCTAGGAAAACTGCAACAGTGGATTGGTTATCAGAGAAGGATAGCCGAATATCGGATGAAAAAATACTTAAGCAGTCAGTGGTGCTTTTACCTTTTCTAAAGCCATATTGTGATTCCGCCAAAAGGCCCTTACTTTCAACATACCTGATATAACGCAATAAGATAAATAAAAATTCACCGTAGAACATTTTAGGACTTGTATTTCCAAGATAATAAATTGACATGACGTGACAACTAAATGACATGCTTCATCTTTTTTATTAAATGGCAAGGAGGTTTCAAAGAAGCCTTTACAACATTTCTCCCTTCCTAAGTGAATTACATCTCCTCAATGAGTCTGCGAGGTGGCATGCCTAAACGCTTGCTGCGACGGGGTTGCAGCTGCCTGGTACTGGTGTCTGGTATAGCATGATTAGCAGATGTTGGAGGTGTTTGGAAAGTAGGCTCAACTGGCAGCTCAGCAATCGGTGGTTCAACTATCAATGGTGTTTGAAATGAAGATCCCACTGGTAAATCATCTGGTTCGCGATCATCGTCTATAGGTAGAGAATCTCCTGGCAGCTCAGGTGTGGGTGAGAGAACTAAAACGCGAGGCCGTATATGATCCGCATGACGACGCTTTTCCTCCCCACTGGGTGTAGTGACGACATAGGAATATCGGTGAGTGCGTGCTGAAATAGTAGCAGGCTGCCAAATCTTGTCTAAGCGAGTTTTGATGAAAACTCTCTCTCCCGGACGATAGTTGGGTGAAGTCGACGCAATATTGCCTTGTACTTGTTTAAATTGTAGCTCTCTTCTATTGTTGGGCCGGATGTTTGAGAGAAGACAGTTCAATTGCCGACCAAACATCATTTGTGACGGGGACTTCCCTGTGGTACTATGAGGGGTATTCCGGTAGGAAAACAGAAATTCATTTAGTCGATTTTTAGCAATTCCTTCACTGGATAGCATTCTGGTCTTGAATGTCCTCACAAGGCGTTCCGCCAAGCCATTTGTCCTCGGGTGGTATGGTGCTGACGTGACATTTACTATTCCATGGTTTCTACAGTACTCTTTGAACTCATGGGATGTGAATTGTGGGCCGTTGTCAGAAACAATCATTTCAGGAAGACCAAATGTAGAAAAAAATGGCATCACAGTCATCACTCTCAACTAGCGATGACAGCGACGACGAAATTATATGTGCTGTTAAAGGCAGCAAAGATTGCAAGAAAATAGATGTCTACATCAACGGACGTAGGTGTACCATGGACTGGGACCCAGGCTCAACTTATTCCATTATTAGCACAACATTTTGGAAACAGATTGGAACACCGACCCTAACAGAAGCTCCAAAACTGACAGCCTACGGCAACAATAAACTTAAACCTAAAGGCGTTACAGACGTGACAGTAGAAGTTGGAGACAGAAAAATCCTACTTCCCGTTGTGGTGATGAGAGATGCCGACCCGATGCTTTTTGGATTACGTTGGAGTGAGATGTTTGACATGACCTTCCCAA
Source organism: Orthosia gothica (assembly GCA_949775005.1). NCBI lineage: Eukaryota > Metazoa > Arthropoda > Insecta > Lepidoptera > Noctuidae > Orthosia > Orthosia gothica. Next base: position 52,583,884 of record OX459034.1, on the reverse strand, counting down.
AGTCAGTCTACTCAATCAGAACGGGACCAACTACAATGAAACAGGTTTTAGACTCTCATGCTTCTCTCTTCGACGGCAAACTGGGGAAAGTAAAGAACTATCTAGTCAACATACATATTAAAGCGGGGGCAGAACCAGTACACATGCCAGCTAGACCCATCAAATTTAACATGAGAAAAAACATTGAACAAGAATTAGAACGCCTAATCTCAGAGGGCATAATTCACCCAATTGACCCTAACATAACACCTATCGAATGGGCTACACCTACAGTAAATATAGTCAAACCAACTGGACAAATACGAATATGTGGTGACTATCGTAGTACCATAAACTCGGTACTTATCAAACATTTACACCCAGTTCCCATCTTCGACCAGTTGCGACAACATCTATCAAACGGCAAGATGTTTTCAAAAATAGATCTCAAGGATGCATACTTACAGTTCGAAATAGCACCAGAGTCAAAAAAATACTTGACGTTGGCCACTCACAAAGGCTATTTTCAATATAACAGAATGCCTTTTGGAATTGCAACAGCGCCTTCAATTTTCCAACATTACCTGGACAAACTTCTGGGTGACCTATCTAACGTAGCAGTATACTTCGATGACATAGCAATAGCGGGCAAGAACTTACAAGAGCACTTACAACTCCTTTCCACGGTATTTGACCGATTGGAGAAAGCAGGACTCAAAGTCAACCTAAAAAAGTGTTCATTTCTTCAGAAGGAAATAGAGTACCTTGGCCATACTATTGATCCAAACGGAATACGCCCAACGAAAACTAAAATTGAAGCAATAACAAATGCTGTTCAGCCTACTTTCCAAACACCTCCAACATCTGCTAATCATGCTATACCAGACACCAGTACCAGGCAGCTGCAACCCCGTCGCAGCAAGCGTTTAGGCATGCCACCTCGCAGACTCATTGAGGAGATGTAATTCACTTAGGAAGGGAGAAATGTTGTAAAGGCTTCTTTGGTCCTGTGATGAAAGCTCGACCGCTCTTAATGCAGCATGATTCAAAATGTCCCTCAATGCCACACGCGTCACATGTATGGTTTTTGGCCACGCACATGTCTAACTTGTGTTTATCGTGTTTCCCACAACGTAGGCATTGATCTGAATGTATTTTACGAGGAGAGCTGCTTTGTCGGTGTTTTGTGTCTCGACTTACATGTTTCCTGATTCTGTGTATACTTGTTCCGGGTGTATCGTATTCAGCTTGCTCTCGTGATTGAGCTACCGAGAAAATTTGTATAAAACTAACCTCTTTTGTTATACCATCATATGTTTCTTGAAGGTCGGGCCATTTCTGTTTTAAATCCGTTTCTAATTCAGTGTGGTTCAGGCCAGTTGCAAATCGGTCTCGTAGTTGGCGTTCCACGAGTTGGTCGTCATATCCACAGTCCCTGCTTAACTGTTTCAGCCTGTTAGCGTAGTGTTCCATTGACTCCGTGTTCTCTCTAATACAACTCCAAAATTCAGTTAATGCTCGGTATCTTGTTTTTTTAATTCGATATATGTCCAATAGTTTTCTTTTAATATCAGAAAAAGTGCTAGCATCAAAGTTTGGTATAAGTGCTACTTTGACGTCTCGATATATTTCTGGAGTAAGGCAACTAAGCAGTAGGTCTTTTTTTATGTTGATGTCTATTGACAGTATTTGGCATTTGGCGTCGAAATAATCGATGAAATCTTCGATTCGACAACTGTCTGGGTCGAATTTTCCTACGTCAAAGTTTTTGAGTATCGATATCTTGTTTGTGGTGTTGGATGTTTCCGACTGGGTAGGTGTTCCATCCCTTGTTGCTGACGGTGTTCCATCATGTAGTTTTGTTACAAGTAACTGCAGTATTTGCGTGATTTGTTGTTGTTGTTCTTGCTGCACGCGTAAAAAATCGTTAAATTGCTCTTGGTTCATCCTCGTCGCCAATTGATATAACGCAATAAGATAAATAAAAATTCACCGTAGAACATTTTAGGACTTGTATTTCCAAGATAATAAATTGACATGACGTGACAACTAAATGACATGCTTCATCTTTTTTATTAAATGGCAAGGAGGTTTCAAAGAAGCCTTTACAACAATACCATTCTAGGCGATTCTTAATTAAGTGTTCTGCTAATTTCATCAGAATTGAAGACAAAACTATGGGTCGGTACGAGGCAGTATCCGATGGAGTTTTATTTGGTTTAAGGAATGGCAACACCATTTGACGTTTCCATTCAACTGGGATGTTTCTTGTAATCATGATAGAATTAATAAGTTCTAAATAATAATTGAGGACATTGTCATTCAAATTAGCAAAAAAGGAATATGGGATGCCATCAATGCCCGGCGCAGAATCCTTAGTTCTATGAATAACACCCTTTAATTCAGTGAGAGAGAAAGGAAGATCTAGCGTCGAATGTGTGTCTGAAGTGTCTTGGTTATTAGATAAAGATAAGGGAGACAGGATAGGGTTAATAGCCTCAGGTACCCAAGGAGGAGCTAATTTATCTAAAAAGTCACTGGCTAAAGAATCAGGAATAGGAGAAGGGTTGTGGTAAATAGACCTAAATCTACGAATATTGCGCCAGACAATCGTAGGGTGAGTATTCGGTGAAATTGATGAGCAAAAGTTACGCCAAGATTCAAATTTTTTCTTCTTAAATATTTTAGAAGTTTCATTAATTATGCTACTTACGGTTTCAAAATTAATATCAGACATATCATGGTTATAGTTAAATTCAGCCTCTTTACGTTTTTTAATCAATTCTGTGCACTCTGAGTCCCACCATGGAGGTGAAGGAATTGTGCTCATGTTGCTATTTTTTACAGGAAAAACTTCATCTGCCGCTGCAATTAATATGTGTGCTAAAGCTTCAGCACAACTATTTTCATTGCCATCAGCAATAACAGGCAAGGTGCAAAGTTTTCTGTCAACAATGTTTCTAAATTTGTCCCAGTCATTAGTATTTTTATTAGGTAGTTTATGTTTTAAATTAGATCTCCTTAATGGTGCCTTTGGTTTAGAAAGAGGATAAGAAATGATTATTGGGAAATGGTCACTACCATAAGTGGAGTTTAGAATATCCCAAGTTAATGAAGAAGCTAAGCTTGGTGAACAGATAGAAAGATCAATTGCACTTTGGTTCTGATTGGGACTACAACGACGTGTAGCAGCTCCTGAGTTCAAAATGCATAAATTATGTAGGTCTATTATATCTAGTAATTCATCCCCATAACAAGTAGAAGTCGAACAACCCCACAATTGGTGATGACAATTAAGGTCCCCCAATATTAAGAATGGCTTTGGAAGAAAAGAAAAGAGATTATTCATCTCTTGCAGAACTGAAGAAGAAGGGTGAGGAACATAAATAGAAACAAGACAAGTATGATGCACTTTAATAGCTACAATTGAAATTTCCTCACTGTGAGGAGGTAATGTAATAATAGAGAATGGGATAGAATTCTTGATAAGTATAGCTACTCCACCATACCCATCAGATCTATCCTCTCTAATGGTTAAATAACCATTGATTTTAAAAATATGATTAGGTTTGAGCCAAGTCTCTGCAAAGGCAAAGGCAAATGGCTCATATTTGTTTAAAAGATGTATAACATCACTCTTTTTGTTTATTAGACTGCGGCAGTTCCACTGGATTATTTTGGATGTGTTGTCCATTATGAATGGATTGAGATTCATAGAAAGATGAGGCTACGTTGGACGGTGAAATATTGAACTGAGAGAGAAGATTCTGTAATGCAGAAAGAAAATCGTTTATAGAAAAATTTGTGTCTTTGATTTCATTATTAAGATTGTTAGAAAGAGCACAACCATTCGATGGCTGGGGAATATTAAAATCCTTAATGATGGCATTATGAGCCACTTTATTATAACCTTGTACAGATTTAGGAGGGGAATTAGGTTTGAGAAAGACTGTCTTTTTATAGCTAGTTGAAGTAGGTGTTTTATTGGGTGAATAGATTGAAGCAGAATTTACAAAATTTTTGGAGGGTGAAGATAAAAGTGCATCAGCATATGATTTTGTTACTGGGGGATGAATTTTAGCAGCTTCAGCATATGATACTGAACTTTGTGCCATGTATGTTTTAATTAATTTTTGCCTCGAGAATTCTGGGCAAGACTTATTAATAGCAAAATGTAATCCAGAGCAAAGGCAGCAAGATGTACTTCCTTGTTCTTTGTCGCAACTGTCTCCAGAATGACCTTGGCCACATTTATAGCAACGGGGTTTAGACCTGCACTGGATTTTAGTGTGACCAAATCTACAACAATTGTAGCACTGTATGGTGGGGAAAATGTATAGCTCTACAGGTAAAGCATTATAGCACATAAATATTCTTTTTGGTAAGACCTGCCCGTCAAACGTAACAACTATGGATTGGGATGGTTTCCAAATGGTTGAACCATCAACAATAGTTTTAAAATTGGACCGCAACCAATTGGTACTGATATATTATCAATAACTTCCTCCGGAGACCATTCTGCAGGAACACCACGTACCTACTAAGCCCATTCTAGTAACGTTAAAAGTAGGTATAAAAGCTTTAAAATTATATTTTTCGAGACTATTGTGAGTAATGAAGGAATTTGCTTCAACGAAATTAGAAAAGGATAAAGAAATCTTATTGCGCCCGATTTTTTTGACGCTACCATTAATAATGTTATGGAAGGCGTTACTCTTTAAAAACTTGCCAAATGTGATTGGGTGAGATGTCGTACTATCATCTGGTGAAGTTGTTATTTTTTGAACATGAATTACAAAAGGCGCGCTGTCCGTTTTATCATAGGATTTTCGCCCTATCTGCGTGGGATTAACCGTGAAAGGAGCGGGAATATCATTAGGCAATACATTACTTACTTTATTTTCTAAATGGATAGGCGCAGATTCCACAACTTCAGAGGAGTTTGACTCTATACAATCACAACCCGAAGACTCGGAACCGTGATTTTTACGGGTACGACGACGTTTATTGCAGTGCTTACAAACTTGCACGCGGCTTCTTTTTAAATTTCGAGCAGAAACAGATGACCCATCAGTGTCCATACCCGATTCATTTGAATGTACTGTGACAAAAACACCGGCCGGGGGAACAAAGTCCCCCGGGTCCGGCGGGTCTTTCATCCTTACACGCTAAAGAGAATTGAAAAAACTTACCACTACCGAAGAATGTACAAAACTAAATCTTAACTACTACTACTACTGATCTAATATATAATTGTGAACTTTTTCCAAATAAATATCTATTATATACAGGTTAAAATTTTGTTTTAAATTTTAATCCAAAAAATACGCGTCCGCCAAGTTGAAAGTTTCCCGCGCTTTTTTTTGACCGATTGACTTGACCGTCATTCTCATCATATCATTCGTTCAATTAGTGATGTGCCATGAAAGTGGATAAGACTAATCGACTTAACATTAGTTTAGATTCGGTTTTTTACGACTATTTAGTCTAATCCTAGTCTGTACGAGTTGTAGAGTCTGGCAAACGAAAGTAGAGACTGAAAAAGCGCGGCAAATTAAATTTGCCGCGCATTTGAATAACTTAATTTGATACTTTAAATAATTCTAAAGTATCAAATTAGGTTAATCCAAGTATTTCATACTAGTTTGGGGGTTGCTATGCCGAGATTTTTTTAAATTTGCCGCGCTTTTTCAGTCTCTACTTTCGTTTGCCAGACTCTACCACTATACAGAGTAATTTTGCAGCTGTATTCTAAGAACAACCTTCAAGATGATCAGATTTTTAGCATTAATCCTTTTGGCTACGGCCATGACGAGAAAAATCTCACATTCTACACAACAATATGTAAGTTCAAAATTCAGATCCTTTTTTAGTCGTGTCGTATTCTCGCGTCCGCGCAAGGACTGCGTTTGTTCTAAGTTCAAAGTTGATCATTAAATTATTTCATCTCGGTTGCAGCGACACGTAGAATCCTGTTGACCAAGTTTTGTAACGCTATACACAGAGCTGAATGACTAAAGGGTAAACATGTGAAGCAAATGCCAAAAAAAAACATTTGACAAAAAAAATACCCTATAGTTATAACTAAAGCAAAACACTGCAAAGCGTAAAATAAAGTTGGCCGATGTCTGTGTCTTTGGTAGGTAATTAATGTTTTACGTTTTAGAGCCGGTAAGTCATTGTATTTCACATAAAAAGTAGTGTTACATTTACATGCTCTTTGCACAAACGTATCATAATTGAAGTAGGGATACACATGCTATTACTAATCTACTAATATTTAGGCGGCGCGCTTATTATTACTTACACACGTTCGGATTTGATCCGGTCAGACTAACACTGTAAAAGGAAACCCGGTGGGCTGTAGCAGACGTATATTTATGAAACAAGACTCTGCGTGATAATCTAAAGATTGAAAATCTAAAAATTGAATGACAAATGTACTTGATTGAAAACATAGAATGAACATGAAATATTCTGTTCAGCCAGGACCAGGAGGAGTTTGATTACCAAACCTCATTCCCACAAACACCGCCCACAAATCCTAGTGCAATCCGGATTTGGTATGGAGCAGACCATATCCGATGTAAAAACAAGCAGACCGAGAAGGACACAATTAATAATAATAATTTCCGGCGGACCACTCTACACACGCTCGGATATGGTACGGCCGGACTAAAGGCGGAAACACATTACTGTGGCGTGGCGTGGCGTGGCGCATACTGGCGTGGCGCTGAGTGTGCACACTAAGCTGGCGTGTCGTGGCGCGCCCTGGCGCTATTTCTGAATTAGTATACAACGAACCTTTGCAACGTGTAGACGTACATAATATTAACTTCGGATTCGGATGATGATTTCGATGAAGACCTTCAATTTATTTCTATGCACCTGCCATGTTATATCTCCACCACCCTTCCACCATCTTGGTTGACTGGTAGAGAATACCTTAAGCTTTAAGTCTGCCTATGTACCTTTAAGTTGTATGAAATGTTAATAAATAAATAAATTTCTCATAGCAATTAAACTACTTTAGATCAAAATTAAAAAAAAAACCGGCCTAGTGCGAGTCGAACTCTCGCACGAAGGGTTCCGTACCATTATCGCAAAAAACGGCAAAAAAACACGTTTGTTGTATGGGAGCCCCTCTTAAATATTAATGTTATTCTGTTTTCAGTATTTTGAATTGATGATTAAATACATCATCTGTGAAAATTTCAACTGTCTAGCTATTACGGTTCATGAGATACAGCCTGGTGACAGACAGACGGACCGCGGCACAGGACCGCTGTCCCGTTTTTACCCTTTGGGTACGGAACCCTAAAAAAGAAGGCAAGGCAATTTCAAATTTAAAAGTTTTTAGAACAAAACATAAAAAAATCGGTTTGTTTACATTTTGATTATAATGATATGCGATTATCTCGGAAACGTGTGGACCGATTTACATGATTCAAACGGATAAAACGGTTTTAGACCAAAACCTTTCATTTGACACTAACTGCATCATGAAATCTCCACAAACAAAAATTTACGTTTTCAAGTTCCTCGCGTAATTATTAATGTATGATATCTCTTATCAATTCTTTAAAATCTATATATATATCAACTTTTAATGTTCAAATTAGGATTCTATATGATTGTACATGCTAGTTGGACATAAAACAAAACAAATAAAACAGTAATTAGTATCTAACAAGAAAACTGTACGTTGACGTACAAGTTCAATAAGCTCGTCGGTCATTTTCAACACGCAGCATACAAGCGTCCGCTACGAGTTCACGTCATTGAATGGCGCGCCACGAGCCACGCGGTGCAGAAACACATTTGCCTGGCGTGTCGTGTCGCGCCAGAGCGGTGGTGGGGGCTATGGCGCAATCGGTCGCGGGCAGTCCGCGCCACGCCAGGTCGCGCCACGCTGGGCCACGACACTCAAATGTGCCTCTAACCATACTAAATGTATGAAACCGATAGGCATCTGGCGCGACACGCCACGCCACGCCACAGTAATGTGTTTCCGCCTTAAGTCCGCTCCGCCCACAAATCCGTGGTCCGGCCGAACCAAATCCGGACGTGTGTAAGTACTATTAGTCTCTTGTGTTGTGACAGTCTTCTTACTTTTACATGGCATCGTAAACTTGTAAGTTGTACAAGGCAAAAGGGTAATCAAAGTATAACGAGACAACCATAAACAAAAAAATGTTTGCATTTAAGTAGCTTCGCAAACAAATATCTTCAGGATGAATGATCATGAATTGAATGGAAAAAACACAGCGCCAGCAGTAAAAATTGTCTGTGGTGTATTTACATCGACGTCAAATCAAAGTTGAAAGTATTATTTTTGTGATTGATTGTGAAAGTTATCGTACATATTTAATAGTTAATCATCATTGTTAACCAATTGCTCAGAAAAATACGAAGATGACCTGTCGCAACGCTTCACACGCGGGCAGCTGGTACACGGAGAATGGTATGTAAACTTATTAAAGTTTTTTAATGCATCGTAACCTTTTACGGATTATGTGATTTCATCGTGTAAAATTCTAACAGGATTTTATAAGTGTCTGAGATGAGATTTTGGATGTAAAAGCGATAGGTAGAGAAAAGTGTAAGGGCATCTTTTAAAGTCAAAAGGTTATTGACCTTCAAACCTATATTTAAAATTCTTTTGTCTCATGCAATCATAGAATCCTTTATGTTAATAAACATTTCCTGAAACAATGACAAAGCTATGGAAAAAAAAACCTTGGTTTATAACCTAACAAGCAAATCACAACATTCTTTATGTTGTGAGAATAATATAAAATAATAAATTGATATACTTTTGAAATAATATATTTCCCGCCCCTGTCCTTTGATCTCGATATTGATATTTTTCAAAAGTATTAAGTTGACCATGACCTGATGACCTATGCATTATGCAAGTCCCATGTGTACATAGTATTACATACGTTTACAAAAATACAAAGTACAGATTAAAATTCAATTGATTTTTTTGTCAATGTGTCAAGCTCAAGAGTTTTGGTGGCATTCGTTCGGAAATCATAAACTGTGTTTTTTCTTTTTATTAATGCCTAAAACTGAAGTGCATAAAAATTATTAGCATTATGGTAACTTTAAGTGTTTTCAAGTGCGCTTCTCAATAATTTGTGAGTCACTGATGACATCATAAAACTATGTGATTGCTAGCATCAAGTCTATTCTTCTCATATCTATAAAATCTTGGTAAGAATGTAAATACCTATTTATTGTTGGCGGTTATATAAACGTTATAATATTATATATTCTGTTAATATAATATAATATTCGAACTATTATTTAATCAATAAGTTTCCGAACGAAAACGAAAATCGCCGTTGCCATGACAATGACAGCCATTTCAAACAAACGTCACTTTAACTGCTAAACGTCGCATTGGGTTTATTGATAACTTTATCCCAATTAACCAATAAAATGTCCGATAAAGCGAAAATATCGGCTGCGTCATCAAAAACGGCGTTAAAAACAAAGCGAGCTTCAACAGCAAGCCTGCAACCTGCATCATCTCGCTCTAAATTCACTGCAACAAAAGAAAAAAATGTTCCTATTTCGAATACGAAGAAAAATAATGCGAACGCCACTATGGTTGGTGGTGATACCACAATAATGAAACAAGAACAGGCAGGACTTCCCGATTTTGATGCGGAAACCCGCCAAATTGCGTATGGGAAGTTTTTGAGAACAATGTTAGAAGAATGTCTAATAGATGAGAAAGTTGAACGCGAAGAAACTATCATGGATGTCCAAATGACACACTTAGCTGATAGATTCCAGAAGACTATGGATCAATTGGATAAAACTAATAAGAGACTGATGAATATATCTTTTGTTGTGGAACAGAAAAGGTTGGTTGTGAATTTATTTTCTTATTAACTCTATTGATGCCCTATATCACTGTAATGCCGTGACTTTGTGCTTTGCTTTCTGTGCTACTTGTCCATCAGCTTGGGGGACCTATCTACTAACTAGTAAGTAAATTATAGTTTTTTCCATGGCATTTGAAAGCAATGGTGGCCCAGTGGTAACGGCCACAATTTACAAGTGGTAGGTTGTGAACCCAGACTGGCACTATCATCATTCATCATCATTTCAGCCGAAAGATGTCCACTGCTGGACATAGGCCTTCCCCAGGCGTCGCCACATTGACCGATCCCGTGCGTCTCGCATCCAGCGCCTTCCCGCAACCTTAACCAGGTCATCGGTCCACCTAGTGGGAGGCCTTCCACTGGCACTATGCTTTGTGAAAATTATTTCATCAACACTGCTCTCAAAACGGTGAAGGAAAACTTCGTGAGGAAACCGGCATGTCTTAGAACCACCAAATTGCACTGGGCCTGCTTGGTGGATTAAGTCCCATTTCCCCTCACAGAAAGGAGGCCTGTACGCTCAACGGACCAAATGGGAGTCTAAATGCAGAAAAGGTGGTTCATCTATCCTATCCTATCCCATGGCAGTGCTTTTGCAACCTATACTGCAGGCACTAGACATTTATCATGGTTGAAAAGTTGCCCACTCAGCGATAGTGTCTTTATTGTTTCCATGAAATATTAGTTTTTTATCAGTGAAAAGTTTCAATTTTGATGAGTGTACAGTCGGTAATAGCTGTTACCTGAACCACCCTGCTGTTAGCTGACCAACTAAAAGTTAGATGAATTGGACCTTCTGCAATTAGCAGTTAATAAGTGTTATTCAATATGTATGAGCTTATCGAACTAGAACGACTAGTATAAGGTAGGCAAATATTATAGAATACAGTTATGCCAATTTGATCTTTAACACTTAATGTCAGGTTAGGTAAGCATTTTAATACTGTTTTGTCACCATGATGATGATCAGTGAATTTATGTCAACATGGTTGCATGTTCAAAACTAGCCTTCCACTTCTTTTTGCTTTATGTTTAAAATATTCAATTATGTTATTGGAATTCAAAATATTATTTTTAATAGGTATTTAATGAAAATAGTTAGTTAAAGTTAACTATTTTGTTGTTCAATTAAAATCACGGGGTGTTTTTATGAATATAATTATGTCTAACCCACACCGAGTTAGACATATATTCATAAAAACACAAGACTCCGTGAGTTAATAATAATATTCTTATGAAATATCAGGTATATGCTTTTTAGCTGAACATTCGAATCAATCTATACTGAAGACATTAATTACTAAAACAGTCACCACCTATTTTTTAAATTTCACATGAGATGTGCAATTGATTGAAAATAAAGAACTAACTTATAATATTCTGTCCTGCCAGGACTCAAATGAGGTTTAATAACCAAACCCCATTCCATCATATTTAAATACAAATAACATTAGAAATGAAAAAAAAATGATTATGATAACATTTTTATTCAATATAAATAGTAAATAATTACAAAAATAATTACTTTTCATAATTATATTTAAAGCTAAAACATATAAATGAATAGTTATGGTCATAAAAAATGCCCTGCTCATTCATTGTATGAAACACTTCCTTAAACATTATGATAACAACAGTTTATTTAACACACAAACTGACACGTAAGTATTGTTGAATGTGGGAGGAGAGGCTGTCTTAATAGCAAAGTTGAGCACCATCTCTTTCTATAATTTGTTGCAAGTGGCACGTAATATTTCCAAACTGACTGACTGGTGACTATTAAATCGTTTACCAACATCTATAAGTTCACTAGGTCCCATGGAAGATATCCAGCCCCAGTAACCCAGAGTTATTCAACCGCTGGTTCTACATGTCAGTAAACTATCTGCCTGTATTTCTCTGAAACAATGAAATGAAACTGGTGTTACTTTATGTTTAAGTATATAAAAATATCAATATGTTTGCTTAGGTCACGGCAAAAGGAATAGCTAGGTATAAAAACGAAGTATAAAATCACAAATAAACACATTACCCTCCTTCGGCAGTCGGGTAAAAATACTCTTACTGCTACTGGTTTTAGCTTCATTGTCACGGTTTATTTTACTACCTTTAACCTTAGTGATATTTGAATACCAGTTTTAAAATGAATACGCATACTTATTTGTCTTTCAACAACTTAGGCAAAAATATTAACTTTTCTTTGAAGAATGTGTCAGATCTACTTGAATATAATAGTTAAAATAAGCTATTAGTAACAATGACAATTATATTACAATACTCTGATAAACTTTAAGTCATACGGCATAAAAATCAAAATCGCACAACAAATTGTTATAAATATCGTAATGCTAACGTTTTAAAGATCAAATTTGCGTATCTGTATTAATATTGTATTTGTTCATTGAGTAGCGCTGGTCTGATAAACTCATACAAATGAAATAATCCGTAATGTTATAAGCAGAGGGTTCAAATTGGTTTCGTTTTTAGGGTGTGTCAGGTAATAGCTATTACCGATTGTACATCCAAAAATTTCAAACTTTATGTGATTTCCTTTTACAAACATAAACAATTTTATATCTTATGATGGTTTTCAAAATAAAAAACATAATTTAACTTTTAATAGAGAGCAGTGTTGGCTCAGTGGCCGCGATTTAAAATTTGCAGGTCGTGGGTTCAAAGCCAAGCAGGCGCTATAATTTGAGTAAATTATTTCATAACCACTGCTCTCAAAATAGTGAAGGCAAACATCGTGAGTACTGTCTTAAGGTGCCTGTAAACGGACTAGTTCTATGTCAATTTCTTGCTGCAATAGGATAGCCGCCAAGTTGCTAATTATATCGCTCAACAAAGTGCAACAATTGCTGCAACCTTGCAGTGTAGCCCGGCGATATTTATTAACTGCTGCGATCTAGCCGCAATTATTGCTCCACGTGTGTGAACAAAATTCCTCAGCAACCCAGTTACACTATCTTGCCAACAAGATGCAATTTTTGTAGCCCGTTTACAGGCCGTTTACAGGCCTTGTACTAAAAATTCGGAGACATCCACCATCCACTGGGCCTGTCTGGTAGATTACGGCCCAATCCCTTGGAGGAGGCCTGCACGCACAACGTACCAAATGGGAAACTAAGTGCAAGAAAAGGGGTCCATCTATCCTATCCAAAACATAATTTAGTAAAAACAGTCCAATCATCATGAGAAAAATAATTACCTATCTACTTTTTATTTTCAGACTACTCGATATCAAAACCAGCATGAACAAGCAATTTTTAGAAACTACAGCCAAATCAAATGCAGAAACTCTTCTGCAAGATCTTCGCACAACGGAACAAGTGTACCTTGACAAAATAAACCTCAAAGATGTAGATTTCGGTTACAACCAAACATCTGGACACAAACAGCTTCTAGATGCAGTCAACGATGCTATCGAAGGCCTAGAACAGATCAAAAAAGAGTCCGACCTTGATTTAGACAAATTCAAAGAGTATGAGAAATCACAGACCAGTATTGAAGAGTTAGAAAAAGATAGGTTTGATTTAGAAAGTTTGAAGTCGGAATTTGAAGCCAAGTTTCCGAAATTCAGTGAACAATTGCTGAAAGAAGCTTCGGAAAAGATTGCTAAGATTATAGAAGATGATGATAATGATGATGGGGAGGGTGATGATTGATGAAGGTCTCATAATTTAGTTAAAACCCTCGTAACGCAGATCTACGCGACACTATGGCTTTTAAAATTGCTTCCGTTAATTACAGCATATGAGGGGTTAATCAATGTACCTATTTATCAACTGTGCCTAATTAGTGGCTTAAACCTTCAACTGATAACGAAAATAATATGGTCAAAATTAATAGTATAGTTACTTGATAAAGTTCACATATAGGCCAAGTGAAACATTTGTGTTTATTACTCCTAAAAGCAAAACACGTGGGACCAGATCGTCAGATTGTATTTAAATTCCAAATTATTACAAGCTTTTATTTAACTTGCAATGTATGTATGTAAGTGTGTTTGGGTCAAATCTTGCAACTGAATTTTATAGCAGTTATCCTCGACCGATTAAGTTGAAATTTTGCATACATGTTTAGTTGGATCAATGCATGGTTAGCTAAGTGACGTCATTCTAAATCACATATGGCGGACGGCCCAAGATGGCGGGCTGGTTATTTTTTGTATATGTGGTATGGGTATCAAATGAAAGGGTATGCTGAGAAGAATACGAAAAACTAGTGCTCAGTTCCTATGGTCAAGAACTGGCAAGCAATGCATGGTTATAAATAAAACGCTTTTACAATGATTTCTTAAGACAGGGTTAACAGTTATGTTTCCAGAATGCCTGGCATTAAAAGGCATTAAAAAATGTTTAGTTTAAAAATGTCTTAATTAAATGTTGATACTTATTTTATTTTTTGTATTAAGTTGGTTATAATAAATGTTGTATAGCAGCTTAACTACAGTAGTTTTATTCAACAAATTTCATATCCTCGAGGCCTTGGCAACAGACCTTATCAATATTAGTGATGTTATCTGTGCCAAACACGTCAAGTACATATACAGGAAATAATTTCAATAAACCTATACTCCATTTGTAATAACAGAAATTTTTACAACCCTTTTTTACAGTATGTTCAACCGATTTTGAGTTCTATCCCGTAAATATAAGGATAGCATAAAAACCATAAACCTGTTACCAAAACTAACTGTTAATTACAGCTGCCATTTGTCATATCACCAACGCAATTGAAGTCAAAATCGGTTGAACGGGCTGTAAAATGGCATTATTTGAATATTATCTCAAAGTACGAGTATAGCTATTTTCCCTTAGGGATTAGATAGAAGTGTCCATGATTCGAGTATTTTCAAAGGCGGCAGTTAGGCGGCGACATTCTGCGAATTCATAGTAAATTGAAAAAGTTATGACAGGATTCGGTTCGAATATAAAAGATAAGCAGATTTGATTCTAACATAGAGGAGCATTTTTACTCGGCTGCAAGGACAGGGTTATGTGTTCGTGTATCTTATATGTATGTATGTAATATTCTTTATTACCTCGTATCTTTCAAACCACTTTACGGATTTTTATAATTAACTCATCGTTAGATAGGTCTTGGCCGCACAAGTGTTCTTAGATATGTGCCGTTAAAAAAAGAAACATGGCCGATTTTGGGCGCCAAATTGTAGAGGTTGCAATTTTATTATTCTTGGAAACCCATCCGTGTTGGGTATCAAAATGAAGGATTTTTAGTAGTGATTACAAAAATGTACATCATTTATATGTTTAAAAGACATTCGAAAAAAAATGTATGCCTGCCTGCCTAGCCTTTTCCCAACTATTTTGGGGTCAGCTTCCAACTCAAAAATAGTAAATAAAAAAAGTTAATAAAATCAAAAAACCTGACTGCAAAGATGTAAACAAGAAGAAAATCATGCGATGCAGTCGGAGGATATTTATAGTTTTGGGCAGCGAGCTCGCGAATATGTATCCTTACAGTCGTCCGTAGTAACATGTCGCTGGTTTTGTTACTAAGGAAAATGTGTAGTATTCAAAATTGTCTGTGTTGCAATTCCAATAATCAATTTTTGAATAAAAGAACAGATTGTTGCCCAAATGCTTGCTGACTGTCATATCTTGCCAGTTATGTATGAAATACCACATAATATGGGGTGAATGTCAATAAAACTAACTGGGCACAAATTCGGTCAAATTTCTCAGCGTATTTCATCCTATCAGAATATCAGCGCAGCGTTATTACCTTTTTTGGATATCGCTGCACATGCTGAGATAGGAGCCTTTTTGGTCTCGCACAGGGTTTTTTATTTTATTATTGTTTAAGTGTATGCTTATTTTCTCGTGTCTCCTGTGCGGGTCACAAATAAATATTTTTTCTTTCTTTCTCTCATTCTTTCATCATCTTCCTGTCCTTGTCCTATGTTACTTGGGGTCGGCGCAACACGTTTTTTCTTCCATACCGTCCTGTCCGCCGTCATTCCATCACTGACTCTCTTTTCTTTCAAATCACTCCTCACACAGCCCATCCATCTTTTCTTTGGCCGTCCCCTCCCGCATCCATCCACATTTATATTCATAATTTTAGTAACATGCGTTTCATCCCTCCTCATCACATGAACATACCAGGACAAACGGTTTCCTTTCAACTTTTCTGCCACTGGCGCCACTTTCAAATTGCCTCTAATCTAATATACTCATTTCTCACTTTATCCATTCTCGTCACTTCGCACATCCATCTCAACATTCTCATCTCTGCTACATGAAATCTCTTTTTAACCGACTTCCCAAAAGGGAGGAGGTTATCAATTCGACCGTTTTTTTTTATATGTGTTTTACTTCAGAACTTGTTACTCGGTGAACCGATTTTGATGATTCTTTTTTTATTTAAAAGCTGGTGCTTGTGGTCCCATTTAATTTTCATCAAGATCTGATGAGGAACTTCGGAGATATACATCAGAACTCTTCGATAAATGACGGCAAATCACTCGGGATAGCTGCAATTGCATTTCTGTTTATAGTTTTCACTATTTCATAACATAATATCACACTGGTACACTATAAAGGGGTACTGTTAAGTTTCATGTTATTGGGTTAATCTATTCTGGCTTCACTTTGGGCATTCTTGGTACCTAGTCTATAGAACTGGTTCATTACGTACCACAATAAAAAGTGAAAATAAAAAAAACTTTTTACAAAAAATACAACCGACTTCCAAATGAAAACACTACAAAGTGAAAAATAACTTCAATTTCGGAAGTCGTTGTCAAAAAAAGGAAGAAACGAAAACAAGAACACCGACTTCCGAAATTGAAGTTATTTTTCACTTTGTAGTGTTTTTATTTGGAAGTAAGTTTTTTTATCTATCTTTTTCACAGCCCAACATTCTGATCCATACAGTACGACAGGTCTAATCACGGACTTGTAAATTTTCCCCTTCTCAGCATATTTCTATAGACATAATAACTTTGTGCAGGTAACGAGCTGTCCCGTCAACTGGATCTCTGGCTATCCAAAGCGGATCTCACTCACGGACCTGCGAGGGCTATCATTGCACCGTAAGTAAACTAGATTCATAATCCTTTAGAATTTTGGAAAGCTATGCCTCTGGTAACCGTGGGAATCTGCTGGATGAGAGACTCACAAAACTGGTAGATGTGACGCTTGGGAGAGACCTATATGTCATACTAACTGACCCCCGCGGCTTCACTCTCGTCTAGTGGCTATCTTATCTACCTACCACTACCTACCTACCCTACCCACCCTACAAACAAACAAACTCTTATAATATTAGTATAGATGTTGATAAAACTCCTTTGTCAATGAACAAATTTGTTTACCATAAAAAAGGTTATAGTGAGTCAATCTTAAAAGATAGAGATATGCTGTAGCGGACTTTTTTAGTAACTTTTAAAGAGGAACAATTAATCACATAATATTCACAGCGGATCTTTGTGTCTCAGAAGTTGGCTCTGTCAACTATTGCGCACGAAACAGATTAACTGCATAGAGTAAACGTAAGCGAGTGAAAGAGACAATTATACATTGCTATATTCACTTTCAATATTGACACAAAAATAGCTACTGCGCAGCCTCTTGCAGCCAATTCAGGGACACAAAGATCCGTTGTGAGTATTATGCATGGTATATGCGTAACTTAAACGCAGCGCACGCAACGGAAGTTCTCAAAAAGTAAAAATTATTCCCGTTTTCGCATCATTTTTCATTTATGCTCCGCTCCTATTGGTCGTAGCGTGATGCAGTTATCCTCGATAAATGGACTATCCAACACAAAAATAATTTTTCAATTGCAACCGGTAGTTCCTGAGATTAGCGCGTTCAAAAAAACAAACTCTTCAGCTTTATAATATTAGTATAGATGTCAATCAGTGGATGTCTTTCGGCTGAATTCATGATGCCATTGGTAGAATAAGATGGCGAGAAGAAATATCAAAAAACCCGTGCAAAGATGTTAACAAGAAGAAAATCATGCTGTGCAGCCGGAGGATACATATTCGCGAGCTGGCTGACCAACACTATAAATATCCTCCCACTGCACAACATGATTTTCTTCTTGTTTACATCTTTGCAGTCGGGTTTTTTGATTTTATTAACTTTTTTATTTACAACTTTTAAGATATACTTTTTTTTTCGAATGACTTATAATCATAAAAGTGGTATATATATTCTTGTTATCACCTATACAAACCCTTCATTTTGATACCCCACTCGATGGGTTTGGAAGAAAAAAATCGAAACCCCGCAATATGGCGCCCAAAATCCGCCATGTTCCTTTTTTTCAAAGTAATTCAATCTAAGAACACTTGGGTGGTCAAGATCTATCTAACGTTGTTTTAATTGTAAAAATCCGTCAAGTGGTTTAAAAGATATGAGGTAATAATAGTACATTGTTCACCGAGAGGAGAAAGTGACCGATTACCGTCGAGGGTGTCGTTTGAAAATAAAAGTGGGAAAATAAAAAACTAAATCTTTACTAATTGAAATTTATATTGAAATTGTTGCAGTTAGTGACCAATGGCGTCTGCAATTTTCACATGTTCTTTTTTTAAATTGTTTGACACCATCCAACACACAGCTAGTGGCCAGTGTCATTTTGCGAACTTGGAGATAAAAACTCACTGTAAAAACTTTTTGGCTTTTGATATTTAGGTTACCAGCGCATAGTCTTACCCAAAATTAAAAAAGAAAAACCACGTAAGAAATGGATTTTCATACACTTTTCTCTCCCGCTCAGATGCGTTTTCTCGCCGCATATTTGTTCGATATGCAATGACGTACTTTCTACCGTAAATTTGATGAAGTATCAAGGTACTTTCCGAGCAGGTGTAGTATAAAGAATATTACTAACGCGCGAAAAACATAACCCTTTTCTTGTAGCCGGGTAAAAAAAACGGCCACGTGCGTGTCGGACTTAGCACATTTAGGGTGCCGTACCAATTTGTCAATATATTGGCATTTGTTAGTAAAATATACGTAACAATAAACATTATCACCAAACTGCAAGTTTATAGGGCAATGGGAAGTTAAAAAAATCTTCGGAACAAAATGTGTGACAGACGACGGACAGACAGACAGACGCGTGACTGACAGAAATAGGGGTCTGTTTGGACCCTTCGGGTACGGAACCCTAAATAATATAAACCTGAAATAATTTTAGAGAACAGACATCAGAAAATTTATTGGGACAGAACAATAATTACTGACAAAACTATACATTATAATAGACCTGACATCACTGTTCACGACAAAGTAGATAAAACAGTGTACCTAATCGACATAGCTATACCTAATTCACACAACATCCAATCAACAATATCCGAAAAACTGAGTAAGTACCAAGAACTCGCCATTGAAATTAAAACCCAGTGGAAAGTACAAACTGTCCACATAGTCCCTATAGTACTTTCATCTACCGGTGTAGTACCAAAAGCTCTCACGCAAAGTCTTGACACTCTACACATGCCTTCTCACACACTATACATGCTCCAAAAAGCCACCATCCTCAATACTTGTCGCATAACCCGGAAATTCCTGACTTCCTCTACATTATCATCCACCTTTTCAATTTAATTTTCCCCTCACACACTTGGTCCTGGCCCGTGTGTAAGGTCGTATACTCTCTTAAAAGAGAAGAAAGGTAAAGAACTCAATATAATAATTTTATCAATAATATATTACATCAGTGTTTACATTACAAAAATGGACAAGGCTATTACACATAATAAGATCCCTGTCCTTCAAACTAGGAAAAGCCTGTATAATGAAGAACAGTTTTCTCCAAATGGATTTTTACATATTTTGTACAAGTATGTATTTATAAATTGAGCACTAGCTCTGATAACACATTATTATTGTCGCCTTATTTTTTTTTTAAATTAGTGGTTAGGTTTTAGTTAATTGTGTGAAGTGTTGATGTATGTGTGTTGGTGTGAGGTTTGTCATATGTGTGTTTTGTATATATAATAAATAAATTTAATAATTGTGAAAATTGACAAATAAAAGATGTAGGTATAAGTTTAATATTATTATTTGATAAATCAAATATTATAATTATAATATCACATTAATAGTAGTTAACATAGTTTATATTTATAAGTAACTTTATTTAATTTAATTAAAATTTTAACAATTTAATAACTAATTTCTATAATTTAATTTCATTAAATTCAATTTGATAATTCAATTTAATTTCATGTAATAACTTATTTTCAATAACTAATTTCTATAATTTAATTTCATTCAGTTCAATTTGATAATTCATTTTAATGTAATTTCATGTAATAACTTATTTCAATAATTTAATTTCATTCAATTACAATTTGATAATTCAATTTAATTTAATCTAATAAAAAAATATAATTTATCATAGTAGTCAGTATAACTTCAATATTTTCTAGATAAGCATTGCATGAAAGTAATTAAATAACTGTTCAACTTGTTTCATAATCTAAACAATGTATATTGAATTCATGATATAATTATATAGGACTCATATTTATATCGGTACTCGAGTACCGATACCATACGAGTACCTAGTACAGATAATTTGTATTGGCACTTCGATACCAATTAAAATAGGTTTTAATTGGTATCGCGTATAACTAGCGCATATATTAACGATACGATAAGACCGCTCATTTTGTTATGAGACATAGCTACTTAGGCCCCGTTTTTTGATGCATGTTACCTCAACCAATTGTTATGCTTACCAATGGTTTCAAATTTTGGTAAAACGCGTTTATCATTAATTTTTTGTCTAACAAATAATCGAATAATTATTAACTCTTCAATTTATTGGTTGAGTTAACTATCGATTAAAAACTGGTCCTGATAGTTCAATATGTCTACTGATACATAGATATACTGACGTTTAACGCACCCACAATATAGGAGTAATTCCTACTGTGGGTGGGGCAACGTTTATTTAATCTAAAATGAAACGTATAATTATAAGCATACAGCTAGTTTTAGAGATTTAAACTGTAAGTTCTTGCAATAGCGAGCTCTTCACCTATCTACTATAATATAGTACATGATAGTAGACTAGCACTCCGCCCGCGACTTCGTTCACGTGAATTCGCACTTTCTTATGTGCAGTTAGTGAAAGGGACCAAAAATAAGCTATTTTTAGATCAATAAAAAATGGGGTATCGTAGATATCTAGGGTTTATTGGTTTGGGACGATTCGTTATTAGACTTATAGAATAAAAATATTAGGTTTCCTCCACAAAGTAAAATCCTCTCCTGAAAACTAAATTACCCCTTTTGCCCCGTTGAAAGTCGAGTTCCTAAACATGCTGTTCACTCTTTTCTTCTCTTTTTTTATTTTTCGTTTATGTTTAACTTTAACACCCAACTTTAAAAAACCTAAGTTTTTTAAAACTACCTCCAAATACCCTATCTGGGCGGTAGTTTTGTCAATTTTGTTTATTCAGTTTGGGATAACCCAACGAATTAGATTTTTCATATAAAGAAAATTCCCTCTTTTCACTCCCCTTTAAGGAAGAATATTCAAAAAATTCTCAGTCCTTCCCTAAACCCGACATCAAGAACGAAACCCTGTGCTGTAAGATGCCCAAGTTTCAAATTTATTAACCCAAGAAATACGATTTTTCCATAAAGCTGTTACACCCCCTAAATCGGGTTATGGGGGTAGTTTCGAAATATAATAATGAGATCCTTTTTGTTTACGGTTAGTATTAATACCAAGTCTCAAGTTTATTAACCCAATAAATAAGATTCTTTAAAAAAACTTTATCACCCCTTAAATTGTCTTTTAAAAACTACCCCCTAGTTTTGAAAACCTAATAATAAAAACCTTTATAGTTTACTTAGGTTGGTATTTACGTCATGTTTCAAGTTTGTAAACCCAAAACATTTAATTCTTCCATACGTTCTTCTACACCCCCTAAATTGTCTTTTGTGGGAAGCTTCGAAAAACTAATAACGAGAACCTTTATCATTTACTTAGATTAATAATTGTGCTAAGTGTCAACAATATTAGCCGAAGGAATTCGCTTTTTCACGCAAACTTAACCTCCTTAATGAAAGAGGTTGGAATTTCCAAAAATCCTTTCTTAGTGCTCACTTACGTCACTTGAGGATCCTCTACCAAATTGCATGATTCTAAGCCTAGCGGTTATGGCTGTGCGTTTATCGATCAGTCGGTCAGTTAGTTTCTTCTTGTTATATACTGGGTGGGCAAAAAAACGTGGATCAAACGAAACAGGGAGATATTTGGGGTAATTAGGGGTATTTTTTTTTATAATTATACTGTTTGCTCTACTGCAAATAGCCTATATATATATACCTATATAGTTAGGTGAAGAGCTCGCACTATAACTATAAGACATGTGTTTTTGTTACAGTCACGCGGGCTACTCGTACTGCGGCGCTTGCGCAGCGTTTGCCTACAGACAAGTTAGTCCTGTTGTTGTGTGAGTATATTTAATTTACTTTTATTAAGTCATATCAACAGTAAAAATGCGGAAGCGGGTAGACTGCTAATAACTAAAAAGTAGTGTCAAACGTAAATAAAAATCAAACTTCAGTCAGACACTTCTTTTTTATGAAAGTAGATTTAAATCGAAATTCCTTGTTCTGTCTGTGGGTTGTGATAGGTCTCGATAACCAAACTGAAATCAATCAAAAGTCCCATTTTTACGGAGAACTACGTAATATTTTACATAGAAAGACTGCAATGCAAGCTAAAATACCTATTAGAATTAAATCGTTGCCGATTTTGACTGTTCCTTTTTAAAACTAATACGAGTATTTGTTCCAGTAAACGCATATTCATCCTGGGTCCCTCTCATCACGTGAGACTGGGAGGCTGCGCGCTTTCCTCGCTGGACAAGTACCAGACTCCCCTCTACGATCTCACAATTGATAAACAAAGTGAGTAGTCTTATCCTTTAGTTGTGTTTATATTACATAACTAGCTGACCCCAGCGGCTTTGCTTCCGTCAACTGGTTACCTACCTACCCTACCATACCTACCCTACCATACCTACCCTACCATACCTACCCTACCATACCTACCCTACCATACCTACCCTACCATACCTACCCTACCATACCTACCCTACCATACCTACCCTACCATACCTACCCTACCATACCTACCATACCTACCCTACCATACCTACCCTACCATACCTACCCTACCATACCTACCCTACCATACCTACCCTACCATACCTACCCTACCATACCTACCCTACCATACCTACCCTACCATACCTACCCTACCATACCTACCCTACCATACCTACCCTACCATACCTACCCTACCATACCTACCCTACCATACCTACCCTACCATACCTACCCTACCATACCTACCCTACCATACCTACCCTACCATACCTACCCTACCATACCTACCCTACCATACCTACCCTACCATACCTACCCTACCATACCTACCCTACCATACCTACCCTACCATACCTACCCTACCATACCTACCCTACCATACCTACCCTACCATACCTACCCTACCATACCTACCCTACCATACCTACCCTACCATACCTACCCTACCATACCTACCCTACCATACCTACCCTACCATACCTACCCTACCATACCTACCCTACCATACCTACCCTACCATACCTACCCTACCATACCTACCCTACCATACCTACCCTACCATACCTACCCTACCATACCTACCCTACCATACCTACCCTACCATACCTACCCTACCATACCTACCCTACCATACCTACCCTACCATACCTACCCTACCATACCTACCCTACCATACCTACCCTACCATACCTACCCTACCATACCTACCCTACCATACCTACCCTACCATACCTACCCTACCATACCTACCCTACCATACCTACCCTACCATACCTACCCTACCATACCTACCCTACCATACCTACCCTACCATACCTACCCTACCATACCTACCCTACCATACCTACCCTACCATACCTACCCTACCATACCTACCCTACCATACCTACCCTACCATACCTACCCTACCATACCTACCCTACCATACCTACCCTACCATACCTACCCTACCATCCCTACCCTACTATACCTACCCTACCATACCTACCCTACCATACCTACCCTACCATACCTACCCTACCATACCTACCCTACCATACCTACCCTACCATACCTACCCTACCATACCTACCCTACCATACCTACCCTACCATACCTACCCTACCATACCTACCCTACCATACCTACCCTACCATACCTACCCTACCATACCTACCCTACCATACCTACCCTACCATACCTACCCTACCATACCTACCCTACCATACCTACCCTACCATACCTACCCTACCATACCTACCCTACCATACCTACCATACCTACCCTACCATACCTACCCTACCATACCTACCCTACCATACCTACCCTACCATACCTACCCTACCATACCTACCCTACCATACCTACCCTACCATACCTACCCTACCATACCTACCCTACCATACCTACCCTACCATACCTACCCTACCATACCTACCCTACCATACCTACCCTAACATACCTACCCTACCATACCTACCCTACCATACCTACCCTACCATACCTACCCTACCATACCTACCCTACCATACCTACCCTACCATACCTACCCTACCATACCTACCCTACCATACCTACCCTACCCTACCATACCTACCCTACCCTACCTACCTACCAATTTGTTGAACTATTTATTAGAATAAGAAATAATATACTACTATACGAATGTAACCAACTTTTGTTTCTACCGGCAGCGGCGATCTAATTAAAATTTAGAACATAAAAGTTGCTATTGTGAGTCAATCTTAAAAGATAGACATATGCTGACGCGGACTTTTTCTCGCGGTTTGTTGCGCACGCAACGGAAGCTCTCAAAAAGGATTTTGCCCGGTTTTGCAACACTTTTCATTTATGCTCGGCTCCTATTGGTCGTAGCGTGATGTTATATAGCCTAAAACCTTCCTTGATAAATGGACTATCCAACACAACAATATTTTTTCAATTCCAACCAGTAGTTCCTGAGATTAGCGCGTTCAAACAAACTCTTCAGCTTTATAACCCTGAAACACAGGTTCAACCTAGTTCAGGCAAATAAGATACTGTCTTCTTTTATTTGTTTAAGATATTTTATTGTAAAATGTGCCTTATGTTATAAATAAACGATATTATTATTATATTATTAAAGTATAGATTACATTTGCATACATATTTATTTATTTATTTAGACTTCATGTACAATACACATGTTTGCTTTGTGAACTTTAAGTAGATATTTGAAGACCATATTAATTTAGATTGCCGGTAGGGGAAGGCCCTAGAAAGACATACATAGACCTTATTGGTGATGTCCTTCAGAAAGGCCAGGTGCGCAGTATTCATAACCGGCGTGTGTGTATGACTAGATGTATGAATGTGAGTGAAGCTAAAGAAGTATGTAAGGATCCTAGCAGGTGGCGTTCTGTAGTTTCTGCCTAACCCCATGGGAAAAAAGGTGTGAGTTTATGTATGTTTGTATTAATTTAGATATTGGCTATTGTCCGCGACTTCATCTGCGTGTAATTCGTAAAAATAAGTTAAAATTTATTTTCATGCGCGGCACCCTAATTCTTTTTCTAATATAAAAGTAACTCCTTATGACATCAGCTATCTGCCAATGAAAGTCCCGTCAAAATTGGTTCAGCCATTTCGGAGATTAGCTATAGGTATATAATTTCATATGCATTTAGTAAATAGCTGTTATTTTGACATTATAAAAAGACACTTTATTTTATTTTTTGTTTAGATAACTAAATAAAATTGATGAACAAAATTACACAACTGCGGTTAAGTAACTTATTTTATTGCGGTTAGATCAACTCTCATCTTAATCTCAACCATTAATTAATTTATTTATTACTGCAAAGTCGTCAACCAAGTTTCGCGTTCTTATACGTTTTGCCAACTATAATGTGCTCAGATTTCAGTGTTTTACATGAAAGAAAGAAAGAAAAATGAGTTTAATGGCATTAAAAACAAAAACACCTTAAATTAAAAAATAATAATAATGCCAAAAGGGCCTCAGCTCAGCATAATACCAAATGGTAATACAGGATATACCACCTGACGCTGATTTTCAGCTGCAGCCCACGAGTGCCATACGCTCGAAAACACCGACAAACATTTATAATAAGTAAACAATTTTTTTGTAAAAAATCACCAAAGATAAAAAAAATACAGATTTTGCAACATGAAGCGACTCCCTAGTTGAACTCCGAACTACCGTAACGTGAAATACCGGTATCGGTTACCGATATTAGTTTAGCGGTCTTATTAATTTTTCGTAACTATAGTGCCCATCACGTAAAAACAACGCTGAGCGACAGTGGAGGGGATATGTCTCCGTACGAGTACAGTCGCGACCTATAGTACTAGGCTATTGTTTTATAATTATTAGTGTAATACACTTATTGTAGAATCATAATAGTTCCTTTATTAACTACTTTGTGCTTTGGAATAGGCTGGAATCGATAAATCGCTCAGTGCCCAGGCAAACGGCTAGCGTTCTTTTTACGTGACGGGAACTATATCTTGTGCTCAGATTTCAGTGTTTTACATGAAGCGACTCCCTAGTTGAACTCCGAACTACCGTAACATGAAATACCGGTATCGGTTAACGGTATTAGTTTCGCGTTCTTATTACTTTTTCGTAACTATCTTGTGCTCAGATTTCAGTGTTTTACATGAAGCGACTCCCTATTTGAATTCCACAACCCAATTATCTACTAGGTACCGTAACGTAATTACCCTGTATCGGTTACCGGTATCCGTCATATCTTACCAAATAACGGTCACCATTATTTCACGTTATTTAAGCATAAAACCTAATCAGCCTTTTAATGTTCCCACTGCTGGGACATAGGCCTCCACTCTGTGAGAGGGAGAGGGTGGTAATCACCACGCGGACCCAGTACGGGTTGGTGGATTTTACATGTCGTCGATTTTTTGGTTCTAGGACATGCCGGTTTCCTCACGATGTTTAGTTTCACCGTTTTTATGCAGTGATGGTGAACTAATTTACACTCTAATCAATCTGCCTAGCCTTTTTACCAACTTCATTGGGGTCGGCTTCCAGTCTAACTGGATTCAGCTAAGTACCAGTGTTTTACACGGAGCGACTGCCTATCTGACCTCCACAACCCAGTAACTGGATAACACGATACCTCTTGGCTAGACTGGTGTCAGATATCATGCTTCTGACTACCCGTAACGACTGTCAAAGATCTTCAAAAGGCAGCCGGAAATAATGAAAACCGGCCAAGTGCGAGTCGGACTCGCGCACGAAGGGTTCCGTACCATTATCGCAAAAAAACAGCACAAAAATCACGTTTGTTGTATGGATTTGTATACCCCTTAATTATTAATTTTATTCTGTTTTTAGTATTTTTTGTTATAGCGGCAACAGAAATCTTTCTCTGTGAAAATTTCAACTGTCTAGCTATCACAGTTCATGAGATACAGCCTGGTGACAGACAGACAGACAGACCGCGGAGTCTTAGTAATAGGGTCCCGTTTTTACCCATTGGATACGGAACCCTAAAAATGAATGGTGAAATAATTTACACTAACGAACTAAAACACGTAAGTCAGGGCCGTTACAAATGGGTCCGCACTGCTATTATCCTTATCTTATCCTGTTGTGTTTCTCCATGCTATTTACACATGCTACACTAATTATTAATATTATTATAATTATTAATTATTATAAAGGCGTAAGTTTGTGAGTGTGTGTGTTTTTGTATGTTTGTTACTTCTCCACGCTCGAACGGGTGGACAAATCTGGATGAAATTTGGCACAGAGATGGATTGTAGTCAGGAATAGCACAAAGGATAGTTTTAATCCCGGTATAATGTTCCCTTGGGATAAGAAAATACTTTTCACGAGGGCGAAGCCGGATGCAGAAGCTAGTAATATTGTAAGTGCGAAAGTAACTCTGTCTGTCTGTCTGTCCGTCTGTCTGTCTGTCTGTTACGTTTTCACGCTAAAACCGCTGAACGGATTTAGATGGGTATGGAGAAAGTTTGAGACCCAGGGGAGGACATATAAAATAATAAATAATAATAATAATAAATAAATCATTTATTTTGGATCATACAATTTTACACATTAAATTATACCCACCAAACTGCGTAACAGTTTGTCGGCGGGATAAGCGCTCGTATTAAATCTTACTTATATACAATTTTGATCTCAAGGTTACTAATAATAAGAGTAATTCATTCATTTCCAAATAATTACACCCCTTGCATTGAAATTTACACAAATCTGATAAATAATCAAAAGCAAAACAAATTAAATATTAAAATTAAATTAAATCATTCAAATACAATGTCAATACAATAAAATAAAATAAATAATCAGTTAGAATTTATCATTAAAATCAGATAAAATAAAATCGTTATTACCAAATAAAACAAAATCACTAAAATCAAATAAAATAAAATCACTAAAATAATAACAAACAGTACCAATCAAGTTTAGAATATATTTCAAACTAGTTGACCCGGCAAACTTTGTTTTGCCATAAAAACACCACACATTTATCTACCCTACCTACCCTACCCTACCCTACCCGACCCTTCACTACCCTACCCTACCCTACACTACCCTACCCTACCCTACACTACCCTATCCTACACTACTCTACCCAACACTACCCTACACTACCGTACCCTACCTACCTACCTACACTACACTACTCTACCTACCTACCCTACCCTACCCTACCCTACCTACCTACCCTACCCTACCCTACCTACCTACCTACACTACACTACTCTACCTACCTACCCTACCCTACCCTACCCTACCCTACCTACCTACCTACACTACACTACTCTACCTACCTACCCTACCTACCTACCCTACCCTACCCTACCCGACCCTACACTACCCTACCCTACCCTACACTACCCTACCCTACGCTACACTACCCTATCCTACACTACTCTACCCAACACTACCCTACACTACCCTACCCTACCCTACCCTACGCTACCCTACCCTACCCTACCCTACCCTACCTACCTACCTACCTACACTACACTACTCTACCTACCTACCCTATCCAACCAAACATTTTTTTTTTTTTTTTTGCTTTTAAACCTTCCCTGTATTCTGTCGAACATAACAAAAAAAGAATTATTCAAATCGGTCCAGCCGTTCTCGAGTTTTAGCGAGACTAACGAACAGCAATTGATTTTTATATATATAGATATGATAGTTAGTATGATAGTGAAGTTTAAAATATGATAGTTATTATCCTGAGAATATGTTCCCTTGGAATGATTTCCGCTTTTCACGCGGACTAAACCACGGGCAGAAGCTAGTCTTATATAATAGATTCATATAATAAATCTGTAGAAAAGTCGTTCTTGTACATCGAAAATGTTTCCGAAAAATTAGCCAGTGTGATAAAAGTTAACCAACAGAACCCAGTAACAGCATTTTTGGAATTGTAATCTGTTTAGTTGTGCAAGAATCACAAAAAATTTACGAAACCAATGTAGATAACTTGCATTCATAAAATTGTGCGTAACTTGAATTACTTCGTATTACTTAGTTTTGTTTCATCGCAATCGGTTCAGTCTATCAAAAGATATATGAATTTAAAGTGTTCTAGAAGTACAAAAAAAGAGAAAAATAATGAAATTTAAATAAAGATTTAAACAAAACAGACAGTTGAAGGTTCGATAGATGGCGTTGTGCAATTGACGTCATTTTCTGAATGGCGATGTTAAGATTCTTCGCGGAATAATGACCCTAGAAAAAAATATACAAGTAGGATAGGTAGGGCAAGGATGGGTTGGTGGTACAGCTAGTACATAAATATGTAATGTCCTAGTGTGGACCAACGTTTTTTTTTTTTTTTGAAAGAAATAAAAAAAGAAAGAAAAGAAAGAAATAAATAAATTATTGGTATTTAGCCGTATCAGTTTCTTTGTTTGTCTTTTTTATCTATACACATAACACATATATATGATTGAAGTGTGTTTGTAATGCCAAAATATCAGCTTTTTACGTTATATACCAACGGTACTTATAAAAAAGAAAGATTTCCTCAAATGAGGCACCTTTTGAGTGACGTACACATCTCTAGTATGAATTTCTTTGTTTGTCTTTGTTATCTATGTACATCTATACACATGAATATAATTGAAGTGTCTTTTTAATGCCATTTAACAGCTTTTAACGTTATATACCAACGGTACTTATAAAAAAAGTCCTTGTTTGTTCCGGCTAACCTCCGAAACGGCTAGACCGGTTTTGATGGACTGGTCCGAGTTTGTCACTGGCAGATAGCTGACTGTTATAATGAGTAACAAAGGCTAGTTTTATTTTTGAGAAATAATTAGGTATCCAGGTTAAAAAAATATAATCCTATGTTTGACGAAGTCGCGGGCAACTTTTAGTAATAAAATATTGCATATAACAAGTCTTGAGGTCCATATATCCGCGTAGTGTGTTTAATCTGCTCCAGTATATATTATTCCATTTTTAGGGTTCCGTAGCCAAATGGCAAAAAACGGAACCCTTATAGATTCGTCATGTCTGTCTGTCTGTCTGTCCGTCCGTATGTCACAGCCACTTTTTTCCGAAACTATAAGAACTATGCTGTTGAAACTTGGTAAGTAGATGTAT
This sequence comes from Orthosia gothica, assembly GCA_949775005.1. Taxonomy (NCBI): domain Eukaryota; kingdom Metazoa; phylum Arthropoda; class Insecta; order Lepidoptera; family Noctuidae; genus Orthosia; species Orthosia gothica. Next base: position 52,553,285 of record OX459034.1, on the reverse strand, counting down.
TCTGTGAACCGCATTAAGATTTTCACACAAAAAAAAAAAATAAACAATAAATTTTGGGGGTTCCCATACTTGAAACTAAAACTAAAAATATTTTTTTTCATCAAACCCATACGTGTGGGGTATCTATAGATAGGTCTTCAAAAATGATATAGAGGTTTCTAATATCATTTTTTTCTAAACTGAATAGTTTGCGCGAGAGACTCTTCCAAAGTGGTAAAATGTGTCCCCACCCCCCCTGTAACTTCTAAAATAAGAGAATGATAAAACTGAAAAAAATATATGATGTACTATGTAAACTACCAGCGAAAATTGGTTTGAACGAGATCTAGTCAGTAGTTTTTTTTAATACGTCATAAATCGTAAACCGCAATTTACCATGTACGGAACCCTTCGTGCGCGAGTCCGACTCGCACTTGGCCGTTTTTATATTTTTATTTCTATATTTTTTTAAGTATTTTCCGTTCCGTAAGTGTGTCCGTGGCAACAACAGTGGGCCTTATCAGAATATCAGCGCAGCGTTATTTCCTCTTTGGATATCGCTGCACTCGCTGAGATAAGAGCCTTTTTGGTCTTACACGGGGTTTTATTTTTCCGTACCCAAAGGGTAAAAACAGGACCCTATTACTAAGACTCCACTGTCCGTCTGTCTGTCACCAGGCTGTATCTCATAAACCCTGATAGCTAGACAGTTGAAATTTACCCAGATGATGTATTTCTGTTGGTGTTTTAACAAAAAATACTAAAATCTTTAAGTGGGGCTCCCATCATACAACAAACGTGATATTTTTGCCGTTTTTTGCGATAATGGTACGGAACCCTTCGTGCGCGAGTCCGACTCGCACTTGGACGGTTTTATGCTTATAAAACTGTGTCTCCTGTGTGGGTCACAAATAAATATTTCTTTTTTTTATATAAATGAGTCTTAATTATAACCTGTACATAAACCTGTTTCTTTTATCGAATAGAAAAAGTAAGCGGAATTAGATATGGCGTCGTCAGACGCAGACAGCGACCTTGTCTCTTACTATTTGTAGAGATATTAGATGTTGCACGTCGACGAATTCGTCTGCACAGTACTTAGAATAGCCTATTTTCTATATCGCGCAATAATATTGTAGGTGTGTGAGTTGCCTTACTTTGGTTCAACATACTTCTACCCCCCTTTCCCACCACCTTAAGGATGATTTCCGGGATAAAATCTATCATTTGTCCTGCCCAGGGTCTCAAATTATCTACATACCAAATTTCATCTCAATCGGTTCAGCGGTTTAAGCGTAAAAATCGACAGACAGACAGAGTTACTTTCGCATTTATGGTATGGATAAGACAACTATGGTCTTTATGCAACTTATTCTGCTGCATTGCAGTTAGGTCAAATCACACCAAATTCGATTAAATGAGCTTCTAAGATATATAGCAATCATCAATTATTAATTTATTTTCGAAACGGATTCAGCTGAATCTGTCTGACCTTGTCTTGTCTGTCTGGGCTTATTAAGACGGCGACGACCTTGAGGAAACAAAAGGCGTACTCGTTTCACAACCGCGTGACCCAAAGTTCAGTAGTTTTTTGTACTTTCTTTCTTATTTTATGACTAAAGAAAAGGCTTAGATCACAATATATATAATTAAATTGTCTTTGAGATGATGTCGATTTAATTAAAGTACGCCTGGCGGTTTTGGTCTCGTTTTTAGGGTTCCGTAGCCAAATGGCAAAAAACGGAACCCTTATAGATTCGTCATGTCTGTCTGTCTGTCTGTCTGTCTGTCTGTCCGTCCGTATGTCACAGCCACTTTATTCCGAAACTATAAGAACTATGCTGTTGAAACTTGGTAAGTAGATGTATTCTGTGAACCGCATTAAGATTTTCACACAAAAATAAAAATATAACAATAAATTTTGGGGGCTCCCATACTTGAAACTAAAACTAAATTTTTTTTTTTTCATCAGACCCATACGTGTGGGGTATCTATGGATAGGTCTTCAAAAATGATATTGAGGTTTCTAATATCATTTTCTTCTAAACTGAATAGTTTGCGCGAGAGACTCTGCCAAAGTGGTAAAATGTGTGTCCCCCCCCCTGTAACTTCTAAAATAAGAGAATGATAAAACTACAAAAAAAATTTAATGTACATTACTATGTAAACTACCAGCGAAAATTGGTTTGAACGAGATCTAGTAAGTAGTTTTTTTTAATACGTCATAAATCGTAAACCGCAATTTACCAAGCACGGAACCCTTCGTGCGCGAGTCCGACTCGCACTTGGCCGGTTTTTTTTCTATATAATTACACTATGTTATACGAATAAAACTCAAAATTTTCTCAGATCAAATTATTACGAAAATGGTCTAATGTAACCTTTTTTTTTCCAAAAATTACGACTAGCCGTTTAGACGTGATTCTCATTTTAAAATCAGCTACTCAGGAGTATCTGCGCCTTAAGTTATTACGTATCATGCAACAGCAAAACGATAGCGTTTTTTGCGCAATAATTGCTCTTGAATACAGAAGTTTTGAGTTCTTGGCAGTTTTTATTTTAAATTAATTCATTAGACAAACAGCGAGCGATTAGCAAACGATTGTGTAGAACCTACCATATCTACACTGTAGGTATATAATTCCAACTTTTATGACATAAAGCGTTTGATCGCGCGACGATTGCTGATTGCTGTTTCTTTACGTAATAAGCCTGGAGTACTGTTCTTATCTCTGGCACGGATCTGCCAAATACCAGTTTGATGCACTAGAGTCGATCGAAAAGCGGGCCAAGAGACTCATCGGCGATGAGGCACTGGTCAAATCATAGCTCCAGAGCCTTGAACATCGTCGCCGAGTTGCCAGCTTGTCGATTTTTAATCGGTTACATTTCGGGGAGTGTGCGATGGAATTGCATGATTTAATTCCGCCAAGCTCGTTCCATCATCGAACAACCAGACGCACGGCGATGCGTCATCGGTACATGGTGGACATCCCACCCATACGCACAAAACGTTTTGGGGATACTTTTATCATGCGTATAACTAAGGAGTGGAATTCCCTGCCGGAGTCTGTATTGCCCGACAGCTTCAATCTCGGGGCCTTTAAGAGAAGAGTGAATAGGTTACTTCTAGGCAAGCGTGCTACACCTTCGACCACATCATCACTTAACATCATAAAAAATAAAAATAAAACGCCCTGCCATGATACCCACTAACTGGATCGTGAAGCAGTTACAGGTTAACACTCTAGGGGTCTTTAAGTCAAGAGTGAATAGGTTACTTCTAGGCAAGCGTGCTACACCTTCGACCACATCATCACTTAACATCATAAAAAATAAAAATAAAACGCCCTGCCATGATACCCACTAACTGGATCGTGATGCAGTTACAGGTTAACACTCTAGGGGTCTTTAAGTCAAGAGTGAATAGGTTACTTCTAGGTAAGCGTGCTACACCTTCGACCACATCATCACTTAACATCATAAAAAAAAAAAAAAAAACGCCCTGCCATGATACCCACTAACTGGATCGTGAAGCAGTTACAGGTTAACACTCTAGGGGTCTTTAAGTCAAGAGTGAATAGGTTACTTCTAGGCAAGCGTGCTACACCTTCGACCACATCATCACTTAACATCATAAAAAATAAAAATAAAACGCCCTGCCATGATACCCACTAACTGGATCGTGAAGCAGTTACAGTTAAACACTTTAGGGGTATTTAAGTCAAGAGTGAATAGGTTACTTCTAGGCAAGCGTGCTACACCTTCGACCACATCATCACTTAACATCATAAAAAATAAAAATAAAACGCCCTGCCATGATACCCACTAACTGGATCGTGAAGCAGTTACAGGTAAACACTCTAGGGGTCTTTAAGTCAAGAGTGAATAGGTTACTTCTAGGCAAGTGAGCTTCATCGTCGACCACGTCATCGCTTACCATTAGCTGAAATAGTGGTAATACCGGTTTCAAAAACCACTCCTATACTTCGCTCAGTACAGGTTTCTATATCCATATTCACTGTTATATTTATTTGTATTTCTTTTAGTATATGCTGAGTTGGAAGCGACGCGTCAATTCGAGTGGATGGACGTACAGACTGACGAAGATGAACACTCTATTGAGATGCACCTGCCTTACATAGCCAAAGTTATGGAAGAGTGAGTATATTACATTATTTAAAGATTTTATTGTTTTTTTTACCCGACTGCCGAAGGAGGGTAATGTGTTTATCAGTCTATGTATGTTTGTTCCTATGTGGCGTTCCAGAGACCAAACGCGTTGGCCGATTTTGATGATTCGTACGTTAATCGATTCGTCTTAATCCGCCAAGTGTCACTGGTTACATTAAGACGGTACCCTGACCAAAAAATCGGCATGAGATATGAGCGTTCTTATTGGTCTAGCGGCACTGGTGGCGCATGAATTACAGTAGTGAATACGCCCAGATTTTAGAATAAAATCTTTATAAAATCGAATTTTGGTCTTTTGAAAAAAATAATTCTACAAAAATGTTCGTTATTAAATTGTCTATCCATTAGTGTTAGTACAAAAAATAATCAATGAACACTTTACGAGGAGATGCATAATATCAATAATTATTTCTCATTTTTATGTTTTTTTGGAAGTAGATTAGTGAAATATATACAACATTTAAAAAAAACTAAATCTACCATTTTAGAATCAATGTTATGTAGAAATTTAATGTATTTTTATTAATTGATATTTCTTTTTAAATAACGAGTAGATAGCTCTAGCTCCTAAAAACAGCACAAAAAACGGCTTGCGCGGCGTTTTGCTCGGGGTACCGCCTTAAAATTGAAAAAAAGAACCCCCTACCTAATCTACCCTACCTAATCATGTAGTACATATTTTTTATGTATCATCAATAGTTTTCTCAGCGCAAGCCAAAGAATGAATTTTACAGGCAACATTTTGCTACTTTCGGTTACTTTATTGCAATTTTCATAAGAATCTCAATTTTTTTTTGGTCATAGTGGCTTCCACATAAAAGGTAGATATATGCTGTCAAGGAGTTTTATTTAGAACTATTTAAGATAAAAAATCCTACGGTACATTATATTTGTCTTCAACGGGTTAGGCAGCACACGCGAAGATAGCTCTCAGAAGGCAGATTTTTTTCCGACTTACTTGATATTTATCGTTATATTATGACCAAATTACAAAAAATCATTTTAGATTGTAGCCTATGTGTTATTCTGATGTATAACCTATATTACTGTAACGTTTTGTCCAAATCCATTTAGTAGTTTTTTCGTGAAAGAGTAACAAACATACATACATACATACATCCATCCTCACAAAATTTCGCATTTATAATATTAGTTAGGATAGTAGGATATTAGTAGGATTAATCTAAATATAAAAGGCAAAATAAAAATATGTTCTTGAATATTACATGGAATCATTAAAAGCTGCGGTTCGCATAACCTCCTTTTTGTTTAGAAGGCCATGACATTTTGCTAAGGTGATCGTGTTTTCCTATTTTATTTGCTGTACGTAACACTTCCTCGTATAAACTCCTTTATATATGCTTTGTGTATTTTGAAACACCGGCCTCATCTAGTCAAAAAAGTACGCGAATTAAAAAAAATGGTACCCGTGTGCTCAGTTTTATAATTGTGTAATTTTCAAGAGCCTATCTACTCGTTATACAAAAATGAATATAAACTTATAAAAATACATTAAAATTCTACATAATATAAATTTCAAAATGGTAGATTTTTCGTATTTTGATGTTTCGTACGTCAATCGATTCGTCTTAACCTTGCGAGTGTCACTGGCAACATTAAAATTACAAAATAGAGAAATGGCGGATTTTGGGCGCAATATTGTGAGGGCCCATTTTTTTTTTTCATCCGGACTCATGGTGGGGGGTATCACATTAAACAGTTTTATGAGGTAATTTCAAAAATATATAACACTTATGTTTAAATGTACCTAATTCGAATAAAAAAATCTTAACTAAAAAGTTATAAATAAAAAGTTAATAAAAATCAAAACAAAAAACCCGACTGCTTAAAAAGCGAAATAAAAAGACGTAAACAAGAAGAAAATCATGCTGTGCAGTCGGAGGATACATCTTGTTTTGGTCAGCCAGCTCGTGAATATGTATCCTCTGACTGCACAGCATGATTTTCTTCTTCTGTACGTCTTTTTAGTTCGCCTTTTAAGGAGTCGTTTTTTTTTATTAACATTTTTTATTAATTGTTGACAATTTCTACATTTTATTGTAAGTATAGATTTCTCATAGAAATGACAATAAAAAATTAAAATTATGACAATTTGATGGGATTTATAAGTAAAATCATTTTATTAGCTTATTAAAATTTCATGGTGATAGCCCTAAAAAATCAACATTGTATCTTCAAAAAGGCTGGACGGACTATAGTTAAAATTGACAAAAAAATAACATGCAACAGTGTTATTTTTATAAGTAAAATCATTTTGTTAGCTTATTAAAATTTAATGGTGATAGCCCTAAAAAATCAACATTGTATCTACAAAAAGGCTGGACGGACTATAGTTAAAATTGACAAAAAATAATAACATGCAACATTGTTATTTTTAATCAACTACCCAAAAAAAACCGGCCAAGTGCGAGTCGGACTCGCGCACGAAGGGTTCCGTACCATTATCGTAAAAAACGGCGAAAAAATCACGTTTGTTGTAGGGGAGCCCCACTTAAATATTTATTTTATTCTGTTTTTAGTATTTGTTGTTATAGCGGCAACAGAAATACATCATCTGTGAAAATTTCAACTGTCTAGCTATCACGGTTCATGAGATACAGCCTGGTGACTGACAGACAGACAGACATAGTTTCCCGTTTTTACACTTTGGGTACGGAACCCTAAAAAAATATCTTTTATCAATTATAATATATTTCGTTTTCTTTTCAGATACCAAACCGGCTTCACAATAATCCCCATCCTAGTAGGATCCCTGTCCCCTGAGAAGGAAGCAAAATATGGCGCCATCTTTGCTCCATACCTGGCTGATCCTCAGAATCTGTTCGTGATCTCTTCCGACTTCTGTCACTGGGGCTCGCGATTTAGGTACACGTGGAAGGATAATTCAAGGGGGCAGATCTATCAGAGTATAGAGTGGCTGGATAAACAGGTCAGAGAAATTACTGTATTTTTTTTACCGACCTCCCAAAAATGAGGAGTTTGAATACATAAATATAAATATTTTATGTATTTGGGCATAACTCCATCTATATCTGTACTAATCTCTACTAATATTATAAAGAGGAAAGATTTGTGTTTTTGTATGTAAATAATAAAATTAAAAGCTACTGGACTATCAACTGCCTAGCCTTTTTCCCAATTATTGTTGGGGTCGGCTTCCAGTCTTACCGGATTCAGCTGAGTACCAGTGTTTTACTTGGGGCAACTGCCTATATGACCTCCACAACCCAGTAACTGGGTAACACGATACCTCTTGGTAAGACTGATGTCAGATCTGAGGCTTCTAACTACCCATAACGACTGCCAAAGATCTTCAAATGACAGCCGGGACCTACGGCTTAACGTGCTTTCCGAGGCACGGAGGAAACTCGGTATGTTGAAATGGTTACCCATCCACGGACCGACCTCGTCAAGCGTTGCTTAATCTTGAAGATCGACCCGTGCGGCTGTTATTATTCAGTTAACAGTTTAACTGTCTCCGATCTTGACACGCCTATTCCGCCTTTCGTATGACGCGGGAAAAGTGCCGATGCTTGGAAGCAAGCTAACGTATAGCCCGTGCCTAAGAAGAGATGACCCGGCCAACTACAGACCCATCTCTAACGTCCATACTATTTAAGAGTATGAACATACGAAGCGCCTGGCATACCTAGAAACTAACGTTATCCTTAGTGACCGCCAATACGGCTGCCGCCGAAATCAGTATACTGGGGATCTTCTAGTGTATGCCATTTACATATGGAGTGAGGCCATCGAGAGCCACGGGGAAGCGCTTGCCGTTTCCCTCGACATCTCGAAGGCTTGTGATAGGGTCTGGCACGAAAGCCTTATTAGTAAATTTCCTTCTTTCCTTCTCCCCAGTGGTCTGTGTGATTGGATTGCAGACTTCCTGCGAGATCGGTCCATTCGAGTGTGTTCGATGGAAAACTGACGGGGTCCGATAGGGCTGATGCTTGTCTGGGTTGTGGATAAATTTGCGGGAGTTACCGCGGCCCTGGCACAAGAAACTGAAGGAACACGGGAGGGTTTTAGTCAGTAAAAGTCTGACACGCCCTCCCGCTTCACCCAGAGCGGGAGAAGTCATTGGATAATTTTTCATCCCAAAAAAGGGGCACGCTTGCCGTGGCCGACATGGAAAACTCTAAATAGACTCCGCAGTCTCCGCAACCAAGAGATAACCAGTGCCTTTGAGGCGTCTCTTCGCAGACCATGGCCCACCTTTCGTTCTGTACCGTTATGGCTGCATCAGCGAATGGTGTTACCGTACCTGAACACTGAGCCAAACAAAATATTTAAAACTGTATTTGCCATAGACACGCTAAGAAGAAAAAGAACAAAATACTTATACTTATTTAAGATAATTATTTTAAAGGAGGGAAGTGGTGGCCCAGTGGTATCGGCCTCGACTTACAAGTTTTAGGTCATGGGTTCGAGCCTAGGCAGGCGCTTTACTTTGTGTAAATTATTTCATCACCACTGCTCTCAAAACGGTGAAGGAAAACATCGTGAGGAAACCGGCATGTCCTAGAACCAACAATTCGAAGATATGTGACATCCACCAACCCGCATTTGGCCCGCGTGGTAGATTACGGCCCATTCCCTCTCACAGAGAGGAGGCCTGTGTCCCAGCAGTGGGACTATTAAGACGGTACCCTGACCAAAAAATCGGCATGAGATATGAGCGTTCCTATTGGTCTAGCGGCACTGGTGGCGCATGAATTACAGTAGTGAATACGCCCAGATTTTAGAATAAAATCTTTATAAAATCGAATTTTGGTCTTTTGAAAAAAATAAATCTACAAAAATGTTCGTTATTAAATTGTCTATCCATTAGTGTTAGTACAAAAAATAATCAATGAACACTTTACGAGGAGATGCATAATATCAATAATTATTTCTCATTTTTATGTTTTTTTGGAAGTAGATTAGTGAAATATATACAACATTTAAAAAAAAACTAAATCTACCATTTTAGAATCAATATTATGTAGAAATTTAATGTATTTTTATTAATTGATATTTCTTTTTAAATAACGAGTAGATAGCTCCTAAAAACAGCACAAAAACGGCTTGCGTGGCGTTTTGCTCGGGGTACCGCCTTAATAGGCTGATGATGTGATGTGATGAGATAAAGAACAATATATTTAAGATACTTATTTGTGTATATTTTCCAGGGTATGGACATAATAGAGAAGATGGACCCACGCGTGTTCACGGATTACCTTAACAAGTACGGCAACACGATATGCGGCAGACATCCCATAGGAGTGCTGTTGCAGGTAACATATACACACTATTTAACTTAAAATTCCCAAAAGTCCAGCTCTAGGCAAACTTAGGTGGGGTTGCTGTAGCTGCGTTTTGGGGCAAGATGGGGCACCCGCCCAGCCCTTAATCCTGACTTGAAATAAAAAAAATACTTTACACATATGTAACAAAATTAATTAATTATTACGTATGGAAAAGTAAAAAAAAAAAAAAAAAAACCGGCTCGCGTCCTGCATTCTTTTCATTAGCGAATTTGCCGCGCAAGTCGATAGAGTAACTGATATTTGTGTGACCCAGATAGGAGGTTTCGTCACAGACATATCTAACTAGATAACGCAAGTCCCTCCATCTGTATGAAAACCAAGCGTGCCACTTTTTCACAAACAAATTTACTTACCAATGAAAGGAAACATTTCCAATGCCTCGGCCAACTTTTTCTATACAGTCTTTACAGCTCAATATGGCATAAAAAGGCATTTTTCCAGATTTCGGTGGCTTTCCAGTGCCGATAATGCTAAATTAAAAGCTCAGATTACGATCATTGCTCTCAACTTTACTCCGTTTTGTAGCACGCGAAGTACATATCTAGTTAGATTTATGTCTGTGGGTTTCGTCTGCCACTGAAATCATTGGCAGTCTAAAAAAAGGTAAAAGGTGGGGTAAAAGTAGGTATTTACATTTGCCCCTAAGCAAATGCTGAGTGGCATACTCAGCATGGTTACTGGCCTCTTCTCATACAGAGAAGGAGATCATTAAACATACTGCATAATTTTCTGTATGTTTATTGATGCATTGATTAAATGAGCTGATAAGAGTTAAGAGTAGAGGTAAGAGCTGAGAGTTCAGGTAACAGATTTAATTATATATTTTTTTCTGTTAATTCCAGGCAATAGCAAAACTCCATAGCCAATCAAACTCACCGCGTATGGCGATGAAATTCCTCAAGTACGCTCAATCGTCACAATGTATGAACATGCAGGACTCATCCGTGTCGTACGCTAGCGCTTCCCTTGTCATGGAGTAGGTCATCTGTCTATACAGGCAAGTGTCTTAAAAAACTAGTTTTTAATGTGTACGCAAAATTTCAGCTTAATTGAACACTGGGAAGTGGAGCAAATCCCAGACTTTTTGGTGAAAAACAAGATTCTAAATTAAAAAATAATATTTTTTTTATAAAAAAAACAAGCTTCCGAATTAAAAAAAAGTTTTTTTTTACATTTTTTTTTTATAATTAAAACAAGCTTGTAAATTAAAAAATATGTTTTTTTATTAAACAAGCTTTTTTTTTTATAAAAAATTGTATTGTCACAAGTAACAAAAGTGTGTGCAAAATTTTAGTTCAATTAGACATTGGGAAGTGAGTCAAATATAAATTGCAAAATTTGATTGCGGACACCGGCAGGCTTATTACGTAAGAAACTGCAATCAGCAATCCTCGCGTGATCAAACGCTTTATGTCATAAAATTTGGCATTACCTATAGTGTCGGTATTGCTACACAATCGTTTGCGAATCGCTCGCTGTTTGTCAAATGCACTTTGCTCTTTCAAGATACGTAATAAGCCTGCGGGACAAGTGAAACAAAATAAAAGCTTGTAATATATCAATTTATGATTGTCAAACTTAGATCAAAAAATACCACTGACGAATATAAAATGAGATGTCATATTTTTAAGACACTTTCCTGCTTATAATAATTATAATTAGGAAAACTAAAACTATCATAATTTTCAATCTTAAGTGCTTTTCTTTAGTTAGCATCTTCTAATTTTTATACCTTTTATAATTTCTAAGTAGAATGACTTAAAAATATGAAAAATGTAAAAAAAATATATTCATATGAATTTATTGTTATATACAGCCTAATTGTTTACCTCCATTCTAGATTTTACCAGGCATTAGGTATCAAGCAGAGACACGATTATTAAAAACTCTAAAACAAAACAAAAAAAAAACTTGTTCTCATATTAAAGTTTGTATTGTCACGAGAAACAAACGCGAGATAAAAAATTATTAATACCTAATAATTGCAAAAAAATAGGATGGTGTTAAAAATACAGGTTGTAGGTATTTAAAAAGGGGTGTTATTTAATACTTTAACTGTAATTCCCCTTTTTTCAATCAAAATATTCGAAATTACTACCAAAAATACTGAATTGCACACTAAATTTGCTCATCAAATAAATGAATTATACTATACTGCTAGATCTTTAAAGCTTAACTGTTTTACTGAATAACTATCTGTTAACTAAAAGTAAATCTAATAATTCTTCGAGTGCAACAAAATATTTAAGTTTTAAGGGAGGGGGGGAAACGAAACAAAGTCGACGGAGCCCCGATGCGCAGGGCTCCTATTTCTGTCTGCAGGGTCTAAAGTAACCTAACATGAAGGAGATGACGGGAGCTGAGTTCGCTCGCTTTGCTCGCTCACTTCAGCTCCCGTCATCTCCTTCGAACCTAACCTATCCGTGTCGGGGTGCCCTAAGCTCCCGAGCTCGCTTCGCTCGCTCTTGGACTAATTCACATTTATTTTATATTTAATTGAATAATTTGTGTGCAAATCAGTATTTTTGTTTTACGGTGAGTAATATTGTTTTGCAGTAGGTTATTAGTGGAGATATTTTGTTTGCTTAAATTTCTAAATAGAGGTGCAGTTAAAAATTCCCCTTTAAAAAGGCATCTATTACTTTTTGTAAACTTCATCTTTCAAGAGCCTGCCTTATCATATCATAAATTAAATAAAGACTTGTGCTTTTTAATCTGTATTTCACTGTCTTGAAGTGTTGTGCTGTTCCCGGGAATACTGAAATTCCGGTACTTTCCGAGATTCAAATCTTAATATCCGTCCAACGGGTTTTTCGACAGATGGAACTAGTGGTCCAAGTTCTCAGAGCCCCCAAACGTTTCTGTTTCATTCTACACAAAATATGTCTGATTGAGTAGTTTTTTAGCACCTGGCATCTATAAACTCACCGTCGGATTGAATTAGCAAGTATGCGTACGCTCTAAGTACATACTAACACCACTCAATCCCACACATTTATGAAGAAGGGGTCAGAAAAGTTTATGGGCTCTGTGATCATGCTCTATACTCCACTGTAAAAAAAAAACTGAACACTTGGAGCTGTCAATGTCATTGTGACGTTCGACTCTTTTAATGGCACTCGAAAGCTGTTAAAGTCGACTGAAGTTCGACTCTTCAATTGGCGCGCGAAGCGAACGTGTGTTGCTCCGCCGGTGAAGGTCTCTTGACGTACGAAGTACACGATTATTTTGACTGGGTAGTAATTCTATAGCGATTGCAGCGACGTAAAATTACGATTAGATTATTGACACTTTTATTGGTATGTAGTACCGTCAAACGGGGTGAAAAGGATTGCCGGGGTGAATAGAAACAACATTTTGAAGGGAAATTTCATGACTTGTTTTTTTTTTTGCAGCATTTAAGTATGTACTCCAATATATTAAATAATTAAATATAGTAAATGTTTTGGAAATACTTGCATTATGCGTACAGCTAAGGAATGGAATTCCCTGCCGGAGACTGTGCTTCCGGATAGCTACAACCTCGGGGTCTTTAAGTCAAGATTGAATAGGTTACTTCTAGGCAAGCGTGTTACACCTTCGACCACATCATCGCTTACCATCAGGTGAGATAGGTCAAGCGCGAGCCTACCTATAATAAAAAAAAACCATTCAAACCATTAAAGTGGTATCCAAGTTAGTCATAATCAAAGTATTGTTCTCATTCACCCCTGCATCACTTTTCACCCCCATTGTAGGTATCGAGTATATTTTTATACGGTCGATTAAATTAATTCATTCGTTTAATACGTACATACATACCTGTTTTTAATAATAACAATAATTTCATACTTTATTTTTCGCTGCCGGCAGGCTCTTAGGCTTACCTGCACACTGATATGCCACATCATCGCTTACCATCAGGCGAGGTAGTGGTCAAACGCGAGCCTATCAATAATAAAAAAAATAAAAAATCGTGATCCTTGTGCCTGCCTTGCCGTGTTAATTTATTTATAAAAATTGCTGCCGAACTTTTCTGTTGCTTTTTACTACGACCTGAAATACTGGTAAAAATTGCCCTTATATCAAGTAAGTGGACACGTAGTTCCTGTAATTTCGAAAGTTTTTTAAGATGCACCATGTTGCCACAGTGAAATAAGTGTATCCTAGGGCGAAACAAAAAGTTGCTGATACTGCCATGATGAATGTCACTGGTACAGTTTATGCACTTTTATTTTATGAATTAACCGACTTTGTTTTACATTTCTAACAAGTTTTTGCGTTAGAAGAACGGACTGACCGCCTGTCAGAAGGTTCTTACTTGCATATTAATATTATGATTTACATGTCTTGCGGACTGCGCTGGACCTTCTTCTTATTATATTTATATAAAATTGGTGCCAAACTTTTCTGTTACTTTTTACTACGACCAGAAATACTGGTAAAAACTTTCCTTATATCAAGTAAGTAAGGAGACACGTAGTTTCTGTAATTTTGAAAGTTCTTTAAGATGCACCATGTTGCTACTGTGAAATAAATGTATTCTAGAGTGAATCAAAAAGTTGTTGATACTGCCATGATGAATGTCACTGGTATAGTTGATGCACTTTTATTTTATGAATTAACCGATTTGGTTTTACATCCGATCTAACAAGTTTTTGCGGGAGAAGAACTACTGAAAGGCTATCAGCAGGCTTTTATTTGCATATTGATATCATGACCCCCATGTCTTGCGGTGGACCTTCTTAATATATTCATATAAAATTAGTGCCAAACTTTTCTGTTGATTTTTACTACGACCAGAAATACTGTTAATAACATTGGTTTTCGGTGGACTTTGTCTCATTTTTAAAAAATTTATTATATAGGTAGGTCACACATAAAGACATACAATAATAATAATGGAAACGAACCTCGCATAAATTGCTACATAAGTAGACAATAATGCGACCACACTCAATACAAAAATTAAAGTAGCGATATATAAGCGTCGATATTTAGTAGTTAGACGTTCGCGTTAGAACTGCTTTTTAAACTGATTTTCTTTCTCTAAACATTGCCTTTGGATCTGCCCACTGGAAACTTTAACGAAGTCTATGTAAAACATGTGGCTTATAACTACCAACCAATGGGTCCTCATTGTTTTTAAATAATTTTCTATTTTGAACATAAAAAAAATATTCTTCTTTTTCTTAACCATTTAAGAGATCTTTCAAAACACTTAAATACGTGTTATATATTTTTTAAATCCATCTTTTATATAAACAAATGTACTCATCATGAATGTGATCATCATGTGTAGTTGAATCTTTATTCAACTTTTTTGTGTATGTGTTGCCGAATTTACTTACACAATTAGGCTTCGGGACATAGGTTTAGTGCCCGCGGCAATACGAAATGAATGACTGAGATCTGTGCGGGTGCGAGAAAGAGTCATCATGGTACACATAATTAAACATCAACTGGTACTTAGGGACCAACCCAGAAATTGCGAAAAAGAAATCAGATGTTTAATTAATTTTGTTGAAAAAATAAACATAATGAACAGCTGTTTTTTTTTCAGATTTTTAAATAGAATAGAATAGGAGGGTGTAAAGGTGTTTTACATGACTAAATATTATTGCTCTGTGTAGTTTCTGCCTCTTATCACGTAAATCACTGAAAATATTTTCTTTATGGCTCTTTAAGAAGTGAGCACGTACACGCATTAAACCCACGAATTAGCTATTTGTTTAACTATCTTAGTTTCATGCAAATCATTACAATCAATGTGGTCCGTGATGGGATGGTTAAACACAGGGATAGGTAAAAGTAAATAAAAGCTTGTAATAAAATGATGGTGGTTACTAATGGTACGCTCATGCCAAAGATATTTTTCGATCTGCCCACTGGATACTTTAACAAAGTCAATGTAAAACATGTGGTTTATAATTACCAACCAGTGACTCTTTGTCATTGAATAATTTCATATTTTAAACATTCGACATCGTTAAAATTTCTGCTCTTTCATAACCTTGTAAGAAATCATTCAAAACAAGCTTTAATATTAAAAATTGTGTTGTCACGGGTAACAAACGTGTATGCAAATTTTCAGTTTCATCAGACACTGAGGAAAGGGTCGAAATTAACTTGCAAGTTTTGATTACAGACTACGGGATAGGTGAAAGTAAATAAAAGCTTGTAATAAAATGTTAGTTGTTACTAATGGTACGCTCATGCCAAAGATATTTGTTTAAACATTTCCTTTGGATTTGCCCATTAAATACTTTTACAATGTCTTCGTAAAACATGTGACATAACTACCAACCAGTGGCTCTTCACTGTCATTAAATAATTTCCTAAAGGAAACACGTAGTTTATGTAATTTCGGAAGTTCTTTATCATGCACCATGCTGTCATGCCGTATATCAACGCGGCTAATGCTACCATAAAATAAATGTATCTTAGAGTGGACCAAGAAGTTGCTGATACTTCCATGATGTCAGCAGGCTCCTACTTGTATATTGATATCATGAACCACATGTCTTGCGGTCGACGTTCATTTTAATATATTTATATAAAACTGGTACCAAACTTTTCTGTTACGTTTTAATACGAAAAGAAATACAGTTCATAAGATTGGCTGTAGGTGGACTTTGTCTCAATTTATTTATATAATATATAGGTTGGTCATAATAATAA
This sequence comes from Orthosia gothica, assembly GCA_949775005.1. Lineage (NCBI taxonomy): Eukaryota > Metazoa > Arthropoda > Insecta > Lepidoptera > Noctuidae > Orthosia > Orthosia gothica. The sequence goes on along the minus strand of OX459034.1, from coordinate 52,537,119 downwards.
TGAAAACGGTCCTCGCATAAATTGCTACATAAGTAGACAATAATACGACCACACTCAATACAAAAATTAAAGTAGCGATGTATAAGCGTCGACATTTAGTAGTTTAGACGTTCGCGTTAGAACTGCTTTTTAAACGTATTTTCTTTCTCTAAACATTGCCTTTGGGTCTATCCACTGGATACTTTAACGAAGTCTATGTAAAACATGTGGCTTATAACCTCAATATTTTTAATTAATTTTCTATTTTGAAGTCTCAATTTTTTATTTAATATATAGGTAGGTCAGACATAAAAGACATACCATAATAATAATGGAAACGAACCTCGCATAAATTGCTACATAAGTAGACAATAATGTGACCACACTCAATACAAAAATTAAAGTAGCTATATATATGCGTCGACATTTAGTAGTTTAGACGTTCGCGTTAGAGCTCCTTTTTAAACTTATTTTCTTTCTCTAAATATTGCCTTTCTGTTTCGATCTGCCCACTCGATACTTTAACGAAGTCTATGTATAACATGTGGCTTATAATTACCAACCAATGGGTCCTCAATGTTTTCAAATAATTTTCTATTTTGAACATAAATATTCTTCTTTTTCTTAACCACTAAGAGATCTTTCAAAACACTCATATTTTTTATATATCCATCTTTTATATAAACAAATGCGCTGTCGCGAGTAACAAACGCGTGTGCAAAATATCTGCTCAATCGGACAATGGGAAGTAGTTAAAATTTAACTTGTAAGAGTTGATTACAGACACCGGGACAGGTGAAAGTAAATATAAGCTTGTTATAAAATGACGGTTGTTACTTATGGTACGTCCCAGCCAAAAATACAACTATTTAAATATTTATTTCGGATCTCTACGAAAAACATGTGGCTTATAATTACCAACCAGTGGCTCTTTGTCGTTGAATAATTTCCTGTTAACATAATATTCGACATCATTAAAATTTCATCACCACATGCCGTAATTTATTTATATAAAATTGGCACCAAACTTTTCTGTTGCCTTTTAGTAGTACGATCAGAAATACTGGTAATAACATTGGTTATAAGCGATAAGTCAGGCATAAAAACATACCATAATAATATATGGAAACGGACTGTATATACTTATTTCAACAGAAGTAACAATGTCATGTCACTCCATATAAAAAATAATGTTGCGAAGTAGAAGCGTCGACATTTAGTAGTAGAGCGGTAAATGCGTTCGCGTTAGACCTGCTTTATAAATTTGTTTTCGTTTTTTAAATATTTTTTTCGTTCTGCCCATTGAATACTTTTACAAAGTCTACGAAAAACATATGGTTTATAATTACCAACCAGTGACTCTTTGTCATTGAATAATTTCCAATTTTAAACATTCGACTTCATTAAAATTTCTTCTCTTTCATAACCTTGTAAGAAATCATTCAAAACAAGCTTTAATATTAAAAATTGTGTTGTCACGGGTAACAAACGTGTATGCAAATTTTCAGTTTCATCAGACACTGAGGAAAGGGTCGAAATTAACTTGCAAGTTTTGATTACAGACTACGGGATAGGTGAAAGTAAATAAAAGCTTGTAATAAAATGTTAGTTGTTACTAATGGTACGCTCATGCCAAAGATATTTTTTTAAATATTTCCTTTGGATTTGCCCATTGAATACTTTTACAATGTCTTCGTAAAACATGTAACTTATAACTACCAACCAGTGGCTCTTCACTGTCATTAAATAATTTCCTAAAGGAAACACGTAGTTTATGTAATTTCGGAAGTTCTTTATCATGCACCATGCTGTCGTATATCAACGCGGCTAAAGCTACCATAAAATAAATGTATCTTAGAGTGGACCAAGAAGTTGCTGATACTTCCATGATGTCAGCAGGCTCCTACTTGTATATTGATATCATGAACCACATGTCTTGCGGTCGACGTTCATTTTAATATATTTATATAAAATTGGTACCAAACTTTTCTGTTACGTTTTAATACGACAAGAAATACAGTTCATAAGATTGGCTGTAGGTGGACTTTGTCTCAATTTATTTATATAATATATAGGTTAGTCAGATATAAAGACATACCATAATAATAATGAAAACGGTCCTCGCATAAATTGCTACATAAGTAGACAATAATGTGACCACACTCAATACAAAAATTAAAGTAGCGATGTATAAGCGTCGACATTTAGTAGTTTAGACGTTCGCGTTAGAACTCCATTTTAAACTTATTTTCTTTCTCTAAACATTGCCTTTCTGTTTCGATCTGCCCACTGGATACTTTAACAAAGTCAATGTAAAACATGTGGCTTATACCTACCAACCAATGAGTCCTCAATGTTTTTAAATAATTTTCTATTTTGAACATAAATATTCTTCTTTTTCTTAACCATTTAAGAGATCTTTCAAAACACTTAAATACGTGTTATATATTTTTTAATCTATCTTTTATATAAACAAATGCACTGTCACGAGAAACAAACGCGTGTGCAAAATGTCTGCTCAATCGGACACTGGGAAGTAGTTAAAATTTAACTTGTAAGAGTTGATTACAGACACCGGGACAGGTGAAAGTAAATATAAGCTTGTTATAAAATGACGGTTGTTACTAATGGTACGTCCCAGCCAAAAATACAACTATTTAAAATTTTATTTCGGATCGCTACGAAAAACATGTGGCTTATAATTACCAACCAGTGGCTCTTTGTCGTTCAATAATTTCTGGTTTTAAACATAATATTCGACATCATTAAATTTCTTCACCACATGCCGTAATTTATTTATATAAAATTGGCAACAAACTTTTCTGTTGCCAATTTTATATTATATTTTTGTTTTCAGTACGATCAGAAATACTGGTAATAACATTGGCTATAAGCGATAAGTCAGGCATAAAAACATACCATAATAATATATGGAAACGGACTCTGTATACACTTATTTTTCAACAGAAGTAACAATGTCATGTCACTCCATATAAAAAATAATGTTGCGAAGTAGAAGCGTCGACATTTAGTAGTAGAGCGGTAAATGCGTTCGCATTAGACCTGCTTTATGAATTTATTTTCGTTTTTTAAATATTTTCTTCGTTCTGCCCATTGAATACTTTTACAAAGTCTACGAAAAACATATGGTTTATAATTACCAACCAGTGACTCTTTGTCATTGAATAATTTCCTATTTTAAACATTCGACATCATTAAAATTTCTTCTCTTTCATAAACTTGTAAGAAATCATTCAAAACAAGCTTTAATATTAAAAATTGTGTTGTCACGGGTAACAAACGTGTATGCAAATTTTCAGTTTCATCAGACACTGAGGAAAGGGTAGAAATTAACTTGCAAGTTTTGATTACAGTCACCGGGATAGGTGAAAGTAAATAAAAGCTTGTAATAAAATGATAGTTGTTACTAATGGTACGCTCATGCCAAAGATATTGTTTTAAATATTTCCTTTGGATTTGCCCATTGAATACTTTTACAATGTCTTCGTAAAACATGTGACATAACTACCAACCAGTGGCTGTTCACTGTCATTAAATAATTTCCTAAAGGAAACACGTAGTTTATGTAATTTCGGAAGTTCTTTATCATGCACCATGCTGTCATGCCGTATATCAACGCGGCTAATGCTACCATAAAATAAATGTATCTTAGAGTGGACCAAGAAGTTGCTGATACTTCCATGATGTCAGCAGGCTCCTACTTGTATATTGATATCATGAACCACATGTCTTGCGGTCGACGTTCATTTTAATATATTTATATAAAACTGGTACCAAACTTTTCTGTTACGTTTTAATACGACAAGAAATACAGTTCATAAGATTGGCTGTAGGTGGACTTTGTCTCAATTTATTTATATAATATATAGGTTGGTCAGATATAAAGACATACCATAATAATAATGAAAACGGTCCTCGCATAAATTGCTACATAAGTAGACAATAATGTGACCACACTCAATACAAAAATTAAAGTAGCGATGTATAAGCGTCGACATTTAGTAGTTTGGACGTTCGCGTTAGAACTCCTTTTTAAACTTGTTTTCTTTCTCTAAACATTGCCTTTCTGTTATATAACATTATATAACACGATCAGAAATACTGGTAATAACATTGGCTATAAGCGATAAGTCAGGCATAAAAACATACCATAATAATATATGGAAACGGACTCTGTATACACTTATTTTTCAACAGAAGTAACAATGTCATGTCACTCCATATAAAAAATAAAGTTGCGAAGTAGAAGCGTCGACATTTAGTAGTAGAGCGGTAAATGCGTTCGCGTTAGATCTGCTTTATGAATTGCATTTTTTTAATAAAGACAACGTGGTAGGTGAAAGTAAATAAGCTTGTAAAAAAATGATGGTTGTTACTAATGGTACGGCCATGCCAAAGATATTTTTTTAAATATTTCCTTTGGATTTGCCCATAGAATACTTTTACGATGTCTACGTAAAACATGTGGCTTAGAACTACCAACTAGTGGCTCTTCACTGTCATTAAATATTTTCCTATAGGAAACACTTAGTTCCTGTAATTTCGGCAGTTCTTTATCATGCACCATGTTGTCATTCCGTATATCAACGCGGCTAATGCTACCATAAAATAAATGTATCTTAGAGTGGGCCAAGAAGTTGCTGATACTTTCATGATGAATGTCAGTGGCACAGTTTTGATTGATGCACTTTAATTTTATGTTTTAGTCGACTTGGTTTTACAGTCGATCTAGCTACTTTTTTGCGGTAGAAGAACGACTGGCCGGCTATCAGCAGGCTTTTACTTTCATACTGATATAGTGATCCCTGTGCCTTGCGGTGAACCTTTGTCTTAATATATTTGTATAAAATTGGTACCAAACTTTTCTGTTACTTTTTAATATGAACAGAAAAACTGGTAAAAACTTTTAATATTAAATATTAAGTTAAGACACGAAGTTTCTCCAATTTTGAAAGTTGGTTATAATACACCATTATGTCACTCCGTATATTAACGTGGCTGATATTGCCATGATGAATATCAGTGGCACAGGTTTGACTAATGCAATAAAAATTAAAGTTGCGTAGTAGAAGCGACGACTTTTAGAAGAGTAAATGCGTTCGCGTTAGATCTTCTTTATAAATTTATTTTCTTTTTTTAATATTTCCTTCGGATCTACCTATTGAATAATTTACAAAGTCTACGTAACATAATAATTACCAACCAGTGACTCTTTGTCATTGAATAATTTCCTATTTTAAACATGATATTCGTCATCATTAAAATTCTTCTCTTTTATAACCTTGTAAGAAATCATTCAAAACAAGATTTAATATAAAAAATTGTATTGTCACGAAAACAAACGTTTATGCAAATTTTCAGTTCCATCAGACACTGAGGAAAGGTTCGAAATTAACTTGCAAGTTTTGATTACAGTCACTAGGATAGGTGAAAGTAAATAAAAGCTTGTATTAAAATGGTGGTTGTTACTAATGGTACGCTCATGCCAAACATATATTTTTAAATATTTCATTTGGATTAGCCCATTGAATACTTTTACAATGTCTACGTAAAACATGTGACTTATAACTACCAACTAGTGGCTCTTCACTGTCATTAATAAACATATAAAAGAAAGGGTTTTTGTAAGCAAGTTTTTGATATTAAAAATTGCATTGTCACGCGGTTAACAAACGTGTAAGCAAATTTTCAGTTCCATCAGACAATGGGACAAGGTTCGAAATTAACTTGCAAGTTTTGTTTACAGACACCTGTACGGGTGAAAGTAAATCAAAGCTTGTCGTAAAATGATGGTTGTTACTAATGGTACGCTCATGCCAAAGATATTAATATTTTCTTTGGATCTGTCCATTCATAACTTTAACAAATTCGACGTAAAACATATGGCTTATAACTACCAACCAATGGCTCTTCACTGTCATATCATTCCCTATAAGGAACACGTAGTTCCTGTAATTTCGAAAGTTCTTTAAGATACACCATGTTGTAACTCCGTATATCAACGCGGCTGATGCCACCGTAAAATAAATGTATCTTAGAGCGGACCAAGAAGTTGCTGATACTTCCATGATGAATATCAGTGGCACAGTTTTGACTGATGCACTTTTATTTTTAGAATTATTCCACTTGGTTTTACTTTCGATCTAACAACTTTTTGCGGTAGAATAATTACTGGCCGGATATCAGCAGGCTTTTACCTGCATACTAATATAGTGATCCCTGTGCCTTGCGGTGAACCTTTGTCTTAATGTATTTGTATAAAATTGGTACCAAACTTTTCTGTTACTTTTTACTACGAACAGAAAAACCAAGTATATATTAAGTTAAGACACGTTTTTTCTGCAATTTTGAAAGTTCGTTAAAATACACCATGATGTCACTCCGTATATTAACGTTGCTGATTCTACCGAAAAATAAATGTATCCTAGATTGGCCTAAAAAGTTGCTGATACTTCTATGATGAATGTCAGTGGCACAGTTTTAACTGATGCAATAAAAATAAAGTTGCGTAGTAGAAGTTACGACATTTAGTAGTAGCGGTAAATGCGTTTGGGTTAGATCTGCTTTATAAATTTATTTTTTTCTTTAAATTTTTCATTTGGATCTGCCCATTGAATACTTTAACGAAGTCTACGAAAAACATGTGGCTTATAATTACCAACCAGTGACTCTTTGTCATTGAATAATTTCCTATTTTAAACATGATATTCGTCATCATTAAAATTCTTCTCTTTTATAACCTTGTAAGAAATCATTCAAAACAAGATTTAATATTAAAAATTGTATTGTCACGAAAACAAACGTTTATGCAAATTTTCAGTTCCATCAGACACTGAGGAAAGGTTCGAAAATAACTTGCAAGTTTTGATTACAGTCACTAGGATAGGTGAAAGTAAATAAAAGCTTGTATTAAAATGGTGGTTGTTACTAATGGTACGCTCATGCCAAACATATATTTTTAAATATTTCATTTGGATTTGCCCATTGAATACTTTTACAATGTCTACGTAAAACATGTGACTTATAACTACCAACTAGTGGCTCTTCACTGTCATTAATAAACATATAAAAGAAAGGGTTTTTGTAAGCAAGTTTTTGATATTAAAAATTGCATTGTCACGCGGTTAACAAACGTGTAAGCAAATTTTCAGTTCCATCAGACAATGGGACAAGGTTCGAAATTAACTTGCAAGTTTTGTTTACAGACACCTGTACGTAGACCGATAGCGCTAGGCTATTTTGATGTCAAAAGTTTAAAAAATTCTAAAGTTGCTTATTTCTCGCCTGTGGATACAGTCGTACCTATTTAGCTTATTATTGCGTTTTGTGTCACATCTGTTACTTGCATTTTCAGTAATTCGATGATTTGTGGTTGATTATTTTTATTCAAGTTAAAACTGGCAAAATTAAATTAAAGTTTAAAATAATTATGCTATCATATCTAGGATATTCTGCGGAGTGTGTAAACCCAATTTGTGTCATATTCGTCCAGTGCAAACTGACATAGGGGTCAGTATGTAAAAATAGTGCAAAAAAAATATTACAATTTATGAAATTACTATTTCCTTTCTCAGATTACTTACATATCCCTATTAAAAAAAATTGTGCCAAATCAGGTCACGCAATTTTAAGATTTTTAATTATTTTGTTTTTCCAAGCTACAAACGCTTCAAAAAAATATTACAATCATTAGAGTTCACATAATCAATATCATAAATGCATGAAAAATCGACATTGTAAATTTGTGTCATTTTCATGCACGATATGTATTTATATGAATAAAACACAAAAACAATGGTTGCGGTCGAAGCGGGCGGAGGATGCCAGGCGTCGTCGTACCGAACGAACGTGTGTGCATGCGTATGCGCACGCACACACGTTCGTTCGGAACGATTTCTTCTTAGATGCCAAGCGTTCATATTATAAATAAATAACATATCTATTATATTGAGTATTGATTGACTCTTATCTCCGCTACGTAATGAACAAATTTGTAACCTATAGAGATAAAAATAATGACGTGGGAATTTTGTACAAATCATGCGTCTGCAATCTGTCTTACCTACGAATGTCAATGGTCCATGCTTAGAAGACGGTCAATGTGGTTAATATTTTTTTTGGATTGACGCTTCGTTTCGCTTCGAATTTGAACCTGAAAGCGGTAGGTAGGTAGATATGCCGATACCTACCTACCTACCGCTTTTTCGTTATACTGCTTCTCAATATCCCGCTCCACGCTTCGAGTAGGTAGTGTTCAGTTAGCAAAACAAATAATACACGAAGTGGAAAAAATACTAGTATGTTTGCTGTCTCGTGATAGTGATTATGTGTAGTTTTATTTCATCACGGTCCTTAAAACAGTCTGCTTTTCCGTCATCCCTTACAATGTTTGATTCTATGAACTTTAATAATCCCTTTTTTTAACAATCACTGTATTAACGTCCAGTATGAGACCACATATCCACCAACCAAATATGATTAACATTGTAACTTTAGTTACACATTGGTATAACTTTATGTCATATGAAATCAGCAAGAACAGACCTTTTATTTCTGCCTCTTAACCGTATTTCTATAATTTCATTACAATTAAAAATTAACAATGTTTCTACTGAAGTAAACTCGTAGATCAAGTTCCAATACACAAAAGTTTTGGTAACAAGGGTGTCTTTGTGTTAAAGTCATTATAAATTGAGATAAATATACAATTTTGGACTATTTATATTTTAACCATATTGCAATTTTAAATTACTATTTTAACTATATTGTTTTCTTCTTAAATCTAAACACTTATAAGTTATCATTGTACAGAAAGATGCAGTATTGACATCGAGAGTAGGTTTTTAGTTCATCATTTGAATATAATAGTATCAGAATGGTCTTGGAGAAAACTAAGAGAAGGTATAAAATTAAAATATTTTTATACTCATTCAATATTACAGATATGTGAGTAACGATAATAATAAAAAAAAATGTGAAGAAGTAATTGCAAACATTTGGCGTGGTAAGCATAAGTACAGGATAGGATAGATGGACCCTCTTTTCCGAACTTAGACTCCCATTTAGTCCATTGTGTGTGTAGGCCTCCTCTCTGTGAGAGCGAATGGGCCGTATCCACCACGCGGGCCCAGTGTGGTTTGATGACATGTCATAGTTCTTTTTTTACTTCAGTGTTTTGAGAGCAGTGGTGATGAAACAATTTACATTTTTTTTTCTCTATATGCTTGCGCTTGACCACTATCTTGCCTAATGGTAAGCGATGATGTGGTCGACGGTGAAGCACGCTTGCTTAGAAAAACCTATTCACTATATATATATATAGACTTAAAGACCCCAAGATTGTAGCTATCGGGCAACACAGACTCCGGCAGGGAATTGCACTCCTTAGCTGTACGCATAATGAAAGTGTCCCCAAAACGTTTTGTACACGTAAGTAAAGCGCTTGCCTGGGTTCGAGCCCACGACCATACTTGTAAGTTGCGTCTGTTATCCTGGCCATCACTGCTCTATATTCTAGGAACGGGAATGGAACGAAACGGGCTAGGTGGAATGAGATCATGTTATTTCATTGCACACTCCCCGAAATGCAACTGATAAAAAACCGATAAGCTGGCAATGATGTTCAAGGCTCTAGAGCTTTGACTCTACCAGTGCCTCATTGCTGATGAGCTTCTTGGCCCGTTTTTTTATCAACTTAAGTGCATCAAGCTGGTATTTAGCAGATCCGTCCCAGAAATGAGATAAGTACTCCATACATCACCGAACTTGCGCTTGATACAACTTGAGCAACTGTTCTGGCGTGAAGAACCGTGTCACCTTTGCGAGGATACCGAACTTTATAGTAGCCAGCTTAGCCTTTGCCTCAATGTATGGACCAAAATTGAGGATCGTGTTACAAGTTACCACTAGAAGCTCAAGATGGTCCATTATCGGCACGTTTACACCTCGGAAGGAAGGAGCCGAGTGGAATTGGCTCATTTTAACAGAGAAAAGACACGCCTGGGTTTTAGCAGCATAGAACCTGGCCAAATTGGCATCACCACATTTGGACGCTGGCTTCAAGGATAAGCTCAAACGCTCCACCACAGCCTCACAAAGGACATGGCTGGACAAGTACCTCTCAGCAACAGTGCTGTCATCTGCATACCCAAGTTTTTAGCAGATCATTTATATGCAGCAAAAATAACGTTGCTGAGAGTACCAACCCTTGAGGGACCCCAGCATTAATATCCAATTGGTCCAACGAGCACCCATCTATAACCACTTGAATTCTGCAATCCAATCACACATACCATCACCAGGCAGACCTAATGAAAGAAGCTTACTAATAAGGCTTCCGTGCCAGACCCTATCGAAAGCTTTCGAGTTGTCGAGGGAGACAGCAAGCGCCTCCCCGTGCCTTTCGATTGCCTCACTCCTGATTTGAATGGCATACGCTAGAAGATCCCCTGTACAACGAGTTCGGCGGCAGCCGTATTGGCAATCACTTAGGATGTCATTAGCTTCTAGGTATGCCAGGAGCTTAATATTAAGCACACGTACAGATAGGTCTGTTCGGCCGGGTCAGCTCAACTGTCCTTCTTGGACTTGTACGTTAGCTTACTTACAAGCATTCGGCACTTTTCCAGTTTCATACGAAAGGCAAAATAGAAATGTCAAGATCGTAGACAGTTCGGGCGCATACGTTTTAAGAACAAGTGCTAGTATACCGTCGGGGTCACTGGCTTTGTTCAAGTCGAGGTTGCCCAGCACTCTACGAACGTCATTTTGATGGATGCGAATGTTCGACATATATGTCTCACAACCACTAGGAGAAATAAGGGGCCACGCATCACCAGAATGCAGACGCAAAGATTCCGCAAAAAAAGGCAAATAAGTTTGCCTTCTCCTCAGCGAAGCGGGCCAGCGACCCGTCGGGTTTCAGCAGTGGTGGTAGTGAGGGATGGCAGAAGTTCGACTCAACCGACTGACCCAGGGACCGAAACTCTTTATTACCTGCTGGGTAAGAAGCAAGTTATGCCCCTATTCGACTAGTTATGTGGCATTTTAGTAATGTGGTCGGACCGAGACCTTTGCAACACCTTTTTGCAGGACTTGGCATCGCTGTTGAAGGCCTTATTCTCCGACATAAGTTAGTCACCACCCAAGGTGAACTTGTCGACACAGAGTATCGACACAGATAATATAATCTAGTATTATATACATACAGATGAGATGCCTCATCCCATACTAAGAAACCGTGCCGACGTGACTAGCGTTTTTCACCTGATTATACAAATTATTTTTTTGTATATCGATCGCGTTCGGTTCCGTTCCACGGCGATAGATAGATCACCATCTATACCCGTGTAACGGAACCGAACGCGATTGATGTACATAAAATAATCAGTATAATCAGTACAGTACGTCGGCACGGTTTCTTTGTATGGGACTAGACACCACTGGTATCGGTCTGGATCTGTTGTCAGCAGAAGGTCCAAGCAATTGGCCGTGTGCGAATCAACATCCCTCGTTTTCGTTGCCCGCTGAACCAGCTGGCTGATTAGTGCCAAAGAAAGCTTATGCATCTCCCCTCTAGCATGATCACTACACTGGTATGGGAAGAGCCACTCCTGGTGGTAAGCATTAAAGTTCCTTCGTATTGGTGGAAGGGTACCACTGCTGTGCTGCATCATCCGCTTCACTGAGGTAATCTGTGAGCCTGCTTGTCTCTTGATCTCCGTTGTGCGAACGGTAGATATAGGCATTTATACTTTTATCCAGACCTGTGTCCACCAGAACCCGAAGCGTTGTGAATATTGATTGAATTACAATAATGATTAAAAATCGAGTTTTATTAGCTCTTCCATAGTACTATCATTTCTGTTTTATCCGAATGTAACACACATTGTAATTATTGCTAATAATATTTATCAAATATATTTTTTTTCGGTATAATCGAAATCACACAATAAGATAAAATAATATTCACAGAAAAATCTTTCAAATGTTTTCATGACGCCATTGTAACGGTAGTTACAATGCTTTTCATATTAAAAATGCTTAAAATCTGTACATCAAAAATCATATCAAATCAAAAATCATACTTGCAGTGGTTTTATTAAAACTGAAAAAGCAATTAAAATTATTAACATGAAACCTAAAATTGTACAGAACAACTTATGTGCCTGCAGTTATAAAATAAAAAAAAAGTCGCGTTAAACTGTGTTGAAAACCATGCCATATTGAGTTACAATGTTCTTCATATTGTGTGTCGATATAACACATTTATTATATTCCGATTATATTCCATTTTAGTCTTTCACTGCTTCACTAACTTTTAAGGCCCACTTGCAGAAAAAACTTAACTCAGAGTTAGTTGCTAACATAACCTCGTGTTAGCAACTAATTCTTAGTTAAGTTTTTAGTGCAAGTGTGTAATAATCAATCAAATACATCATAAATAACGTACGCACTTGTTTGTTGCAACTTGCAAAGACCTAATGTAAATAAATATACGCGCCGCGAATCTGGCTGGCCGGCACCCGCCGCGCGCGTTCCCGCGCTTTTCGCCGCGCTCACCCTTCGTGCGAAGAAGTCTAGTATTTTTTTAAATAATAAGATTTCGTGGATAAAAACGACACAAATTATGCACAATGTTTTGTTACACCATAATAATCAAAAACACGTAAACTCTAATAACTTGCATTTTCTTTTGTGGATTTTACAGGGTGTTGTAATAAAAAAATAAAATATCTATAAAAGTCGTGGATGAATTCGACACAAAATATTTTAACCAACAGATATCAGTACTCTAAAACGCGTAACACCTATTTAACCTATTGTAATATTCTTTTAGAGCTAGTTTGGCGACTTGTTAGGTATTGGTTAAGTATTAGGATTGCCGTGGACAGATGTGACACAAAATGCCTATGTACATCAGTTACTACTTCGTTATTATCGTGAAAGTAAAATTTTCATCTCTAATTTTCTTTTCGTCCAATACTGGTCGAAAAGACAAATACCTAAATTTCTACCTATGCAAATACCTAAGATGACACAAACTAAGGTATTAGGTTGGGCAAATGGTCTGGAAACTATATGCGAAACACAAACAACTTTAATATTTTTGAAACCTCAAAACCTAGCGCTATCGGTCTATACGGGTGAAAGTAAATCAAAGCTTGTCGTAAAATGATGGTTGTTACTAATGGTACGCTCATGCCAAAGATATTAATATTTTCTTTGGATCTGTCCATTCATAACTTTAACAAATTCGACGTAAAACATATGGCTTATAACTACCAACCAATGGCTCTTCACTGTCATATAATTTCCTATAAGGAACAGTAGTAGCGGTAAATGCGTTCGCGTTAGATCTGCTTTATAAAATCATTTTCTTTCTTTATTTTTTTTCTTTGGATCTGGCCATTGAATACTTTTACAATGTCTTCGTAAAACATGTGACTTATAACTACCAACTAGTGGCTCTTCACTGTCATTAAATAATTCCCTATAAGGAACACATAGTTCCTGTAATTTCGGAAGTTCTTTATCATGCACCATGTTGTCATGCCATATATCAACGCGGCTAATGCTACCATAAAATAAATGTATCTTAGAGTGGACCAAGAAGTTGCTGATACTTCCATGATGAATGTCATTGGCACAGTTTTGAGTGATGCAATAAAAATTAAAGTTTCTTTGTAGATGTGACAACATTTATTAGTAGCGGTAAATGCGTTCGCGTTAGATCTGCTTTATAAATTTATTTTCTTTCTTTAATATTTCTTTCGGATCTGCCCATTGAATACTTTTACAAAGTCTACGAAAAACATGTAGTTTGTAATTACCAACCAGTGACTCTTTGTGATTGAATAATTTCCTATTTTAAACATGATATTCGTCATCATTAAAATTCGTCTCTTTCATAACCTTGTAAGAAATCATTCAAAACAAGCTTTAATATTAAAAATTGTGTTGTCACGGGTAACAAACGTGTATGCAAATTTTCATTTCATCAGACACTGAGGAAAGGGTAGAAATTAACTTGCAAGTTTTGATTACAGTCACCGGGATAGGTGAAAGTAAATAAAAGCTTGTAATAAAATGTTGTTACTAATGGTACGCTCATGCCAAAGATATTTGTTTAAACATTTCATTTGGATTTGCCCATTGAATACTTTTACAATATCTACGTAAAACTTGTGACATAACTACCAACCAGTGGCTCTTCACTGTCATTAAATAATTTCCTAAAGGAAACACGTAGTTTATGTATTTTCAGCAGTTCTTTATCATGCACCATGTTGTCATGCCATATATCAACGCGGCTAATGTCCTTTGTTAAACATAATATTCGACATCATTAAAATTTCTTCTCTTTCATTACTTTTGATTACAGACACTTGGAAAGGTGAAAGTAAGTAAAAGCTTGTAGTAAAATGATTGTTGTCATTAAATAATTTCCTATAAGAAACACGTAGGTCATGTAATTTCGGAAGTTCTTTATTATTCACCATGTTGTCATGCCGTAAATCAACGCGGCTAATGCAACCATAAAATAAATGTATCTCAGAGCGGACCAAGAAGTTGTTGATACTTCTATGATGAATTTCAGTTGCACAGTTTTGGCTAATGCAATAAAAAATTATGTTTCGTAGTAGAAGTGACGAGATTTCGTAGTAGCGGTAAATGCGTTTGCGTTACATCTGCTTTATAAATTTATTTAAGTTTTTCATCTGCCCATTGAATACTTTAACGAAGTCTACGAAAAACATGTGGCTTATAATTACCAACCAGTGGCTCTTTGTCGTTGAATAATTTCCTAAATTAAACATAATATTCGAAACCATTAACTTTTCTTCTCTTTCATTACCATGCACGCTATCCTAAAAACAAGCTAACATATAAAATAATGGGTTTGTTAAGCAAGTTTTTAATATTAAAAATTGCATTGTCACACGGTTAACAAACGTGTATGCAAATTTTCAGTTCCATCAGACAATGGGATAAGGTTCGAAATTAACTTGCAAATTTGTTTACAGACGCCTGGACAGGTGAAAGTAAATCAAAGCTTATAGTAAAATGATGGCTGTTACTAATGGTACGCTCATGCCAAAGATATATTTTTTAAATTTTTCTTTGGATCTGTCCATTCATAACTTTAACAAATTCGACGTAAAACATATGGCTTATAAGTACCAACCAATGGCTCTTCACAGTAATATCATTCCCTATAAGGAACACGTAGTTCCTGTAATTTCGAAAGTTCTTTAAGATACACCATGTTGTAACTCCGTATATCAACGCGGCTGATGCCACGGTAAAATAAATGTATCTTAGAGCGGACCAAGAAGTTGCTGATACTTCCATGATGAATATCAGTGGCACAGTTTTGACTGATGCACTTTTATTTTTAGAATTATTCCACTTGGTTTTACTTTCGATCTAACAACTTTTTGCGGTAGAATAATTACTGGCCGGATATCAGCAGGCTTTTACCTGCATACTAATATAGTGATCTCTGTGCCTTGCGGTGAACCTTTGTCTTAATGTATTTGTATAAAATTGGTACCAAACTTTTCTGTTACTTTTTACTACGAACAGAAAAACCAAGTATATATTAAGTTAAGACACGTTTTTTCTGCAATTTTGAAAGTTCGTTAAAATACACCATGATGTCACTCCGTATATTAACGTTGCTGATTCTACCGAAAAATAAATGTATCCTAGATTGGCCTAAAAAGTTGCTGATACTTCTATGATGAATGTCAGTGGCACAGTTTTAACTGATGCAATAAAAATAAAGTTGCGTAGTAGAAGTTACGACATTTAGTAGTAGCGGTAAATGCGTTTGGGTTAGATCTGCTTTATAAATTTATTTTTTTCTTTAAATTTTTCATTTGGATCTGCCCATTGAATACTTTAACGAAGTCTACGAAAAACATGTGGCTTATAATTACCAACCAGTGACTCTTTTTTTTTCGTTGAATAATTTCTTATTTTAATCATAATATTCGACATCATTAAAATGTCTCCACTTTCATTACCATGTACGCGATCCTTCAAAACAAGCTAACATATAAAATAAATGGTTTTTGTAAGCAAGTTTTTAACATTAAAAATCACGAATTCATCATCATCATCAAACAAGCGTGTTTTCAATTCCATCCCACACTGGGACAAGTGTCGAAATTAACTTACAAGTTTTGATTAAAAACACCGGGTTAGGCGAAAGTAAATAAAAGCTTGTAATAAAATTATGGTTGTTACGAGAACTACTGGTACGCTCATGGCAAAGATATTTTTTTTAAATATTTGCTTTGGATTTGCCCATTGAAAACTTTAACGAAGTCTACGTAAAACATGTGGCTTAAAACTACCAACCAGTCGTTCGTAACTGTCATAATTATTTTTCTAACATGCAGTTCCTGTAATTCCGAAAGTTCTTTCAGGTGTCACCATGATGTCACTCCGTATATTAACGCAGCTGTAGGCACCATAAAATAAATGTATCCTAGAGCGAACAAAAAAGTTGCTGATATTTCCATGATGCATATAAGTGGCACAGTTTTGATTGATGCACTTTTATTTTATGAATAAACTGACTTGGTTTTACAGACAATCTAACAACTTTTTTTGCGGTAGAAGAACGATTGGCCGACTGGCAGCAAACTCTTACCTGCATATTGATATCGTGATCCACATGCCTTGCGGTGGGGTGGACCTTCGTCTTAAATTATTTAAATAAAATTGGTACCAAACTTTTATGTTTCTCTTTACAACAACAAATACCAAAACAAAAATATCTTTAGCAAATACCATATGATATTTGATTGTTTAAAAAAAATCTTTTCACAAGGTCTATAAATTCAAAATCTCAAAAAAAAAAATGCATTAGTGAGTAATACTTTTAAAATCTGCACATCTATCGTCTGACGTCACAACACAGGAATGCTTATTCCTTTAATCTTTCTTTGTTTAGACTTTAGAACATATGATAATATTCACAAACTACCGTCAGGATAATCAGTGTTTTTCTTAATTTACTTATATAAAATTGGTACCCAACTTTTCTTTTAGTTTTTAATACGACAAGAAATACTGGTATAACATTTGTTGTTAGTGGATCTTTACTAAATTTATTTATAAAAAATTGGTGCCCAACATTTCTGTTCCTTATACTACGACCAAAATACCGGTAATAAATACAAACTATGTTAAATATTTTCTTTGGATCGGCTTATTTGTAACTTTAAAACGTGGTTAACAGTGCGGCACCACTGGTTGCTTGTTATAACCAACCAGTGGTGCCGCACTATTGTTAAATAATTTCTTATTTCTATCTCTTCAAAGTTACTCCTTATTTATACATAACCATTTAAGAGATCTTTCAAAACAGTTAAAAATTTAACATAACTTCTTCTAAAAACTGTTTCAATATCATGATAACAACTTAAGACAAACGTTTTGAAATATTTTGTAACTGCAGTGTGGCCGCACCTTTAGAGCTGTGAATTTACAGTCATAATAAAAATCAAAGTGTTAAGTAACGGTGGAAATAAAACTTAAAATGTACACAGCGTAATAATTTTGTATAAAAAATAAACGCTCCGGTAGGCCCCAGTCAAAGATAAAACTTTTTAAATATTTGCTTTGGATCTGCCCATTGAATACTTTTACTAAGTCTACGTAAAGGCGAATGGCAGGCTTGTTTGGGAATTTCGTACCGCTAGTAAAATTTCGTGTTTTGAGATATTTTTTGTTTTAATTGGTAGTTTATATGATAGGTCATCCCTTTTTAAATTCTTAGATTTTTAGAACTTGGGACGTAAAAGTTATAACCAGCTTTATTTTTTAAGGTTATGTACTAGTGTACCAATGTTACATATACGTAAATGTTACATATTGTGTAAAGTAAATGTTCTAAACTGTTTTTTGCTATCTTTGTACTGTTTTACTTACCATTAAGTAGGTAGATTGAGATGAGGATTGTACCTACTCAGGGCATTTTATGATACCTATGTCCAGCAGCGGATTGCAACAGTTTGATAATGATGAATTTGATTATATTTAGTGTTAATTGTATTTATAAATAATTAATTATCATTTCAATGTTTGTGTAAGAGTACACAAGGCAACTTCTAAAACATAACTGCGTTTAATGTACGATTTTATTACGTTTATTTATTAAAATCTTTTTACTGATATTATTAATTAATCCGGAATTCTAAAAATAGTTAACTTACATAAAAATGAATGGCTTAGTTGCCTTAATAATTGGTACAAATTCTATAACCGAACAACAAAAAAAGTATGCGGTACGAAATCTGCCGTTCACCTTTATGGCTTATTACTACGAACCAGTGGTTCCTTACTGTCATAAAATGATTTGTGATGCCTGTTATTCCGAAAGTTCTTTAAGATGGCACCTTGATGTCACTCCGTATATTAATGCAGCTGTGGCCACCGTAAACTAAATGTATCCTAGGGCGAATGAAATAATGTCAAATGTCACTGGTATAGTTTTGATTGAAGCACTTTCATTTTATTTATTTGTAGTTTTTGTAGTAGCAGTTGCGTTCGCGTTGGAGCCGATTTTTTAATTTATTTTCTTTCTTCCTTTCTTTATTTTTTTCTTTCATTTGGATCTACCCATTGAATATTTTAACGAAGTTTATGTAAAACATGTGGTTTATAACTAATAACAAGTAACCAGTTTTTCCTATTTTTGTAAACATATTTTTTGAGAGATATTTTAAAACAGGTTTAAACAAGCTTTTATATTAAAAATATAGTTTAAAAACAAGCTTTGATATTAAAAATTCAGTTTAAAACAAGCTTTTATATTAAAAAATTGCATGGTCACGAGAAACAAACATGTTTGAAAAATGTCAGCTCAATCGGACACTGGGAAGTGGCTCAAATTTAACTTGCAAGATTTGATTACAGACACCGGCACAAGTTTAAGCAAATAAAAGCTTGTAATAAAATGTCGGTTGTTACTAATGCCAGCCGAAGATAAAACTTTTTAAATATTTCTTTTGGATCTGCCAATTGAAAACTTTAACGAATTCTACGTAACCGAAATGCTTTACGTAGAATTGAAAACCAGTGGTTCCTCACAGACAATAAATAATTTCCTATTTCAAAGATAACATTCATTTTCATTAAAATGTCTAATTTCGTTTAAAAACTGTCCCAAAATCAATTTAAACCACGCGTAGTTCCTGTAATTATAAATGTTCGTTAAGATGCACCATTATTTCACTTCGTAAGTTCGTATTTCAAAGCGATGCAATGTGGATCAACATGCTTTGCGGTGGATCTTCGTCTTAATTTATTTTATAAAATTCGTACCAAACTTTTCTGCTACTTTTTGATAAGACAAGAAATACTGGTAATAGTTTTGAGATAAAATTAAATGGCGGTTGTTACTAAAGGCACGTCCCAGCCAAATAAAACTTTTTGAACTAGTGGTTTCTTACTGTCATTAAATAATTTCCTATTAGCAGCATCTTAACTGCACATTGATATTGTGATCCATGTGTCTTGCGGCAGATCTTTGTCTTAATCAATTTAAATAAAATTGGCACCAAACTTTTATGTTTCTTTTTACAACAACTAAAACCAAAACAAAAAATATCTTTAGCAAAAACAATATGATATTTGATTGCTTAATAAATAAAAACTTTTCTCAATTTCTAAGGACAAAATCTAAAATGAGAAGCAGTGAGTGACACTTTTAAAATTCGTACTTCTATCGTCTGACATCACAACACAGGCATGAGTGATGCTTTCTTCTTTCTTTGTTTAAAAAATATGATGTTCACAAACTACCGTCAGGGTTATCAATGTTTTTTATCATTTACTTATATAAAATTGGTACCCAAATTTTGTTTTGGTTTTTAATACGACAAGATATACTGGTAAAAGTGTCCTAATATTAAGTTAAGACACACGTAGTTCCTGTTATTTTGGCAGATCGTTAAAATACACCATGATACCACTCCGTGGTTTTATGTAACGTATTTATTTAACGTCGCTGATGCCACCGTAAAATAAATGTATCCTAGAGCGCCCAAAAAGTTGCTGATACTTCGATGATGAATGTCAGGGGCACAGTTTTGATTGATGCACTTTTATTTTATGAATTAACCGACTTGGTTTTATATTCAATGTTACAACTTTTTTGCGGTAGAAGAACGACTGGCCAGCTATCAGCAGGCTTTTACTTACATACTGATATCGTGATCCCTGTGCCTTGCGGTGAACCTTCATCATAATTGATTTATATAAAAATGGTACAAAACTTTCCGTTGCTTTTTACTACGACTAGAAAAACTGGTAATAACAATGGTTGTAGGTGGACTTTCGTCTTAATTTATTTGTATAAAAATGTTACCAAACATTTCTGTTACTTTTTACTACGATCAGAAATACTTGTAAAAAAATGTTAATATTAAATGATAAGGACACACGTACTTCCTGCAATTTTGAAAGTTCGTTTAAATACACCATAATGTCACGCCGTATATTAACGTAGCTGATACCACCGTAAAATAAATGTATCCTAGAACGGCCCAACAAGTTGCTGTGTTTTCCATCATGAATGTCAGTGACGCAGTTTAGACTGAATCACTTTTATTTTATGAATTAACCGACTTGGTTTTACATTCGATCTAACAACTTTTTACGGTAGAGGAACGACTAGCCGGCTGTCAGCAGGCTCTTACCTGCATACTGGTATCGTGATCCACATGCCTTGCGGTGGATCTAAGTCTTACTTTATTTATATAAAATTGGTACCAAAAGTTTCTGTTATTTTTACTACGACCAGAATTACTGGTAAAAACTGTCATAATATTAAGTTAAGACACACGTAGTTGTTATTTTAAAACGTTCGTTAAAATACACCATGGTACCACTCCGTATATTAACGTGGCTGATGCCATCGAAAAATAAATGTATCCTAGAGCGGTCCAAAATATTCCTGATTCTTCCATGATGAATATCAGTTGCACAGTTTTGACTGATGCTCTTTTATATTATGATTTAGCCGACTTGGTTTTACATTCGATTTAACCACTTTTTTGCGGTAGAAGAACGACTGGCCGGCTATCAATCAGCAGGCTTTTTTACCTACGATGCGTTCGCGTTGCCGGGATAAGCGTCAAATTTTACTTGCGAGATATGATTACAGATACCGAGACAGGTGAAAGTAAATAAAAACTTGTAATAAAATGACTGCTGTCACTAATGGTATGCCCCAGACAAAGAAAAAACTTAAATATTTTCTTTGGATCTGCCCATTAATAACTTTAACAAAGTCTTTGTAAAACTTGTGGCTTATAACTACAAACCAGTGACTCACAAAAAAAAAGTTGCTGATACTTTCATGTTCAATTTCAGTGGCACAGTTTTGACTGATGCACTTTTATTTATGAATAAACCGATTTTGTTTTACATTCGGTCTACCAACTTTTTTGCGGTAGAAGAACGACTGGCCGCTATCAGCAGGCTTTTGCCTGTATACTGATATCGTGATCCCTGTGCCTTGCGGGGAAGCTTTGTCTTAGCTGATTCATATAAAATTGGTACCAAACTTTCTGTTTCTTTTTACTACCACTAGAAATACTAGTAATAACAATGGTTGCAGGTGGACCTTTTTTTTAATTTATATAAAATTGGTACCAAACTTTTCGGTAGCTTTTTAATACGACAAGAAATACTGGTGATAATTTTGGCTATAAAATAAAAAGGCGGTTGTCACTTATGGTACGCCCCATCCAAAGACAAAAGTATTTAAATATTTTCTTTGGATCTGCCTTTTGCATATTTTTAACGAAGTCTATGTTAAATTAAACATATGGCTCCTGTTTTAAAATAATTTCTTATTTTAAACATAATATTCGTCATCTTTAAAATTTCTTGTTTTTCATAACCATTTCAGAGATCTTTCGAAAAGTTAAAAAGCTTTCGCATTAAAAAAAAGGTTTATTTAACAATATTTTATATTAAACATTGTATTTTATTGATTTGATTACAGGCACGCGATAGTTGAAAGTAAATAAAACCTTGTAATAAAATTACGGTTGTTAATTGTAACTTTAGCTTTTTAAATATTTCCTATGGATATGCCAATTGAATACTTTAACAAAGTCTACGTAAAACATGTGGCTTAGAACTATCAACTAATGGTTCCTCACTGTCATTAAATAATTTCCAATCAGCAGCCTTTTAACTGCACATTCATATCGTGATTCATGTGTCTTGCGGTAGACCTTTGTCTTAATTCATTTAAATAAAATTGTTACCAAACTTTTCTTTCACTTTTTACTACGACCAGAAATACTGGTGATAACATTGGTTGTTAGCAATAGGTTAGGAAAACATACCATTTATATGGAAACGGACGAATTTATATGGAAAGTAAATAAAAACTTGTAATAAAATGACGGTTGTTACTAATGGTATGCCCCAGCCAAAGATAAAACTTTTAAAATATTTCCTTTGGGTCTGCCCCTTAATAACTTTAACAAAGTCTGTTTAAAACATGTGGCTTGTTACTACAAACTAGTGGCTCCTCACTGTGATTAAATAAAAGAATGCCAGTGGCACAGTTTTGACTGAAGCACTTTTATTTTATGAATTAACTGACATGGTTTTAAATTCGATCTGATAAGTTTTTTGCGGTAGAAGAACGACTGGCAGGCTGGCATCAGGCTCTTACCTGCATACTGATATCGTTCACATGCCTTCCGGTGGACCTTCGGCTTAATTTATTTATATAAAATTTGTGCCAAACTTTTCTGTTTCTTTTTATACGACCAGAAATACTGGTAATAAAATTGGTTGTAAACGATAGGTCAGGCATTAAAACATACCATCTCACAAACTACCGAAGTGTCAGTATCAGTGTGTTTCAATTGATCCTCTGTAACAAGAGCCTGTAGTTGACTGGCTGGCTATCAACAGGCTCTTTCTTGCATATTGTTGATATCGTGATCCACATGATCTGCAAAGGTCTACCCATAGTCTTAATTTATTTTTATAAAATTTGTGCCAATTTTTTCGGTTGCTTTTTAATACGACAAGAAATACTGGTGATAATTTTGGATAAAACAAAAATGGCGGTCGTCACTAATGGTATGACCCAGGCAAAAACTTTTTTTTCATACATTGATCTGTCCATTGATAACTTTAACGAAGTCTACGTAAAACATATAGCTAATAACTACCAACCAGTGGCTCCTGTTTTAAAATAATTTCTTATTTTAAACATAATATTTCTAATAATTAAAATTTCTTGTTTTTCATAACCATTTGAGAGATATTTCAAACAATTAAAAAACGTTTATATTATAAATGTTTATTTTTAAACAAGCTTTTATATTAATTTTTTTATTGTATTTATTGATTTGATTACAGGCACGCGATAGTTGAAAGTAAATAAAACTTGTAATAAAATTACGGTTGTTAATTGTTACTTTAGCTTTTCAAATATTTCCTATGGATCTGCCAATTGAAAACTTTAACAAAGTCTACGTAAAACATATGGCTTAGAACTACTAACTAGTAGTTCCTCACTGTCATTAAATATTTCCAATCAGCAGCTTTTTAACTGCACATTGATATCATGATTCATGTATCTTGCGGTAGACCTTTGTCTTAAATAATTTAAATAAAATTGGTAACACACTTTTATGTTTCTTTTTATAACAACAAAAACCAAAACAAAAATATCTTTAGCAAAAACAATAGGATATTTAACTGTATTTAAAAAAAAACTTTTCTCAAGATGTAAGGACAAAGCCTAAGAAAACTCAAATTCTCAAAAAATGAGACGCACTAAGCGTGACACTTTTAAAATCTGTTTCAATATCAAGTAAAGACACGTTTTCAAATAGTTTGTAACGGCAGTGTTAATTACTTTTAGAGCTGAGACAGAGTGAATGGACAGTTATAATAAAAATCTAAGTATTGAGTAACGGAGGTAAAAATTAAAAAATTGTACATAGCGAAATAATTTTGTATAAAAAATTAAATGACGGATGTCACTAACGGTTAGCCACAGCCAAAGATAAAACGAATTAAATATTTTCTTCGGATAGGACATCAAAGTTATCAATGGACAATTGATAACTTTGATAACTTTAACGAAGTCTACGTAAAACATATGGCTTATTACTACCAACCAGTGGCTCTTCACTGTCATTAAAGAAACACGTAGTTCCTGTAATTTTGAAAGCTCTTTAAGATGTACCATGTTGTCACTCCGTAAGCCACAGCCAAAGATAAAACTATTTAAATATTATCTTCGGATAGGACATCAAAGTTATCAATGGACAATTGATAACTTTGATAACTTTAACGAAGTCTACGTAAAACATATGGCTTATTACTACCAACCAGTGGCTCTTCACTGTCATTAAAGAAACACGTAGTTCCTGTAATTTCGAAAGCTCTTTAAGATGTACCATGTTGTCACTCCGTATATCAACGAAGCTGTTGCCACCGTAAAATAAGTATGTCCTAGAGCGACCCAAAAAGTTGCAGATTCCTCCATGATGAATCACACTGGCACAGTTTTGATTGATGCACTTTTTTATGAATTAACCGATTTGGTTTTTACTTTCGATCTTACAACTTTTTCGGTAGAAGAAGGACTGGCCGGTTGTCGGCAGGCTTTTACCTGCATAATGATATCGTGATCTACGTGCCTTGCGGTGGAACTTCGTCTTAATTTATTCATATAAAAATTGATACCAAACTTTTCCGTTACTTTTTACTACGACCAGAAATACTGATAAAAATTGACCTAATATGAAGTTGAGACACCCCTAGTGCCTGTAATTTTGATTTTTTGTTAAAATACACTATGGTACCACTCCGTATATTAACGTGGCTGATGTCACCGTAAAATAAATGTATCCTAGAGCGACCCAAAAAGTTGCTGATTCCTCCATGATGAATCACACTGGCACAGTTTTGATTGATGCATTTTTTTTTAATGAATTAACCGACTTGGTTTTACATTCGATCTTACAACTTTTTGCGGTAGAAGAAGGACTGGCCGGTTGTCAGCAGGCTCTTACCTGCATACTGATATCGTGATCCACATGCCTTGCGGTGGTCCTTCGTCTTTGTTTATTCATATAAAATTGGTACCAAACTTTTATGTTGCTTTTTACAACGACCAGAAATACTGGTAAAATTTGTCCTAATATTAAGTTAAGGCACACGTAGTTCCTGTAATTTTGAAATTTCGTTAAAATACACCATGATACCACTCCGTATATTAACGTGGCTGATGTCACCGTAAAATAAATGTATCCTAGGGCGAATCAAAAACTTGTTGATTCCTCCATGATGAATCTCACTGGCACAGTTTTGATTGATGCACTTTTTTATGAATTAACCGACTCGGTTTTATATTCGATCTCACAACTTTTTGCGGTAGAAGAGGCCGGTTGTCAGCAGGTTCTTACCTGCATACTGATATCGTGATCCACATACCTTGCGGTGGACCTTCGTCTTTGTTTATTCATATAAAATTGGTACCAGACTTTTATGTTCCTTTTTACTACTAAACTAGTAATTTCGAAAGTTCTTTAAGATGCACTATGAGGGCACTCCGTAGATTTACACAGGTGTTGCCTTGCCACTGTAAAATAAATGTATCCTAGAGCGGACCAAAAAGTTACTGACACAGTTTTGACTGATGCACTTTTATTTTATGAATGATACGTATTTTTACATGTTATTATTTTATTTATTCGGGATAAACAAACAGTTACACATTACATTTTATAGTAAGAATTACAAGTATACGACCAAATGTGACACCAACCAACCAACCATTTCCCGCAAATGTTATGCTTTTGATGGGATTGAATTTGAAGTTTATGCGGCTACATTTTTAAGTAGACAGCATAAATTATAAGCCATAATACATACCAATTAAAGTATCAATAATCAAATCGATAATCTAAATATTACGTTGTTGCAATCACTTGTTCAATTTGTCAAAAGTTCAAAAAGCCGTTGAACGGATTCTAAGGTACTCCATTCACACTTATGTCATGAAACGACTGAATGAGCCTCGCCGATCGTGACGTGACGACTTGTGGTCCGTAAAGACGTCTACTAAATGATATTTTTAGAAGTAACAGATCGGTATATGAAAAAAAAAATCGGTAACGAAATTAACGGTATGCCCGGTTTTGACAGCACATCACTTTAGAGAGATTGAAGTAAAAGTCTTAAACGCACACTTGAAACACATGTTAATTGTTATACTGTTTAATAAGGGTAAATTTTTCTATAGTCTGATAACTTTTAACTCGTGAATAAAAATGGTAAATATGTCAAACGGCTATTTTTATTTCTCAGGTAAAAGTTATCAGACTGTTTAAAAATCGAGCCTAAATCATTTAAATATTATAAACAAGCTCCTGTCAGTTGCTTTGCCCGCGTAGAAGTCAGAAATTATTCCAAGGGGTACTACCGGCACAAAAATAGCCCATGCCTTAATACAGGACATGGTTTACTTGTGTACCAAGTTTTAACCATATCCGTTTTCCATTAAGGCGTGGTTGATTAACCAACATCCCAACATACAGACTTTCAAATCTTACTACTATTATAAATGCGAAGGTTTGGATGGATTGATGTTTGTTACTCAATTACGCCAGAACAGCTGAACGGATCTGGATGATATTTGGCAAAGAGGTAGATTAAAGTCTGGCATAGCACATATGCTACCTTTTTTTATTTCCACGCGAATAAAGTCGCGGGCAACAGCTGGTTTATACTGTTTTAGTCTCGGATTAAATAAAATATCTTAAAAAAACTTTTTAAACAGTATAATTTCCTAACTGGCTTCGCTTGAAAACCTAAGAATTTAACTTTTAAAATAAGTAGAAATAAAAAATTGGAAATATATGTTATTATAATAATGTAGAGAGTATGTAAAATGTAAAGGACTTGTGATAGGATTTTTTTTTTCGATTTTTAGTACTGATACTGATTTTGGCTCCGATACCGGTACTGGTATCGGTATTGATCTGGTACAGATATTGATACTGGTATCGGTATGGATATAATACCGATATTGGTACTGGTATCGATCTGGTACCGATATTGATACTGGTATAGTTCGTGCTTTGTGCCGGTACAAGAGACAGAATATCGTTACTGAAGTAGAAATTGTCTGCAAAATACAAATAAACAAGTTTGTTATTTTTATAATAAAAATACTAAGTAGTGTTCAAATATGTAAAGTTTCCATGCGTAAATATTTCACATTGAGTTTCAGAAAATGGCCGCCTTTGTAGAGCTTCTACTCTATAACTCTAGTCTTGCCTCTGTGACACTCTCAAACACTCATTTGCCGAGTAATTTTGGAATATACTTTCTCCAATCCACTCGACTCTAGTATCTAGTAGCTATGACAATAGAAAACCACCCTCAATTAATATCAATAAATAAAAGCTACAACTGTTAATTTTATTTAGGGAGACTGAGTCGAGTGGAGGAAAATAATTGGAATATATAAAGGTCGATGTGTCATATTTACGTTCGGGTACTATAAATGTAGTTATTAGAATGAAGTTATACTACTACTTATTTAAGTATACAATTATTTAATTAGTTTTTAAACTGTCATGGTCACTAACACTGACATTAGAAACGGGATATTTACCATGATTACTGTTCGTAGCGAGATGCCGATATTTCGGTGCTGTTGCAAGCACCATGATTACGGATAAACTGAAGTTCTTGCGGGTGGGTGTTTATGAGGAGACAAATCGGTCTACTCTCTTTCTTGGTCGTTTTTTGCACTTAGCACCGCTACAACTGTCACTCACAACTCGATTACAACAGTAAACATGGTAAATAGCCCGTTTCTAATGTTAATGTTATTTAATTAGTGTTGAAAAGTAATTTAAAAATATTCTCAAACGCCTGGTTCCTAAATCAAATATTTGTAACGGATGATATGTATCATAAGAATTTGACCTATGTGCACCAATACATGCAGCCAAAGTGATCTATTTTCTCCCACCGATGCTGACGATGCCGAGGAACAGGCAAAGTTTTGGTCAAAACTATTTTTAATGACAATCATTATAGCGACACGAAGAAAAATAGACTAGCCTTCAGATGTCAATTCGCATTGACGAAAATGGAAAATTTCCATACTTATTCCCCTCTTTATGAATCCTTGCTTAATGCTCAAGTTTGTTTTAAAAGAAACTCTCGTGCAAAACGTCAAGCTTCTAGAAATAGAGTTAAGACATAGTGTCTGTAAACAAATTAATTGAAGTTTTTTATTAAGTATACTTCATTGTAAGTTTTCTTATTAATCTTGCATGCACAAACACACAAGCTCTTATAAATCCAAAGGTAAAATATATTAGATTAGAGAGAATAAACTTTAGCACGTTATGCACTATCTATACCGTTCTTGTTCAATCAATAAAATTTAGGAATCTGGTCTTTTATTATATGAATTTGTTCGAAATATTTGCCGCTTTATTATTATAATATTGTTGTCATTTTCATTATAAATACATTATTGAAGTGTGTATGTGATAACGAATCGGTCTCAAAAGGCATTTATTTTGTAAGAAATGTCTCAATAAAAAATTGCTACTATTTTAGTTGTTTTATTTGAAAATATATCAAGCTGACACTACTAACAAAGCCACGGCCACACAAACAAAATTGTTCTTATACTGAGAAGAGCAAATCCGCAAGGGAAGTTTTGACGTGTTTAAGATTACCTTGCTGCCTTATTAGACCAGGGTCAATAATTTTTGAAATCAAACAAAATAATAGTAGGATGAAACCCATTGGAAAAGGAAGAGTAGATAACAAAAATGAAAGGAAAAATTATTTACGGGCGATCTGAGGTCGTGTGGCTGACTCTGGCTTGGCCACCATCAGGGATTTTAATTTTGATTACACAAATATTTAGTCGCTTATTAGTCGAAATTAGTCGCCAAATATCAGATTTAGTCGGTCACTGGTTCAAAAGTTAGAAGGGTTGTTTGGTGGCCGATCTGGAGTCACTCCCCCCGGCTTGGCCACATTTATATCTCAAAAACTGGGGCACATAGCGAAGATCTGTTTTCTCCCAGATTTAGTCGCCAATTAGTCGAAATTAGTCGCCAAATATCAGAATTAGTCGATTACTGGTTCAAAAGTTAGAAGGGTTTATAGGTGGCCGATCTGGAGTCACTCCCCCCGGCTTGGCCACATTTATATCTTAAAAACTAGGGCACCTAGCGAATATCTGATTTCTCCCAGATTTAGTCGCTAATTAATCGAAATTAGTCGCCAAGTCACAGATTTAGTCGGGACTTAGTTTAGAAGATAAAATAAGTTCAACTTTTAAGGTATAGTACAAGAGCTAGATCGAAAAGTTTACGAAAATAAGCCTAGAAAAAAATATTTCTATCAATATGTGTAATATACTTCTAGTTTTATCGGTCTAAAGTCCTTAGAAATGTCAGAGAGATATAAATTCTTAATTAAATATATATTTTTATGTTGTATATTACTAGGTTAGAGTAGCTTAATCTTCTTTGAAAACATTAAACCTTGCTCTTGGTCTATTTGATGTCAAGATGTACAGTCGCATACAACTGTTTTACCAAATTATAATGTTAGGTCTAAATTACGTTAGAATAATAAAATTATTGTTGTCAAATATATGATGTATCTACTATGCTAAAACTAGGCTAGCACGGGGACCCAGCGCTAAGAAAGAAAATTTGGTTCAAATAAATATTACTAGATGGTTATTGAATTGTGTGTAAAATTAACATTTTCTGGAATTGAACATAAAAATTGTATGTTCTTGATTAATCAACTCTCCTCAGCACAAAATGATGGATATTATTTTGCTCTTAATTCACATTTCAAATATTATTTGAACGGATCATTTAAAATTGAAGCTTATAGATGGCGTGGTTTTAAAGTTTGTTGAGGAATTCCACTCGATTGTTTAAATTTGTGTTGTAACACATTTTGGTGCAATGAAACTGTAAAAATGTGCAAAAAATACTACAAAACAAATCGTCACAATGAAAAGAATATTCACGAACCGACTAAACCTTTTTATCAGCAAGTCGCTGCTAACTATCGCTGTGGAACGGAACTGCACGCAATCTATGTCCAAAAGTAATTAGTTTAAGCAGAATAAAAACGCTAGGTAAGTCTGCACGGTTTCTTTGTATGGGATGAGGCACCTGTACCTATGCTAGTATTTATATTATCTATGCTAATACGTTAAAAATATCGTACTATTTTAAAAAAAATAATTATACGTTGAAAACGTATTGTAAGTATGTAATTTACTTAAGTATCGACCTATTGCGTATAATATACTTACCATACGTTTATGTTTTATATCATTTTTTTTTTTTAGAGAAAAAGTGATATAAAAAGATTCTATTTTTAAATTTCGGTATAGTTCTCGCCAAACTTCTTGGGCGCCCTGAAGTTGGCTACAATGGCTGCGCAGTAGTAAATCTCATACAAAAACAACACCGATCCGTACCTTGCGCATCGGAAAGCCAACATCAGGGCGGCCAAGAAGTTCGGACAAAGACAAGACAAAAGACAAAGATATGTTATTTCAACTAGGCCACCAAGCGGCACTTTTGAATGTCACAATTAAAATTTACATGGAATAAAAGTTGATTCTACCGTGGCGAGAACTATATTGTGTTTATAAAGTATGTCAATATAAACTCGTTTTGAAGTTTATAATTCGATTACGTTAAGAGAGTATATAAAATTTATAAAACGCACACAAATTTATTACAAAACCGATATTACTCGAGTTCTTAACCACAGACTATTTAGAGATATGTTCTTAACTATTCTTAACAAGTTCCACTGTAAACTGGCTGACTTTAATTAACGTCACGGGCAACTCGCTCTATGTAGTTCATCTGTACACGCGCATCTATCTCTTTCTTACTTACCATACCATATATAAATGGACCGGAGCGCACAGGAGCGCAGCAATCTATCTGCCAGCAACTGCCACATTTTGTTCGATAAATAATTACATTATATTTATTGTAGACATGTTTCTAGGTAATGCATACTGCTTTCCTTTTTTGGAATCTAATAACATAGAATAACTTTATATTTAGGTTTATATTTCGAAACAAACATTCCATCTTACGACATCATAGGTATAGGTATTGTTTAGAAACTACTTAAAGTATTTTGTACTTGCTTGTACCAATGTATCGAGAAATTTATTACTTTAAAATCTTTTTATTTACACACAGACTAAATCTGTGACTTGGCGACTAATTTCGATTAATTAACGACTAAATCTGGGCGGAAACAGATCTTCGCTAGGTGCCCTAGTTTTTGAGATATAAATGTGGCCAAGCCGGGGGGAGTGACTCCAGATCGGCCACCTATAAACCCTTCTAACTTTTGAACCAGTGATCGACTAATTCTGATATTTGGCGACTAATTTCGACTAATTGGCGACTAAATCTAGGAGAAAACAGATCTTTGCTAGGTGCCCTAGTTTTTGAGATATAAATGTGGCCAAGCCGGGGGGAGTGACTCCAGATCGGCCACCAAACAACCCTTCTAACTTTTGAACCAGTGACCGACTAAATCTGATATTTGGCGACTAATTTCGACTAATAAGCGACTAAATATTTGTGTAATCAAAATTAAAATCCCTGATGGTGGCCAAGCCAGAGTCAGCCACACTCTGAGGTCGGGCAGTGGAAGGGGGTGAGTTTTTAAAGGTAAAAACGGTTTATCTCGATTTCCGTAATGTATATTTTTTTTACACCATCAGAAAGTAGAGATTTCGACAAACAAAAAGTTTACCGACTTTTTTAAAAAAGTAGATATTTTGACGTGAGAACTTTTATTTGAAAATTAGGGTGCTCTTTTCGATATTAAGTCAAAATAAGGTGAAAAATTAATATTTTAAATCCAAAAAATTAAAATGTGTCTGGCACATAAAAAGGAAAGCTTTCACCAAATGCCGTGAAAAAAAATTTTTTTTTTGTTAAAGATAAAAATAAATACCATACTGTTATTTGAGTTTTCACATACATTTTGATGTTATGTGAAAAAGTGTAAATACAAAAGTTGTAGATCTTTTTATTACCTACAACTTTGCCATTTAACTTTTTCCATAGAACTTGTAGTTTTGCCGGAAATCGAGATAAACCGTTTTTACCCTTAAAAACTCACCCCTTTCCGATTCCCGATCTCAGATCGCCCGTAAATTATTTTTCCTTTATTTTTTTTTATATTCTCTTCCTTTTCCATTGGGTTTCATCCTATTTTTTTCACTTTTTACCTTTTTCAAAGGCTTCAGCCCTGTTCTATATTAGTGTCCGGCAACTATAGACCGACCGCTTAAGGCGGTACCCCGAGCAAAACGCCGCGCAAGCCGTTTTTTGTGCTGTTTTTAGGAGCTATCTACTCGTTATTTAAAAAGAAATATCAATTAATAAAAATACATTAAATTTCTACATAATATTGATTCTAAAATGGTAGATTTAGTTTTTTTTTTAAATGTTGTATATATTTCACTAATCTCATTCCAAAAAAACATAAAAATGAGGAATAATTATTGATACTATGCATCTCCTCGTAAAGTGTTCATTAATTATTTTTTGTACTAACACTAATGGATAGACAATTTAATAATGAAGATTTTTGTAGAATTCTTTTTTTCAAAAGACCAAAATTCGATTTTATAAAGATTTTATTCTAAAATCTGGGCGTATTCACTACTGTAATTCATGCGCCGCCAGTGCCGCTAGACCAATAGGAATGCTCATATCTCATGCCGATTTTTTGGTCAGGGTACCGTCTTAACTACGGTACGGAAAGGGTGTATTCATTTATTTATTAAAACTTCATGCAAAATAATATATATAAAAGTATATAGGCGGACTCAGTCTCGCTGCGGGTGTAGTGACTTGTCAGTCGATAGTTCGCTGATGGGGGTCAACATCTCTCTTGCTATCTTACCTTGACTTATCTTGACTGAAAAATAGGTTTGAGCCTTGCACTATCCTTAAGAGCGGACTCTAGTCAACAGGAATTTGAAAAATAGGTATTTGAAGAAACTATTGCCGTCGCGTCACCTCCAACCTCACCCCGTAAAGTGCGAAAGGGACAACTGCAGTTCAGGCTGATTTTACCTACAAAAACTTTGACTAAAAGACGTTTCGTATTCTGCTGTTTTCTTCATGAAAACTGGTCTGATCTAAAAAATTCTTATATCATAATTTAGAGGAAAAGTATATCTATGCTCCTATCATTTCCTTTTTTTTTGTTAACAACTTATAAATTTTGTCTGAAAGTCTTCTGAACATGGCGGTAAAAACGGGCTTTTTTTCGGATTTTTGGATTGTCATATTTCTTTTTGTGATTATGTTTTGGAAAAAAGGAAATGATACAGGCACGTATTAATTAGACCTAGATTTTATGGATAAAAATCATTGCTCTAGAGGCATTATCCACGAAGAAAACAGCAGAATGTGTTTGTATGGAGAAAGTCTCACTAGAGTCCCCTCTTAACTGCGAATTTTTCTAGAATCTTTTTAGAGTAGATTAGAATTTTAATTTAGCTCTTATTTCATAGTTATTTCCTTTATTTATTTACATTATTATTTATTACATTTAAAAATATTAAAAAAATAGAGGCCCACCGGTATTGGGAAGAGGGTCCAAGCTACCGGTGGTTAGGGCTCCATAGATAGGAACCTCCTCACAATTCGAGCCGTATCAAGGAGTACTGCCTTTTGTATCAGGCCCTTGATCCAACCGCGCCATGACAGCTTCGACAGATGGTCATCGAGGCTATTGGCCATCAGGCCGTTGGCCGTAACGACAATCGGCACAATGATCGCCGAGTCCACATTCCACATGTCGACAACCTCGTGTGCTAAGTCGGGATACTTGATTTGTTTCTCTTTCTCAGCATTCACACTAGGTTCTCGTCATGTGGTATGGTGACATCGATTATCATTGTGCGGCGCTAATGATAATCAGATATAAAATCAAAATCGATTTTTTTATTTCTTATAGGCGTACAGGGGCACTTATAAAACGTCGACAAAAGGTGCACGGCAGGCTTATTACGTATGAAACAGCAATTAACAATATTTGCGCAGAGATTGTACAATCATCGCGCGAATATCGCTTTACGTCAAAAAATTGGAAGGCTTATTTTGAGAAATAATTGCTCTTCAATCGCGAATCCGCATTATATATGAGCTATAGCCACACCATAATAATTTTACGACAGCACTGCTAACAATAAAAATCTGTTAACTGAAATGTGCATTTATCGCAAGGTGATCGCGATCATTTCGTATTACGTATGGTTTTTGACAGCAGAGCGACAGCAATCGGCGAGCAAATGTGGCTGTCAAATTGCGATTACTTTTTCCCCTGTTGTTGGTCGATTGCCAATCGCAAGCTGATGGCTGAGTAGGTACAGAAGTTTTTGAGTCTTTGGCGGCTTTTGTAGTGTGTTATTTTGTGGCTACTTTAATTATCTGCAAATTAGAATAATAATATAAAAATAAATATTGAAATAACAAATTCCTCGCGAATATTGTAAATTTAAATGACAAATTGGTGTTGTTTTGAGTCTCTAATGTCTACGCAACTGGACTATTTGTTGTATAATTGAAACATAAGTGATTACGGTAAAGTGGAGGATTTTTTTATACCGTAGTGTTGGCTACCTCAGCGAAGCTTATTTGTTTACTACTAAATACTTACAAACACATGAGATTTTTTTTTTATATGGCTATCACCGATGTCTAAATTAAATTTGAAAAATCCTTTTTTACGTTTCATAGCTCAAATAAGAGATAATGTAGTCTATTAAGTGATGTTCTAATGAGTTATCGATTCGATTTCTTAAAACAATCGACAATTCGAAGAAATTTTAATAGATTTTACACATTGAAATTTATGTAAATAAAATGCAAATATCAAATTTTCACTGCCATATTTACTTTACACAAATACTTTACATCTGCGAATATTAATTTATCGGAATATTGGAGCTAAATAGTAATTAAATTGACTTTTGTAAAAAAACAGCCTCCACGAAGTGTTGCTCTTTCATAAGCTGGTTAATTCATCAAACGATACATTTTATAAATCATCGGAGAGTTAAAATAGCTGTAAAAAAAAAAACTTGACTTAAAGGCCTCAGTAGCCAGGTCACTAAATTGATCGCGCAATAATTGTACAATTATTGCTACTTGCTGTTCCTTACGTAATAAGCCCGCGGTTCGGATTGGTCGCTTCCTATGGAGAAGAACCGGCAAGAAACTCCATGATTACTCTTTTAAAAAAGTTGTTTAGTTTACAATATTTCCATAATACAGCATTAGTACTTAGATATGGGGGGAACAGCGTAGGCCCGACAGTAAGTCATAAGAAAAACAAAAAAAGATTATATAATATTTAAACAAAAGAAAATTAAACGAATTAAAAAGTAAAAAAATGTTAACAAGCATCTAGAAGTCCTACAATAATAAAATATAGTTACAATAATAAAATGTAGTTATTATTGTTAGTTAGTTTTAATTTATTTGTTAATACAGTGTATTGTCAATATAGTAAATATTTTCTATGATCCAATTATGGTATTATTTTTTTAATAGTATTATACCAGCTTCTGTCCCATTGCAAGGCAAAAGTCACTTAATCGCCACGCTTACTCAGGGTGGGTTGGTGAGCTCAAAATTATTCCTTTTTCCTCACGATGTTTTCCTTCATCGATGTCAACAATACATATAAACTAATATTTATTATAGAGGTAAAGTTTGTGAGGTTGTAGGTGTAATCTCTGGATCAACCGAACCGATTGTGAAAATTATTTCACCAGTAAAAAGCTACATTATTCCTGAGTAACATAGGCTATAATTTATTGACAAAAACATAGAGATCCTTATGAAAATTGCAATAATGTAACCCAAAGAAGCTACATTTTGCCTATAAAATTCGTGTTTTGGCGTGTGCTGAGAAAATTATTGATGATACATAAAAATTATGTACTACATGATTAAACTACTCATTAATACCTACAAAAAATACTGCAAGAGAATATATCTAACTATGGTAATCACAATAGCAGCTTTTAAGTTCTAAATTTTAATTAGATCGCCGCCGGTAAAAACAAAATTTGTTTACATTCGTATTGTA
Source organism: Orthosia gothica (assembly GCA_949775005.1). Classification (NCBI taxonomy): domain Eukaryota; kingdom Metazoa; phylum Arthropoda; class Insecta; order Lepidoptera; family Noctuidae; genus Orthosia; species Orthosia gothica. The sequence continues at coordinate 52,500,894 of OX459034.1, read as the reverse complement.
GTATTATTTCTTATTCAAATAATTAGTTTAACAAATTGGTATTTAGGTAGGATAGGGTAGGTGGTTAGGGTAGGTTGGTAAGTGGCGAGTTGTCGGGAGCGAAGCTTTTGTCAGTACAAGATAAACTTAGAAAGTACATAATAGGTAAATGAATTGAAATTGCCGCATTGGTACTTGCCTTGATTTGAACCCACGACCTCAATCACGAGTGCCGAAGTCTTAGCCATTAGACCACCACGTCGTTTTTAGATAAAAGTTAAGGAAAAATAGGTAACCGTGTTTTTTTGTAACAATATGTAAGGGAAAGATAAAAAATTGCATACTCGTGTACGTGCACTACCAAACAATTCTGTATCGATTTTTTCTTGAACTTAAGACGGTACCCTGACCAAAAAATCGGCATGAGATATGAGCGTTCCTATTGGCCTAGCGGCACTGGTGGCGCATGAATTACAGTAGTGAATACGCCCAGATTTTAGAATAAAATCTTTATAAAATCGAATTTTGGTCTTTTGAAAAAAATAATTCTACAAAAATGTTCGTTATTAAATTGTCTATCCATTAGTGATAGTACAAAAAATAATCAATGAACACTTTACGAGGAGATGCATAATATCAATAATTATTTCTCATTTTTATGTTTTTTTGGAAGTAGATTAGTGAAATATATACAACATTTAAAAAAAAAACTAAATCTACCATTTTAGAATCAATATTATGTAGAAATTTAATGTATTTTTATAAATTGATATTTCTTTTTAAATAACGAGTAGATAGCTCCTAAAAACAGCACAAAAAACGGCATGCGCGGCGTTTTGCTCGGGGTACCGCCTTAAGTCGATGTGATGAATTTGTACTCGTAGTTCAAGACGTTTTACATTCTATTTTTACATTCTGAGATATATTCTATGAAGCATTTATTGTAAGTATGTTTTGGAACCAAATAAAAAAGGCAAAATATCTCATATATTATCATGTCACTAATAAAAAAAACACAAAGAAAAATGACCCAAGAATAGATCTCTGAAGATTATCAATATCGAATAAGAAACCTATTCTTTATGTATGATTATGCAATATGCGTGGTATCTTCTCGTCCAATTTACTGCGTGAGCGTCAAAATGGAGGGACCAAACCTCAAATGTCTGTCATACATATGTCGGGTTTAGTCAATAGTACGGACGTCAAAACAAATCGCAAGCACGCCATCTGGCGGCAAAGCAAGAACAACTACGTATTGGCGCGCTATTTCTAACCACTTGCGTGGTGGGGAACATAGAGTATGGCAGTTGAGTACTGAACGCCGTAGAGCTAACACGTCGTAGAATCAGTGTCGATCCGTAATATTAGTAAGCAAGAATGTAACTGAGGTGTGACTATTTAAATAAACCCAGTGTGTCGAATAACTTCTGTGATTTCATTTGCATGATTGTACCCAACGACCTGCCCACACAAGATGTCTTAACCTAAGGGAATACATCCTGACTTCCCGATGGTTTGCATCAATCGGCCAGCCCTGATGCGACATCAGAATTGGGATTCGGTCGTGCTAGTGAGATCACACGTAAAAACAATGCTAGTGAAAATGGCGGTTACATTCTTGCAAAAAAATTGCGGTGTCAGATAGAAACAGTTGTCAAGTTTTCTGCAACTACCCTCAATCTTTAATAATGAAAAACCAGTCTGGAGCGGGGCAGCAAGGAGGCTAGTAGCATCCAAGGAGCTGGACATGTCAAGGAGGAGCGTGTGGACGTGTGGAATGATCCATGCACACGGATCTTTATGCCAATCTGGTGAGTCGTTTTCATTTTGTTATGACTATGGAAAAGTGTGTTCATTATTCAAAATTCTGGTTTTGTGTACGGTATGGTGGTCAGTGGTTCGTCGGGGTAGCCTGTGTTAGGTTATAATTTCATGTTAGTTATCGATGGTCAAGTTTTGGTGTTGTTGAAGAGTTATTATTCTACTGGCAATAACCTTTGACTAGCCCTGGCTGACTATTATTGTTTAGAAGGTAGAACGATATAGTGACATTTACGGCCCTACCTTACACATCAGTCGGAATATTTTGATTACTTTTGTAGTTTGATAGTTTTATGTAGTGAGTTAACTAAGTTTGAGAAGAAGCATAGTATTCTTCTTTTGTGGTCGGAGGGCCAAACTATTTAAAAGGTGGCAAACCCTACCAGGCCTCGTTAATTGCGACTTAAAATGCTATGGCATTAATTTGATTTTCTAAAGCTCATACCTGGGCACTGTAATGTGTGGTTCATGTTATGGTCAGGGACTCTACACTCACATTCGGTGTCCATAGTAACACATTTTGCAGGTTGAGGTCACTACTGGAAGGTCGTGGCTAAATTTTATAAGGTTAAGCAACGCTTGACGAGGTCGGTCAGTGGATGGGTGACCATTTCAACATACCGGGTTTCCTCCGTGCCTCGGAAATCACGTTAAGCCGTTGGTCCCGGCTGTCATTTGAAGATCTTTGGCAGTGGTCAGAAGCCTGAGATTCGACACCAGTCTTGCCAAAGGGTACTGTGTTACCCAGTTACTGGGTTGTGGAGGTCAGATAGGCAGTCGCTCCATGTAAAACACTGTTACTCAGCTGAATACGGTAGGACTGGAAGCCGACCCCAATGTTGTCAGGAAAAGGCTAGGCAGATTGATTGGTTTTGGTTACTACACCGGTTGATTCCCATCAAAGCTGTGTATGGTTAAGATAACCGCGTGAACATATACTCTCGTAATATTTTTCATGTTTCAGATACCATATTGTGTCGCAGCCTGAAGCCTCTGCTGGAGGCTAGCGATTCAAATGCTGAGCGCGAAGGTTGACGCGTCAACATCTGAGAGGATAAGAAGAACGGCATGGTACAGTTCGCAGGTCGTAGCCGAACGTTACGAGCGCGCGCAAGTTTGGAATGGAATACTCGGTGAGTCGCTTCCATGTTATTTCGATAGTGAGGTCGTTGTTCTCTAGTGAAGAGATGCTAGAACGATTTTTAATAGTGTTCATGTTTGACCACTGAATTGGTAGTGGTTATATCTAGCACTATCACTAGGTAATTAAGACACACTTAGTAAAAAACCAGTAGTTAAAGAGTTTCCTATTGGCGGTAATTGTTTCGACATTTGGTTCAGTACGAACTTTAGGATGAGATATCCCATAAGAAGGAGATGACTAGTTATTCAGTCATAGCGAGTTAGTGATGTCATTGGGCTATCGTAATTGTATCGAATTAGTAATGGTACTGGTCATTTGTGTGTATTCAGGACGGATCTTGTTGCGTAACGATGTACAACAACCGTCTTCATATCTGAATTCACTTGCTTACTTTCAAAGTAATATTATGATAGCAGTAGATCTCGCGATTGTTTTTCTCACATGAAAACTGAGTTTGTGAGCGACAGTAAAGGGTTACTGTTGATAATCTGATATTAATGATATTGATCAGAGTTAATTCGTGAAGCTCCTTAATATTATCAGGGTTAGTTGTTTCCCTTTTATAAGCCGTCAGTATGTTCCAAAATCTTTGAGTAAAAAGCGCGAATCTTGTGAGAAGGATACCCGATCACCAAGTTCTTTGAGAATTAGACGTCATAGTTGATGACTGTGGTAATGAAACCAAATCTGATTAACATGTCTACTCATAAGACCAATTCTGGACCGCACCTCATGCGTACCATGTGGCGATGGGTTTTTGAAGAGGGTTTATGAGTTGAGTATGCATTGCCTTTGAATTATGGTAAAGAGTAACAGAATTGTTACAATTACTTTGTTTAGTTGAACTTGTTGATCGTCGGACCTTTTTCTAATGAGTAGTGTTGGGTGGGAAACTTTAGTACGAAAACTGAAGAGGCCCTGTATTAAGTCCGCGATAGGTGATTATGACAGGATAGGGATCGTTATACACCCAAAGCTTTAAATAGGTACGCTTAAAACCTACCAGTATGCATAAGGTAGGATGAGGAAGATGCCAGCGGGTCATGTACCAGTCGAAGTTGATGTTAAAAGGAGTTTAATGATGATGAGCAAGCTTAAAATGTCGAGTAATTGAGTCTATCAGCCGTATTATGTTTGACCGTACCAGTGGATTCTGGCGGTGGTCGGGGTCTTGAGAGACCGTTGTGTGAGAGCAATATAATTGCTGTTCGGCTACAGAGCCGTGGCGTTAGAGGTTTTACTCGAGGGTTTCTGTAAGCTTGGCAGTTTTTGCTGCAGAAGAAGTTTTAAAGTTTGATTTGAGCGACTGGTGGTACATGGCCCAGGGTGATGATTTAGTTAAAGATCAGAGTTCTAAAATTTTCCTATTTTCACGAACCCAATGATCTAGTTTGGTCAGGAGTAGCCGAGCGTGTGTTGTTGCAACTTTCGGCCTGTGTGGCAACTGTTGGCCTTTATGGCAACAGTAGGCCTGTATGACACCTTGAGTTGTGTGACACTTTGTTTGGTGTTTAAGGAACCTTACAGAAAGTTCCTACCGAGTTATGAGGTTAAAATAAAGTAAACTCGCATAGTCACTCGAGAGGTGAGGTCATCATGTTATCATTGATGACGTTCGAATCGTCATAACCTCATTACGAAAACTGAAATAATTTTAGTTTTCTAATTTTGATTACTATGCGTAGATTGTGTTAGTAAGAAACACAAAGCTCAAGTACCAATTGAGATTGAAAGTGAAGTTGATGATGAATTGACGTAACGTAGGACAGACTGAGTGTCTGTGTGAACAGGTTCTTAGTTCGGAGAGTTCAGTTGACTTGACATCGTAGGGCAATTGTGATTGCTAAGAGAGCTATGTGATAGCTAAGAGAGCTATGTAATGGCTAAAGATCGTGAATAAGATACCTGGTGTCTCGTTTCTTTTGTTTCATTAAATGTGACATTAATGACAATCAGTGGTACTTGGACTTTGTAATCACGAAGATTAGGTGCTATCAGGTACCGGATCGATGATTAAGTTGCTATTTTTTTAAATTGGAAATAGAATTACTCGTTCCTTGCAAAAGTGAACAGAGAGATTTAAATGATCATGTTTGATTGTTTCGAAATGTTTCCTCACTCTAGAGTATGAGTCAGGATTGGACGAGTGAATACTGTTTGGAAATTTTGTGTTTCAGAAAAACATCCCTTGTATGATGGGAGACTGGCGGGTCGGAGTAGACTAAGAGGACGTGTGGCGCAACAGGACATGAGATGGCAGTGAGCAAGGACAAGAAGATGATGCCTGTGGGTGATAGATTTGGGGATCTGTCACCTGAGAGAGGCCCGAGAAGGCGACGTGCTGTGTTCCACGCTCGCCTCTCAAAAGCAATTACGGCCTAGAGAACACCATGTGGTTTTAGTCAGTAGGAGTCTGACAGACCCCTCAGCTTTCCCCAAGGGCTGAGGACATTCATGAGAATTTCCACATGATTCGATACACTGTTAAAACCTGACAATGAGGAACAGACGAGGACGCCTGTCTCGCAGGATGGCCGTGTCGGGTTTAGTCAATAGTACGGACGTCAAAATAAATCGCAAGCACGCCATCTGGCGGCAAAGCAAGAACAACTACGTATTGGCGCGCTATTTCTAACCACTTGCGTGGTGGGGAACATAGAGTATGGCAGTTGAGTACTGAACGCCGTAGAGCTAACACGTCGTAGAATCAGTGTCGATCCGTAATATTAGTAAGCAAGAATGTAACTGAGGTGTGACTATTTAAATAAACCCAGTGTGTCGAATAACTTCTGTGATTTCATTTGCACGATTGTACCCAACGACCTGCCCACACAAGATGTCTTAACCTAAGGGAATACATCCTGACTTCCCGATGGTTTGCATCAATCGGCCAGCCCTGATGCGACACATATATAAAACAATAATACCATTAATCTACTATTTCCTACCTTTGCTATCATTTTAGCTACCTCATCATATACATAATATTTCAACAAAATGCTTGGTCCCTCCATCATGATATCAAGATGGAGGGACCAAACTGATAGACTACTCCTGGAACGTTCTACCTACTTACTGTTATAATACCTTAATTCTACCTTAATATTATTGATTTTGGCTGCCCGAAACATATATCGTTTTAAATATATCGATTATATAAGTTGGTCCCTCCAAATTGACGATTTAATTGTTTAGTGTAACAGGTAAATGGGCGGTTTATTTTCGATCTTCGAAGGATAAGTATTTAATACTGAATTACTACCTTCTAATCCTGCAAAATTTCTTACTTTAAAGTTTATTTTAACGAGCCAAATAAAATAAAGAAATAATTAGGTACAACGTACAAATTTTAATAGTAGTAGGGGCATGCACCCGGTTCTATAGTCCGTCATAGAACCGGGTGGTATACGCGGTTTTATTAAGTTATTTTCAGAACCGGTTCCGGTTGGAGTAACCCCGGTTCTACCTGGTTCCGGAAGAACCGGGTATACGCGGTTCTATTTATTTATTTTCAGAACCGGTTCCGGCGTAAACTCGGTTCCCCCGGTTCTTTAAAAAAACAAAAATGGGTCACATTATTTCTTCGAATCAAAATACGCGTTATAGTCCAGGAATAAAAGGTGAGCGTCAAAATGGAGGGACCAAATCTCAAATGTCTGTCATACATATATAAAACAATAATACCATTAATCTACTATTTCCTACCTTTGCTATCATTTTAGCTACCTCATCATATACATAATATTTCAACAAAATGCTTGGTCCCTCCATCATGATATCAAGATGGAGGGACCAAACTGATAGACTACTCCTGGAACGTTCTACCTACTTACTGTTATAATACCTTAATTCTACCTTAATATTATTGATTTTGGCTGCCCGAAACATATATCGTTTTAAAGATATCGATTATATAAGTTTGTCCCTCCAAATTGACGATTTAATTGTTTAGTGTAACAGGTAAATGGGCGGTTTATTTTCGATCTTCGAAGGATAAGTATTTAGTACCTATTTACTACCTTCTAATCGTGCAAAGTTTCTTACTTTAAAGTTAATTTTAACGAGCCAAAAAAAATAAAGAAATAAGTAGGTACAACGTTTAAATTTTAATAGTAGTAGGGGCATGCACCCGGTTCTATCCGGTTCCGGAAGAACCGGGTATACGCGGTTCTATTAAGTTATTTTCCGAATCGGATGGAGTAAACCCGGTTCACCCGGTTCTTTAAAAAAAACGAAAATGGGTCAGATTATTTCTTCGAATCAAAATACGCGTTATAGTCCAGGAATTAAAGACATTATTTGCTGCGGAAAAAATCCTAGTTAAGTACTTTCATCGGAATTATGTTCATTATGGTAGCAGTAACGTTGCCTGAAAAGACCATAAAATTCACTTAGGAGCAAAAAAATGGGCTGTCAAAGAGCCCAAAAATCAGTTTTTTGCTTAATTTCCATGGTTTTAATTTTACTGCTATTTGTACTCAGAGCAAGTTTATTCCTTGTTCAATTGTGCACAAAAGAGTCCTACATAAGATTCGCTAATACTCTTTGATTTTAGATATATAAGCCAAACAAAATTATAGTGAAAAGTATATCATCATTTCAGCCGAAAGACGTACACTGCTGGACATAGGCCTCCCCCAAGAGTCACCACACTGACCGGTCCTGTGCATTTTGCATCCACCGGACGCCCGCAGCCTTGATCAGGTCGTCGCTCCACCTAGGACTAGGCTAGGCCTTCCAACGCTGCGTCTGCCAGTACGCGGCCGCCACTCACTTTTCGGCCCCAACTGCCATCTGTTCTGCGAGCAATGTGCTCTGCCCACTGTCACTTAAGCATGGCCATTATTCGGGCTATGTCGGTAACCTTGGTTCTTTTGCAGATGACTTCATTTCTGATTCGATCACGCAAGGCAACTCTGAGCATAGCCCGCTCCATTTACACTTTGTGTGACTATAAGCCTTCTGATGAGACCCATTGTGAGCAAACGTCTCTGTCCCGTAAGTAATCACTGGCAACACACACTGGTCATAGAATTTCGTCTTGAAATATTGTAGTAAGTTGGACGAGAAGACACCGCGCAACTTGCCGAACGCTGCCCAGCCGAGTCGTATTCGATGGTTGATCTCTTTCTCAAAGTTGGACCTACCTAACTGGACCGTTTGTCCCAGGTAGACATAATCGTCCACAACCACAAGTGTAGTCTCCAACTTTGATAGGATGGGCATTCAACATCACCTTGGTTTTGTCCATGTTAATTTTTAGACCCACTCTTTCGGAAGCTCTACTGAGGTCCTCAATGGGCTCAGCCATGACCATTGTATCGTCGGCATACGGAAGGTGAGTGATGTTCTCGCCATTGACGTTGATCTCCAGTCCAGAACCTTGAAGACACCCTCCAGTGCAGCAGAGAACAGTTTCGGAGATATGACGTCTCCCTGTCTCACACCTCGCTGCAGAAGGATAGGCTCCGAAGTCGGATCCTGAAGTCGGACTGTCATAGTGGTGTTTTTTACAAACACTTCAGCACCTCGACGTACCGGTAGTTTATGATTTGGCACCGTTGAAAAGGCTGCAGTACAGCCCAAATCTCGATCGAATCGAAGGTTTTCTCGTAGTCCACAAACGCTAAACAAAGAGTCAGGTTATACTCTTCGGTCTTCTGTACAACCTGCCGTAGCGTATATATGTGGTCTACGGTGCTCAAGCCTTTTCGGAAACTGGCTTGTTCGGCAGGCTGGAAATCGTTAAAACAGCGCGCAAGGCGATTCGTGATGACTCTTGAAAACAACATGTAGACATGACTAAGAAGTGAGATGGGCCTAGAATCCCTCAATCGGGAATTGTCGCCCTTCGTGAATAAGAGTACCACCACACCCTTGACATTGGTTTATTTTATTAATTTGGTATGATTTAAGTTTCCTGACATTTGTTTTTTTACTAACCTGACATTTTATGATTCCTGAATTTATTTTTGTACGTTTTGACATTATTTTAATATATGAATCTGTTTTTTTTTTATTATTCATTGTGCCTTTTAAGCTAAATTGTATTTTTTTTTGTAATTTAGTTTTTTGTTACCGTTTCATGTTTTGTCTTCTAAATATTGAATATATTTGTACGCCTCACTAGGCAAAACATGTCAGCACAAAAAAATAAAAATGGAACATCCTGCATGCCTACTGTATGTGAACTCATGTCAAATAACATGGACAAATAAATTATCTTTTATTTTTTACCCCTGCACCATTTCTGTGGCGTTTTCATTTCAAGTATGACGGAATCAAACAGCTTCTGAAGGGCCTTAAGTACCGGTTTTCCACCCGCCTTCTAGAGTTCGGGCGTAATTTCGTCTTCACCCGGCGCCATGTTTTAGAAACTTAAGTTGTTTCAGAGCCATCCTAATCTCGTGAGGCTGACATCCGGGACAGTCTAAACTATTTTATGCCATATTCCTAGTGATAATTGCTTATACTGTTAAATTCTCTACGATTTATTCCAAAAGTAAATAAAAACAAAAAAAAAACAGCCAGCACCGGGGGAACCGGTTCTAACTGTTTGCCAGACCTGTTTCTGAAAAACCTGGAACCGGATGCGGTTCTGCATGCCCAGTAGCATTAATAAAAGTTTTTTTTTAAATAAGAATAGCACAAAAATATCTGAAAATAACTTAATAGAACCGCGTATATAGTTCTCGCCTAACTTCTTGGCCGCCCTGAAGTTGGCTACAATGGCTGCGCAGTAGAAAATCTCATACAAAACAACACATTTTCGAGCTTCGCGAATCCGGTAAACCAACTTCAGGGCGGACAAGAAGTTTGGCGAGGACTATACCCGATTCTTCCGGAACCGGGTAGAACCGGGTGCATGCCCCTATTATTATACTATTTCTTTTTATTTTTGGCTCGTTAAAATAAACTATAAAGTAAGAAATTTTGTATGATTAGAAGGTAGTAAATAGGTATTAAATACTTATCCTTAGAAGATCGAAAATAAACAGCCCATTTACCTGTTACAATAAACAATTAAATCGTCAATTTGGAGGGACCAACTTATATAATCGATATCTTAAAAACGATATATGTTTCGGGCAGCCAAAATCAATAATATTAAGGTAGAATTAAGGTATTATAACAGTAAGTAGGTAGAACGTTCCAGGAGTAGTCTATCAGTTTGGTCCCTCCATCTTGATATCATGATGGAGGGACCAAGCATTTTGTTGAAATATTATGTATATGATGAGGTAGCTAAAATTATAGCAAAGGTAGGAAATAGTAGATTAATGGTATTATTGTTTTATATATGTATGACAGACATTTGATGTTTGGTCCCTCCATTTTGACGCTCACCTTACCGCAGTGTCTCAAGACAAAACCTTTCCTTAATCTCTAGACTACGTTTGTATGGAAGAATCTTCGACTAGTCTAACCTTAAGAGGAAATATGGGTTTAGAGCGCCGACTGATTTTCCTTAGTAATAAGTCATAATTCGAGGTTTGGCTCTCGTCTATTTCCTCCTTCAATTTTGGACCAATTTAAAATATATTCCTTAAACTGGTAAAGTTAGTATGCCTCTATGTTTTCCTTTTTTCATTTATATTTGTCAAATTTGTACACTAATTCATTCAACCAATCACAGCAGATAACGCGTGCTTGACAATTTGTCACATTAATTCTCCAATAGTTTTGAGCTGGGCAACTGAGGGACTGCCCCCGTTTCCTCTTAAAAACCAAAGGTTGGGACAAAACCAGGGAGCTATTGAAATACTGATAAATGTGCTTGCCGGCATTTCATGACTAGCTGCTGTCCGTGGCATCGTGTGGAATGAGTGCTTGCCTTACAGATATAAATCTAACTAGATGACGCGATTGTATGTACTTCACGTGTCAAAAAACGGAGTAAAATTACGATCAAGGATCGTAATCTGAGATTTTAATTTAGCATTATCAGCACCGGTAATCCACCGAAATCTAGAAAAATGCCTTTTTATACAATATTGAGCTGTAAAGAGTTTATAGAAAAGTTGGCCGAGGCATTGGAAATGTTTTCTTTCATTGGTAAGTAAAGAACAATAGCAGGTACCCATACATTGTTTTAGCTGAGATTAAATTCCTACGTCATTAAATGAAAAATATCAGCAGCCTAATTGTGTAAGTGAATTCGGCAAAGGAAACAATCTGGTTCTTTCCCAAAAACACACACATACACGTTAAAGTTGAATCTTTATTCAACTTTTTTGGGCAATATCTCATTAGTATTTCCCTTACGTAGTTATTTCAGCATGAAATGTATAATATACTCTTTTGAAAGAGTATATTATACATTTCATGCTGAAATGTATAATATACTCATGCTGAAATGTATAATAGATTTATTTAAACTAAGCTGCTTTGACGTGTATCACAAGGTCGTTGTCAACAACCAAGCATATTTTTTTTTGACTTGGATACTTGTCTTTTTGCCAATCATTATTTGAAAGTAACTCATTTATTTCTACTGCACTACAATATTGTTACCTATCTGCCAGGAACATCTACATTTAGACGTAAACAGTATTGTTAACTCAATTACTGCAATAAATACAACTTAATATAGTTACAATTTGTCACTTAGCAGATAAAATATATAATGGCAACACTAAGCTAAATAAATTAACTAAAAAGTCAAATAACTTTTTATTTATTATGATATTTTGTATCCGTTTTGAACCAGCCCGATTTATACTTTAAAAACGTAGACAATTAATAGAATGTCTTTCGTATATAACTCACTTTCAGACGCTCAAATTTAAGTCAGCTAAGATTTCGCCATTGTTCTTTATTTTTAAATTGTTTGTGAAAAAGTGGCACGATTGGTTTTCACACAGATGGAGGGATTTGCGTTGCGTTATTTAGTTAGATTTATGTCTGTGGCTTGCCCCAATATCTTCATCTTCTATACTACTGTTAGGTTTATTGAATATCCGTTTCATAGTTTTTGATCTTTGTGTCTCTGAATTGGCTGCAAGACCCTGCGCAGTAGCTATTTTTGTGTCTATATTGAAAGTGAAGATAGCATTGTATAACTGTCACTTTCACTCGCTTACGTTTCTCGCCGTATCTCGCTTACTCTCGATGAAAAACTGTTTCTTGCGCAATGGTCAAGAAGAGCCAACTTCAGAGACACAAAGATCCGCTGTGAATATTATAACAAACATCCTTCGTCATACTCTTTCACATTTATAATAATAAGCAGCAAAACAAAATCATTCGGTGTTGCCATGGTCACGTTATTATCAAAGGGGAACGATATTCGCGATAAATACAACAAAACCGCAAATATTGAGAAAAACAGCTTATTTATGTACACTATGTTATCAGCACCAACATTTTTAATTAATACCTAATGAAGTTTATCTAAATAGACGAACTCGTTCGACTTTTTTCCTGTTCTAATCTATAAACTACTCGTATAGCGAATCCATAATATTACAAACAAATTACAAAGCAACAAGCATTGTTTATGGGTATACTTTTGAGGTAGATAGTAAAACTGACTCAAAGTAGACTTACACAATAATTTACATTCGGTAAAGTTGATATTCTATAGTTCTAAACTATGTCTGCGACGCTAATGGCGACATGGCGTCCCGCAGGCTTATACGTATAGCAATTTTTACGCTTTAGTTCCTCTTCCATACAAAAGTTTTAGAGCTGTTGGTGTTTTTTTTTTTAAATATGTACATTTGACATACCTACACTGCAGGCATAAAGGGTTTGATCGCTATCGTTTTGCTCTTGCAAAAGATACGTAATAACCCTGCCGGTCCGTTGTAACCCCTTAAATAAAAGACGAACAAAACTTTTTACAAAAAAGATACAACCGACTTCCAAATTAAAACACTACAAAGTCAAAAACAACTTCAATTTCGGCAGTCGGTGTCAAAAAACGAAGAAAAAAAACAAGAACACTGACTTCCAAAATTGAACTTAATTTTGACTTTGTAGTGTTTTTAATTGGAAGTCGGTTGTATTTTTTTGTAAAAAAATATATTTTTCTCTTTTTTAGTTGTGATAGGTACTTATCTAGAATAAATTACTCGAAAACATGATACTTGAACACAATCGGTGAAATTAGAGTGTACTGCACACATCTGCATACCTCTTTAAAGCGTACCGGCGTGATGTTATGTTATGAAATTGTGCAAACAATAACCAGGCATGCGATTGCAGCAATCCCGAGAGATTTGCCGTCATTTATTGAAGAGTTCTGTCGTATAGGTATCTCCGAAGTTCTTCATCAGATCTAATAAAAATAAATGGGACCACATGGGAAGCAACAGCTTTCAAATAAAAAAGTAAAATCAAAATCGGTTCACCTAGTATAAAGTTCTGAAATAACACAAATAAAAAATATTAAAAAAATAAAGCCGAATTGGGAAGTCGGTTAAAAAGTAGTCTAATCACTGAGTGCTAATTAACAGAGTCAATAGAAAAATCTATTGTTTTGGGAACCAAAGTTCCCAAACGGCACTCAAGGGGTTAAAGTGAACAGTCAATAGTGTAACAAACATCATTCTGTTCGCAATTAAGTCACAGATAATATAATACTAGCATAATGAAGTAAACAAACCTAACTGTAAACAAAGAAACTAATTTATTTGTGGAAATAATCTGCGAAATCAGTGTAAAATGCATTATAACATTTACAAAAGCCCGCGGCGAGCGCGTCAGGTGGTTTAGCCTACTTGCTTGCCTACGCCACAGATAATAATAAACAGTCCTACGCGTAACTCCACTGCAACGCCTGTGCTGTGATCTACGCGCATCGCTTCGATGCAATGTCCCAAAAAATCAAACCGACTTCCAAAACAAAACACTACAACGCGAATTTTTTCTTTGCCGAAGTCGGTGTCTTTTACCTATTGTTTTCCGTTTCTCAACACCGACTTCTTCAACAACAATCTATCGAACGCTTCGATCAATAATTTATCGAACACGTAATTATGAAACGATATCTTGTGAAAACACCCTGGTTCAAACAGTAAAACGTCCCATAACTTTTGAACGTCTGAACCGATTTTCATCAAACATAGCTAAAAACACTGTCGATGACACCTTTCAAACAAAATAACTATATCAACATCTGTTCATCCGTTTAGGAGCTATTATGCCACAGACAGATACACATATACACAAACACATAGGTACACATTTTAAACTTATAACACACCTCTTTTCCGTGGGGGGATAAAATTAAATAAACTTATTCATGAACTTGTCGACATAGCTCACAGAATAAGTAAGCTGAAGTAGCAATGGGCCGGCCATATAAGTCGTAGAACCGATGACCGTTGTGGTAAACGTGTTCTTGAGTGGAGACCGCGAACTGGTAAACATAAGGTAGGACGCCCTCAGGCTAGGAGGAGCGACGACCTTCGCAGGGTGGCTGGTAGCAGCTGGATGACAGTTGCCGAAAATCGAACCAGATGGCGTGCAATTGGAGAGACCTATGTCCAGCAGTGGACTGCTACAGGCTGATGATGATAATAATCAAGTGAGACAGGTAATACTATGTCAAAGTCAAATTTCTTTATTTCAATTAGGCTATTAATTTTACAATGCATGTCCTCGAAAAGAGCGGTTTTCCAAGCAGCCAATCTGTGCGGAAAGTGTCACTTTTTTTCACTAGTGCTTTTTACTTTCCTGTACTTTTTTAATTTTTAACTCCAACGTCAGCCCGACTCATAGAGTTTTTATTATTTAAGAAAAGTTTTAAAAATTAGTTATGTACAGATGATAACCTGTACATAACTAATTTTTAAAACTTTCAATTTCATATAAAAGGTAGAATAAAACTAATACTTCATTTCAGGCGTTTTTAATTACTCTAGATTTAGATTAATAAATTTATTTTAAATATTAATTAAATAAATAAATAAATTGTTTATTGTTAGGCAGGACGTATATTTTGCTCGTGCCTTATTGCGTTACCATGTGACAGCTATTTGCACATGCGCAGTAGATATGCCTGAGGAACTATTAGTTAATCTGTGGATATGCTGAACGCGCTTGAATAAGCTCGCCATTTTATTAATTTTATTTTATTAATTAATTTATTTCCTCGCACAATGCATAGTAAAATGTTGTATGATACACGGCTAGTTACGTCGGCACGGTTTTTTTGTATGGGATGAGGCATCTGTATGCTAGTAGGTATTATATTATCTGTGCACGTACGTAAGATGATTTCCTACCTTCCGCACTTGTAGCATAAATAACTATATTTCCTGGTAGTAAATAAAACTCAATATCTTCTAATGCAGGTAAAACTAACTCATGTGCTGTTAGTGCTGTATCACTCTCCTGATTGAATAAATCTGCTGTTGCTGTCGATGTACGATTGCTTTCCTATAAGTCGAGTCCCTTTATGTCAAGTCTGAGAGTCTATTGTTCTTGCAAAATAACGCTATTTTACGCTTTCCAATACGTTACGTCGAGTTTGGTTAATAGGTACATTTTTTAATTGGGCAATCGCACCGCACTATTCCCGAACCACTGCAAATCCTGAAATCCAGAATCAAAAGTGGCGCAAAAAACCTAAATTAAAACCAAAAATTGAAATAATACAATATTCATAAAAACATAGGTATTATCTCATATACCTAACTATACGTAGATTTTCGCCCGCGCCGTCGTTTTTACCCGACTGCCGAAGGAGGGTAATGTGTTTATCAGTCTATGTATGTATGTAAGTATGTATGTATATATGTTTGTTCCTATAAGGCGTTCCAGAGACCAAACGCTTAGGCCGATTTTGATGATTCATACGTCAATCGATGCGTCTTAACCCTGCGAGTGTCATAGGCTACATTAAAATTGGACAATAGAAAAATGGCGGCTTTCGGGTGCCATATTGCGGGGGCCCAAATTTTTTTCTCTTCCAAGCCCATCGTGTGGGGTATCAAAATAAAGGGTTTTAAGAGGTGATTTTAAAAATTTATAACACGTATATGTTTAAATGTATCTAATTCGAAAAAAAAAACTAACTAAAAAGTTATAAATAAACAAACTTATTTCCAAAAATCAAAAAACCCGACTGCTTCAAAAGCAAACTAAAAAGTCGTAAACAAGGAAAAAATCATGCTGTCCAGGCGGAGGATACACCAGATTTTGGTCAGCCAGCCCGCGAATATGTATCCTCCGACTGCACAGCATGATTTTTTCCTTGTTTACGACTTTTTAGTTTGCTTTTGAAGCAGTCGGGTTTTTTGATTTTTGGAAATAAGTTTGTTTATTTACTGTTCTGGTGCGATATTGCAAATTATTATCGAAACATAGCTTTTCGCCTGCATCTATGTTTCCTTAGACCATAAAATATTCTCATTTTTCTTTTTTTCCTTTCATATTCAGTCCATTCTTCTCTGCAATGCACTTCCTCTCGAAAATAGGACGGCCACCAGTCAATATACATTTAAGTGGAAGTTACGGTACTATTTTCTACATCATTTAAATTAGTCGTCTCAATCACCTTTCTATTAGTTTATATATGTATGTATAATTATACAAAGGTATTAATTATAGTAAATATATATGTATGTTTTTTTTGAGAGCCTCGCTTGACCACTATCTCACCTGATGGTAAGCGATGATGTGGTCGACGGTGAAGCACGCTTGCCTAGAAGTAACCTATTCACTCTTGACTTAAAGACCCCTAGATTGTAGCTATCGGGAAACACAGACTCCGGCAGAGAATTCCACTCCTTAGCTGTACGCATAATGAAAGTATTTCCAAAACGTTTAGTGCGTATGGGTGTCCACCATGCACCGATGTTTATTTTAACTATAATTTATATGTTGTTATTTCATTTTACTTCAATAATTATTTCAATTTATTGTGCACCTGCCATGTTATTTCTCCACCACCCTTCGTTGACTGGTAGAGAATGCCTCAGGCATTAAGTCCGCCTATGTACCTGTATGTTGCATGAAGTTTTAAATAAATAAATTAGATGTTTACTATTTTGGCTTGAAAACCTTCAAAAAATGAATGAAGCATTCTAAGAATCTTTGTCCTTGACACTTTTTATATAAACCTTATAGTTAAAAAATAACAGTCAGTTTTGTAAGAAAAATATCTTATTTTTGCTCTGCTGAAAACCTTAGTTTTGTCCCTTACGTTATTTCATATTTCCAATTATGTAGATTAGAGGTTCATTAAATTTAAGTTTATTTGCTTGATTATCCTCCTTACCAAATAGGGTTCTTATCATAGACCAGGAGGATAATAGAACTAGAAAACATGTTATTGTCGCTTATCAGAGCCTCGTTAAAATATCTTGTTTTCGAGAAACGAGTCTTTATATTCCACTAGCCGTCACCAAGGTTGGACTTATAATCGCCCGAATTGAACCAACGAGATTGCGTTGTCTGGAACGCGTTAAAATGTATAGAACGCAGGGAGTATTGGCGTTGTTGGCGCTATATTTGGGGCTGGTACAGTCGTTAACTTGGGGTGAGTAAAAGATAAACGTTTTTGTTTTAAATTAAAAATACACTTCAAGATATGAAAATGTTCGTTAATGTTTTTTATATTAAATATTTTTCTGTGCTTGAAACATTCCACGAAAAACGAAATTCAAACGGAACGACGAAATTTAATTCTAAATTCAAAACACAATTTCTGCTTTGAATAGAAAACATTTTAATTCAATGAGGAAGTTTAAACTTGAAACGATGACAAAGGCCAATTGCACTAATAAATCTAATCACGATTAGTTTAAACTAAACTCAGTTTATGCGTTTAATCGAGATTAAAGCTTAATTTCGCGTCTCACCACTACAAACTCAACTAGTTTATAAAAGTTTTCTTAGTTTTAATTCTCTTAGTTTTAATTCTAAACGCCTAGTTTTCGACGTTTAAGCGAGCTTAATCGCGTTTAGCCGCTGACACCTGGAATGTCACAATCATCATCTGCCTAGCCTTTTTCCCAATTTTTGTTGGGGTCGGCTTCCAGTCTAACCGGATTCAGCTGAGTTCCAGTGTTTTACATGGAGCGACTGCCTATCTGACTTCCACAACCCAGTAACTGGGTAACACGGTACTCCTTGGAATGTCACAATAATAAACAATATTTTTTTTTCTTATTTTAAACTCGATTTTTTGTTATTTCTTTAAAAATAAAGATGGTAAGGGCGATAGCACTTTCTTTTGGTGAAAGATATTATGAAGAGGAAATATTTCGTCGTCCAAAATATTGAATCGGTTCACTAATAATTATTTGACTAATATCCACTAATAGGTGTGGCATCATAATATGCCATAACTAATATATTGAATAATAGGATTATCTAAAAATTACTATATAAAAACATCTCTAATTTTTTTATCATAACGATAACGGAAACAAAATTGCCAAAAAAGTAAAAAAACCCTCAAAAATAAAATGTTTCATAATTTACTACACTATTTACTAAAAAAAATAGTAGTTAATCTGTGCTAGATTAACTACTCAATAGTGTCTATTAAATTATGAACTAAACAATATATCGTAACACATGATTTGACTTTATAAAATTTTGTTCAAATTATTTTTGCATTATATTATCCTTTTATAGGATAACATTATCTGAGCTTGTAACACTATGAACGAACCAAACCGCGTTTCGTTAGAGCTTCTTCAAAATACATTTGAAACCGCAGTCGACATGTTGTAAAATGTAAATACAAAACGCGGTTACGACATTTTAGGGCCCTCGTCCATTTAAACTTGGTTTTGGTAAACGCGGATAATATGGTGCTGGTGGAATCGATTTGACGTTAAACGAGAGCGACACCGATCTTTAAACTAGATTACGCTAAACTTAGTTCAGTTGAACTTTATATAGTGAATGGTGAAATCGGCCCTAAGGTCTATAAATATAGCTGTTAAACGTTGTTATAACGCGCGAAGCAAAGTTTGAGTTAAATAATTTATAATGCCGTACTAGTGCGATTAAATATAATAAAATCAGATTTGCGCAGCCCCTTTTTTCGGAAAAAGGAGTACAGCATTTTCCGAAACATATATAACTCTATTAAAGCAGTGGTTGGTAAAACCCTGCCTATCTTAATGTGCCATATTTGGGAAATATTCACAATGATTGGATTGAATATTTTCCAAATATGGCAAATTAAATCCTTTCCATGGAACCGCTTATATATAATAAACTAGCTCACCCGGCAAACTTTGTTTTGCCATAAAAACACCAAACATTTATCTACCCTACCTACCCTACCCTACACTACCCTACCCTACACTACCCTACACTACCCTACCCTACCCTACACTACCCTACCCTACACTACCCTACCCTTCAATACCCTACCCTACACTACCCTACCCTACACTACCCTACCCTACACTACACTACCCTACACTACCGTACACTACCCTACCCTACACTACCCTACCCTACCCTACCCAAAGGTTCAATTTTTTTACTATTTTTTTCTTCACTTAAACCATCTGCTAAATAGTCCGAACAAAGCCTAAAAATTTGGTTTGGATAGGTGAGCCCGTTCTTGAGTTATAAAATAACAACGAAAAGTGGCATTGATTTTTATATACCTATATAGATAGACTAGAAATCTAAAACACCTAGCCATAATTTTCTTTAAAAAACAATTGACAAAACTATTGCTGGAGAAATGTTATTACCAATTAAAGACTTTTTAGATGACAAAACTCTATAGCATTTAAAGCTGTTATGATGACATTTTTAGGCCTATTATTATTTTCTATGTTTTTTTTTATCATTATTTTTATAAATTGGTGTAACTATGTCGACATCAAACATAATTTGACATTACAGTAATTGAAATTACCTTCACATTACGAAATTATTCTTTAATTTGTGTTGTTGTTGCTAGAAAATACTTTGACATTAACATTTTGACATTAAACTTTTTGACAATGCACATTATGACATTTATTTTATATTCTTCATTGCATGTTAAGCGATAGATTCACATTTCATACATTTTTTTTTTTAAACTTCTCTGTACCTACCCATTAAATTGTGACTGATGTTAATAGTAATTGTGATGTTGGTAACTAGGTATATTATTAAATTCAAATGTAATATTTTGCATGCCGTGAGGCAAAATGTATTGGGGCAATTTATTAACATTCCAACTTATATGTTTACCTACATTATCGGCAAATAAATGATTTCTTTCTTTAAGATAGGTATGGGGTTTACCAACCACCGCTTTAATAGAAGTTTCGGAAAATTTAATACTTCGTTTTTGTGTTAAAATCGGGCTGCGCGAAACTGCAACATACTCGATTTTATTATTCGCACTCCCACGGTAGTTATTAGAAAAGATAATAATTCAAATTTTGCTTCCGTGCGCGTTATAACAGCGATTAACATCTATATCAGCAGTGCCCCCAACAAGTCGAGTTTTGTTGTCTCAGCCTCTAATAATAATATTATTGAAAATGTCTTAAGTGCATCATGGGCGGTGTAACAAGAAAACTTTAATGTTTTGAAGTTTTCAAACAAATTATAATTAGTTTTGTAGATCGAAAACATTTCTAAAATAAATAACCAGGATGTTAAAGGATCACCAACAGAACCGATTTCCAGCATTTTTGTCTGTCTGTACTGTTGAAGTCCATATTCGATAGATGGCGTTGTGCATTTCGTGTCATTTTCTGAATGTTGGTGTTAAGATTTTCCGCGGAAGAATGACTATAGAAAAATATTGGTAGGTATAGGTCTACCGGAATCTCATGGCAAATGTGGAAATAATTTTTTTTTGTGTGCAATACTGAGGAAATTGGATTAAACGATCTTGATACTGTTTAATTTTTATTTATGTCTTTAGTATTAATGAACATGAGGTAACTATATTATAGTAGTCACCGCGGATATTTGTGTCTTTGAACTTGGTCCTGCCAACCATTGCGTAAGAAACAGTTTGTCATCGAGTATACTGCATAGAGTAAGCGAGATAGGACGATGTGACATACATAAGCCAGTGAAAGAGAGTTATAAAATGCTATCTTTACCTTCCACATTGACAGTATTATAGGTATGTGTATGAATAATGTTGTTATACATCGGGTTCTTAACATAGGAAAAATAAATCAATTGAATATTAATTTAAGTACTAATTTATTATATATCATTTAAATCATACTAATAACTTAAAACCTCATTCAAAACTAGAAAACTAGAGTACGATTCCATGAACTCCACTGGCATTTCAAAAACTTGTATCTTTGTAGTTTTATGTCATCTCTCTCCATCAAAATGGTTCTTTTTCATTGGCATTTAACATATTCAAAACCAATCTCTTTATGTATAAAGTCTGTAAACAATAATAAAATGTATCATGTTACTTAAAGTCATTCATCATCATCAGTCTATATATACTTTTTTTTATGTAAGTCTTATGGCCTGGTTGCTAGGACCTAGGCTGGTTGTTAGCCAAATCTTTGGAAAGAGTTTTGGATCTTATATTTATTCTTTAGTATGCATTAGAATGCGGATGTAACAGATTCTAATGTTTTTTGGAGTATTTGGCAGCAAATTGTATCGAGTCGGTCTTTCCAGTTAGCTTTGCAGAGGCAGTCAATACTACAATAAAATACTCCACTCCACTATCCCGAGATCGCTTCTGTCAATGATTTTACAAATTGTCCAGTTGCGTAGACAGTTGACACACAAAACTACACCAATAATATATCACAATATCCACTAGGAATCAATTTGCAAATAATATTAACAGCCACTGAACTTCACTCGACAAAATCCCGCCAAAAACTCCCGTCTATATACATGTCCCACTGCAGGGCGCAGATTATTTTTCTTACGTTAAAGATTCTCAATCTCCGTTAAAATCAATAACTTGTCGAAGAATTAGTAACAGTTACATTACTGTTGCCATTTCCTTCCGGCTATCATTCGATGTGCCCTGACCTACGATTTACCATATATTAGTAATGAAAAGAAATAAAAATTAAGTAAAAAAAATATAAAATAAACTAAAAGTATCAAAACAAGTCAGTCCAACTTACCGATCCACTCTACGACGCACTTTAAAATCAAAGATTGAGTTTGATTTACGCCTTCTTCTTCCCTTATTTTATGATACACATTGAAAACAATATGTCTCGCTTGAGATCAAAGTGGGTTTTTCGACATTTACACAAAAATAACAAATTTTCAAGATAATATCAAAAAATTTCAGCAGCGGTTGACACATTAAGTACTTTGATTTAACAGGTGACAATTGACATTGCCATACGAAAATCACAATTTAAAAAAAAATAAAAATGCCATGAGATTTTGGTAGACCTATAGTTAGGATCCCTAAAACTCGCCCGCCGCGCCCAACATGCGGGATGCGTTTATTCGGGACCTTATAATGCACGAGGCTAAAAAAATAGTTTTATGAGATTTTAGGTCTCTAATCATAATCATACTACTAATGTCAATAATAACGTTGACGTGCATGGAATGTGGCTTGTAATTTCGCTGCCGCTAATGCCCTCTGAATAGCCTAATGATAAACGTTCGAGTTCGAGTCCCATCTATGGATAGGTATTTTTTAACCGACTTGCCAAAAAGGGGGAGGTTCTATGTTCGATATTATGATTTTTTTTTGTTTACGTTCACCGGTGTACCTCAGGGCTCGGTCCTGGGCCCAACATTATATCTGATTTACACTGCAGACATACCCACGTCTGAACATGTTGTATCCGCAACCTATGCAGATGACACTGCCGCCCTTTCCAGTGATAAGGATCCTCATGTAGCTTCTGCTATACTACAGGAACACCTTGACAAAGTAGATGCATGGATGGCGAAGTGGCGTATTAAGGCGAGTGCAAATCAATCAATGCATGTGACATTCACTCTACGAAAGGAAAACTGCGCCCTGTTAAACTTGGCAACGAAGTGTTGCCTCACCAAGAAACGGCGAAATATCTTGGCATGCACCTGGACAGGAAACAGACGTGGAGAGTACACATAAAAAAGGAGCGTGATGAGTTAGACATTCTACTCAGAAAGCTTAATTGGCTTCTAGGTAGGAATTCATACGTGTCTCTGGAAAACAAACTCCTTATCTATAAAGCAGTATTAGTACCCGTCTGGACATATGGTATAGAACTGTGGGGCTCTGCAAAAAATTGCAATGTTGAAATATTGCAAAGATTTCAAAACAAAGTCTCTTATAACCAGTGAACTACACAAGCATTTACAAATAAACACTGTGAAGGAAGAAATTGAGCTCAAGACAAGTAGATACAAGGACTGTATATAATCACATACCAACAGCCTAGCCACCGCTCTAAGTGTACCACTGCACAACAGAAGGCTTAAGCGCCAGTATATATGGGATATTGTTAAATAGAACAAGTCATTACTGAAGAGGTGGTTTCTGCCGATGGGAGGACGAATCTCACTTGACAAACATACACACAGCCCATCTGCTAATGGCCTGGAAGGCCGATCGCACGATAAACAAGAAGAACAAAAAAAAAATGTTCACCGGTATCGCCGTCAATTGTGGACCGATTTATGAAAATACGGCAAATCTCTGGATTGCTATAATAGAACTCATAGAATACAATAGAACTCAACAATAAATGACGGCAAATCTCTCAGGATTGCTGCAATCGCATGTCTGTTTATTGTTTATACCATTTGATAACATAACATCACGTCAGTACGCTCTAAAGGGGTAAACTGATGTGTACAGTTCACCTTGGTACACCCTCATTTCACCGGTTATGTTCAAGTTTCATAATATTCGGGTATTAAAGGTATCTTACTAAAGAACTTGCCTATAAGGTACAAAAAAAGCGAAAAACAAAAAAAAAAACAAAAAAATACTACCGACTTCCAAATAAAAACACTACAAAGTGAAATATAACTTTCTTTTTGGAAGACGGAGTCCATAACGAAAAAATTGGTACCTACCAAAGCCACCGACTTCCAAAAAAAAGATATATTTCACTTTGTTTTTATTTGGAAGTTGGTAGTATTTTTTGGAAAAAAGTTTTTTTTATGTTTTCGTTTCGGTGTGGTGTTTTGGAGTGCTACTAGATGGCGCGCAGCAAATCTAGTCTTACTTTTTTGTATGACGTCTATATTCTTCTCCCTAGAGTAAATAGTATTCTGTGCAGCGAACGCTCGATCTAGGTAGGTAGAAAGGTAAGTAAAGTAGGTAGGTCTAGATAAGTATGGTAGGTAGGTAAGTAGGGTGGGTCGCGGATAAATTTGAAGAGTTACCGCGGCCTTGGCTCAAGCAACTGAAGGAACACGGGTGGGTTTTAGTCAGTAAAAGTCTGACACGCCTGATGATATCCCAACCCAAAAAAAAAAAAAAAAAAAATAAAAAAAAAAAAAAAAAAATAATAATATTTTGGTAGGTAGGGTAGGTACAGGTACGTAGATAAGTAGGGTAGGGTATTCAGTTAACGGTAGCGAAGCCGCAGACACAGATAGTGTTCAATAATTTAAAAATATGCCCAAAAGGTTTCACATTCAATTGTTTTATCTTATAATACCATTTAACGAATCAGTACTATTTCTAATAACGTTCTAAATATTAAAGGCGAGATTGCTGCTATTACCGTGGCGACATCGGAAATTAGAAACGAAATTTCGTCTATTCTCTCGGAGCAATCTCGGCTTACGAATCAACTAACGGAACTTGGTGGACAATAAGACTTTTTATCAAATGATTTGGCTGCTCTACAGTGCAATTTTCAATTGTTGTCTGATGAACAGACTAATTTAAAAACGCGCATTACGGTGCGCGCTTACGAGGAAGGAGGATGACAGTAAGAGCTTAATTAATGATCTCATGTTGAAAATAAACTACTTGGACCAAAATGCTAGGCAATGCAACTTGGAGCTGTGTAATGTGCCTGAAAGACGCCATGAAAATCTGCTGTCGATAATGGAAAAATAGGTTCTAAGGCCAATTTTAATATAAACATCAAGGATATTATTTTAATACATCAGGTTCCTCATCAGTGACGGATTAACCCTTAATCAAATTAAGCAATTGCCTAGGGCATCACGTCTCGGGGGGGCACCAGAAGAAACACAAAAAAAAAATCCGTCCTTAGAGCATCACGTCTCACTCACTCACGTCACCAAAAAAAGTTTCTAGGACTAATTTGAAAATTCGCGCGTTTTAAGTTGACATATAGTTCAAACTAGAGTCATACCCCGCTCCCGCTTGCCCACTCGCTGCCCGCTAGTGCATTCGGCAATTCGAATGCACTGGAATTGCGATCAGCCAATCACAAACCACGCTTTCCCCGCGGGCCCCCCGCCTGGCGCCCCCGCAAATCTGTGTCAATCAAATGTTTTGTTTTTTGAGTAATTGTGCTGGTCAGCTTCTATGCTTAAGTAATACAATTAATTTAAAAATTAATAAGTAAGTCAATTATTTTTAAAGCAGACCCTTTTTTGAAGAACATTGTGGATTAGATTTTTCAAAATGCAGAGGCCAGTCTTATGACAATGCTTCAAATATAATCGGGCGTTACAATGGCATGCAGCAGAAGATTCTAGAGGCGAATCCGTTTGCAATATATATCCCATGCGCAGCCCATTCTCTCAATTTAGTTAGTCGAAGCACCGCGGATTGTTGCCTAGTAGCTGTTTTGTTTTTTCATTAGTCCAAAATCTATACAATTATTTTCTGGTTCAACCATAAGGTGGCGCGTATTATACGATCATTTGGATAATGAAAGTGTTTTGAAATCTTTATCAGACAAGAGACGGGAAGCACACGCTAAAGGGACATTAGCTATTTCAGAGACATATAATAAAATTATAGATGCATTAGACGACATTTCTGTGGATGACATGCAAAAAGGAGAAAACAGAAGAGAAGCATCTCATTTGTCAAATAAACTACAAGAATTAGAGTTCGTACTCATGTTGGACATGTGGGACGAAATTTTACAAACCTTCCGAAAAGTCAGCAAGGTATTACAAGACCCAGAAGTTACTCTAGAGACTTGCGCTAATCTCTACAAATCACTCGTGGATTTTTTAGAAAAATTGCGACTTTGTTTCTAAAGAAACAAAGTCGCACCGCAATTTAAAGAAGAAGCCCGCGCAAAAGAAAAGCTACCAGATGTGGAATACAAGAACACCCGTCAAAGACGAAGAAAGAAAATGCGCAATGATGGTTCAGGTCCTGAAGTAAGTTTCAGCCAAAGAGAACAAAATAACGTGTTATTAAAGCAACATTAATAAATTAAATGCAGAGATGCGAAAAATAGGAGAGATATACAAAGAAACAGCAGATAAATTCTCAATCTTGAATAAAATACCCGATGCCGATAAAATTATGTGTCCCGCGGGCTTATTACGTAAGGAACAGCAAGTAGCAATAATTGTACAATTATTGCGCGATCAATTTAGTGACCTGGCTACTGAGGCCTTTAAGTCTAGTCTTTTTTTTTGACAGTCACTTTTAACAGAAGCTATTTTATCTGTCCGATTATTTATAAAATGTATCGCAGATGTATCGTTTGATGAATTAACCAGCTTATGAAAGAGCAACACTTCGTGGAGGCTGTTTTTTTACAATAGTCAATTTGATTACTATTTAGCTCCAATATTCCGATAAATTAATATTCGCAGATGTAAAGTATTTGTGTAAAGTAAATATGGCAGTGAAAATTTGATATTTGCATTTTATTTACATGTATGTCAATGTGTAAAATCAATTAAAATTTCTTCGAATTGTCGATTGTTTTAAAAATTGAATCGATAACGCATTAGAACATCACAGTAGACTACATTATCTCGTATTTGAGCTATGAAACGTAAAAAAGATTTTTCAAATGTAATTTAGACATTGGCAGAATAGTCGACATCGGTGTTTGCCATATAAAAAAATATATAATAGAAGATACTTATTGCGGACTTATCACATTCTCATGTGTTTGTAAGTATTTAGTGGTAAACATATATGCTTCGCTCAGGTAGCCAACACAGGATTTTTTTATACTGTTTATAAAAGAAATCTCCACTTTACCGTGATCACTTCTGTTTCAATGATTCAACAAATAGTCCAGTTGCGTAGACATTAGAGACTCAAAACAACACCAATTTGTCATTTACATTTACAATATTCACTAGGAATTTGTTATTTCAATATTTATACTTATATTATTATTCTAATTTGCGGATACTTAAAGTAGCCACAAAATAACATACGAAAAAAGCCGCTAAAAACTCAAAAACTTCTGTTCCTACTCAGCCATCAGCGAGCGATTGGCAATCGACCAACAACAAGGGAAAAAGTAATCGCAATTTGACAGCCACATTTGCTCGCCGATCCCTGTCGCTCTGCTGTCAAAAACCATACGTAATACGAAATTATCGCGATCACCTTGCGATAAATGCACATTTCAGTTAACAGAATTTTATTGTTAGCAGTGCTGTCGTAAAATTATTATGGTGTGGCTATAGCTCATATATAATGCGGATTCGCGATTGAAGAGCAATTATTTCGCAAAAATAAGCCTTCCAATTTTTTGACGTAAAGCGATATTCGCGCGATGATTGTACAATCTTTGCGCAAATATTGTTAATTGCTGTTTCATACGTAATAAGCCTGCCGATCAAACTGCAGAATACAGTCAGCACAGTACAAATCTAGTAAACACATATCCAGAAGACCTTGACTGACTTGACTTAAGATCCTTTGACCCCTGGCTGGGGCAGAGGGCTTCCATAGTAGTCCTCCATCGAGACCGGTCTTGAGCTTCGCGCTTCACCTCGCTTCACGTCATTCCAATGCTCGTCGCTTCAGCTAATACGGTACGTCGCCAGGATTGACGGGGACGGCCTCGCTTCCTTTTTCCTTGAGGATTTTCTGATTGATGATTCAATCTAAGGCCTGTTTAGGAATGTGATCGGAATCCCTCCGGAGCGTGTGACCAAGCATACTCCATTTACACCGCTTAATTTGGCGGTCTATTGGGGTCTCGTTGCATCTCTCCAACAGCTCTACATTAGACATGATCTCGGGTAAATTCGGAGGATGCGACGAAGACATCGGTTGACGAAGACCGGCAGCCTAATTGCGTAAGTAAATTCGGCAACGGAAACAATCTGGTTCTTTCCCAAAAACACACATACACAAACACCAAAAAGTTGAATAAAGATTCAACTTTTTTGTGTATGTGTGTGTTTTTGGGAAAGAACCAGATTGTTTCCTTTGCCGAATTCACTTACACAATTAGGCTGCTGGATTTGGCGCGAGATTTCCTTTGTTACCTTCCACGTTTCGCACCCGTACAGCAGCACGGATTTGACATTGGACTCGAAGATTTTGAGTTTAACCCTTCGGGTCAGTTTCCGCGATTGCCACACAGGTCTCAGCTGTGGGAAGGTAGCTTACGCTTTGGCGATCCGTGAACTGACATCTTCTTAAGTTCCTCCAGTCTCTGACACGACGCTCCCGAGGTAAGTGAATTTGTGGACGCGTTCCACAACCTCTGTGCCGATTAACATCGGTGAAGAAATCTTCACACCTGTACGCATCTCCTGGGTCTTTCGGATGTTAATTTTGAGCCCAGTGTTCGCCCCCTCCTGGCACAGGTCGTTCAGTTTCGCTTGCATGTAGGCGTGTGTATGACTCAGCAGGCATAGATCATCGGCATAGGTCTTCCAAGACGTTGGCCAATCCCCATTCTATCCCGCGACGCCTGCTATCGTAAATGCGCAACATGATTACGTCGAGAACGATTATAAAAAGGAGAAGCGAAAGAAGACAGCCCTGACGGACACCAGCGTGCACTGCGATGTCCTCCGAAATGAGGCCTTCGTGATTCACCTTGCAGGAATATTTCCTGTAAATGCTCTCCAATAGGCGGACTATTTTTGACGGCACTCTAATGTCCAACAGGCGGGACCAGATGCTGGTCCACTTCAACGTATCAAAGGCCTTTTCAAAGTCGAAAAAATTAAGATAAATTTCCCTTTGCCATTCTGATGCCTGCTCGAGAATGATAAGGACGAACGAAGAGTATTGATCAGGTCCGTGCATGAGCGGCTCGAACGGAAACCCGCCTGCTCCCCGCGCAGAAGAGGCTCAACGGCCCTCGACAGCCTATCAAGGATTATCCAGAAGTCATGCGTGACAATTTTCTCAGCGCCTTTCGTTTATGTAAGTGCCTGACGGCCGACCAAGTGTTTATCGGTATATCAGGAACATCATTTCATCATATATATGCATGAACATATCACGTTAAAAAGAAAACAATTATTTCGTGAATGTAAGAATGTCGCTGCATTGCATAACTATAAACTGCATTGCATAACTATAACTATAAACTCTGGCAAGGGAGAGTTTGATCCGCGACCTGGGAATATTACTTGACGATAAACTGCACTTAGACGCACATCTTAATAAAATTTACAATAATGCTCATCGCATGTACGGCCTTGTGAAGAGATCATCCACGGAGTTTAAGCACCCTAGTACATATTTATATCTCTATCAATCATTTGTTAGGTCTCAGTTGGAATATGCGGTACCTGTGTGGAACCCCTTTTACAATAAATATATTGAGAGTATAGAAAGCATACAACGTAATTTTTTAAAGTCTATGCATTATCAATGCTTAAAAAGTTGTTATCTCTCCTATAGTGAGTTACTTGAGAAATATAATCTGCTTTCTTTGAGTTCAAGGCGTATTTTTCTTTAAACTACATTTTTGTTGATAACAAGTTGTGTTATATAGTCCCCAGAACATGCCAGGGACGCGAGGTGCGCGCACGACCTGTATTCGCCACTACTTCCAGTCGTACTAATGCCGGTTTGCGTGCGCCTCTTCGTCGCCTTACGAGCAATTTTAATACGTATTTATGCAGTTTGGATCTGTTTGCTTTACCACATAGAAAGTCTAAATCATGTTACTTAACATACTGAAAAACTAATGTGGCAATGTTGTTCCACTTATGCGGCACTATTGATGGCTTTATGTTTTGTTTTGTTGGTACTTTGCTTTTATTTTTTCTTTTTATTTATTTATTGTTTACAACGCTAATCTTGAAATGTACCAAATTGTCTCATTGTAATCTGTGAAAAACGTGGTTGATTTCACATTTGTATTATTTCTGTGTCCTATAATTTTGTTATCTATAATATAAAAATGAATCGCAAAATGTGTTGGTAAGCGCATAACTCAACAACGACTGGACCAATTTGGCCAATTCTTTTTTTTAAATGTTCGTTGAAGTTCAAAGATGGTTTTTACGGGGAGAAAAATTCTAATTATTGCCGGAAAAAAAAAAAAACAGCCCTTTTCTTTTTCCCATACAAAAGTTTTCTAACTAAAACGTAGAGTCAATTTGAGCTTTATTGCTATTGTATAAGCTATTTTTGCTTTGTGTAGGGTAGGGTAGTGTATGGTAGGGTAGTGTATGGTAGGGTAGTGTAGGGTAGGGTAGGGTAGTGTAGGGTAGTGTTGGGTAGTGTAGGGTAGTGTAGGGTAGTGTAGGGTGGTGTAGGGTAGTGTAGGGTAGTGTAGGGTAGTGTAGGGTAGTGTAGGGTAGTGTAGGGTAGTGTAGGGTAGTGTAGGGTAGTGTAGGGTAGTGTAGGGTAGTGTAGGGTAGTGTAGGGTAGTGTAGGGTAGTGTAGGGTAGTGTAGGGTAGTGTAGGGTAGTGTAGGGTAGTGTAGGGTAGTGTAGGGTAGTGTAGGGTAGTGTAGGGTAGTGAAGGGTAGTGTAGGGTAGTGTAGGGTAGTGTCGGATAGTGCAGGTTAGTGTATGGTAGTGTAGGGTAGTGTAGGGTAGTGTAGGGTAGTGTAGGGTAGTGTAGGGTAGTGTAGGGTAGTGTAGGGTAGTGTTGGGTAGTGTAGGGTAGTGTAGGGTAGTGTAGGGTGGTGTAGGGTAGTGTAGGGTAGTGTAGGGTAGTGTAGGGTAGTGTAGGGTAGTGTTGGGTAGTGTAGGGTAGTGTAGGGTAGTGTAGGGTGGTGTAGGGTAGTGTAGGGTAGTGTAGGGTAGTGTAGGGTAGTGTAGGGTAGTGTAGGGTAGTGTAGGGTAGTGTAGGGTAGTGTAGGGTAGTGTAGGGTAGTGTAGGGTAGTGTAGGGTAGTGTAGGGTAGTGTAGGGTAGTGTAGGGTAGTGTAGGGTAGTGTAGGGTAGTGTAGGGTAGTGTAGGGTAGTGAAGGGTAGTGTAGGGTAGTGTAGGGTAGTGTCGGGTAGTGCAGGTTAGTGTATGGTAGTGTAGGGTAGTGTAGGGTAGTGTAGGGTAGTGTAGGGTAGTGTAGGGTAGTGTAGGGTAGTGTAGGGTAGTGTTGGGTAGTGTAGGGTAGTGTAGGGTAGTGTAGGGTGGTGTAGGGTAGTGTAGGGTAGTGTAGGGTAGTGTAGGGTAGTGTAGGGTAGTGTAGGGTAGTGTAGGGTAGTGTAGGGTAGTGTAGGGTAGTGTAGGGTAGTGTAGGGTAGTGTAGGGTAGTATAGTGTAGTGTAGGGTAGTGTAGGGTAGTGTAGGGTAGTGTAGGGTAGTGTAGGGTAGTGTAGGGTAGTGTAGGGTAGTGTAGGGTAGTGTAGGGTAGTGTAGGGTAGTGTAGGGTAGAGTAGGGTAGTGTAGGGTAGTGTAGGGTAGTGTAGGGTAGTGTAGGGTAGTGTAGGGTAGTGTAGGGTAGTGTAGGGTAGTGTAGGGTAGTGTAGGGTAGTGTAGGGTAGTGTAGGGTATTGTAGGGTAGTGTAGGGTAGTGTAGGATAGGGTAGGGTAGTGTAGCGTAGGGTAGGGAAGGTAGTGTAGGGTAGTGTAGGGTAGGGTAGGGTAGTGTCGGGTAGTGTAGGGTAGGGTAATGTAGGGTCGGGTAGGGTAGCGTAGTGTAGGGTAGGGTAGGTAGGGTAGATAAATGTTTGGTGTTTTTATGGCAAAACAAAGTTTGCCGGGTCAGCTAGTTCTTAATGTAATTGTTTGTTTCGGGAAAACAAACAATTACATTAAGAATAACACAAATACAATAAACAATATAAAATAAAATAAAAATATTAATTTATAAGCCTTTGGTCAGACACATTTTGACACAATTATTTTACTAAAATTATAACTCTGGTGAGTCGAGCCACAACAAGCGCGTTAAGCCGTTACTCATCATTTGAAGATCTTCGACAGTTGTAAGTCGTGTACAGAAGAAGCCATAAATACTGATACCAGCCTTGCCAAAACTTACCATGTTACCCAGTTACTGGGTTATGGAGATCAGATAGGCAATCGATCCTTGTAAAATACTGAGATGGGTGGACCATAGATATTTACGTTTGACGTTTATTTACAGGATAAATGAAACAAACCAATTACTAAGTAACACTTTGTTTTATTATGTAACATATGAAACACTTATTTTATGGCAGATTTTATCACTATTTATTAAACTTAAGTTTTGTTAAACTCAAATGGCCTTGCTAGGAACAGGCCCCTTACAAGGCCAATATAATAAATCAGTCGTATACCTTAAAACAAACGTTGTGACAATCAAAATATCAACTTATACTTAAACTACAAAAAAAGTTAAGGCAAAAATAAAAAATAAACCGAGTGCAAAGCGAACTAAAAAGACGTTAACAAGAAGAAAATCAGGGACTGGAGGACCGATACCGATATTTTAACTGAAATCGAAATGGAAAAAGTAATATTTTTTCTTTAGTACCATAGCAATACCTTGTTTAATTCATTAAATTTTATGACAATAAAGAAAATAATAGGTTATTTCCTTTAAAAAAACCTTTTGCTGAGAGCGCCAATTACAATTTTAACGTCGTTGACCGAAGACAACGAAGCGAGGGACCTTACGGACAAAATAGCAGTGCGAGCGACTCGCCGCCGCGTCTAGCCTTGATTTCAATGGGTGTTAGTCTGAGTGGAAGGTATTTGTCATCACATAGCAATAACTATGACTTTTTAGTTATTGGCCTTCGAAGGAACATGACCTTCCATGGTCCACCCATCTTAGTACTCAGCTGAATCCGGTTAGACAGGAAGCCGGCCCCAAGATGATTGGGAAAGAGCAAGGCAGGCATAACAGTAGTCCAATTTTAGGATTTCATTTAGCTATCAGCTTGTTAAAATATTATTTTCTTGTTTCAGACATTGTCGTGGCCAGATCTAGTAGACTAGAATTTTATAATGAAGGAATATTAGTACATACGGCAACGCCAGCATCGCATCGTATCACGTGGCTCACTTACGACCCAGTAAACGATAGAGTGCTGTTTGCTGAAAGATACAAGAGGGAAGACTCTTTATCTAGTTTTAACATAGCAAACAACACTGTGCAATCTTTAATAAAGAAAAAAGCAAACCGATACCTAACAAGATTCGCCTACGATCCAGCCACAGAATTAGTTTTTGTAACTGTCGCAAAAAGTATATACTCGTTTGAAAATAACAACGTAGTTAACGGAGATCTTGTTAACACTTTGGAAACTGTACCCCAACAAGTCGCCGTGGATAGTTGTGGAGCGTACGTGATATTATTAGTTATACTTAGTGCAAAAATAATGTCAAAGTTTGAAATAATTAATTACTTAAACCTAATAAAATTGCAGGTATCTTTACTGGATAGCAAATAACATTATAGAGAGGGCTCTATTTAACGGCTCTGAGCGAGAGGTTATAATTGACAATATGAGTAATGTGGTAAGACAAGGTTTGACCGTAGACAGTCAGAAAATATACTGGATTGAAACTCAAGAATACAACGATGGAACATTTTCTATTGAAAGCGCAGATTTGGATGGAAATAACAAAAGAACATTATTTAATGAAACAGAATCAGACTGGTCACCAGATAAACTAACTGTATCTAAAGATTTTATCTCCTGGGGGAACAGCATTGAAAAGTTCTTCTGGCAATTACAAAAGAATCCATCGAATGACTCAGACGTAAAACCTAATAAAATAGCAATGGATACAACAATATCTTCTTGCGGTTCTCATGATATAGCTGCCAAATATAAAATTGAAGAACGAACTGAGTATGTTCCACATTGCGATGCATTATTGAGTCTACTACCAGATTACCACGTCTGCCTGAAGGCTTCTGTATTTTGTGTCCATGGCACGAAAATTAAAGGGGAATCTCGTTGTGATTGCATGCAGGGATACATCGGTGGGAGATGCGATATTGCATTGTGTGAGAACTACTGTTTCCAAGGAGATTGTAGTATCAGTGCTGATGGACAACCTAAATGCAGGTAAATCATAGGCATCTCTTTAAGGCCAAAATTCATTTGTATAGAGCGACCGGAACCGAGCTGTCGGTCTAGTCTGCACACATCTCACCCTGAAAATCCATATGAGGTTTTTATCTACACTCACAACGTGTAGATAAAAACAAACTCGTAACTAGTTCCAAATATGAATTCAAAAAATATTTCATAAACACGTACTTTATATTCGTGGATAGGTAAAAAAAAAAAAAAAGCTATTACAGTTCAACATTTTCCTTCGATTTTCAAACAACTGCAACATAAAATAGCTTTTTAATTTTTATAGCACACTTTTACTTTTTAATTTATTGGCGTTTATGGGCTCATTGACAGAATCGCTATAATGGACGGGCTCTTGGTTTGCCTTTTACAACTAGTCATATAATATTTACTCTGACGGTACCTTCGGCTTTTGTTTTGGCCTTCTTCGGCCATACCTATCTATGGTTTCGGCCAAAATGGGCCGAAGGTTTCTAGCAAGTGCCGAAATTGAACAAACTGTTACGAAAGCCCAAGATTGCAATGGAAGAGGCATCGGGCGTTGATCAGGGGTCATACTCCGTTGCACCGGCCAGACACCAAAATTAGCATCTATCCCACCAAAAACTTAATAAAAATTCTTGAATTAAGTTCTTAGGGTCATTCAATCTTCGGTTACCGCTACGACCGATGATTAGTTGGCTTGAATATATCAGCTGCAGTTTCGGTTTCAGCAAGAAATCGACTTTCCGTAACTTCCGACTTACGGAAACTACATAATTATGTTGACGTCCTCGTTTATCAAGTTATTCTGTGAATTTTTTCGTTATTTCAGTTGTAATGTTGGTTACAAGGGTGAGAGATGTGATACTGCAGTCTGTGAGAACTACTGTTTCCAAGGACTTTGTAATGTCAGTGACGAGGGACAACCAAAATGCAGGTAAAACATGTTCATCCCATTAAGGGCTAGTTTTTATGGTTCCATAGTCAACAAGGAACCCTTAAATGTCAATGTCAAATGGCATAATTTTTTGGCTTTTAGCGCGAGTTAATTTTTATTGTTGTCAATATTTATAAGACAGGTATGGGTTGTACCATCCACTGTTTTAATGGAGTTTTATGTTTCGAAAAAAGTTATTCCACTTTTTTTCGGCAAAAAAGGGGGCTGCGCAAAACTGTTGCGTGCGCATATTCGATTTCATATTTAATCGCACTTTTACGGCATTGCAAATTATTTTAATTCAAACATTGCTTTCGTGCGCGTAATAACAATGTTGAGCTATGTTTTAGGACCTTACTTGCTAGTGGTGCCAACTGGGGAGCATAAAAATCAAACCGACTTCCAAAACAAAACACTACAAAGCGAAAATTTTTTTTTTTCCTAAGTCGGTGTCTTTGGTACCTATTGTTTTCTGTTTTTCGACACCGTCTTCGGAAAAGAATGTTATTTTTCGCTTTGTTGTGTTTTGTTTTGGAAGTAGGTTTGTTTGTTTTGTTCAATGATATTCAAATAAACAGATATGTTATAAGCGCGCGCATTGTGAAGACTCGAATAGTAGACAATTGTATGATTTAGTCTTTAGTTTATGTCACGCATGGCGAAGAGCGATACGCTTTGTTGAAAAAAAAAACAAAATTAAAAAAATGCCATCGTGTGTATTTAGAAAGTGTACCAATTATAATACCAAATTACATAAAACAGAAGGGATCTCATACCATATGTAAATACGCAATACACCTCAATTTACTAATTTATTTCAATTTTTTTTCCTAATTTTCTGATATTTGGAGGTTACAAAAAGAAAAAACATTGGTTGTCAGAATAATGTTTGTTTACATTCACACGCAAGTGACAAACACTAGCTGTCTCTTTTTTTCTTGTTTGTTTTATCAAGCCATCCCTTTCGACATTGTAGTGAAATGTCAGATGAATGAAAAGTGTGTATGTGTGCTGCCGCTGCTGCGCGGAACACTTTTTTCAATTGTTTTGTGAGTGTATAACGTATCTGTTTATTTGAATATCATTGGTTTTGTTAAATAGTTTTTTATTTATCTATTTAGTTTTGGTAGGTGCCTACAATTACCATGAAAAATTATATAGAGCAAAATTAAATCGCATGACGTTTCCAATAAGCCCAAACACGACCATGTTTTTTTTTTCGGTGTTCCAGTGCCTATCTACCGACTTCATCATCAGATCAGTTCGATGGTGCAATTTTCATCAGTACCATTTATTTTTATGTATTTCTTTAATAGTAGTCGGTTAACTATTCGATATAACTTATTCCCGTGACATACTTGTAGCGGCACCAACGCCGCCACCTACGAACTAATGACATGACGTCACAAAAATCCTGCATCGCGCAAGCAAAGTTTGCGGCGCGATTAGAACACATACAACAGTCCGACAACAACCGTTAGGCAGTTGCCCGGACCAGACACAACACCCATCTGGTCGGAGGATCTTCCCGTTTCTATGGAAGTTTGTGGGACTTTACACCCTGTTCCACCTGCCCCCAAACTGGTGACCCTCGAACATGAACATTAGTGCAGCCTTCGTGTAGAGCTACTTCGTTGTGACGTCATCATCACTTCCTCACGCTTTCGAGCAGCGAGTTACACAGCCAGCCAGTACCCACGGCATCTGCGGGGGTATCCTGACCACTAGCATGCAGCGGACGCGCATTCCTGGTCATCACCCTCAGCTTCTATCATCATCGCTCCGACCCACTGGAGCCAGCAGCACTATCCCGACTCACTGGGATATCATCACCCCGACTCACTGGAGCACAACCGCATTAAGTTCCGACTCACTGCGAACTCTGCGACTTCCGGTTCCGACTCACGAGAACCAACCTTCCACTTTTTCTATGGAGGTTTGTGGGACTTCACACCCTGTTCCACCTGCCTCCAAATACTTAGCATTAAGGAGTTTCATTGGCCATCTATGGTCTACTTCATCAGTCACACTTCTTCAAGTGATACTTTTGAGTGCAAATGATTGCATTATTGATGAAAATACCATAACCGCTATATGTATGCCTATAATATTTGAAGCGTTCCCTCGATTTCTCCAGAATCCCATCATCATATCCTAACCTGATGACTATGGGAACACCTGGACAGAAAAAAAAAGAAGAATTTTCCAAATCCTCTTTGGGTAATCGGGGAAAAATATAAAATAATAATAATATGATCCGACGTATTGAGAACATGTTTCTTTAAAGTCGGTTAAAATGGAAAGCCCTCATTATGTTGGCGTCCACGGTTATCAAGTTAACCTGTTTAATGTCTTCGTTATTTCAGATGTAATGCTGGTTACACGGGTGAGAGATGTGATACTGCAATCTGTGAGAACTACTGTTTCCAAGGACATTGTAATGTCAGTGCCGAGGGACAACCTATATGCAGGTAAAACATTTTCATCTCAATAAGGGCTAGTTTATTTTTTATAGAGTAACCAAAGCCAAACTAGTATGCATCCATCTAACTATGAAAATCTAGGTGGAGCGAGCAAGTAAACTGTCACTTCACCTATATTGGGTAGATTGACAGCCTGTTCCATGTTTACTATACTCCACCTATGACAAAAGCGCGAGATTGCGATTGAAGAGGCATCGGGCGTTGATTAGGGGTCATGCTCCGTTGCACCGGCCAGACACCAAAATTAGCATCTATCTGGCCAAAAACTAAATAAACATTCTTGAATGAAGTTCTTAGGTTCATTCAACCTTCGGTTACCGCTACGGCCGATGATTAGTTGGCTTGATTATTCAGCTGCAGTTTCGGTTTTGAACAGAAATCGACTCCGTAACTTCCGACTTCCGTACACTACTTAATCATGTTGGCGTCCTCGTTTATTGAGTTGTTTTGTTTAATATCTTCCTTATTTCAGATGTAATGCTGGTTACACGGGTGAGAGATGTGATACTGCAGTCTGTGAGAACTACTGTTTACACGGACATTGTAATGTCAGTGCCGAGGGACAACCTAAATGCAGGTAAAACATGTTCATCTCATTAAGAGCTAGTTATTATAGCTCCGGAAACCTTATAGTTTCGCCATGTCCGTTTGTCCGTCCATCAGTCCGTCCTCAGCTTAACTCGGAGACTATTATTTCTAGAAAGCTATAATTTGCCATGGATATACATATTAATCATGCCAACAAAACGGTAAAATAAAAAAATCAAATTATGTTGCCTCCTGTACACGTAAATTGGGGATGTTTTTTTTGTGTGCCACAAGCTTTGTTCACGTTAAGGTTCTTATCTTATCTTGTGGAGGGGCCGAGAAATAACTCGGACACTTCGACCCATGGGATCTATTGTGTTCCCCTAGATAACTTACTCCTCGCCGATCTCGTTGAAAACACTTTTCATGAGTTTTACAACGAGACTAGGAGATATGAGCCTATAGTCTTCTGGTTATGGATATCCAACCCCTAGGAGACTCATTCGCTTACCAGCCAGTGCATCGCATGTGCACAGAAGGTGCTCCATGCGTTCCGTATGTTCCCCACACAACCTGCACATGGGTGTCGCGGTTAGACCCATTTTCATGAGCATGTCGTTGGTTCCAAAGTGCCCAGTAAAGGCCCCAAGCAGGTAACGGATTTGCCCCCTGCTCATATTCCAAATGCATTCCCGGGCTTTGAACGTAGAGCCTAGGAATTTCTTGGAGTGTTGTAGACCGGTATTAGACAGCCAATGTTTTCGTTGTGTTTGATCTGCAAACTCCCTAAATGTGGCTTTGACGAGACACGTCGAAATGCCTACACATGGTTCTGGACCCACAAAATCATTTGCTGAGCCCTCTCTTGCCAGTTCATCTGCCACTTCGTTACCATGGATTCCTTTGTGCCCAGGGACCCACATCAGTCTTACCCTGTTATGCTTCCCAAGCCTGTTTAGGGCCTGGATAGCGTCCAGAATAAGTCTGGAGTCCACTTTGTAGGATGCCATGGCTTTGATTGCAGCCTGACTGTCACTAAGAATATATATGGATTTGCCTCTGGTTCCTCTATCTATATTCTCTTGAGCACAG
The DNA here is from genome assembly GCA_949775005.1 of Orthosia gothica. Lineage (NCBI taxonomy): Eukaryota > Metazoa > Arthropoda > Insecta > Lepidoptera > Noctuidae > Orthosia > Orthosia gothica. The sequence goes on along the minus strand of OX459034.1, from coordinate 52,461,684 downwards.
GTTATTATGGCATATGTTTCTGCTTGGAATACAGTTGCCATCTTCCCTAAGCTTCTGCTACATTTGTAACCTTTTGCGTATATTCCCGCTCCTGTACCTGATTCCATTTTGGATCCATCAGTGTACCATACCAGACTATCTTGTTCTGGTGGATCGATTCCCTTCGTCCAGTCCTCTATTGTAGGGATTTGGACCTTGAAAGACCTTTCAAACACAAACATAGTTTGCATTTTATCGGATATCATGCTTGTTACCCGATCCAGGTCTTCATTCCCATCGAACTTTGTATGGTTAGTCTTTGGCTTAGAGGCATCCCATAGTCCAGCAACAGCAAGACGATGTAATGTCTTCCTTGCCTCGAATTCAACCATCATATGCAGAGGAGGGATATTAAGGTATCTCTCAATCGCTGCCGTAGGTGTTGTCCTGAAAGCACCCGTGATGCCGAGACACACTGTTCTTTGTAACCTGGTGAGTGGCGCTTTGCACGAGGCAAGCTTTGTTCTTGGCCACCACACTATGCTGCCGTATGTGATAATAGGTATTATCATTGTCCGGTACAGCCATCGTATCACTTTGGGCTTTAGCCCCCAAGTTTTACCGTAGGTGGAGCGACACATGCCGAACACTCGTAGGGCCTTTGTCGTAATATTTTCCACATGAGTTTTCCACCTGAGTTCTTTATCAAGCGTTACACCCAGATATTTAACTTCGGTGGACCAGGGCAGCTTTATTCCATTGAGGGAGGGCTCTCCTAGGTTTCCTAGTTGTCTTTTCCTCGTGAATGGAATAATGACTGCTTTGCCTGGGTTGATAGAGAGGTGGTTCTTAGTACACCATTCTTCTGTCATCCTCAATGCCTGTTGTAATAATCCAGAGACTATGTTCGGGAATTTACCATTAACCATTATAGCTATGTCATCTGCATAGCCTACTGTGTAGAATGGTCCGGTATTGAGTTTGGTAAGTAGCGAATCTACTACCAAGCACCACAGTAACGGTGACAGCACTCCGCCTTGCGGACAACCTCTTGTTGTTTTTGCACTAAGTCTGTCTCCCATCAGTTCCGATCTGACTATCCTGCTTCTCAGCATATTGTCAATCCAGTTGCACGTGGTATCATTGATGCCATGTTCCTTTGCAGCTATGCGTATGGACTCAAATGTTGTCTTGTCGAAGGCTCCCTCTATGTCGAGGAAAGCCCCGACACATATCTCCTGTCCCTCAAGCGCAGCCTCGGCTCGGCTCGCAACATAGTGCAATGCCGTTTCCGTAGATTTGCCAGGGCTGTAGGCGCACTGTAGTTGATGTAGAGGGAATACTTTAAGTGGTCCCTCTCTTAGGTACCTGTCTACCAGTTTCTCCAGAGCTTTTAGGAGAAAGGATGATAGACTGATGGGCCTGTAAGCTTTAGCTTCCTCATAAGTCGGTCTACCCACCTTCGGTATAAAGGTGACTTTGACCTTCCTCCATGCTTTGGGTACGTACCCAAAGGCTATGCAGGCTCTGTAGAGCTTGCTCAAATGGGGTATCAAAACAGATGCCCCTTCTTGCAATAGTATTGGGTAGATGCCATCCGGACCAGGTGATTTGAGAGGCTGGAAGCCCGCTATGGCAAGCTTTAGTTTATTTTCATCTACCACTTTCTTTGCCGTGAGCCAGTTATTTTTGGACGTGTGCCTTGTGAGCTCGTCCCTTGTGACTGGTTCCTCTTCATCGCTGTCACGCAGTATACATTCCGGGAAGTGAGTCCTAAACATCACGCCCAGAGTGTCCTGTCCAGTTCACGTTAAGGTTACGCAACACCCTAAATACCTCCCTCTGATGGATGCGAATATCCGACATACTCGTCCCACATCCAACAGGAGACGGAGGGGGCCGCGCGCCAACAGAGTTCAGACGTGAAGATTCCGCAAAAACGGAGGCAAACAAGTTTGCCTTGTCCTCGGCGGAGTGGGCCAGTGACCCGTCGGGTCTCAGCAGTGGTGGTAGTGAGGGTCGACAGAAGTTTGATTCAACCGACTTAGCCAGGGACCAAAACGCTTTACTACCAGCAGGGTATGAAGCTAGTTTGTTCCCGATTCTGCCAATATGGTCAAAACGTGCCCTTCGCATCGCCTTTTTGCAGGTATAAAAGGGCTGAAGCCGAACTGAGCGTACTTCTTGGTAGCCTGCCACAACTAGTCACATAATTTGTTGGCTTCCTCGCAGTGGCGTAGCGTGCCTTGGTGGGGCCCCGTATAAGAATTTGTTTGGGGGCCCTTATAAAGGATAAAGATTTGTCACAAAAGAAAAAAAAGTTTGCATAAAATTCAAATAAATATTTATTATTACATACTTATCTAACTGTGACTTTTTCCAAAAATTTTACATAAGATAAGATAAGATAAGATATATTTATTTGCCCAAACATGTGTATACATACAACAAATCATTACACTTGCATGCAGGATGACAAAAAGAAACAAAGGTTCAGCCATGTTTGCCATACTATGGCGTGCAAATATTATTTAAAAAAATAATTAATTCCTTTTATGAATTTAAAAATAAAATAATTCCAAATGTCAACAGTAAAAAGAAAACAAAAAATTATATAGTAAAAATGTCAAAAATATCAAGCAAACGTCAAATCTATGTAAAAATAATTCCAAATGTCAATAGTAAAAGAAAAATTAATAATAACAATGTCAAAAATATTAAGCAAATGTCAAATCTATGTAAAATAATTTCAAATGTCAACAGTAAAAAGAAATAGAAATTAACAATACTAAAAATAATAAGCAAATGTCAAATCTATGTAAATATAATTTCAAATGTCAACTGTAAAAATTAACAATGTCAAAAAATATATGTAGAAAAAATAAATTAAAAACCATATATGTCAAAACCTGTAAAAAAATAATCAAAAACAATTATTGTCAAAAATAGTAATAACAATCTATGTCAAAATGAAAGATTCTGCCAGAAATTCGCTAATACTATTAGTAAGCCCTGGTACTTAGAAACGACTTTAATTGTTTCTTCAGTTGCACATTATTAAGGTTCCTCCAACTTTTGGGTAGCTTATTATAAACAATTCAAATTCAAATACAGTCTCCTTGCCTTTTTTTCGGCAAACTGTTTTATTAAATCACTGATGATGACGTTTCTGCCTCTATGGACAATAAATATTTTTTTTTTACGCCTGTCAAAAAAATACGCGCGTAAAAAAATTTGGGAAGTTACGGCAGATAAAGCGGCATATTATATTATTTTACTCTTTGTACGGCGGTAGCTACGGCCCTGCTTTCTCGTTTATCAAGGTGGTCTATATTTAATATTTTCGTTATTTCAGATGTAATGCTGGTTATTCTGGGGTGAGGTGTGATGTTAACGCGTGCTATAAGCATTGTCTCAACAACGGCAACTGTTCCCTTAATGAGGAGGATGAGCCGGTTTGTCGGTGCACTGGACAATATGAGGGTAAACGATGCGATGTAAAAGCAGGTGAAAATCTTTTAAATCTTTCTAAAGGTATATGGTAGGTTTTTTGTTCCAGTGTCCTCTTCTTGAGTACCATTCTGCCTAGCGAGCATGGGCGTACCCAAGACATTTGTGACAAGACATGATAAATTATGTCATGTCTTACAATTTGTCTTAAATGCTAGCACGGGTCAAACATGTGACATATTTTAAAGGCGCAACATGCCTTTCTTGTTGCTGCCCGGCGAGCACGGCCTACTGTGACATGGTTTGAGTCACACATTTCATCGAAGTTTGGGCGACAACGCCATTTTGTCCTAAATAATAGCACCGGCGGCGTGTGAAAATTTTCCTGACGTTTGTTTGGGACTCATCGGGTCATAATTGCTAATACGGGCGCACCCATTTTGTCACAAGTGTCACATTTTGACAGATGATTTAGAAAAATTTATCACTTTCGTTCGGAGGTGGTGATAAAATTTTACAGTTGAAAATAAATATATTTGTCTTCTAATTACTGCACCAAATGGCAATAAATTCATTTTGTGTGTATGGTGATCAATGCTTATTAATTAATTGAAATGTTACAGGATTATTAATTAATTGTATATTATTACTTTTTCATAATTGTATTTTTTTTTTTTTTGTTTTTTTTTATTTTATTATTATTTTCTATTATACCATATTCTTCTTACTTTCTTCATTTTTAAATGTTTCTTAAATAAAATCCCCAAAAATCATTTAAAATATAAAAAATAGGGGCCCACCGGTATTGGTCCAAGCTATTATATTTTTTAGTAAATCTTTCTAACAAACACTTAATATGTTATCAAAAGTGTGCATAAGTCTATGGTCGTGGGTCAAATATTAATTTATTCCCAACAAAATTAAAAAGTTGTTTGGCTGTATGAACGGCGTACTTTTTTACGTATTATTTTATTTGGTCGTCTATTCAAATTATGTCGCACTATGAAGTCAACAACAAGAAAAGCAAGTCGCAACTGCACACTATGTCACATGGTTGTCCCGTGCTAGCATTTAAGACAAATTGTAAGACAAGACATATTCTATCATAACTTGTCATGACCGTAGTAGTTCAAGTCGAAAACCAAGCAATGTAAAAAAAAAAAAAAAACTTACAATCATTGTAAACGACAACGGCTTTCACATGGTAATTTTAGAAATGGACACTTCCCACGCTAAATTCCTTAATAGCCGTTTTTATAACTGCACATTTTTGGGTTCTTAGCGGGTCTATGAATAGCGGCAATATAGATATTCTGTCGGCCTTTTTCAATGTTATAAAATGTTATTTAAAATCAGTGCTTAATGTTTCGGGCCCGACTAATTCTGACCGTAATTAAAATTTGTATGAAAGGATGGCCACATGCCGCGAAGCGGCGTGAGAAAATAAGACGAACTCCGTCCCCAGTAATGTAGCTACCTGGTAGGGCCGGACGTAATGTACCGTAAGCATTGTCTCTTAGCTTTCTTGTAACTTAGAAATTAACACGTGCATATTTAAAGTAGGATTGACGTAGGTGCCATGTGAGTAAAGCTATCTACACTTGTAATGTGTATAAGAACTAGAGAAAAGGTAGATAGTTAGTTGGGATTGTCTCGCAGTTTTCTTCTTTGTTACAAAAATAAATGACCACGAAATGACCACGTGTATGACCACGTGTGTAAAATGTCACATGTATGTGCCATGTGAATTTTAGAGTAGGAGTATAATAAAACTTGTAATATACATAAGATTTAGAGAAAAGGTAGCTAATTAGATAAGTATATTGTCATAGTTTAATACTTGGAGTAAGGAGGAATCTAGATTAAGACTTTTGTGTTGACCTTTGTACACCTTTTATATTTTTCCTATGTAGAATTAAGTATGTAGATTAAGGAAATGTATAACTTGTGTATATTTAAGTAAGATAAGTTTTATAAAATCGGCATTTCTGTGGTGCCATGCTTGAATACAGTTGAAAAGTAGGGGCGCCATTGTTCTCGCCGAGCGGTTGTTGTATAAAAGCCGGCCCGCTTGTAGGCAGAGACACAGTCGGTCTTCCACTCTACAAGGAGTAACAAGTAAGAAATAAATTGAAGATACGAATCACGATAGTATTTTTATTTCCTCAACGAGTCTCCAACCGAACACCAATACAGTCCACTTCAGTCTGGTCCTCCGATAACCGGATTCAAGAACGAAGAATCCGCGGCAACCAGTCCACTTCGGTCTGGTTCTACGAGCAACGGATACAAGAAGAATCCGCGGCAACCAGTCCACTTCAGCTTGGTCCAGCGAGCTACGGATTCAAGATAGAACGAAGAACCCGTGGCAACCAGGCCCAATACAGTCTGGTCCATCAAGCAGCGGATACAAGAACGAAGAACCCGCTGCAACCAGAACAACCGAGCTGCAGACCAAGTAAGAAGATCTGCGGCAAGAGCGAAGAAAGGAACCCGGCTGTCACCGAGCTACAGACGAAGCAAGAAGATCTGCGGTAAGAACAAAGCTGTACGGAACAGGACCGGTTTCGAACCTAACCGGTCTTGAACCTGACCAGCTTAATCCCAACCGAACCCGACCGGCTCACCGAACCGAGCCGACCGGTTTCACCCGTAGTACCGAACCGAAGAGGTACTAACCCACCGTGCCAAACCGAACGTGCTGAACGACTCAAGATGGTGTTCACAAGGAGCCAGGGAGACGCAACCGAGATGGAAGAACAGCTACGCATCCAAGAACAGGAAGCGCGACGCGTCCAAGAACAGGAGGCGCGCCGCCAGGAAGCGGAGCTGATCGAACGGGAGCGAAGAAAAAGACTCTCACCGGACCCACCAGCATCACCATTGTCAAGAATAGCACACAACAGCGCAGCGGGGCCTTCCAGTGCACAGACGACAAACACAGCGATCCGACAGCGAATGACGTCACCGACCAGGACAATGAGGTCGCAACGGTCCACGACAAGCGTCACAACAAGGCTACGGATGGCGGAACTGGAGGCTGCAGAGAAGCTAGCAGCCATCCGGACCCAGCAACTGGCACTGGAAGAAGAGCTAGTCAAGAAGAGACTAGCAGTGGAGGTGTCAGCGATCAACGATGAAGAAAACGTACAAGAGGAACAAGAGCCCTCTCGTCCACGCGAAGAGCCTCATCGAATGGTGGATGAATGGCTAAGGACGAATCTCCTCAACTCACGGGGGGAGGAGGGACCAAGAGAATCCAAACGGCTACGCTTCGCGTCTAGAACGAGATCGCCGACCCCCACAAGACCGAAGGACAGCATCGAGCACTTGGCAGCAACGCTAGAGAAGATGGCCCGACCTAGGCCTAGGCACACGGAGCTACCTACATTCTCCGGAGTGGCCAACGAGTGGCTGCCATTCAAGGCGGCTGTACGAGATTCGACAGACATGTACCAGGTTACAGCAGCCGAGAACGTACAAAGGCTAAGAAGCTGCCTCAAAGGAGAAGCAAGAGACGCCGTGGCCGCCCTTCTACATACGGCCACTGATCCAGGCGTCACTATGCAGACCCTTGAGCAGTGCTTCGGACGACCGGAAGTCATCATCGACCGGGCACTGGATGATCTCAAGAAGCTTCCGAAACCTGGTACATCGGCCACAGAACTCAACAGTTTCGCTGTCAAGCTACAAAACATCATTTGCGTGCTGCAAACAATCGACCGAAGAGGTTACTTGTTCAACCCTTTTATGACCCGGGAAGTACTGGACAAGCTCAGCCCGCATCTCCGATCCCGCTGGTGTGACTACGCCTACGATCAAGAAGGGACGGCAGATCTGGAAATCGTCGTGATGTCACGGTTTCTAATGCGAGAGGCGGACCGAGCGTTACGATATACGTACGCTCCGTCTACAAGCGCCGCCGCACCGAGAAAGGAAACTCGACCCATCGTGACACTCAAGAAGAAGGCGAGCGTGTTCACTACAACCGAGGAAAGGGAAGAAGAAGAAAAAGACAAGTGCCCCAAGTGCGAGCAAGCCCACGTATTGACGCGGTGTCCGCGGTACAAGGCGCTTACGGTAGAGCAGCGATGGAGCTTCCTGAAATCCAATAGGATTTGCTTCAAATGCGCCCAGAAGCAACACAGGCGCATAAGCTGCAAGGCGCAGCTGTGCGGCGTGGATCAATGTCGCCGCCCGCATCATGCGACGCTCCATCAAGCGGTACGCGAAGTGCAGACCGAAGACGCGGGGAAGGCTGAACTACCGAAGGAGGAAGCGGTCCTGTCCGTGGCTACCCGACCTGCTACTGGGCCACGGGCTGTCTTGCTCAAGATGTGCCCTGTCATCGTGTCCGGACCACGGGGGGAGGTCAAGACCTACGCGCTCCTAGACGAAGGGGCCACGATCACGCTAGTGGACAAAGAACTGGCGGCGAGCATCGGGGCAGAAGGGCCATCACGGCCGCTCCACCTGAGTGGGGTCAACATGTCGCTGCGAGATATGGGCAGCCAAACCGTAAACATCAACGTGAAGGGACTGAAGAGTGACGAGAGCTACAAGGTCAGAGCGAGGACCATGAAGGATCTCCGGCTGCACCAGCAGTCAATTCCCGACACGTTGCTGGACTACGAGCACCTGAGGGACCTGACACCAGAAGAGGTGTGCTACGAACTGGCGCGCCCCGGGCTTCTAGTGGGTACAGACCACTGGGAGTGCATAGTGTCCCGCGAGCTCCGAATCGGTGGCCCTAACCAACCAGCAGCATCAAGAACGCAACTAGGATGGGTGGTGCACGGAACCGCACCACGCAAGACCATCGTTAAAGAAGGGAACGTGCTGCATGTGTACGAGCCCGACCGAACAAAGGGTGCATGCAGCCAGGAACTCCACGATCTAGTCGAAGGCCACTTCAGGATCGACGCGCTCGGCATACAAGGCAAGCCGGGAGTCAAGGCGAGCGATCAACGGGCCATCGACATAGTCGGGAGGACGACCAAGAAGATTGACACCGGGTACGAGGTTGGGCTGCCATGGCGACGAGACGAGGTTACTATGCCGCCTAGCTACAATCAAGCGTTCCGCCGGCTGAAGAAGATCGAGCAGAAGATGGACGCCGACCCACACAACACATGAACCTATTGGACAAGGGGTACGCAACGCCATGCGACGGGTCGGAGCGAGCGAGTGCCATCTGTTGGTATCTGCCACATTTCGCCGTGCAGAACCCGAACAAGCCCGGCAAACATAGGCTAGTGTTCGACGCAGCAGCAAAGAGCAACGGCGTCTGCCTAAACGACGAACTGTTGGAGGGACCCGACCTACTGCTGTCGCTACCAGGAATCCTGTTTAGATTCCGAGAAAAGGCGGTAGCGATTACAGCAGACGTGCAGGAGATGTTCCTGAGGATCAGGATAAGGCCGGAGGACCAACCAGCGCAACAGTTCCTATGGAGAGGTGACGACCGACAAGAGCCTCCGAGGAAATACAAGATGACCAGTATGATATTCGGCGCCGCGAGCTCCCCGTACATGGCCCATTACGTACGCAACTACAACGCAGACGTACATGGGCAGGAGTACCCGCGGGCGCTGGAGGCCATCAAAGGAAGTCACTATATGGACGATTTGGTGGCCAGCTATGAAGACGCCGAAGAAGCACGGAGAGCAGTCGAGGAAACGAGGGCAGTGCACGCGCACGCAGGGTTCACGCTGCGAGGTTGGAGCTCCAGCGACGAGACGGTGCTATGCGACGTGCCCACCGAGCTACACGCCACCTCTCCTACACAATTGGGAGGTGAGCAGCCTGAGAGCAAGATCCTGGGGCTGCATTGGGACGCGGAGCGCGATGAGCTGGGGTTCAACACATCCATGAACCGAGTCCCGGCTGAAGTAAGAACGAGAACGCGCGCCCCGACTAAGCGTGAAGCCCTCAGCGCCGTGATGTCCATATACGACCCGCTTGGGTTGCTGAGCCACTACACAATACGATCGAAGATCATACTGCAGAGCTTGTGGCGCCTTGTGGAGCTAGACGAAAGGGGACGAGCAAATCCCCGAGGAAGAGAACGAGCTCTTCGCCTCCTGGCTCGCTCGCCTGACAGAACTCGCTCAGCTGCGACTACCGCGCTGTTACGTGACGCAAAAGTATGAACGCGTCGACTTACACGTACTTTGCGACGCCAGCGAGCAAGCCTACGCAGCCGTGGCCTATTGGCGAATAAGAAACTTCGATGGGAGCCTGAACGTAGTGTTGGTGGCCGCCAAAGCTAAGGTGGCGCCTCGTCGGGCGCAAACTATACCACGCCTGGAGCTACAAGCCGCAGTGATCGGGGCAAGACTCGCCGAGACGATAAGGAGGGAGCACCGCGTCGATATCGGCCAGACGACCTACTGGACCGATTCATCTACCGTGGTGCACTGGATCCATAACGACGTACGACGCTACACGCCATTCGTCGCGCATCGGCTGGGAGAGATCGCAGAGTTGACCCAGAAAGAAGAGTGGCGTTGGCTGCCTACTGCGTGCAACGTAGCGGATGACGCCACTCGACTCGTCGACACGCCCATCTGCGCCCGAAACCATCTATCCGATGGTTTCGGGGGCCGGACTTCTTGCTCCTGCCAGAAGAGCAGTGGCCCACGACGTCGACGGATGAACCAGAGAACGAGGAAGTCCTTCACACGAGTGAAGAAACTGAGCGAGACAGCTGGCTACCGAACCCGGCCCGCTTCTCAAAGTATGAGGTATTGGTGAGAGCCACCGCTCAAGCGATCGCTTTCACTGATATCTGCCGACGAAGAGCAACTAGGATGGAGTATCGTCATATCCAGCGCGCCGAGGCTGAACTGATCAAACAGGCACAAGAGGACAGCTTCGGGGAAGATATGAAGAAGATCCGGTCCGCTCGCCCGCTCACGAGAGCGAGTCGATTGTACAGGCTGGATCCAGTGCTGGATGACGGTGTCTTAAGGGTGAGGGGCCGGATCGAGGCCTCTCCCGCACCGACCGAGATGAAGCGGCCTATTATACTCGACGGCCGCCATCAGCTGACTAAGCTCCTCGTGTTGCGGGAGCACTGCGCTGCGGGCCACGCCAATAGGGAGCGTGTGACGAACGACCTACGACAGCGGTACTGGGTCATTCACTTGCGACCCACGGTACGCGCTGTTGAGAGGAGCTGCGCCTTCTGCAAGACGAGGCGGGCGATGCCGCAAACACCAGCTACAGGAGACCTGCCACAAGCCCGCCTTGACCCTTTTCACCGCCCGTTCACCAACTGTGGGGTGGACTATTTCGGGCCAATAATGGTCAAGGTAGGACGCCGCCGAGAGAAGAGGTGGGGCGCACTCTTTACGTGCCTCACTTCCCGCGCCGTGCACATCGAGCTTGTCACTTCACTCTCCACCGACTCAGCAATCATGGCGCTGAGACGAATGGCCGCGCGCAGGGGCTGGCCGAGGGTGATGTACTCCGACAACGCGACTAATTTCCGCGGAGCCGACCAGGAGCTACGCCACGCCTACGCCGAGTGGATGCCTGCCCTGCGAGATGAGGGGCTACTGCATCGCTTGGAGTGGCGCTTCATCCCTCCCGGCGCGCCCAACAAAGGCGGTGCGTGGGAACGTATGGTGCGCTCCGTGAAGACGGCGCTCAGCGTGACCCTGCGAGAGAAGGCGCCGGCGGAAGAAGTACTGAGGACTCTGCTCACTGAGGCTGAGTTCTCAATCAATGCGCGACCGCTGACACACGTCAGTGTGGATCCCAGCGACCCCGAGGCCCTAACCCCCAACCACTTCTTGTTGGGGTCGTCCAAGGGGCTGCCGACGACAGGACCCTGCGAAGAGGATGACCGGAGGACTTGGCGAGCTAGTCAGGCGCTCGCTGACCACTTCTGGCGACGATGGCTACGCGAGTACCTGCCCACGTTGGTTCCTCGCGGCGAGCCACGGAACGACGTGCGACCCATGCAAGCCGGCGACGTGGTCCTCGTGGTCGACAACACGCTGCCACGGAACACATGGCCGATGGGAATCGTCGAGCGCACGCATCATGGACCGGATGGCGGCATCAGAGTCGTCGAGGTGCGCACCAGGACCGGCACCTTCCGACGCCCCGTGAGCAAGCTCGTCGTCGTGTCAACGAAGGAGGCCACGCGAGCTGCGCCGGGGGAAAGAACTGTAAACGACAACGGCTTTCACATGGTAATTTTAGAAATGGACACTTCCCACGCTAAATTCCTTAATAGCCGTTTTTATAACTGCACATTTTTGGGTTCTTAGCGGGTCTATGAATAGCGGCAATATAGATATTCTGTCGGCCTTTTTCAATGTTATAAAATGTTATTTAAAATCAGTGCTTAATGTTTCGGGCCCGACTAATTCTGACCGTAATTAAAATTTGTATGAAAGGATGGCCACATGCCGCGAAGCGGCGTGAGAAAATAAGACGAACTCCGTCCCCAGTAATGTAGCTACCTGGTAGGGCCGGACGCAATGTACCGTAAGCATTGTCTCTTAGCTTTCTTGTAACTTAGAAATTAACACGTGCATATTTAAAGTAGGATTGACGTAGGTGCCATGTGAGTAAAGCTATCTACACTTGTAATGTGTATAAGAACTAGAGAAAAGGTAGATAGTTAGTTGGGATTGTCTCGCAGTTTTCTTCTTTGTTACAAAAATAAATGACCACGAAATGACCACGTGTATGACCACGTGTGTAAAATGTCACATGTATGTGCCATGTGAATTTTAGAGTAGGAGTATAATAAAACTTGTAATATACATAAGATTTAGAGAAAAGGTAGCTAATTAGATAAGTATATTGTCATAGTTTAATACTTGGAGTAAGGAGGAATCTAGATTAAGACTTTTGTGTTGACCTTTGTACACCTTTTATATTTTTCCTATGTAGAATTAAGTATGTAGATTAAGGAAATGTATAACTTGTGTATATTTAAGTAAGATAAGTTTTATAAAATCGGCATTTCTGTGGTGCCATGCTTGAATACAGTTGAAAAGTAGGGGCGCCATTGTTCTCGCCGAGCGGTTGTTGTATAAAAGCCGGCCCGCTTGTAGGCAGAGACACAGTCGGTCTTCCACTCTACAAGGAGTAACAAGTAAGGAATAAATTGAAGATACGAATCACGATAGTATTTTCATTTCCTCAACGAGTCTCCAACCGAACACCAATACAGTCCACTTCAATAATGTTGGGATGCTGCTAACATGGGGGTAGCAAAGGGGGGGGGGGGGGCTAAATTTTGGTTATTTTTTGCCTAGGACATACCGTTTTCGAGATATCGTTTTAGAAATATAGAGCGTTTTATGCTATGCAAAATAAAATAAGATACGGAGGCCCATAATTTGGAAACAGTGCGTCGTAGGACTATGCTTCACAGAACATAAATGGTTTTTATGGCCAAGGTTAAACCGAAACTGCAATAAAATTGGAAAATTGCCGAAAAAGAAAAAAATGAACGTCAAGAAGTTATGCCACAAGTCAAGAAAATATCTCACGCCGCCGTGCTAACATTTAAGACAAAATGAGTTTATCGCCCAAACTGTGATTAAAAGTGTGACTTAAGCGATGTCACAGTAGGCCATGCTCGCCGGGCAGTGTTTTACATGGATCAACTGCCTATCTGACCTCCACAACCCAGTAACTGGGTAACACGGTACTCCTTGGCAAGACAGGTGTCAGATCTCAAGTTTCTGACTACCCGTAACGACTTTCATAGAGGTTCAAATGACAGCCGGGACCAAAGGCTTAACGTGCTTTCCGAGGCACGGAGGAAACTCGGTTGTTAAAATGGTCACCCATCCACGGACCGACCTCGTCAAGCGTTGCTTAACCTTGATGATCAACCAGTGCGGCTGTTATTATTTAGCCATGAGCTCCTTCACCTCACCTCTATTCAGCTAACTCATTCATCAACATTCTAACCTTAACATTCTAACCTCCATTCAGAGCGTTGACGTTAATGGTAAAAGATCTCCCGGATCTAGAGTAACAATGGGAATGTTTCTTATTTATATTAATGATTTGCCTTACTTACCTCATAAAGGATAACCATGATATAGTGTTGTTTGCGGATGATACTTTTTAAACGTCCGCAGCTGGTTACTGACGATGTAAATAGCGCGTTCTCAAAAGTAGTTCACTGGTTCAATATTAACAATTTACTTCTTAATGAAAAAAAAACCAAATGCATTAAGTTTACCCTACCTCATGTTAGGCAGGTGAAAACTGATGTGCTGGTAAAGGGCGAAGAATTGAATCCTGAAAATAGCACAGTAATCTTAGGTTTAACTTTGGATGCTAAGCTTCAGTGGGGCCCGCATATAGATAAATTATTGTCAAAGAAGCTAAGCTCCGCAGCATAAGCTGTTAGAAAAATTCGTAATTTAACTGGCATAGAGACAGTCCATTTAGTATACTTTAGCTATTTTTAACCGACTTTCCAAAAAGGAGGAGGTTCTATGTTCGACTTTATGTTTGTTTTTTTTTTTTTTTTTGTGTATGTTCACCGATATCTCCGTCAATTGTGGACCGATTTTAAAAATTCTTTTTTGGTTGGAAGAGTATATTTTGAAATTGGTCCCATTTTAACGGCAACACTCTCGGGATTGCTGCAATCGCATGTCTGTTTATTGTTTATACCATTTCATAACATAACATCACGCCAGTACGCTCTAAAGGGGTACGCAGATCTCTCATTTCACCGGTTATATTCAAGTTTCATGTTATTCGGGTAATCTATTCGGCGTTATAGGGACCTTAGGAAACAACTTGCGTATCTATTAGGTAGGCAAAACTAAAAAGGGAAAAATAAAAAACTGTTTTGCAAAAAAATACTACCGACTTCCAAATGAAGAACTACAAAGTGAAAAATAACTTAACTCTTGGAAGTCGGTGTCTATATCGAAAAAAAATGGTACCTACGTAAGACACCGACTTCCAAGAGTTAAGTTATTTTTCACTTTGTAGTTTTTCATTTGGAAGTCGGTAGTATTTTTTTGCAAAAAAGTTTTTTCATAGTGTAATGTCTTACGGTATTCTGTTGTGGGGAAATGCCGCTGACATCCAGACTATCTTTGTTTTGCAGAAAAGAGCTGTTCGATCAATTTATAAATTAAACCCGAGAAACTCTCTTAGAGAGAAATTTAAGGAGATTAATGTAATGACTGTGCCGTGCCTTCTTAGTATATTTATTAAAATCTTTTATATGCCCATAAAAATATAGAGTTGTTTACAAAATACAGTGATATCCATAACATAAATACTAGGAACAAACACAAATTTGTAGTACCTACAACAAGGCTCAAGAAAATAGGTGGCTCGTTTAGATGTAAATGTGTACGCTTTTATAATAAGCTTCCAAGCCACGTACAAAATATAAGTCTTAATAAATTCAAATCATTCATTAAACGTAAGTTGTGCCAGAAAGCGTTTTATACCATTAAAGCTTACGTTGAGGATAAAACGGCTTGGGATTGAGCTGCACCAATCTTTTTTAATATATTTTTTGCACCGTGAATTTTGTTATTTTTCATTAAAAAAAATGTATTGGTTTCCTTGCAATGACAAGAATATTTAGTTTTTAAAGTATTATATTATTTTATTTTAATTATTGTGAATGTAAAGACTATGTGGATATTTTTTTTTATTTTAATTTTTAGTCATGGTCTGGCAGTTTGAGTAGATTATGCGGCCTACCCTAAGTCCTTTCTGTGGTATTGTTCGTCGAATCGTTGAGCTCCTTAAATTCTGAGTTGAGCTGCTCGCTTATTGACAAATGCGTGCACTGACTGGACAGATCCACTCAATCTGGCTGGTTCTTGCCTCAAAAAACCATTTCAGACATCAGTCTACATGGTCTTCACATGATCTAACCAAGAATTTGTCAGGACTTTAAAAGAGACTGTGACCTCTGAGTTTGTTTCGGCCTTTCTTATCAGAGTAGTCAGATAGGAAACGCCGAAATCATCTAGATTAAAAAAAAATATGATCGACATGTAAAAGTGTTTGTACAAACCAACTTGTCACTGAGGATGTCGTTAGCTTCTAGGTATGCCAGGAGCTTACAGTTAAGCACCCGTTTCATACTCTTACAGAGGATGGAAGTTACTGAGATTGGTCTGTAGTTGTCCGGGTCAGCCCGACTGCCCTTTTTGAGCAAAGGCTGAACGTTGGCTTGCTTCCAAGCATTCGGTACTTTGTCAGCGTCTAACGAAAGGCGATATAGACGTGTCAAGATCGGAGACAGTTCAGGCGCACAAGTTCTGAGTACAATTGCTGGTATCCCATCAGGGCCACTGGCCTTGTTCACGTCAAGGTTGTGAAGTGCCAAGTATTATTATTGTTATACGCAAGACCCTACGGACGTCCTTTTGGTGTATGCGAATTTCGTGCGAACATGATCGTTTCACATCTATCAGGATAGGCAGGAGGCCGCGCATCTCCAGAATTTAGACGTGAAGTTGCCGCAAAAAGAGAGGCAAACAAGTTTGCTTTCTCCTCAGCAGAGTGGGCCAGCGAGCCTTCGGATTTCAGCAGTGGTGGTAGTGAGGGGCGGCAGAAGTTCGATTCAACCGATTTAGCCAGGGACCAAAACTCTTTACTACCTGCCGGGTATGAAGCAAGTTTTTTCCTTATCCGGCTAATGTGGTCAAACCGAGTCCTTCGTATTACCTTCTTGCATGACTTGGCAGCCCCGTTGAAGGCTCTCTTCTTTTGACCGACGTCACTCGCCTTATGCGTTCGAGCGTCGACCCATGCCAGGTATGCCTCATGTTTAAACGCTTCTGCGCGATTACATTCGGCACCAAACCATGGCTGGTCGAAGCTGGACATTGCTACGTCAGAGAACGGAATGTAGTAGTACTCCATTCCCAGACACATCCGTCCATCGTAACGGCGTCCGCGCATGACGAAGGATCAGACGAAGAGATGCAGGTAGGCTGCCAAGGATAATATGCGAAGAAAGAACGTATGCCATCCCAATCTGCTGACTTGCATCTCCAAACCTGCCGGGTGACTTTTGGGCTAAGATCGGGCGGGGAATAGACCGATACAGACTTCACCAGACAATGGTCGGAGGTACCTAAAGGTGAAGATACTGACACCGAGTAGCGGTCTGGATCTGTTGTCAGCAGAAGGTCCAAGCAGTTGGCTGTGCGCGAATCAACATCCGGCACCCTCTTTGCCCCCTGGACCAGCTGGGTGAGATTCAACTCAAGCGCAAGATTTCGCTTGCGTTGAATCTCACCCAGCTCTCAGTCTTTCGCCCAGCATGATCAGTGCTCTGGTATGGGAAAAGCCACTCCTGTCCCTCAGAAAAATTAATTGTGCAGAAGGGTACCGCTGCTGTGCCGCATCAGCCGCCTCACTAAGGTACTCCGTGAGCCTGGTTGTGTCCTGATCTCCGCTGTGCGAACGGTAGACACAAGCGTTGATAATACTGTCCAGACCCATGTCCACCAAAGCCCACAGCACTGAAAACCTGGAGTCTTCAAGGTTACGGAGACACCGATAGTAGATGACGTCGCGGGCGTACATGAATACACCCGCACGTGGTTTGAAATTGTGCTCCAGGATGAACCCTGGGTATGTAAGGTACGACACGTCTGACGGACATCCTATTTCCGTCTCCGAAAGGAAGAAGAGAGCTGGCTTATCAGTCTCCAGGTGGTGGCGTCCTGCCGCTGTTCAGCTTTATACTTTTTTCTGCTTTGCAACGAATGATACGAGTGATAGGTGGGAGAGGAGAAGGAAGCGAGATGAGGTTCCACGCTGATAACCTACGGACACGCACTGAAAAAACACTTGACGGTCTTGAGACTGCGGGGACGTCCGAGCCCCCCCGGGAATGTCCATCGGGCCCTCCCATCTGGTCAACAAGCAGCACGATGGTGCATTACGGGCTTTTTCGTTAGTTGGCGGTGCAGCCTTTCTTGTGTGGCTAGCACACTACTTGGGCCTCCTACTACCTGCGGTCGGCCAGCAGCGCACCGTGCCTCAGATCCCGCTGCCCTCCGACTATCTCGACCCATCTTCTCTAGTGGCTACACCGAGGATCGTACCGGAACACGGCTAGGCCACTTGGCAGCACGTCTTTGCCCGGTGGGTGGGTGCAAGCCTTCGGCCGAAACCTACCACCAGTTAGTGTCACCGATTAGCACCACCTGGGGACCACGTGGAGGGAATCATATGGGGTACTGTCCTACGGACTTGGGTGACTCAGTCCCCAAAAAATGGTTCTTCAAACCATTTTAACCGACTTCAAAAGAAGGAGGAGGTTCTCGATTCGTCGGAATCATTTTTGTATTAACCTAAAAGAAAGTAGTCAGCTGTATTGAACCATGAACCTTTATACTATCCCAATTTACAGTAAAATGTATAACTTACATCCCTATTATCTTATTAATATTATAAATGTGATAGTTTGGATGGCTGTGTGTGTGCATGTATGTTTGTTACACAATCACGTTGGAACGGCTGAACGGATCTAGATAAAATTTGTAACAGAGCTAGATTATAAGTCTGGAATAGCACATAGACTACTTAGTATCCCGGTATAATTTGCCCTTGGGATAAAAATGCAGTTTTCTAGTTAATAAATATTTTTATCATCATCACAGTCTCACGTCAATCGTTTTCTGTTTTCAGAAATTTCAGAAAGATTTCACTGGCTCCCTTTACTGATAGATGGCAAATTGCCGCCAGGTGCAATTATTGGTGGGTTCCAAAGACAAGATACTTACATAGCCAGAACTTACCATAACGGGTCGCTGTGTCCTGGGAAGTATATACAAGATATTGATACGGCTTACTTCCCTTGGTTTGGCATAGAACTCATTGGAAAACATTTCGAGGTAAAAGTATTACTACATACATACATAAACTCACGCCTTTTTCCATGGGGGTAGGCAGAAACTACAGAACGCCACCTGCTACGATCCTTACATACTTCTAAAAAAGAAAAGCAAAAACTTTCTGAGTATTTTTATTTTTCCCTAAAGTAAACCTTTTTATCATGTTTTTAGCGCCCTTCTGCTTGCATGATTTTCTATAATGTGCACAAATTTTATTTACGGCAGTTTTTTATAGATTTATTTTTTGCGGAAACAATAATGCTTTTTTAAATTTTGTTTTCAGATATTATGTGGGCTTAATGCTAAATGGGTTAAAACAGATTACGACAATATACCTGAAAATGCATTTATCGGTGGAAGCACTAGTGGAGTTGATGGTGAACCTCTGTATATATGTAGAAATAAGATTGAAAACAACCTTGTGAGTGGAAAAGCCCTTGCTAGGACCAAAACGTGCTATTTATCATATTATGATAAGGAGATAGAAACAACTTCGTATGAAATATTAGTCGAAGAGTAGGCGAAATACAACTAAATTTACCTACTACAATTTACCTGTTTACCTACCTACCAGCGATGGAAATCAATCAGTCTGCCGTAGCCCAGTCACAGATAATATAATACTAGCATACAGATGCCTCATCCCATACCTGTGTTAAATTCCGTTCCAAGGCGATAGATAGATGCTGTTAGCAGCGACTTGCAAATAATTACCTTATCGAAGCTTTTCCAATTCTGTTTTATCGAACCTATTTGCTAGATAAATAACATATTTCTAGTTATGTATAATATACTACTAGTAGGTATCTAGGCAGAACCATAATATGGTTCTTCCTAGTTACCTTCTAGTACGGGCCATCTTATCAGTTCAATTTAGATTAATATGTTGATTTTAAAGTACTTAAAATTTTACTGATTTTGCAAATTGTTTTCGAACTGTGATCTGTAACTTAATAAAACTTATTTGATTTATAAATGTGTTTTCCTACTAATTCATAACCTAGTTCTAACAATGTAAGTAGAGAATAGGTTACTAAAAATACACCCAAGGTTCACTGATAATGTCAGTGGCAATTTGATACAAATTGTATCATACAGTCGCTTTCAGCCCGGCGAGCATGGCAAACCCAAGACGTTTGTGACAAGACATGATAATTTGTCCATGTCTTACAATTTGTCATTTATGCTAGCACGGGTCAACCATGTGACATATTTTAAAGGCGCGACATGCCTTTTTTGTTGCTTCCCGGCGAGCACGGCCTACTGTACCTTGGCTTGAGTCACACATTTCAACGCAATTTGGGCGATAAAGTCATTTTGTCTTAAATACTAGTACCGGCGGCGTGAGAAAATTTCGTGACGTTTATTTGGGACTCATCGGGTCTTAATTGCAAATACGGGCGCACCCATTTTGTCACAAATGTCACATTTCGACAGATGATTTAGAAAAAATTATCACTTTCGTTCGGAGGTGGTGATAAAATTTTATAGTTGAAAAAAATATATTTGCCTTCTAATTACTGCACCAAATGGCAATAAATTCATTTTGTGTGTATGGTGATCAATGCTTATTAATTAATTGAAATGTTACAGGATTATTAATTAATTTTATATTAACTATTACTTTTTTATAATTGTATTTTTTTTTATTCTTGTTCTTATTTTTATTTTTATATATATTTTTTTATACCATATTCTTCTTACTTTCTACATTTTTAAATGTTTCTTAAATAAAATCCCCAAAAAACATTTAAAATATAAAAAATAGGGGCCCAGCGGTCCAAGCTATTATATTTTTTTAGTAATTATTAAAATTTTCACAATTATTCTAATATGTTATCAAACAAACAAAGAAAAATAAAGTGTGCATATGTGTATGGTCGTGGGTCAAATATTAATTTATTCCCAACAAAATTAAAAAGTTATTTAGCTGTATGAACGGCATACTTTTTTACGTATTATTTTATTTGGTCGTCTATTCAAATTATGTCGTACTTTGAAGTCAACAACAAGAAAAGCAAGTCGCGCCTGTAAACTATGTCACATGGTTGTCCCGTGCTAGCATATAAGACAAATTGTAAGACATGACATATTTTATCATAACTTGTCATGACCGTAGTTCAAGTCGAAAATCAAGCAATGTAAAAAAAAAAAAAAACTTATAATTCATGTTGGGATGCTGCTAACATGGGGATAGCAAAGGGGGGGGGGGGGTGAAATTTTGGTTATTTTTTGGCTAGGACATACCGTTTTCGAGATATCATTTTGGAAATATAGAGCGTTTTAAGCAAAATAAAATAAGATACGGAGGCCCATAATTCGGAAACAGTGCGTCGTAGGGCTATGCTTCTGCGAACATAAATGGTTTTTATGACCAAGTTTTAAACCGAAACTGCAATAAAATTGGAAAATTTCCGAAAATGAAAAAAATAAACATCAAGAAGTTATGCCACAAGTCAAGAAAATATCTCACGCCGCCGTGCTAGCATTTAAGACAAAATGAGTTTATCGCCCAAACTGTGATTAAAAGTGTGACTTAAGCGATGTCACAGTAGGCCATGCTCGCCGGGCAGGTACCGATAAAATACATACTTATTACTCATGTAATCTTTTTATACTTATGTTATTATCGACATATTTTTACTGCAGAAAATTAGCTACGTAGGTACCTACTTAGGCTTGCAGCGATGGTAAATTAGTAGGAAAGAAATAAATAAGAAATACCTATCGCTCTTTAATTATATACATATTATAACAACACAGAAGGTAGGTACTTACAATACAGAAAATTAATTATTAGAGTACCTACCTAACCACGTCATTAACAATGGTATTAAAGGCCATGGGTAACGATATGTATTTTTTTTCTTGTTATGTGCCATGATACACAGTTTGTATAAAAATTATAGATTGTTAACTGTTGTTATTAGGTACTATTCCGACATCCATAAACTTATGTGCATGAGTGTACATCTAAACAGCTCAATAACATTGACAACTTAATTTGGTCGGGTTATACACTAAAATTTAGTATATAAAAGTAATGAAAGCTAATTTCTCTTAAAATACAATAGTTAGGTATCTGAATTTTTGATCGCTATAACTTCTTCAGGAGAAGTAATTTTTGTATAAATTTGGGAAGAAACACACCGAATATTTAATAGGAAAATATTAAAATGAAAATTTAACACCGTGACTACCGCCAGCCCACCAATGGCATGGTATATCTCGTTAACTACTGGAGACTAGTTGTGAATTTTTGGTAATAATTTTATCTTGCAGGGTAGTGATTTTCTATGTAGGTTTGATGAAAGCGGCAGGCTCCTCAAACTTGGAATCAACATTCAATGTCGTGGTCCTGCTGAACGGGCGAGCGAAAGTTATCATCGTTGATATCTCAGTAAATACAAATGCTTCAGTTCTGTTTTTTTACGAAATGAATCACATTCATTGGTAGTAATTATTTGTATACTTAGAATAACAGTAGCATGGGTCCTTGTTCGGCACTCATGGTGGTCCTGCTGAATAGAGCGTGACTACCGCAGGACCACCTTCAAAGTCGATTTTCTCGAAAAATACTATGGTACCAATTTTGTTGTTCGAGTACTAATTGGTACCAATTCAGTAGTATAATTATTTACTAAATATGGAAGCGATTGGCGACGGGGTCCAGCGGTAGTCAATTATATATTAGTCTATGGCGGTAGTCACGAACATGACTATTGGTTTTTTTGACAGACATTTTGCAATTGAGTTACCAGTAACAAATAATAAATATAACATAGGTCCCTTTCAGTTTTAATATTAAGAAGCCACAGTGTTAATTATTTTACAATATATTGATTTTATACTGTTTGCGACGAGGCGTCACATAGCTTATAGTTTGCTTATTGCGCTTATGTACTAGCATTATACATGAAATACCTTAAGTATCTATATAATGTTTTAGGGAAATAAAAATATTTTGTTTATTTTCATTTAGACCCCCTCAAAATGGCAGGGTCGCAAGTAGTGGTATGTGCGTTCTACTCACATGCCAATCGTATTATTTTCCTTACAAACATTATTTTGTTAGGAAACACCGTCTAGGTTTGTGTTCCAGATAGTATACCTTGATGCTATGACTGAAAAACTGTACATAATAACAGTACATAGCCAGGTTTAATACAGTTCCTCAAGTAAGTGTATAGAAAAATCGTTATGAGCGATTTAGCGCTTCTAGGTAACCTAGACTTCTGCCTAGGCCCTGTAAATAGATAGCACCTATGTACTTCTAGTACATAGACATCACTTACTTGAGATAATGTGTCTGTATGTACCAGCATAGACGTTTCTATGGGCTTGTCAGCGAGCTCACTGCCTTCAGATACACTTGGTGCCTGAAGGGCTATTGATATGCTTTCTGAAGCATTACCTTCGTGGGCCCTCAGGCAGGCGCCTGGACTCGATCATAATACATAGCTAATATATAGCTACACATACACATACAGAAGCGTTAAAGCTGTGGAACAACGCAACATTTTCCTATTTCGGCCGCTTTCCGGCACCTTAAGTACCAGAAGGGCTGGTGGTACACCCATCAGGGTTCGATAGCCCAATTCTCTGGCTTTCCAACCACACTTCTGGAAGGAGCTTAGCTCTAGTGGTTGGGGAGCTAACCGACTTGACATGACGCGAGGTTCCATAGTTTTTCCGTGACGTCAACCATATCAGAGTGAATATTGCTTCGAGGGTTTGAGCTGTTTCCACCAGAATTCCACCATGGGATAGCCATCGCGACGGCTACCCGATGGTGGCTAGTGGGTGTGGATCCACCCACCAGTTTAAGTACTATATAACTTTAAGTGCTAAAAATTTGCACATAATCTAGCCTTTCACACTTTCACGCGGCTGTGCGCCTGAAAGATATAGATGCAGCTATAGAACTACTATATTTCGATAGCCTAGTAGAAGGGCTTCAAGACCCTCGCTGGTACCCTAGTACTAAGATGTATAGTTTTAGGTAGAAAATAGCTTGTAAACCCAGAAATTGAGCATTTTCCCTTCTTCGGTGTTCTTCCCGCAAGAACTCCCTGGAGGTAATAGCTAGGAACCTGGAAGAGGAGGACAGGCCGTCTCGAGACCTATCCAACCATACAAGTTTGATCGAAATCAGTTCAGTGGAAGGGGAGTTTCTGTCAGTTTATACCTTAAGTAGATAGTGAAAAAAATTTGTAAATAAAAATCTGCGCGCACGCAAATGCAAGGCCCTCGTTACGGTAAAGTTTGTTAGAAGGATAAGCCATTATTTTAACTTAGTAAAATTCACGCAACTTTGTGTAACGAAGACCATGAAAAAAAACGTCGCAAATAGTCATGAAGAATTAAGTCTTTTATTTTCTGGACATCACGCCTTCACCTCAACATACTAGGCAGCCTTCAATCAGCTCCCAGGGCCGAGATTTCCCAATGACAACTGAACTATAGGTGCAGGGGCGTCAACGCGTTAGAGCAGGAGCCTTACAACCTCAAGAATACCTATCTACCTCGAGCGATCACGTCCGTCCCGTACATTTGCTGGTCCTGTCGAGCCGAATTTTTGGGAAACTAGTCCTCAGGAGTGAGCTGTGAAGATAGAGGCCAACGAAGAGCCTAGTTCCAGTGAACAAAGAAGCCTGACGTCCCGTTCCTGTGAAGTCAGAGGCCAATGAAAAGCTTAGTTCCAGTGAACAAAGAAGCCTGACGTCCCGTTCCTGTCAAGTCAGAAGCCAGTGAAAAGCCTAGATCCAGTGAACAAAGAAAACTGATGTCCCGTTCCTGTGAACAGAGAAGTCTGACGTCCTGAGGCCGTGAGCGTTTCAATGTACAGAATAACCCGTTTATCTGTACTGGTAGACGTTTCCTGCGAACAAAGAAGCCTGACGTCCCGTAACCTTATCAACTGGGGTTACATTCCTGTTTCTTTACTCGATAATGTATACAAACGTAACGCTCCTGTGAACCTAGTGCCAGGGAAGAAAGAAACCTGATGTTTACGCCTGTGAACATTGAAGTCTGATGTCCAATAGCTGAGAACGTACCTACAGTATAAATCTTGTAAGATTACACTACCATACACACAAATGTGCCGACTGGGGTACGAAACGTTACGTTCCTGAGAAAAGTTCCAGTGAATAAAGAAACCTGACGTCCATCTCGTAAACCTTACAAGTGTCAAGGTTAAAATCATATTTCTTTAATAGTCAAAAACATTGCGTATACTCTGAGAAGAAGGAAACTCGTTTCCTGGGTTTGAAAACCCAGTTACTGAGCGTAACCACGTTCCTGAGTCGTCGAAAATGTACGTGTGGATTGGGCCCCACGCAACCGCCGTTCCTGAACCGTTCCTGTGGTGCTACCATGCTTCCTAAGAAGCTTACCGTTCCTGTGTGATTACCGTCGCAAAAAGACGGTTTTTTGAGTTGTTTCTGTTGTGTAACCGGCCTACTGAGAAACTACAGTAACTGGAGATTACACAGAAACTGTTTCCCGAAGGAATAACACCCTGAAGAGTTATCGCTAAGAAAACACATAATAGGAGTTTTCAAAACAGCGTGCTGGGAGCTCGTTTAGGAGATAGAACGAAAATTCGTCGTTCATAGAATTCCTGAAGGATTACAGCTGAAGAATTATCGCTGAAGCGCTATCCTAGAAGAGGCTTACACGCAGAAGCATTTTGAATAGTCGTGTGGGCGACTTGTTCTATAAAAAATAGATCGAAAAATAGTTCCTGAAAATTCCTGAAGCGTTATAGCTGAAGGCTTATTTTCGACTTAGAATTTGTTTAAAAACAAATAGTCGTTAGCGAGATAGAAGCTCTCGATCGAAGCCTGGACCTTTCAAGCTGGATATCTGGAGTCTGGAGTGACTACTAACGTCAAGAGTTGGTCCAATAGTTCTGTGATTGGTATCAGTTCAGCTGGTCATCCTTCGAGGCTGCTGGACAGGTTGACACTTAGACAACACTGAGTACGGTGAAAACTTACTCACCTGCTTACCCCTTTTGTGTTGAAAGTCTTAAAGTGAACCTGACCCGTATCAACATTGGAGTTTGTAGCCAACACTACCGGGCTGACTTGGAACTTATAGTCTGAAGGCTGACTTGGAACATAAAGTCTGAAGGCTAACCTGGAGTTAAAAGGTAACCCGGAGTTTGGAATCAACTTTCAAAGTTTGAAAAAGGAAGCGAACCCTCTTCAAGCTGACGCTTGGAATCGATTTATTCTTCGTTCGGCCCGAAGTTTTGTCCCACATTCCAAAAAATTCTTAGTTCGTCCCACATAATCATTGAAGTACTGTTTCGTCCCATATTACAAGTACTTTAAAGGTACAGTCAATAAAAATAACACACACACACATGCACACTGAAGCGTAAAATTAAAAAAAATACATATTTTTTTTCGACTTATATTACATCGTACTTTAGAATAGTTAAAGCAAAATATGAATCTAGTTGCACATTAGCAAGCGTCAGTAGGTCTCTATGGAGAAGAATGTGCAAGAAACTCCACGGACTCTCTTTTCCATCAGTTTATTATTTGGTTACATCATTCTTGTTGAAAAAATACATGTGTGAGAACGATGTAAAAAGTCGTGCACGTAAAAGCATCACGAGTGAAACAAACAATAAAAAAATACAAAAAATAGGTAATTAAAAACTAGCCGAGGCAGCTAAGTTGAGTTGGCGAGTAAGCCAATCCCAACTGATGGCGCCCGTTTACGAACATGACGCATGAATTGGCACCACTCAGCTCAACCATCGTGAAGGGAATTGAACAATCCAACACATGTGCCACCATCAGAGAGACAATTGAGAGAGCATGACACAATCTCAACTGCCAGGGCACACACAAGTCAACGAACGACACATAAGTACAGTAAATCTTAGATTTACAGTTGGTACATAGTACTCACACATATGCTGTGCAGTTACCACTAAACGAAATTGAGTTTATACAATAAAAATATATGCATACAGTCTTCAGCAGGTCCAACAATACTTCAAAACAATAATTTTCGACATGTCACTTGTTTTTGCGCCTTAGTGGTTGTGGAGCAGGGCTATGATTGAGCCAAGCATTTTTATCTGCGATGTAAGCGCCCAACTTATAATATGCCTGCCTGCATAGTGTGCGTTTTATACAAGTTTTAAATTTCGTCTCATTCAGTTATAGAATGGGGGGAGGAATTTTATTGTATCATTTTATACAGTACCCCATGAAAGAAGAGGCTTCTTTAGCCAGTCTGAAACCTGGTTAAATTAATTGTTTCCTATTTCTACTAACGTAATTATGTCTGTCGCCGTTTTTACTAAAAAGTATTTTATTTGTTTGTTTGTTTTATCTTGCGATCAGTCTTTCACTATGAGCAGATGAAATGGTTCGGATGGCGTGTTAGGCTCTACTCTCAGTGGGGTCTGCCCCATCTTTACAAAGTCACTCTTCTGGCTCACTGTTCTGGTCGAAAATATCCCGCCGCTTTTTTAATCGGCGGATGCTTTCTGGGATTGTAAGTTGTTCTGCGAGCATGTTCGGATAATTTAGCAGTCGGGATTTGTACTGGACGCCATGGGCATTTATCTCCTCATTGACCATAGGAATATTGAGGATTTCATGAATTTCTGTCGTTTTAATAAACCATGGTGGCGTTGGATATTTGTTTTAGTATATAATTTTGTGCCCGTTGCACTTTCATTATGTTGGAGGCGCTGGCTGATCTCCAAAGTTGGATGCCATATGTCCAGATTGGCTTCAGTATGGTCTTGTATATTAGAAGTTTGTTATCTATCACGTTTTGAGTTTTTTTTAAGTAGCCAGAAAAGACACAGACATCCAACACCATTTAAAACTAAATTATTGGCAGTGAACCAATCTTGAACCTGCCGTAGGGAGTTATTTACGCCGTCAACCTCACTGTTAAGTCTAATTATAAAATAAAATAAAGATGTGTCATCAGCAAATAATACCATGTTTAGTTTATTTTCCAACAACACGGAAGTTATATGCGTACTGAAGTGCAGCGATGAGTCCAGTATGACGCCCAAATATTTATCCATAGCTATGACAAACTCGATCAATTCTCAATCTTTCTTTATACACACTTTAAACTGGTGACGAATGAGTACTAATATTGAATGCACCACTTTGCATCACAGGAGCTAGCGTGAAGCCTGTTTTGCTGATAACGGAAAGTAATGCTATTGGCCAAATGAGTCAAAACAAACAAAGGACGCATTATATAAAAGGGGTGGACCTTTTTTACCCGCTCTTTTAAACAGATTCCGGTGACGTCAGCTGTACCTATACGTATAACTTGCTCACTAAGAGCGGCTAGAAAGTGTTATTATAATAATACGAGTACATTTTCCATCGCGGAGAAGACAGAGAGGAGCGGTGGTTTAAAATAGTTTATTGATGTTAAATATTTCAAAATACGTAACCCTTTTTAATGGCTGATTGTACAAACAAGTAAGTTTGGTACATACAAAAAATATATGGGCCGTAGAAGGAATATAAAATAGGACGAAGCAGGCATAAAATAATTAAAATTATATTTTGGGACGAAGGAAGCATATTGTTTGGGACGAACCAGGATTTTGGCATTTGGGCCGAAAATCAGTGGGCCGAACGAAGAATAAATCTTGGAATCGGACTTAACCCGGAGTTACGACTTAGCAGTTTTCAAAAAACATTGAAGTGTGGACATTGCCGTTTCAAAGCTCGAAAATAGATGTCAACCCGTTCGTTCTGAATTCTAGAGCTGGGACTTAACCGTTTCGAGCTGATGTCTTGAATACAAGTCTAGAGTTGGACTTAACCCGTTCGAGTTGACGTCTTGAAGTGAAGACTGGACTTGGACTTAACGTTTCGAACTGAAGTTTTGGACCAACCAGGATGCCGATAACCAGATCGCAGGACAAGAAGCCTGAGGCGTGGACAGAGGCTATGGAGCGTCCGGGAGCAGGCATGAACGAAATAGAACCACACCCACACATGGAGAAATAGAACCACAGGAACGCGCAGAGGAACCAAGCACATGCAGGAAGGCAACGAGAATAGAAGGAACTTCAGATGGAACACTGAAGCCTTCTGATAGGACACAAAGGGTCCAAGATAGGACCTTTGTACAAGAAAAATAATGGCTACCCCGGGAGACGCCCGTATCGATCATAGCA
Organism: Orthosia gothica; assembly: GCA_949775005.1. Taxonomy (NCBI): domain Eukaryota; kingdom Metazoa; phylum Arthropoda; class Insecta; order Lepidoptera; family Noctuidae; genus Orthosia; species Orthosia gothica. The sequence continues at coordinate 52,433,187 of OX459034.1, read as the reverse complement.
GACCGCCGTCAACTAGTAAGAAGACCCGGTCACATAGAAAAATTTCAAAAGCTCGTGAAGACTTATTGAAGATTAAGTTGGAACTTGCTAAGTTAGCACTTCAAAAGGCAGAAGAAGAAGCTTCTGATGCTGAATATATGGATGACAGAGACTCGAATGACGAGTATGTGCGTTCCTGGCTCGAAGAGGCGCCAGAGACCACGCCATTGAGGGAGGACAACGTCGTAAAGGGGACAACGTAAATAGGAATCAAGGTAGGCCCCCCAGCTGCGGACGTCGACGCTATAGCAAACTCCCGGACACGTTCAGAACATCCAACACAAGTGAAGACTAACATAGAACCATCAAGGACAGAGCCGTCCAGGACGGAGCCGCCAAGGCAAATAAAAGCGAAGGACTCACTCCATCCCTTTCTAACCGAGCTGACATCCGCTATAGCGTCGCTAGCCGATAGGAAAGTCGAACCATGGACGCCTAACCCTTCGGCGTCGAAGGATATCATGACTCTACCGAATTTCGGAGGAGCTCATACAGAATGGCAGTCTTTTCGAGCCATTTACGAGGCAACTCTTGCCTACTTCAGCGACATCGAAAACACGGCAAGACGCAGAAGGAGCTTGCGTGGTCGCTCACTGGAGACAGTGAGCTCAGAACTCATCGGGAACGCGAAACCGGATGAAATCATGATAGAATTGGAGCTGCAATATGGACGTCCTGCCTGACCAATCGCCCAGGCTGAAACGGACCGACTTAGAGGGCTGCCAGGCTGCAGCGAATTGCCCAAGGACATCTGTACCTTTGCAAGTCGGGTCAGAAGCGGAGTTGTTAGTCTACGCGCACTCAAGAAGGGTCACTATTTGTTCAATGCTGAGTTGATGTGATTGCTAACTGAAAAGCTACCCAATTCTCTACGTGTACAGTGGTATAGAACGTACACTGGAAAGTACCAGTCGCTGCCAGACCTGTCACTCTTCAGCGACTTTATCACAGAGCAAGCTAACTTCTGCAGTGCATTCGCCCCGCCTGAGAACATCAAAGAGACGGACTCTCTGGTGAGAAAACGCGTCGTACAACGGACGCACATAGCCGACAAGCTGGCAAACAAATGTCGAATTTGCGACAAAGAAGGTCACTACGCGTTATTACTCAAAGTACAGAGACGCAGCAAGCGACAAGAAATGGGTGCTAGCCAAGAAACATAGCTTGTGCTATCGCTGCCTAAGATATCGTGATGATGGTCACGCTTGTAACAAGAAGCAGTGTGGCCTCAAGGGGTGTACAGCCACGCACCATCGACTTCTTCATTTCAACAAGAAGCCTCAGACAGACAGGACAAGGAAGCCTGCTGTTCCAGAAGCGAAGAAGGAGTCTCAGGAGACGGTGGCCAGTTCGCGAACTACTTCGAGTCACGCTTGCCTGAAGATGATACCGGTCCGGGTAATAGGACTGGCGGAAGAGGCAGACACTTACGCACTCCTTGACGACGGATTCAACGTTTCGCTGATCGACGAAGCCATCGCCCAGCGAGTGGGAGCAGTGGGCCCAATTGACCCCCTGAAGATCGGTATTTGCCGTTTTTTGCGATAATGGTACGGAGCCCTTTCTGCGCGAGTACGACTGGCACCTGGGCAGTTTTTACTAGTTTTAGTTACTTTTCTGATTACCTATCCTAGTCATTTATATCTCTAAGCTAAGACTTATTTATCTAAGCTTACTCTGTAACACTATAAATGTGTGATTTTTTTGATAAATTAATAAATAATAAAACTAATTAAAATGCTTGATTTTATTTGAAAAGAAATATACTGCAATCAAACCATGCCTCCCCAGTCTAGCTGTTTTTGTTTGTGTTGAATGAATAGATATTATATTATTTTAAATCCATGTTAAAAACATCTTCAAATATTCGAATATTTGGCTCTAGAAGTATTCATTTTATTCGAATAGTAAAATTAAACGAATAGTGCAAACCCTAACCATATTTGTTTACGCAATCGACTAAATGGAAAGAAACAATTTTAAAATATATTCACATTTATTTACCGCGTAGTTTCTTTCGTTCGACTGACAGAGATTCTTTTATTTGCTTGTTTAAGGTGTTTCTGTAAGCACAGTGCGCAGAATCGTGCAACACGGCATTGCAAACGGTGGAATATTCTCAACACCAGCTAAACACAGGAAGGGTCGTCCCCCAAAGGACGACTTTATATTGAAAGAAATTGATTATTAAAAATTCTTATATATTGTGAAGTTGTTGTTTTATTACTACTACATATCAAGATTTAATAAACATACTTATTTAATATATTTACTCATTATTTATATCCAATAAATAAATAATACGATTCAAGTATCGAGATCAGCTGGGTCGTACTAACTTGGTTGCTATCCGAGCGATTATGGCGCCCTCATTTAATTTATACTCTTTTATGTCGCACTCTATATTCTATTCTATTTTTTTTCTTATTTTCTTCTTTTTTTTTTCTATTATAAAGAAGAAAGATTTTTTTGTTTGTTTGTTTGCGTGTTTGTTTGTACCTAATAGGCTCCGAAACTACTGGACCGATTTTAAAACTTCTTTCACCTATGGAAAGCTACATTATTACCAAGTAACATAGACTATATATAATATTAAAAAAAAAAAAAAACCTTATGAAAATTTAAATAATATAACCCAAAGTTGCAAAATTTTGGCTATAAAATTCATTATTTGGCTTGCGCTGAGAAAACTATTGATGATACATAAAAATATGTACTACATAATTAAAGTACTCATTATGAACTACAAAAAAGTCTTGGAGAGAATATATCTCACTATCATAGTTAAGTCACAATAGCAGCTTTAGTGTTCTAAAATTAAATTAGATCGCTGGTAGAAACAAAAGTTGGTTACATTCGTATTGTAGTATTAATTCTTATTCAAATAAAAATTGGAAGGTAGGTTAGGGTAGGGTAGGTGGGCAGGTAGGTTAGGTGGGTAGGTAGGTAAGTTAGGTGGGTAGGTAGGTAGATAGGTAGGTAGTAGGTAAGTAATAGCCAGGTGACGGGAGCGAAGCCGCGTGGATCAGCTAGTTATTACATACATACATAAACGGCTCTTTTACCTTGAGGGTATGCAGAAACGCCGCCTGCTTCGATTCTTCATTTACGTTCACACATCTAGTCATACACGCACGCCGGTTATGAGGTATTTCTTTCCTTAAGTATACCCTACCATATATCTTTATGGGATGCTGGGTTTTATAGGTCTACCAGAATCTCATGGCATTTTTTATTTTTTTTTAATTGTTTTTTTCATATGGCAATGTCAATTGTCACCTGTCAAATCAAAGTACTTGATGTGTCAACCGCTGCTGAAATATTTTTGATATTATCTTGAAAATTTGTTATTTTTGTGAAAATGTCGAAAAACCCACTTCGATCTCAAACGAGACATATTGTTTTCAATGTGTATAGTAAAATAAGGGAAGAAGGAGGCGTAAATCAAACTCAATCTTTGATTTTAAAGTGCGTCGTAGAGTGGACCGGTAAGTTGGACTGGCTTGTTTTGATACTTTTAGTTTATTTTATATTTTTCTTACTTAATTTTTATTTCTTTCCATTACTATTATATGGTAAATCGTAGGTCAGGGCACATCGAATGATTGCCGGAAGGAAATGGCAACAGTGTAACATGTAACTGTTACTAATTCTTCGACAAGATATTGATTTTAACGGAGATTAATAGAATCTTTGACGTAAGAATAATTTTAAGTAATAATCTGCGCCCTGCAGTGGGACTTGTATATAGACGGCAGTTTTTGGCGGGATTTTGTCGAGTGAAGTTCAGTGGCTGTTAATATTATTTGCAAATTGATTCCTAGTGGATATTGTGATATATTATTGGTGTAGTTTTGTGTCTCAACTGTCTAGCAACTGGACAATTTGTAAAATCATTGAAAGAAGCGATCTCGGGATAGTGGAGCGGAGTAATTTATTGTAGTATTGCCTGCCTCTGCAAAGATTACTGGGAAGACTGATTCGATACAATTTGCTGCCAAATACTCCAAAAAACATTAGAATCTGTTACATCCGCATTCTAATGCATACTAAAGAATAAATATAAGATCCAAAACTCTTTCCAAAGACGTGGCTAAAAGGTCCTAGCAACCAGGCCATAAAACTTACATAAAAAAAGTATATATAGACTGATGATGATGAATGACTTTAAGTAACATGATACATTTTATTATATTTACAGACTTTATACATAAAGAGATTGGTTTTGAATATGTTAAATGCCAATGAAAAAGAACCATTTTGATGGAGAGAGATGACATAAAACTACAAAGGTACAAGTTTTTGAAATGCCAGTGGAATTCATGGAATCGTATTCTTGTTTTCTAGTTCTGAATGAGGTTTTAAGTCATTAGTATGATTTAAATGATATATAATAAATTAGTACATAAATTAATATTCAATTGATTTATTTTTCCTATGTTAAGAACCCGATGTATAACAACATTATTCATACACATACCTATAATACTCACAGTGGATCTTTGTGTATCTGAATTGGTTGCAAGACACCGCGCAGTAGCTATTTTTGTGTCAATGTTGAAGGTGAAGATAGCATTGTATAACTGTCTCTTTCACTCGCTTATGTATGTCACATCGTCCTATCTCGCTTACTCTATGCAGTATACTCGATGACAAACTGTTTCTTACGCAATGGTTGGCAGGACCAAGTTCAAAGACACAAAGATCCGCTGTGACTACTTTATTATAGGTACCTCATGTTCATTAATACTAAAGACATAAATAAAAATTAAACAGTATATAGATCGTTTAATTCAATTTCCCCAGTATTGTACACAACAAATTTTTATTTCCCCATTTGCCATGAGATTCTGGTAGACCTATAACTCGTTGGGAGGAGAGGAGAGACTAAACAGCTCACGGTAGCGTGTAAAACCCGGAGCGGACGTATACAATACCCTGAACTACAATAAAATACATTGGACACCATCAGAGTCGCCGTCACAACCTGTTCGCACTAGCACCATCTAAAACTGTCGCCAGAGCTGAATCCTCAGTGTATCGTACTCTAAAGAAGCTCTTGACTGCCAACCCTGAATGTGTTTGCGGTCGAAAGATATAATTTATAATTTATTTATTTGACAAAAAAAATACAGACACTTAGATATTAGATTAAATTGTTATATTCGAACTAGCTGACCCGGCAAACTTTGTTTTGCCATAAAAAGACCAAACATTTATCTACCCTACCCTACCTTACACTACCCTACCCTACCCGACCCTACACTACCCTACCCTACCCTACCCTACACTACCCTACCCTACCCTACCCTACCCTACCCTAACCTACCCTACACTACACTACCCTACCCTACACTACCATACCCTACCCTACCCTACCCTACCATACCCTACCCTACCCTACCCTACCCTACCCTACCCAGTCTCCCGCGATCCCCCGCCCGTGCCAGTTGACTTTGAAGCCACTCCGCGCTCAAAAATCCAAAAATTGGGAAAGCTGTCCCCGAAAGTCGCGAGTGATAGCTCAAAAAGTTCGGGCAAGAAAGTGCTGTGTGCGCGCATCAAAAAATTTCGCCGGAAACCATTTTTGGGACTTTTCCGGCGTAAATTTGTGATTCTAAAAACACAAAAAGTGATACGCTGCCGAATATTGAGTGTTCACCTACAGTTTTTGTGGAGCGCTAGGGTGCGCCCTGGCTGCCCGCAACTTCTGAGGTGCCCTCCAGATTTTTCCCGCAAACCGTCGAGGACCAGCAGACAAAACTAGAAAACGTCAACAAACCTCAACACTTCGCCTGGAGGTGATAGGCAGAAACTGCACTCGCCTATCCGTAGGCCCTCGACGACACGTGAGTAATCCGAAGACAAAACTTTTAAACAGTGTTAAACCAGGTGTGTACAGTGCAGTTCCGGTACATAACCTCAAAGTGTTTTTTCGGTGCTCATTTGCGGGAAAACCAAAGCGAAGACCTATAGTTTGATTAGATTGACCCTCTCAGTGGCCCTCAGCACCACAGTGATTTTTAGATTTTTAAGGTCAAGACGCGCGGAACTATAAATTATTTAGTGCGACCACGTTTTCAGTACTTAACCTCTGAGAAAAAACGTGGTCGACTGTTTCTGAACTTTTTTCTTCCTGAGGAATGCTATTCGTGACCTGGCCTGTTCTGAGCTGACTATAGAGCTGACTATAGAACAGCTCCAGAACCCTCAGCAGGATTCTCCGTGGGAACTCCTCAGCCTCTGGCCTGACGTCATCGAGGATAGACTTGGGTAAACTCCCCCTACCCACTTTTCCAAAAACCCCTGAACCTCGGTTCTGCCCTTCCCCTCCCCGACCCCCCTCAAAATCTCTTCACCCCCCCGGGCTATCTCAGCCTAGGGTAGGCGCAGACCACCCAAGTTAGGGTCCAAAGTGACCAGCTTGAGGAGCCCTACCGATTGGCCCCGGTGGAAACCCCCCCCCCCCAAATATTTCCCCCCCAAAATTTTTTCTTCCCCCCCTTTTATCAAATTCCATCGTGAGCTCATTACCCCTCAACCCCCTCAAATTTCTTCACCCCCCCTTGGGTTTTCTGGGAGTCCGGTAGTGACAGACCACCCGAGCTTGGGTTCATAGTAACCGGCTTGAGGAGTCCTACTGGTTGGCCCCCATATTACCTCCCCCCCCCTCTTTTATTTAAGTCTCACGAGCTCACTTTTTGCCCCCCCCCAACACTCTCAAAAATGTTCCCCCCCTCGGGATATCTCGGACTAGGGTAGGCGCAAACCACCCAAGTCGGGTATCATTGTGACCGGCTTGAGGACCCTACCTTTTGGCCCCGGCAGATTTCCCGAAATTTTTTCGAAATTTTGAAATTTTTTACTTTATTTTATATTTCAAATTCTCTGTGTCTCCCCCCTCGTTCTGACTCGGACCAGGTCAGAGCTCCAAACCTCAGCTGAAATTGTACATGTTAGATTAAGGACATACAGCAGTATTATTGTGCTGCTGTATCATTAGGATAAGATTCATAAGCTTTTGCTTATTAAGAATATTTTTTAAGTCTGTACAATTTTAAAAATATTTGTTTTAGTTAGGACTATAACAGTACTTAGTACTGTTATATTATAGAATAAGATAGCTTTAGTTTTGCTGTTGACAAGTACCCTGATTGCGAAGGAGAAAGTCAGCAGCACTCTAGTCAGCACTTATTTTATTTTTAAATTTTGACTGTGATATTGTGATATATAGTGTACTTTTGTGCACTATATCCTAGTTTATTTCCGAATTTAATTCAATTATATTTCATTTTTAATTTCAATTATAATTTCAATTTCAATTTTACTTAATTTCACAATTTTCATTTACAACTTTAGTATTAAATTTTAAATTTTGACGTATTTAGGACGTATAGCAGTACTTTTGTGCTGCTATATTATAGTTTAGTTAGCATAGGACACTTTTGGTCAGTACCCTATTTGAGAAGGGGAACGTCAAAAGCGACACTAAGAGGGTACACTTTACAATACCCTCTTATTTAGTTAGTAAATTTGCCTGGGAGATCGTGGTGGCCTCGTTCTACTTTGAACCTAAGCCAGAACCGATAGGGCCATACTTGGAGCAGCTTAAAAAGATTGAGCGGCACTTCGGCCGGCAGATCATCATGGGCGGCGATGTCAATGCGCAAAACTCTTGGTGGGGTAGCCAGAAAACCAATAGTAGAGGGAATGAGGTGGCTGGTGCTCTTGAAGAAATGGATTTGCAGATACTCAACGTCGGCGATACCCCGACGTTCTACACAGTTCGTGGTGCCAGCGTCTACTCCAGTAGAGTAGACATAACGGTCTGCACGGTGGATTTACTCGGCCTAGTGGACGACTGGGGCGTCGTCGAAGGCCTGACGAGCTCGGACCACAACACCATCACCTTCAGTCTGGCCTTGGAGAAGGCAAGGGGTATACAAATCAGAAGTACAACAAGGAAATATAATAGTAGAACAGCAGACTGGGATCATTTTCATGAGAAACTGACCCAGTTGCTTTTAGATATGACATGACATTCGTATAGTATTTTAAGTTAATTTATGATATTGGATACGTGTTAATTTTTGACATTGTAAGGATTTTAAGTTCTGACATTGGATGCGTTTTAATTTTAAATTTATGACATTTTATACCTTTTCTTAATTTATGACATTTTTAACGATTTTTTAATTTATGACATTTTATACTATTTCTTAATTTATAACGTTTTATAAGATTTTTTAATTTATGACATTGAATACGTTTAAAAAAGTGTATTATTTTAGATATTATTGTAATTATAATTTTGCATGCCTAAATTGGTGGAACACAGTTGACTGCGCATTCACCTGACATCTAGAAGTGTATTTTTATGTACTGTGTTGAGCAATAAATGGATTTGAATTTGAATTTGAATTTGATAAGAAATTTAACATTCAAGAAATACACAAAATTAAAAACAAAACAGAATTAGAAAACAAAATAGAAATATACCAGAACACAATTATAGACTCAGCCAATAAGAGTATACCCCTTACAAAGCCAAAAAACAAGGTCAGCTTACCATGGTGGTCAGACGAGCTCGCCACGCTAAAGAAGGCAGTCGCCACAAAAAGGCGTAGGATTCGTTGTGCAGCACCCGTTAGGCGAGAGGCCGTCGTCGCTGAGTACCTGCAAATTAAACAAGAATATGAGGAAAGATGTAAAAAAGCTCAAACAGAAAGCTAGAAAGCTTTCTGTGAGAGACAAGACGGGGAAGGGCTATGGGACGGCATATACCGCGTCATAGGCAGAACAAAAAAGAGGCATGAGGACCTGCCCCTGACCGTGAACGGAAAGGCGCTGGACAACCTCCACTCTGCCGAATTGCTGGCGGAAACCTTCTACCCTGGGGATAGGGAGGAAGATGACACAGCGGAGCATAAAAATATAAGAGCGATGGCGGAAAAGGTGAACGTCGTGGGCCATGATGAGATTCATGACCCACCGTTCACCATCGAGGAGCTAAACTCCTCCCTGCGTTCATTCAATCCCAAAAAGGCCCCCGGGGCCGATGGCCTCACAGCCGATATCTGCCAGCATTCGATCGACCACGATCCGGAAACTTTCCTAGCACTGGCCAATAAGTGCTTGGAGCTGGGCTACTTTCCCGGGACCTGGAAGGAGGCCACAGTTGTGATCCAAAGGAAACCCGGGAAGGAGAGCTATACGGCTCCAAAGTCATACCGACCAATTGGTCTTTTGCCAGTGTTGGGAAAGGTCCTGGAGAAAATGGTCATGAACAGGGTCAAGTGGCACATTATACCGAAACTCAGTACTCGCCAGTACGGGTTCATGCCCCAAAGGAGCACGGAAGACTCCCTCTATGATCTGGTGGGTCACATTCGCAGCAAGCTCAGTGAGCGAAAGCTGGTAGTAGTGGTCTCGCTAGACATAGAGGGGGCCTTCGACAGTGCATGGTGGCCTGTTATAAGAACCAGACTGGCTGAGGAAAATTGCCCGGTAAATGTGAGAAGAGTTGTGGACAGCTACCTCAGTGACCGAAGGGTCAGGGTCAGGTACGCTGGAGTTGAAGTGGTAAGGGAAACCTCGAAGGGCTGTGTCCAGGGATCAATTGGAGGGCCGATGCTCTGGAACACCCTTCTGGACCCCTTACTAAAAGGGCTGGTAGATCGGAAACACTACTGCCAAGCCTTCGCTGATGATGTGGTGCTAGTATTCGATGGCGATACAGCGATCGAGATTGAGCGGAAGGCCAATGACGCCCTCGCCCATGTTTATCAGTGGGGTGTCAGCAATAAGTTGAAATTCGCACCGCATAAGACCAATGCGATGGTAATCACGCGGAAACTGAAGTTCGTCACCCCACGGCTCAGCATGGGAGGGGTAGCCATTGGCATGACGCAGGAAATCAAGATCCTGGGGCTAACAATCGACAACAAGCTTACGTTTAACAAGCACGTCGCCAACGTTTGTCAGAAGGCGACGGACTTTTATAAGCAGTTGTCGAGGGCTGCGAAGGTCAGCTGGGGCCTCTACCCCGACGTCATCCGCACCATGTACACGGCAGTGGTGGAACCGGTAATAATGTACGCGGCAGGTGCATGGGCACCTGCAGCCACAAAACAGTGCGTCACAAAGAGGTTAAATGCGGTCCAGCGGGGATTTGCACAGAAATTGTGCAAGTCCTATCGCACCGTTTCCCTAAACTCGGCACTAGTGTTGGCCGGGATACTTCCCCTCGACCTCCGAATACGAGAGGCAGCTGCCCTATATGAGGCAAGGAGGGGGTCGCCCCTGTCGGCACTGGGAGATGGGGACGTCGAGCGACGCGCCGCATTTGCCTCTACACCCCACCCGGCGGAGCATATGAGCCTGCAGTTCATATGCCTGGCAGATCAGGACCAACTTGCAGACCACTGCTCACAAGCAGTGCAGATTTATACGGACGGCAGCAAAATCGATGGCAAGGTGGGGGCGGCATTGTCTTTTTGGAGCAATGGCGCCGAAACCGGATGCCAGAAGATTAAACTGTCGTCCTACTGCACGGTCTACCAGGCCGAACTGCTGGCCATATGCAAAGCCACGCGGGAGATCGCCAAGAAAAAAGACTCGACTTTTGGTATTTTCAGTGACTCGCGATCGGTACTGGAAACGGTCAAAAACCACCGCTCTCTTCATCCCCTTGCAGTCGAAGCCCGGGAGAATCTGAGGCAGTGCAGCATCCAAAACAAGCATGTTGCTCTGTTTTGGATCAAGGCGCACGCGGGTCTGGAGGGGAACGAGAGAGCCGACCAGTTGGCAAAAGAAGCGGCATTAAAACTTAAAAAGAAACCAGACTACGACCAGCGCCCGGTTTCATTCGTCAAGCGACAAATCCGTCAGGATTCGCTCGTCGAATGGAACCGGAGATACTCAATGGGTGATACAGCCGCCACCACAAAATTATTCTTTCCGGACGCCGTGGAAGCCTACAAAATAGTAAGAAAAATGAGACCAACAGGGCTATTAACCCAAGTTTTGACGGGGCATGGTGGGTTTTCAGAATACCTGAACAGATTCAGGTGTAAGGAAAGCCCATCATGCACATGTGACGATGACGTAGGCGAAACGGCGATCCACGTAATTACGGACTGCCCGGTATATGCCCTAGACAGATACAACACCGAACAGCAGCTAGGGATACAGATCACACAAGGGAACCTTCATGAACTTATCAGTAGGAAAATTTACAGAGAAACATTCACAGCATACTGCCTAACAGTAGCACAAAGGACAGTCAGCAAAAATAAATAAGCCATTAACATCAATGCTCGAAGACTCACATTGTTATGTAAGTCTGGAAGCGTACAGAGCAGTATACATCAGAAACCAACTGAATCTAGCTACTGCTAAAATATTTTTGCTGTAAAATATGTTTTAATCATAAGTTATTTTAATTAGTATACAATGTAAATTTAAGAAACTCGTCAAGAGACTGAATAGCATGTTATTAGTTCATAAGAAATTGTATATATTTGACCTTTAATAAAACGAGTCCCCAAGGTCTCGGACCATGTCCGGGGAACCTCCCTAGTTCGCAGAGCGCCGAGTGGTAGGCGCCGTCTTCAATTACCTACCCCCTACCCGACCCTACCCTACCCTATCTATAAACCTCACGGAGCCCGAGACCTTTACAACGAATGCAAAACCATGGAAATCGGTTCATGCGTTCTGGAGTTATAGCCAAAGTTTTACACAAAACTATCCAACCTCCCACTGAGGTTAGGGAAGGGGGAGATCCTTAGCGTTTTAAAAAAAAAAATAGCCTATGTCCTTTCCCAGGTCTCAAACTATCTTCATACCAACTTTCATCTAATTCTGTTCAGCGGGTTAAGCGTGAAAAGGTAACAGACAGACAGTTACTTTCACATTTATAATATTAAGTATGGTTTAGTATGGATTTTAAACGACACATTTGTCAACATTATGTATGTAGGTTGCGGGTATCCGCTGGATGCGAGACGCACAGGAGCGATCAATGTGGCGACGCTTGGAGGAGGTCTATGTCCAGCAGTGGACGTCTTTCGGCTGAAATTATGATGATGATGATGATTTTTATGTTATTTAATTTGTTCTTGTATCGTTTTAATTAACCATAAATAAATAAAAGCTTCGATTATGAGAGTTCAGCGTGCCTTAGGCCTACCTCGGTGACGAAACCCGTCTTCAGGTACCCACCCACTGCGTGCCGAATCTGGTCCATCTGTCCTACTGCATTCGACAAACATGCGCATCTAGAGACGGTGAAATACTCTTTGCCTCTAAAATCTTCTCCTAGCTCTATGTCAAATTATAATATACATTTCCGTCAAATCAAGCATCCAATCTGTCAAAACTTATCATGTGAAATTATATTTAATCCAAATTTTTTGTCGTTTTCTTTAAAGAAAAAGTCTAAACATGAATCGTCCCCAACAAAAAAATACCAATAATTATGATAAACACAAATCTTGGTATAAAATGGACATTGATGGCGAATACATAACAAAACCTAGCAAGTCAGATATCACATATGGAATACCGAAGAAGAAATACTCAAATCGATCTTTGTGCAACAATAAAAAGTTCCCAAAGCAAATCTACGTACGGAAATCCAGCAAGATAAATGACTATAAACTTGAGAAAAGGAAAAAGCCTGAGTCTTTGAGGAAAACTCATGAATTAATCTTCAGGACAAGCTTGCACTTATGTATTTCTTTACTTATGACACTAGCGGCATGCTGTGGGTTCTCCTACATCCCACCAACGCATATAATCACGAGTAATCTGCATTCGTTAATGGGTGTCTTTGAGTCAAAACTGTGCTAAAGTTTAAGGTTTTGTTTTTATAAATAATCTGTTTTACTGGCAACTTGTAAATAAAAGTAAGAGAAATAAATATTAGTATATTAATTCCATTCTTAAATTTTCAGTTAATTGGTTACATATCAAGATTACGGATTCATAAGCCAAAAAGTCTCAACGGTATTGCTTTTTTTTTCTCGAAGGATACCTTCAAAAGGCGCCTGGACCGTTGGGGAAAAGACCAGGGAGTGTGGGATTTTTACCTCACTAAAACCATCCCGGTGATCACCATCAGAACATGGAGGAAGCCCCGTTACCTCTGAAAAGACCATCCCGGAACCCGCTCTTTGCAACGCTTGTTAGGGCACATCTCTCAGGAGACTGCGAGGCGTCTCCCTTGAGCCTCGCTGTGCACGGCACAGACCACACTTGACCACTGTGCCACCGTCTTGCCTGGAGTCACATGCTGGGCGGACTAAGTCACCAATCTGGCCATCCGTGACCCCGGCGTCCCGCCTGCCTATGATGCAGACGGGGTTACGGCGTTTTAGGCTTCGAGGCGGTTGCCTCCACGACGCCTTCTTCTCCGAGTGGGATCAGCCCTGTCACGATCCTGCTCGGCGGCCTCCTTCTGTACTATCACGGTCTCACAGAAGGTGGCCATTTCCCTCCAATTTTCTGTGTCTGCCAGCATAGTCCTCACTACTGCTGGCAGAGACAGGTCACGCCTAGGGGTACCTTGTTACCTAGTTACAGGGTTCAGATAGGCAGTTACATAGTAAAATACCTTCAGGAACTCAAACTGTACGTTTTATTGCTCGTCAGTTGGCGCCACTGTTGTGACTAAGGTCCATAAATATAATTGTTAAACGTTATTAAAACGCGCACGGAAGCAAAGTTTGAATTAAAATTCATTTCTAATGCCGTAAAAGTGCGATTAAATATAAAATCCAGTACTTATGCCGCAGTTTTGCGTAGCCCCTTCTTTCGAAAAATCCCGTAATCTATCTTAATCTGCCATATTTGGTAAATATTCACAAAAAGAAAACAACTGAAATCTGACATTTTGAAGTCCTCAAGTCTACACCAGCACCCCTAACGGAAAATTCAAACGCGCTGGCCCCCATTGGGAAAAGGCCAGTCGGATTGTGAATGTGGAACATATATTTATTCATTTATCCTCACATTGAAACGAGATACAGCAATTATGCGATTGGTACACTTCCCCGCTATACGCTGCGGAGTGCGTGGCGACGAAGTCACACACACACACTGCGCGTGAATGCGTATTCTGTGAGTTGTACTACGCGTGTTTTCAATGCAAAGAGAGATACTTTCAAGCAACGTAATAACACACACGCCCGCGCTACACTGCGTGATGCGATGCAGTGTGCGCATCGCCTTACACTCAGAAGCTCCGGTTTGGCGGATACGATCCTACCATTGTCGGTCTTCAGTTTCGTGAGCTGCCTCTGCCCAACAGCCAGAACCCATGAAAATACCTTGGATTCTTTATTTCGCTCATTTGCTTCTTTAATACGCTCGGTATTAAAGCGATGTAGGTCTATTTTCAAGGATTTAGAGATCTGTATATTTTATCTTATCTTTTTGAGGGGCCGAGAAATAACTCGGACAGTTCGACCCATTGGGATCTTTTGAGGTCCCTCAGATAAGTTACTCCTCCCCAATCTCGTTTAAAACCTTCTTCATGAGTTTTACATCGAGAAAAGGAGATTTGAGCCTGGCACAAAAGATATTGTCCCAGAACTTGCCAGTAGGTACGGGTTGAGGAGCTCTGAGAGGCTATCGCTCCATGTAAAAACTGTAGTACTGTGTACGGTTTCACTGTAAACTGACCCTAACATACATAGTGTGGAAAAGGCTAGGTTGATTGTATTGTTAATTATAAATATCAAGAACATAGAAGCTGCCGTCCGTCGGTGCGGCGGTGGCGGCTCCACCCGCGTGGAATAAGTACTGCCTCCAATATATAAATAATAGCCGATGTTATTCTGATCGATAAGCTATATTATTGTACAGTTTCATGAAAATCCGGTCAATAGTCAATAGTCGTACTAATAGAGGTAGTTTTTCGCCCTTATGCCGCATGCTATCTCTTGCCAATGGTATTCGTAGCGAAATAGATGTCTTTGCTGGTTCCGTAGCCTCAGTGAGAAGGAAACTCAGGGATTTATTTATATGATTGTTTAATATTAGTTTGATTTATTTTAATTTAATTTTGATTTGTTTTAATTTATTTTTGTTTTAGTTTTTAGATATTATTATAATTAGGTATTTTATTTATTTTTTATTTAATTTAATTTATTTTTGAGTTGGTTTTGATTTGATTTATAATTTATTTTAGTTTGATTTAATTTTCTTGTATTCTATGTTACTGTTCAATGTAATTTGATTCATTTTAATTCAACTACCATTTAATTTGTTTCATTTTATTTAATTATGATTTTATTTTAATTTATTTTAATTTCATTTTTGACTTATTTAAATGCTTTGCTGTGATTGGATTCAATTGTGATTTGATTATAATTTTATTTTTGTTTTAATTTTAATTTTTGATTTTTTGTTATTTGCCATCATCTGTTAGCGGTTTAAAAATTATTTTTTATTATCTTAAATTATTTTCTTTTTTTAAACCCATAATAAGTGTTTCTAAAATGTGCATGTAAGATTCACATCTAGTAGGTGTCAATCAGACTTTTTTTGTTTACTTTATTTTTTTGTATACTCGATTGTACACCAGTTTTGTGAATTATAAAAAAAAAAAAATTGTTTTTGCATGAAAATGTAACAAAAATCAGTACCTACTCACAAACTTTCACTTTTATAGTATTAAAGTTGGATAGTAACATTATGATTCAAGGCAAATACGTTATTTAACAACATAAATAGATAAGAAGTCATAAAATTTTATTTGCTTTGATTATCCTCCTTTACCTTGAAGGGTTCTTATCATAGATAAGGAGGATAATGGGGTTAGAAAACATGTTATTGTTGCTTATCAGAGCCTAATTAAAATGTCCTGCTTTCAAGAAACGAGTCTTTATATTCCACGAGCCATCACTAAGGCTGGACTTATATATTAATCTCCCGAATTGAAACAACGTTGTCTGTAACGCGTTAATATGTATAAAACGCAGGGAGTACTTGTGTTGTTGACGATGTATGTGGGGACGGTGCAGTTGTTCTCCTGGGGTGAGTAAACTAGAAGCATTTTTATTTTTAACCGACTTCACTTTTTTTATTTTTCCTATTTTGTATATTCCCCGAAAGACGCCTGGAATTGGAAAATTCTTCTTTCGTTTGAAAAGGTATACTTTCCAGGTGATCCGATGGTCACCAGGTAAGGATCTGATGATGGTATTCTGGAGAAATCAAGGGACCTCCTCTAATATTATAAGCATACTTATAGCGATTTTGGTATTTTCACCAACAATGCAATCATTAGCACTCAGAAAGTATAATTTGGTGATGTGGAACTGATGAAGAAGTCCACATATGGCCACTGGAACTCTTTAATGCTAAGTATGTCACGGTCATAAGATATATCGAATAATTAACCGACTATGATGAAGCAAATACTTATAAAACCTTCAACGAGTCACCTCTTAGATACTTGGGTGTTGTTATTGATGAGTGTTTATCGTGGCACGCACAGATTGATGCTAATATATCTCGTGTTAGAAAATTGATATGGATATTCAAAACTCTTCGCTATGCCTCCGGACGTACTTAATAAAATTGATGTTGCATTGGCACAATCTGTTACAACATACTGCATTCTGGTTTGGGGCGGAGCCGCTAAAACTAAGTTACTTGAGCTCGAAAGAGCCCAGCGGTCACTTCTAAAAGTCATGTTTTTTAAACCGTACAGATATCCGACTAACAGCCTATATAGTATGTGTGGTTTGCTAACAGTAAGGCAGCTATATCTATTAAACATGACATGACCACTGGAACTCTTTAATGCTAAGTATGTCACGGTCATAAGATATATCGAATAATTAACCGACTATGATGAAGCAAATACTTATAAAACCTTCAACGAGTCACCTCTTAGATACTTGGGTGTTGTTATTGATGAGTGTTATCGTGGCAGGCACAGATTGATGCTAATATATCTCGTGTTAGAAAATGAGTACGTTACCCCAACAGGAAAGTGACTCCTAGAGAGATATGAGTGGAACGTATAATTCGTGCGTAATCTGCTGTGAATGTGCGCCACTTAAAAAATAAGTGCGTGTCGTCGTTTTTGAAAAAAGCGGAAAAATAGGTTCCTGCTAGGGTAACGTTGTTCCAGCAGGAAAATTCTAAACGAATGATTGGAATGAGAAATATTGTGCATGGACAGAGAGCTTATATTTGTGCGAAAATGTGCGCCAAAAATAAAACTTGTGCGTCATGAGGTTTTCGAGATATTGCATTTCCTGCTGGGGTAACGTTTTGCAGAAACGTGTATCTCTAAAACCATTGTACGTGCGCCTGTAGAATAAACACAGACTAGTAGCTCTTGATTTGTGCGTATTTGTGCCGGAATAGATTTAAGAAAATATTTATAATTTTCAAGTAATTGCGCTTTTTCGAAAACCCGAAAAAAAATCGCAGCGCCTAAATGAGAAAACGAATAAGCTTGCTGAAAACTGCCTTTAAAGTATGTGTGGTTTGCTAACAGTAAGGCAGCTATATCTATTAAACATGACTTTATACCTGCATAAATCTACACCACTTAAACCAGCGGACCAGGTTAAAAGACGTTATAATATGGTAGCGGACTCATCGCGTTCGCACGGCTTTTCAGAGCGTCAGTATGTCGCTCAATCTGCCTTTGTATACAATAAAATAAATTCAAAATTAAAATTCGTTTCGGTGGCTCAACATCAATGCAAGAAAATCATAATAGAATGGTTAAAAACATTAAGGCGCGCAAGCCGTTTTTGTGCTGTTTTTAGGAGCTATCTACTCGTTATTTAAAAAGAAATATCAATTAATAAAAATACATTAAATTTCTACATAATATTGATTCTAAAATGGTAGATTTAGTTTTTTTTTAAATGTTTTATATATTTCACTAATCTACTTCCAAAAAAAACATAAAAATGAGAAATAATTATTGATTTTATGCATCTCCTCGTAAAGTGTTCATTGATTATTTTTTGTACTAACACTAATGGATAGACAATTTAATATCGAACATTTTTGTAGAATTATTTTTTTCAAAAGACCAAAATTCGATTTTATAAAGATTTTATTCTAAAATCTGGGCGTATTCACTACTGTAATTCATGCGCCACCAGTGCCGCTAGACCAATAGGAACGCTCATATCTCATGCCGATTTTTTGGTCAGGGTACCGTCTTAACATACAAGGAAATTGAACAAATATTGATCAGACCATGCTAAAAAGGAATACATAAAAACCGACACAGATACAAATTTGCACGCACACACACACACACATTCAACACACACACACACACACATTCAAACACAAACAAACGCACGCATACACACACATACAAAATTGAGCCGCTGTCTTGACAGTATCATTTTTATATTATAGATCATAGTTTTTTATTTGCATACTGTTTTCTTATCTTTTATATTAATTTTTTGTTTGCTTTTGTTTAGTTTATTAGTCCATTATGTAAATGTAAAAAGGGGAAGTAGTGAGTCGGCCCCAACACAAGTATTATTAATAACTTAACGGGGCTGCCTCATAATACAAATAATATGTAATGACTTTGGAACAATTAACAATTTATTATTATTATTATATTGAGTTCTTTACTTTTCTTCTCTTTTAAGAGAGTATACGATCTTACACACGGGAAAGGACCAAGTATGTGAGGGGAAAATTAAATTGAGAAGGTGGATGATAATGTAGAGGAAGTCTGGAACTTCCGGGTTATGCGACAAGTATTGAGGATGGTGGCTTTTTGGAGCATGTATAGTGTGTGAGAAGGCATGTGTAGAGTGTCAAGAGTTTGCGTGAGAGTTTTGGTACTATTATAATGTATAGTTTTGTCTGGAATTATTGTTTTATCCCAATAAATTTTCTGATTTCTGTTCTCTAAAATTATTTCAGGTTTATATTTATAATATGGAATCATCTCGTCTATAAGATTATATTTGTGTGCTAGGTGTTGGTGTATAATGGCTGCGACTTGGTCATGTCGGTGTTTATAATATGTCTGTGCGAGAGATTTACAGGCCCTTGTTATGTGCTGTATGGTCTCAGAGGCACTGTTGCAATGTCTGCACTTTAAATAAGTACTTTCTGTAATTACGTGTTGCAATTATTTGATCCTGGATCGCAAGCATGAAACCTTCAGTTTCGGGAAACCATTCACCTCGTTTGAGCCATTCGTTCAACTTTAATTTATCGACGTGTGGCTGGCTCAGGGTAGTTCGGTGTCTTCCGTGTAAAGCTTTTCCAGCCCATGCTGTGTGTGTGTGCTTATCATATTTTCGTTGATTTGAGTGTTTTTATTTTGCAAGTTGAGTGGTGTAAGTTTTTCATCTGCTTCCGCCATCACACGCTCATCATTCGTTCTTTAGTCTTCGTTCGCCTTCCCTCGCTTGATCCGTATCCTGCAGAGATTGAAATTGGGAAGCACTTAGCTAAGTAATGACCGCCCCACGGGACGATCTTCAAGGTTTAGAAACTCTTCTCGAGGTCGATCCGTAGTTGGGTGACCACACATTATATACCGAGAATTTCCCGTTCCGCAGAGAGCAGTGGGGACCCAGTGATAACGGCCGTGACTTACAAGGATTCGAACCCAGACAGGCGCTTTACTTTGTGTAAATTATTTCATCACCACTGCTCTCAAAACGATGAAGGAAAACATCGTGAGGAAACCGCCAAGTCTTAAATCCAAAAATTCTAAGACATGTGTCATCCACCAACCCACACTAGGCTCGCGTCCTGGATTGCGCCCCATTCTCTGTCACAGAGAGGAGGCCTGCACGCACACCGGACCAAATGTGAGTCTTAAGTGGGGAAAAAGCGGTCCATCTATCCTATCCTATCCTCCGTTGCTGTGGCAAATACGTTTACCATCATTTGAAGATCTTTGAAAATCGTAAGTCGTTGTCAGAAGATGATATCCAATATAATACCAGCCTTGCCAAAAGGTATCGTGTTACCCAGTTACTGGGTTGTGTCAGATAAGCAGTCGCTCCTTGAAAAATACTGGTACTCAGCTGAATCCGGTTAGTCTGGAAGCTGCTGGGCAAGGCAGGCATTACAAAAGTCCAATTTTGGGTCTCAGATCAAATAAAAAGTCAAGATGGAACGTTGCAAACAGCAAAGTGAAGCCGGTTCAAACTATGCCTTGCCGTATAAATACACAATTACACGCACTCACGTACAACGAAACTACCCCTTAGCTTGTCAGTTGACCAACGTTGACGTTGACGCAAAGTTTTGTTTGCAACGTGCCATCTTGACTTTTTATTTGATCTGAGTTTTGGGTATTCATATAGCTATCAGCTTGTTAAAATTTTACTTTTTTGTTACAGACATTGTAGTGGCTAGGTCTAATAGACTAGAATTTTATAATGAAGGGATATTAGTACATACGGCAACGCCAGCATCGCATCGTATCAAGTGGCTAATTTACGACCCAGTACACGATAGAGTCCTGTTTGCTGAAAGATACAACAGGGAAGACTCTGCATCTAGTTTTGACATTGCAAACAAGACTACGCAATCTTTACTAAAGAAAAAAACAAACCGACGCCTAACAAGTTTCGCCTACGATCCGGCAACAGAATTACTTTTTGGAACTGTTACAAAAAGTATATACTCGTTTCCATTAGGACCTGAAAATAACAACGAAGTTAACGGAGCTCTTCTGATCACTTTGGAAACTATACCCCGAGAAGTCGCCGTGGATAGCTGTGGAGTGTACGTGATATTACTAGTTATATCCTTCTCATATATCTTCTGATTTTATTCACTCTTCCTTTCATATTCAGTCCTCTTCTCTGGAATGCGCTACCTCTCGACATCAGGATGGCCACCAGTCAATATGCATTTAAGCTGAAGTTACGGCACTACTTTCTACACCAATAGCAGAGTCGTCTCAATCACCTTTCTATTACTTGTTATATGTATATATATATATAAATATGTATTTATTGTAGGAAATGTATATTTATTTTAACTATATATATATTTAGTCTACAATTTTTCCTTTATTAATTATTTCTATTTTTTATGCACCTGCCATGTTATCTCTCCACCACCCTTGGTTGAATGGTAGAGAATGCCTCAGGCATTAAGTCTTATTAAATCTAATACAAATTGCAGGTATCTTTACTGGATTACAAATAACATTATAGAGAGGGCTCTATTTAACGGATCTGAGCGAGAGATTATAATTGACAATTTGAGTAATGCGACGGTAAGACAAGGTTTGACCGTAGACAGTCAGAAAATATACTGGATTGAAACCCAAGAATACAACGATGGAACATTTTCTATTGAAAGCGCTGATTTGGATGGAAATAACAAAAGAACATTATTCAGTGAAACAGATTCAGATTGGTCACCAGATAAACTAACTGTATCTAAAAATTTTATCTCCTGGGGGAACAGCTTTGAAAATTTCTTCTGGCAATTAGAAAAGAATCCATCGAATGACACAGACGTAAAACCAAATAAAATAGCAATGGATACAACAATATCCTCATGCGGTTCTCATGATATAGCTGCCAACTATGAAATTGATGAACGAACTCACCGTGTTCCAAATTGCGATGCACCATTGACTCAACTACCAGATTTAGA
Organism: Orthosia gothica; assembly: GCA_949775005.1. Taxonomy (NCBI): domain Eukaryota; kingdom Metazoa; phylum Arthropoda; class Insecta; order Lepidoptera; family Noctuidae; genus Orthosia; species Orthosia gothica. Next base: position 52,411,503 of record OX459034.1, on the reverse strand, counting down.
CGTCTGCGTCTGCCTGAAGGCATCTGTGTTTTGTGTTCATGGCTCGAAAATTATTGGGGAATCTCGTTGTGACTGTATACAGGGATACATCGGTGGGAGATGCGATATTTCAGTATGTGAGAACTACTGTTTACAAGGAGATTGTGATGTCAGCGCCGAAGGACAACCTAAATGCAGGTAAAACATGTTACCGGAACCGAACTGCACGTCCAGTCTGTACATTTTTTTTTACTCTAACGTATCTATCCAAACTACTTAATTTACATTTTCTGTTAAGTTAAAGTATTATTCCGATTTCCCATTAAATTTGGCTCATCGGTTTCATGTTCTGAAATTTCGAAACTGCGGAGCCCAATTTCGTAAGCTAATTTCGAAATTTAAAATGTACGAAACTGCATGCCAGAGACACTACTCAATTATGTCGGGATCCCCGTTTATCAAGTTACTCTGTTTAATATCTTTGTTATTTCAGTTGTAATGCTGGTTACACGGGTGAGAGATGTGATACTGCAGCCTGTGAGAACTACTGTTTACAAGGAGATTGTAGTATCAGTTCTGATGGTCAACCTAAATGCAGGTAAAACATGGTCATTTCATCAAGGGCAAGTTTCATTTGTGTAGAGCGACTGGAACCGAACTGCCGGTCTAGCCTGCACACATTAGCATTTAGCTACCCTAAAAACCATGAAAATTACACCCATAACGAAAGTTTCAAAAATTTCGGTCGGCGCCGTTCTTGAATTTCATTTTGACCCCAAATTCGTATCTAGCGACCCCAAAACCATGAAAATGACACCCATGACGAAAGTTTCAAAAATATCGGTCGGCGCCATCTTGGAATTTCCTTTTGTCCCATATTCACAATTACTTACTTAGCCATCCAGACTACTTATTTCACATTTTCAGTTAAGTTAAAGTATTATATTCCGATTTCCCATTAAATTTGGCTCATCAGTTTCATGTTCCGAAATTTCGAAACTGAGTAGCCCAATTTAGTAAGCTAATTTCGAAATTTAAAATGTACGAATCTGCATGCCCTAGACACTACTCAATTATGTTGGGGTCCTCGTTTATCAAGTTACTATTTTTAATATATTCGTTATTTCAGTTGTAATGCTGGTTACACGGGTGAGAGATGTGATACTGCAGCCTGTGAGAACTACTGTTTACAAGGAGATTGTAGTATCAGTTCTGATGGTCAACCTAAATGCAGGTAAAACATGGTCATTTCATCAAGGGCAAGTTTTATTTGTGTAGAGCGTCCCGAACCGAAGTGCCGGTCTAGCCTGCACACATTAGCATTTAGCTACCCCAAAAACCATGAAAATTACACCCATAACGAAAGGTTCAAAAATTTCGGTCGGCGCCGTTCTTGAATTTCATTTTAACCCCAAATTCGTATCTAGCGACCCCAAAGACCATGAAAATGACACCCATGACGAAAGTTTCCAAAAAATATCGGTCGGCGCCATCTTGGAATTTCCTTTTGCCCCAATATTCACAATTACTTACTTAGCTATCCGGACTACTTATTTCAAATTTTTAGTTAAGTTAAAGTATTGTTCCTATTTCCCATTAAATTTGGCTCATCAGTTTCATATTCCGACATTTCGAAACTGAGGAGCCCAATTTCGTAAGCTTATTTCAAAATCGAAAATGTACGAAACCGCATGCCCTAGACACTACTCAATTATGTCGGTGTCCCCGTTTATCAAGTTACTCTGTTTATTATCTCCGTTATTTCAGTTGTAATGCTGGTTACACGGGTGAAAGATGTGGTACTTCAGTCTGTGAAAACTACTGTTTACAAGGAGATTGTAATGTCAGTACTGAGGGACAACCTCAATGCAGGTAAAACATGTTCATCTCATTAGGTGCTAGTTTTATTTGTATAAAGCGACTGAAGCCGAACTGGGTGTGCTGCCACAACTAAGCACAAAATTTAATGGCTTGCTCGTTTATCAAGTTAGTCAGTTTAATTTCTTCGATATTTCAGTTGTAATGCTGGCTACACGGGTGAGAGATGTGATACTTCAGTCTGTGAGAACTACTGCTTACATGGAGATTGTAATGTCAGTGCTGAGGGACAGCCTAAATGCAGGTAAAACATGTTCATCTCATTAGGGGCTAGTTTAATTTGTAAGTATAAAGTAACCGGATCCGAACTGCCGGTCTAGTCTGTACACGTCTCACCCTGAAAATCTAGGTGATACTCTGTTTAATATCTTCGTTATTATTTTATTTTATTTATTTATTTAGGTAACCAACAGCGATACTTAAAAATATTTTATAAAATATGCGTATTACAATTTGTATGGCCAATTATGGTTTCCCTGTGCAACTGGGATAAATGTATAAAACATGCGAACGAACTAATGCTACAAATTTAAATTAAAATATGCAATACAATCCAAATTTATATAAGGTTAAGTTAAATCACAATTTTGAAATGGTTAAATAGTTAAATAAAAAGGTTGACTATTCGTTTCTTGAATGTAGGTTTATTACAGTTAAATATATCAACTTGTGAGAATTCCGAGTTATAATTTCGAGCAATGCGAGTCAGTACACAGTTCTTGGCATAGTTAGTGGAGTGACGAGGAACGTGTAACATTGGCGTGTGACGAGTGCGCCGTAGGGGAGTACTAAAAGCTATCTGTGCGACCAACTCTAGGCAATCAAGGCGTCCATTGAGTATGTCATAGAGCAGACACATGTCCATCACTTTACGCCTTTCTTCGACTGTTAGCAGACCATATGTTCGACAGCTATCCTCGTAAGACATTGGAGGTTTACGAAGGCGATAGTTAATAAATCTTTTTTGAATCTTTTCTATTTGGTTCATATAAATTATGTATTGTGGGGACCAGATTGGGCACGCATACTCGAAAACGCTGTACACATATGCAAAATAAACAGATTTAAGAGCCCCAATGTTTTTAAATACCTTACATGACCTAAGAACAAATCCTAGGTTCTTATAAGCTTTTGTGCTAATGAGGTCTATGTGATCTGAGAACATTAATTTACTATAAAACATAACTCCTAAATCTCTAACCATCTGGACATTATTTATGACAATTCCATCAAAATTATATGAGTAAACAATCGGGTTCCTCTTACGCGTGTAACTTATACATTGACACTTAACAACGTTTACAGTGATCTTGTTTTTTGTGTAATAATTATTTAAGTGATTAAGATCCTCTTGAAGGCATTGAGGTAATAATGTACTACGCTTGAAGGGCCTTACAATCATCGGGTGTTCTTATTTTATAAAATATTTTTTTGTCATCAGCGTACATTAAGTCAGTAAAAGAATCAGTGATGTCAAATAGATATGCGTTGTAAAAAAGAGGTCCTAAATGAGATCCCTGTAATAAAGTTGGAACGGTAACCTCCTAGTACGACAGCTTTTGAGCGTTTAAATAAATACGACTGCACCCACCGTAAAAGATCCCCGCGTATACCCAGTCTGTACAGCTTACTGAGCAGATGACGTGATCCACACGATCAAAAGCTTTTTCGAAATCCGTAGATCACGTCAACCTGCCCCCCGCCATCTGTATTCTCAAAAACAAAGTTTGAGAAACTGGCTAAGTTAGAGACAGTCGAGCGTTTCCTTAAAAAACCGTGCTGATTGCAAGAGATTCCTCTGAGGATATATGGATAGATAGCGTTGTATACCAGTTTCTCAAATACTTTACCAATTGTATTTAGTATAGAAATACCCCTGTAATTTCCTATCATTGTCCGCGAACCCTTTTTATGAATTGGAACAATGAAAGCATTATTAATTATTTTTATCGTGAGTAATTGTTATTTAATGTTTTATTCTATTTTATTCAATTGTATTGTATTAGTGGTGTCGTATTTTTTTTTAATTATCACAAATCTCGACGCAATGTTTATGTTGTTATGAAATAAATAACTTATGACTTATTTCAGTTGTAATGCTGGTTACACGGGTGAGAGATGTGATACTGCAGTCTGTGAGAACTACTGTTTACATGGAGATTGTAATGTGAGTGCTGAGGGACGACCTAAATGCAGGTAAAACATGTTCATCTCTTAAAGGGCAAGTTTCATTTGTATAGAGCGACCGGAACCGAGCCGGTCTAGCCTGCATACATCTCACCCTGAACATCTAGGCGGAGGGAGCTTGAAGTGAATTGTCATGGCCATGTCTCCTGCGGTGGCTAGGGGTGTGAGGGCGTTTCTCTCATGCGTTCCACCTCCTATACGCATTACTGCTTCACAGATGGAGGTGACAGCTTCCTATGCCCTCTGGCCTCTTACCATGGCTGGACATAACACTGAACCCGGGCTGGACATAAGAGGTCACCTTGACTGATCACCTCCACGAGGACACGGCGGTGTTCCGCCAACCTTCGGCTACCCCAACGTTCGATGATTAATTGCCTTGAATAATCAGCTTCAGCTTCGGTTCCGGCCAGAAATCGACCTTCGGTCTACTAGACTCAATTATGTTGGCGTCCTCATTTATCAAGTTACTCTGTTTATTATCTCCGTTATTTCAGTTGTAATGCTGGTTACACAGGTGAAAGATGTGGTACTTCAGTCTGTGAAAACTACTGTTTACACGGATATTGTAATGTCAGTACTGAGGGACAACCTCAATGCAGGTAAAACATGTTCATCTCATTAGGTGCTAGTTTTATTTGTATAAAGCGACTGAAGCCGAACTGGGTGTGCTGCCACAACTAAGCACAAAATTTAATGGCTTGCTCGTTTATCAAGTTAGTCAGATTAATATCTTCGTTATTTCAGATGTGATGCTGGTTACACGGGTGAGAGATGTGATACTTCAGTCTGTGAGAACTACTGTTTACAAGGAGGTTGTGATGTCAGTGCTGATGGACAACCTAAATGCAGGTAAAACATGTTCATCTCATTAGGGGCTAGTTTAATTTGTAAGTATAAAGTAACCGGATCCGAACTGCCGGTCTAGTCTGTACACGTCTCACCCTGAAAATCTAGGTGATACTCTGTTTAATATCTTCGTTATTATTCATTATTTTTATCGTAAGTAATTGTTATTTAATGTTTATTTAAATCGATTGTATTGTATTAGTGGTGTCGTATTTTTTTTTAATTATCTAATATATAATATATTTAATATTGATAAGAAATAAATTACTTATGAATTATTTCAGATGTAATGTTGGTTACACGGGTGAAAGATGTGATACTTCAGTTTGTGAGAACTACTGCTTACATGGCGATTGTAATGTCATTGCTGAGGGACAGCCTAAATGCAGGTAAAACATGGTAATCTCATAAAGGACAAGTTTCATTTGTATAGAGCGACTGAAGAAGAACTGAGCGTGCCATTCGTTCACACCTTCGGCTTTGGCTTAAATGGGCCGAAGGTTTCTAGCAAGTGTTGAAATTGAACGAACTGTTGCGAAAACCCGAGATTGTGATGGAAGAATCAACGGGCGAGGTCAGGGGTCAAACTCCGTTGCGCCGGCCAGTCACCATCGCCAGAAAATCGCCACATCAAAAACAAAATAAGCAATGTTTGTGTTTTTGTTGTTGTTGTTTGTTTTGTAAGGGCGCGTTCCCACTAAGTCGTAACGACTAATTTATCGTTCGACGACTGTCGTCTCTACCTGTTCCCATTTAACGATTCCCATTATAACATATAAGCCACGACACTTAAAACTACACGATTATCTGTCGTCACGACACGGTGGGAACGCGCCCTTAGGATTATTCAATCTTCTGCTACTCCTTACGTTCGATGATTAATTGAACTCAAATAATCAAATTTAGCTTTGGTTTCCGCCAGATATCGACCTTCGGTCGGATACTATAATACTCAAAGCGGATCTTTGTGTCTCTGAATTTGCTGCAAGACCCTGCGCAGTAGCTATTTTGTGTCAATGTTTAAGGTGAAGATAGCATGCTGTCTATTTTATTCGCTTACGTTTGTCGCATCGTCCTATCTCGCTTACTCTATGCAGTATACTCGATGACAAACTGTTTCTTGCGCAATGGTTGGCAGAGCCAACTTCAGAGACACAAAGATCCGCTGTGACTATTATACTCAATTATTTTTGGCGTCCTCGTTTATCAAGTTATTCTATTTAATATCTTCGTTATTTCAGTTGTAATGCTGGTTACATGGGTGAGAGATGTGATAATTCAGTCTGTGAGAACTACTGTTTACATGGAGACTGTAATGTGAGTGCTGAGGGACAACCTAAATGCAGGTAAAACAGGTTCATCTCATTAGGTTGCTAGTTTTATCTGTATAAAGCGACTGAAGCCGAACTGAGTGTGCTCCCACAACTAAGCACAAAATTGTATGGCTTCCTCGTTTACCAAGTTAGTCAGTTTAATTTCTTCGATATTTCAGTTGTAATGCTGGTTACACGGGTGAGAGATGTGATACTTCAGTCTGTGAGAACTACTGTTTACAAGGAGATTGTAATGTCAGTGCTGATGGTCAACCTAAATGCAGGTAAAACATGGTAATCTCATAAAGGACAAGTTTCATTCGTATTAAGCCATCGAAACCGAACTGCCGGTCTAGTCTGCACACATCTCACCATGAATATATAGATGAAGCGAGCTTGTAATGAACTGTCATTTCACCTTTTTTGGAAAGTTTGACAGCAGTTCACTCCACCTAAGTTTTAATAGTGATTTTTACTGAATTGCACTACTGGACGTGTCCTTCATTTGCCTGTTACAACTCGGCAGATAATATTATAATCTGACTGAACCTTTGGCTTCTGTTTCGGCCTTTTTCTCTAAATGGTCCAAAGGTTTCTAGCAAGTGCCGAAACTGAACAAACTGTTACACTACTCAATTATTTTGGCGTCCTCGTTTATCAAGTTACTCAGCTGTTTAATATCTTCCTTATTTCAGATGTAATGCTGGTTACACGGGTGAGAGATGTGATTCAGCAGTCTGTGAGAACTACTGTTTACAAGGAGATTGTAATGTCAGTGCCGAAGGACAACCTAAATGCAGGTAGGTATAGGGCCCGGTATGTAAGTTAGCAAGGTTTTAGCATAGTGGGGGCACAAAGTACGAAAGCGGCGGCGCGCCGCAGACAGAGGGGCCACTCTCACTTTGACATTTCGGTTTTACAGGGAATATTGGGCAATATTGGACCGAGCTCAGTCGCGGCTGTCATGATTGCTTTGTGCATGCGTTTGTTACGTCATTCATACATTAAGTACTGTAACGAGGTTGGTTGCATTGGATGGGTTACCTTTATTATTTGTTACAGACCGAATTTACTTTTTTATTTTTAATTCTTTCTTTCAATTATTTTTAAGTTATAAAGGTCATTAATCTTTCAAGATGACAAATTAGAAATTCATTATCTAGGATTATAATAAACTAGCTGACCCAGCAAACTTTGTTTTGCCATAAAAAGACCAAACATTTATCTACCCTACCTACCCGACCCTACACTACCCTACCCTACCCGACCCTACACTACCCTACCCTACCCTACACTACCCTACCCTACCCTACCCTACACTACCCTACCCGACCCTACACTACCCTACCCTACCCTACCCTACCCTACCCTACACTACCCTACCCTACTCTACCCTACCCTACCCTACACTACCCTACCCTACCCTACCCTAACCTACCCGACCCTACACTACCCTACGCTACCCTACACTACCCTACCCTACACTACCCTACCCGACCCTACACTACCCTACACTACCCTACACTACCCTACACTACCCTACCCTACACTACCCTACCCTACACTACACTACCCTACACTACCCTACACTACCCTACCCTACCCTACCCTACCCTACCCTATGTCCTTCTCCTGGTTCTAAGCTACCTCCCTGCCAATTTTCAGCTAAATCGATTCAGCCGTTCTTGAGTTATAAGTGAAGTAACTAACACGACTTTCTTTTATATATATAGATTATTTTAAGCCCATAGATGAAATTGGGAACTTGTCATAATAATAAGGTTCAAGTCATACAGCTTACAAATATGTTTCCTCCGACTGCACAGCATAATTTTCTTCTTGTTTAAGATCATCTTTGGTTTTTTGATTTTATTAGGTACCTGTTTTTTCACATTTATATTTTTGTCGAGCTTGGTGCTTTTTACAGTATATTTTTTTAAGTGGGATCATTATTACACTATTATTATACTACATCTTTTTACTCTCCAATATTCATCGTATGTGGCGTAATATTAAATGTTTCGTGATATTAAATGGATGTTTGATGCCTTGTCTACCCTCTAAGGCATGTAAGCATGATATGATGTATGTTTAGACGAATCTATGTTTTTATGTTTGTAACTTGGGTAACCTACTCTTTTTTTAATTCGGAATCAATATAGTAGCAACCCTAGTGAATCTGTCAAGTTTAGCTGTCAATTTTCTCAACGGCGGGAGTGGCCCTTCTGTATACTTACTATTTTGTGGTGGGGGTAAGATCGCGCATAATTAGCGAACTGACCAACAACCATGTAGAGCGAACGGAACGAGGACGCGACGCGATTGGTCAGTCGAGCCTTGGCTCAATTGACCAACTGACGCGCCCCGCTTCACTACCAAAGATAACTATTTCTAACGACTTTTGCCAACTTACGTGCCGGGTATTATAATACATGTTCATATCATTATGGGCTAGTTTTATTTGTAAGGAGCGGCTGAAGCCGAACTGAGCGTACTCCTCGCTATCCTGTCACAAATAGTCACCTAATATGTTGGCGTCCTCGTTTATCAAGTTATCTTCGTTATTTCAGATGTAATGCTGGTTATTCTGGGGTGAGATGCGATGTTAACGCATTGTGCGCGTGCTATAAGCATTGTCTCAACAACGGTAACTGTTCCCTTAATGAGGAGGATGACCCGGTATGCCAATGCACTGGTCAATATGAGGGTGAAAGATGCGATGTCCCCATCCTAAAAGCAGGTGAAATTCTTTTAAATCTGTCTCGTACTACGGATGGCATTTTTTCTAATAATAATAACTGGATTGAGTGGAGATTCGCAAGAGCAAACGTGCTCGGAGGAAGGAAGTTAACCCAGTAAGATGTTGGAAGGGATCTTGACCGTATTACTGGGATTGTCTTGATCGCCGTGGTATATCTCAAGCACCTTCGGATGTGTTGTCCCCTTGGCGCTACGTCACTAAAGTGCTAGCGACCCTTTATAGAGGCCCATTTATTGAGTGTGCAAGTCACCTCCTGCTATTTTATAACTGTGTAGTTCAACAATGGTCGGGCAGGGGCCGGTAGTCGTCCTATAGTTTTGGGCAATTGATCCACTAAACCTACCAAATCCATAGCCCAATACATTTTTCTCCAATATTTGCAATAAACCTGCACCAACCGGGGATTGTCCTTGGGTGCAGTTTCGTAGTGCATTCAGGGATAATCGTCGGTTGGTGTCACATTTCCTGATACATGCCTAACGGGGCCTCTACGAGTTGGCTTCGGCCCCTCGCACGCCTTTCAAAGGATCGGGACCCTAAGGTGCTGATAAAGAAAAAAAATAATTAATAATAATAATAAAAAAATAGTTAGATATTATAATAAACATACTAAAAGTTCAAGAATCCAAAAAATGAGAGTCAGTTGCCGATCCCGCAATGGATCACAGCGGAAGAGAGAATACAATAGGGCTGCCAAGTCCTGCAAGAAGGTGATGCAAAGATCTTGGTTTGACCACATACGCCGTATTGGGACCAAACTTGCTTCTTACCCAGCGGGTATTAAAGCGTTTTGGTCCCTGGCTTAGTCGGTTGAATCAAACTTCTGCCATCCTTCACTACCACCACTGCTGAAGCCCGACTGGTCACTGGCCCACTACGCTAAGGAGAAAGCAATCTTGTCTGCCTCTCTTTTTGCGGAATCTTCACGTCTGGATTCTGGTAACGCGCGGCCGCCTCCTTCTCCTGATGGATGCGAGACGAGTATGTCGGACATTCGCATCCATCTAAAGGACGTTCGTAGGGTGCTGCGCAACCTTGACGTAAAAAAACCAATGGCCCTGACGGGATTCCGGCAAATGTTCTCAGAACCTGTGCGCCTAAACTGTCTCCGATCCTGACACGCCTCTTTCGCCTTTCGTATGAGAGGGGAAAAGTGCCAAATGCTTGGAAGCAAGCTAACATTCAGCCTGTGCCCAAGAAGGGTAGTAGGGCTGACCCGGCCAACTACAGACCCATATCAATAACGTTTATCCTCTGCAAGAGTATGGAACGAGTGCTCAACTCCAAGCTCCTGGCACCCCTAGAAGCTAACGACTTACTCAGTGACCGCCATTATGGCTTCTGCCCAAGATCGGAGTCAGGCCATCGAGAAGCACGGGGAAGCGCTTGCCGTCTCCCTCGACATCTTAAAGGCTTTTGACAGGGACTGGCATGAAAGCCTTATAGGTAAGCTTCCTTCATTCGGTCTGCCCAGTAATCTGTGCGATTGCATTGCAGACTGCCTGAGGGACCGATCCATTCGGGAGGTTATTGATGACCGCTCGTATGACCAACTGGGTATTAATGCCGGGGTCCCTCAGGGGTCGGTACTCTCAGCAACGTTAGCATAAATTATCTGCTAAAACATAAAAGTACCGCTTTGGGTATGCGGACGACAGCACTGTTGCTGAGAGATACGTGTCCGATGCGCGCGCTACTGGATCTCAGATCCGGTCTCTCCGGGAGGACATGGTTAAGCGCTTGATTCTGTCCTTGAAGGCAGTCTCCGAATGGGGCGATTCGAATCTGGTCAGGTTCAATGCTGCTAAGACTCAGGCGTGTCTTTTTTCCGCTAAAAGGAGTAAATTCCATCCGGCTCTTCTTTTCAAGATTTTAACATTGCAGTCTCACTTTAACCTGTGCTTTAACCGACTTCTTAAAAAGAAGGAGGTTATCAATTCAACTGTATTTTTTTTGTGTGTGTCACCTCAAAACTTTTTACTAGGTGAACCGATTTTGATGATTCTTTTTTTTGTTTTCGATTTCAGAAAGATTTCACTGGCTCCCTATGATGGATGGCAAATTGCCTCCAGGTGCAATTATTGGTGGGTTTGAAAACGAACCTACTTACGTAGCCAGAGCTTACCACGACGGGTCTCTGTGTCCTGGGAAGTATATAAAGGAAACTGATATGGCTTACTTCCCTTGGTTCGGCATAGAATTCATCGGAAAACATTTTGAGGTAATTGACCTTTCTGAGTATTTTTGTTTTTCTTTAACGAAAACCTTTTTAACTTCTCAAAAAGGTATATTTATGTATATTTTTATGTTCGGTCATAACTCCGTCATATTTATACGGATTTGCTAAATTCTTGTTTTGTTTGAAAGGGTCATTGTTGTTTAATTTTATTTTTTAAATTTTTATCTCCAACGTCAGCCCGACGCATAGAGTTTTTATTCTTTGAGAAAAGTTTTACAAATTAGTTATGTACAGATTATCATTCATGTAAAAGGTAAAATAAAACTAATACTTCATTTTAGGCGTTTTTAATTACTCTAGATTTAGATTTTGATCAATAAATTAATTTTAAATATTCACCAAATATCTTTGGCAGAACAAATAACAAACATTCATTCTCGAGGTCATCCCACTGTCTTCAAATTAGAATCTGATGATGGGATCCCATGGAGATCGAGAGAACTTCTATAATATTATAGACAGACAAATAGCGGTCTTGGTATTTTCGAAACATGGCAAGCATTTGCACTCGAAGTATCACTTGGTGAAGTCAAACTAACGAAGAAGACCACAGATGGCCATTAGAACTCCTTAATAAGTATATCATGGGTATAAGATATCTTCAATAGTTAAGCGACTATGATGAAGCATATACATATAAATAAATGGTACCATCGAACTGATCTGATGATGAAGCCGTGAGGTAGGCACTGGAACTCGGTAATAAAACAATGTGTTCTAGTCGTGTTTGGGCTAATAGGAATTGAAATGAGATGTATTCTGTCTGTAAATGATTTGCATAGTAATATGAGGTACCAACACAAGAAAGAGTAAAATAAAAAAAACATTTTAACAAATAATTAATCAGACTTCTAAAGCAAAACACTACAAAGCTAAAGATAGAAGTCGGTTCCGAAGTCGGTGTCGAAAAACGTAGAACTACAGGTACCAAAGCTTTTTTCCATGTTGAGAGGATGAATGAAAGGCGACTAACGAAAGGTATTTACAAGGCAGACGTGAATGGAAACGCCGTGAGGTTATAGGTGACGTTCTTCAGAAACGCCAAGTGCAGTACCTGTAACCGGCGTGTGTGTATGACTAGATGTATGAATGTGTCTGAAGCAAAATATGTATGTAAGGATCGTAGCAGGTGGCGTTTTGAAGTTTCTGCCTACCCCCATGGGAAAAAGGCATGAGTTTATGTATGTATGTATGTTGTAGTGTTTTGGTTTAGAAATCGGTTTAATTTTTGTGTTAAAAAGTTTTTTATTATGATCATGTTTTTAGCGTCCTTCTGTTTGCATGTTTTGGACCATTTATTATTAAATGTATCTACCAGTTTTAAAAAAGTTTATTTTTTTCGAAAACGATAATTAATGTTTTAATTTTGTTTTCAGATATTATGTGGGGTTGAAGCTGTATGGGTTAAAACAGATTACGACAATATACCTAAAAATGCATTTATCGGTGGACGCACAGGTGGACCTAGAGAAGTTGATGGTGAACCTCTGTATATATGCAGAAATAAGATTAAAGACAGTCTTGTTTGTGGGAAAGCCCATGCTCGTACCAAGAAGTGCTATTTGCCATATTATGGCAAGGAGATAGAAACAACTTCGTATGAAATATTAGTCGAAGTGTAGGTAGGCGAAATACAACTATACTTCATAAAAGATAGCTTGATCGCTGCGACAGTTGTCAGTATCAATACAATAACAATAGCGCTAGACAGGCTCAATACCGTAACTACTAACTAACGTATACGTCAGTTTGACATATGTCGCACAGATCAAGCTATCTTTTAAGAAGAATAGATCTAGGACAGTACTATTGCGGCAAAGTATACTCTGTATAATACATAATAAAGGAAGAAAGAAGAAAAAAGAAAAATATTTATTTGTGACCCGCACAGGAGACACGAGAAAATAAGCATACACTTAAACAATAATAAAATAAAAAACCCTGTGCGAGACCAAAAAGGCTCCTATCTCAGCATGTGCAGCGATATCCAAAAAAGGTAATAACGCTGCGCTGATATTCTGATAGGGCCTATACTGTTGATGCCACGGACACACTTACGGAAACAGGACTTATAAAATAAAATAAAATAGAAGAATATATAAATAACAAACAAAATAGAATAAAACACTGAAGGTGGGTCAAAGTAAGTGTAAGTATAATACAAATATATAAACGCGATGCTCAATGATCATTTGTCGAAACCATAGACAAACGACAGAGCGCGCGGACCAAATAGTGGTTTATTAAAAATACGGAAAGAATCTATGGTCGGCTGTCAATACATCATTCATCATCATTTCAGCCGAAAGACGTCCACTGCTGGACATAGGCCTCCCCCAAGCGTCGCCACATTGACCGATCCCGTGCGTCTCGCATCCAGCGCCTTCCCGCAACCTTAACCAGGTCACCGGTCCACCTAGTGGGAGGCCTTCCAACGTATCGTCTTCCGGTTCGCGGTCGCCATTCCAGAACTTTTCGGCCCCATCGGCCATCCGTTCTGCGAGCAATGTGCCCTGCCCATACTACCATAATACATTACCAATATATTGGAGGGAAATATACAATAGATAAATTAAGAAGTAGTTTAAAACGCCTTTTGTTAGAGAAAGTCTATTACAGCACTGACAAATATTTGACTGATAAATAAATTTGAGTTGTGTGAAATATCCAGATTTTATTCCTAATTACTTTTGACATCTTCTACTTTATAAAAATAAGTCGTGTTTCTTCCTGACGCTATAACTCCAGAACGCACGAACCGATTTCCACGGTTTTGCATTCGTTGGAAAGGTCTCGGGCTCCGTGAGGTTTATAGGTAGGGTAGGGTAGGGTAGGGCAGGGTAGTGTAGGGTAGTGTAGGGTAGGGTAGGGTAGGGTAGGGTAGGGTAGTGTAGTGTAGGGTAGGGTAGGGTAGGGTAGGGTAGGGTAGGGTAGGGTAGGGTAGGGTAGTGTAGGGTAGGGTAGGGTAGGGTAGATAAATGTTTGGTCTTTTTATGGCAAAACAAAGTTTTCCGGGTCAGCTAGTTTTGTATACATTTCTTTTATGAGTTAGTTTGTTACTTTCGTTTTTCTATGCTGTAGTATATTTTAATTTTTAAGTTCTAATTTGGATTATTGATTATTATGTATAATGGATAAGTTTGTAATTTTTTGATGTTTACTTGTTATATTTGTACACCGACGTAAAACATGACAGTGATAAATTTAATGAAACATCTTGCATGACATGTGTGTGTACAATCTTGCATGCCATGTTTTGGACAAATAAATGATCTTATCTTATCTGACCTGTTTACTTACCTAACAGCGATTGAAATCGGTTGTCGTTGAATCGCAAACCTTGATGTAATTCTGGATTTTTAGTAGGCAGATAGGGTACATCTAGTAGATATTAATCCAAATTTGCAACTTTGAAAAACGTGTCCTCGCGGCGCACCATACGAAAGACTGCTATATTTTTGGACGTTTTAATTTTTTGCTCATATGCGATGCTGCTACGCGTTTTTCGACACACAAAAGTCCGTACTTTCATAAAGTTTATTAAATTTTCAACTACTTATTTAAGCCCAACCGTAGCCCTAAAAACCAGGTCAGATTTAGATTTGTGACTATAAATAACTCGAGCCATTTCGACTCCAAATCGAAGTAATTATTTTTGAATCGATACAATTTTATTGAGGAGGTACACATTTTGTTTATGTATAAAATCAATATATTGTAAAACAAGTAACACTGTGGCTTCTGAATATTAAAACTGCAAGAGTAGATATGGTATATTTTTTTTTCTTAAATGAATAAACGATTAATTTTCGTAAATTTAACTAAACTGATTGTTTAATTCTTGTCGTTTTATTCACTTGGCAACTTTTATGAGGTTTATTTATTATGGCTGTTCCTTGCAGCTTCGCTACCTTCAACTGGCTACCTACCTACCCATCTACCCGTCTACCCTAACTGCCTACCCATCTACCCTACCTACATGATTGTTGCGTAACTTAAACCGTTTAAGCAGCGCAAGCAACGGAAGCTCCCAAAAAACCCTTTATTTTGATACCCCACACGATGGGTTCGGAACAAAAAAAAAATTGGAGTTCCACAATATGGAGCCGTAATTTTTCTATTTACCAATTTTAATGTAGCCAGTGATACTCGCAAGGTTAAGACGAATCGATTGACGTACGAAACATGAAAGTCGGCCAACGCGTTTGGTCTCGGGAACGCCACATAGGAATAAACATACATAGACTGATAAACACATTACCCTCCTTCGGCAGTCGAGTAAAAAGACTGTTCAAACTAATTAAGACGGTACCCTGACCAAAAAATCGGCATGCGATATGAGCATTCCTATTGGTCTAGCGGCACTGGTGGCGCATGAATTACAGTATTGAATACGCCCAGATTTTAGAATAAAATCTTTATAAAATCGAATTTTGGTCTTTTGAAAAAAAAAAATCTACAAAAATGTTCGTTATTAAATTGTCTATCCATTAGTGTTAGTACAAAAAATAATTAATGAATACTTTACGAGGAGATGCATAATATCGATAATTATTTCTCATTTTTATGTTTTTTTGGAAGGAGATTAGTGAAATATATACCTACAATATTTAAAAAAAAAAACTAAATCTACCATTTTAGAATCAATATTATGTAGAAATTTAATGTATTTTTATTAATTGATATTTCTTTTTAAATAACGAGTAGATAGCTACTAAAAACAACACAAAAAACCGCTTGCGTGGCGTTTTGCTCGGGGTACCGCATTAATAACAGATTTAAACGGTCATAAAACAACTTGTTTTATGACCGTTTAAATCTGTTATTAAAAACCTTCAGGGCCTGCAGTCTTGACATAGATAGCGATTGCTTTACGAAAAATATCGGTCGCTACGTCCTGACGATCCGAACATATTTTTTTTTGGTAGTCTCTACGACAAAGTAAGTAAGCGGCGGTGCGTCGCAGACAGACAGTCCACTACGAACAAAGCGACATTAATGGATAAACTCAAAAACCACTACACAGATTTTGTAAATTCCTTCACCATTATAAAGTTAGATTATTCCTGAGTAACATAGACTTATTTTTAATCGCGAAGACGGGTCCTGTGCGCCACGGAAGCGAAGCCGCGGGGAACAGATAGTAAGTTTTATAGCTCAAAAACAATCAAGATTATAAGTTAAACATTCAATATCTAAGAAAACAATAACTTAGGAATATATTATAGTATATAATTAATATTCTGTTATCTGCTACGTTCAAACTACCGAGTACATAATATCTCCAATCATTTGATGACTCAGTAATCTCACCGACACGTTTAGTTACAAATTGCTTGAAAGTTCGAGCATTGCTTAGGATCCAAATCAAAACGGTTGTTGAATCCGACCAAAAGTGTGTATCGTCAACTTGAACGCCGTGACCGATAATGACTGAAATAGCAAAACGAGCAGCAATCAGAGCTGCTTGCAGCTCTAAACGTGGTATAGATGTGGGCTTTAGAGGGGAGCCGCTTGCTCACTTACATCAGCAAGTACATGGAGCTGCCTGTCACTAAATATTTTACCTTTAAAATCGCATCTATGCCATCTCGGTATTTTGATTTTCGAAATATTGGCTAGCTGCCGCGACCAAAATAGCCATTTCTGGACAGTGTCTGTTTGCAACTCGGTATCCCAGTCATTCCCTGTTCGCCATGTTTGTTGAAATAATGTAAGTCTTGTCCTTGAATTACAAAAGGTGTTAGGAGACCATACAAGAGAGAATCATAAAAGCACATTAAATACGATAGAACTTTGCATTAAGTCAATTTATCGTTGCTATTGTTTTGAGACCTATACTCCCCTCTGCAGCAGAAGGACAGATAAGCAAAATCCCGGAATAGCAAAATCCCAGATTAGCAGAAGGACAGATTTGCATAAAGGCAGATAATGTACTGTCGCCGTCAAAAAAGTTACAAATCCTAGTAACCTTATTATCAATTTGTGATCTGTTTGCTTTATCATGGAGTACTGCCAAATACCAACTTAATGCACTTTAGTCGATTGACAGACGGGCCAAGAGCTTATCGGCAACGATGCGCTGGTCGACTCAAAGCTCCAGAGCCTTGAACACTGACGACGAGTTGCCAGCCTGTCGGTTTTCTATCGGTAACATTTCGGGGAGTGTGCGATGGAACTGCGCAATTTGATTCTGCCTAGCCCTTTCCGTCATTAGACAACAAGACGTACGGTAATGCGCCATCGGTACCTGTTGGATATTCCACCCATAGGCACAAAGTGTTTTGAAAATACTTTCATTGTGCTAACAGCTAAGGAGTGGAATTCCCTGCCGGCGTCTTTGTTTACTGATAGCTACAACCTATAGGGGTGTTCAAGTGAAGAGTGAATAGGTTACTTCTAGGCAAGCGTATCACCTTCGACCACATCATCACTTAACATCAGGCGAGATAGTGGTAAAACGCGAGCTTAAAACGAATAAAAAAAAAAACAATTGTAACTATTCAATTTAATTTTTGTTTTCTGTGTGGGTCTGTACTTATGCCTTTATGCAAATCTGTCCTTCTGCTAATCTGGGATTTTGCTATTCCGGGATTTTGCTTATCTGTCCTTCTGCTACAGAGGGCTATACTCCACTGAGGATGCCAAATCAGACCAAACGTTCGAACCACGTCTTAGGGTCCAACGTGAATATTTTTGGGAGTTGCATCATTTGCAGGGATAGCTCAGGGAGCTCAAATGATATGCAGAAATTACTTTGATATGTTATATTGAATCAAAAACGTGCCTTAAAGCAGGCGGCTTGTACAGAAGTGACAAGCAAATCTTAACAAAAACCATCTTCAATTATTTTCCTAAAGTTCTCATTTCAATCACCTTTCAAAACTAAATAGTTATCTGTTGCCAGCCTTGTCAATAGGCAAGGAAGTTGCCTCTAAATAGGTGAGGAGTCCTCACAATATCATGATTTGAAAAATTAAGAGATTTGCTCGCTCACTTCAGCTCCCGTCATCCCCTTCGAACCTAACCTATCTTTGTCGGGGTTCGTTCGCTCTTGGACTAATTAGTTGAAAACACGAATACACCCGAAATCCCGCGCTGCGCAGCGATGTCGCCTCCGATGGTTGTTCAGCTATTTTCAAAAGAATAATATGCTAAAATAGAAAAACAAGAAGCCCAAATACAATTAAAGTATGTAACAATATTATTACCGCAGCTCACAAAAACCTCCTTAATTATTTATTACTCAAACCGGATAAATAGTTACTTACTTAGTATATTATTCGCCCATTCAGTAGATATATTTTTCACCCGGTCATTAATTTCCCAAAAAAATATTAAACAAGCTGTCGGTTTTACCCGACTGCCGAAGGAGGGTAATGTGTTTAACAGTCTATGTATGTATGTAAGTATGCATGTATGTATGTATGTTTCTTCCTATATGGCGTTCCAGAGACCAAACGCGTTGTCCGATTTTGATGATTCATACGTCAATCGATTCGTCATAACCCTGCGAGTGTCATAGGCTACATTAAAATTGGACAATAGAAAAATGGCGGATTTTGGGTGCCAAATTGTAAGGCCCCAATTTTTTTTTCTTCCAAACCCATCGTGTGGGGTATCAAAATAAAGAATTTTAAGAGGTGATTTCAAAAAGATATAACACTTATATGTTTAAATGTATCTAATTCGAAAAAAAACTAACTAAAAAGTTATAAATAAAAAAACTTAATTCAAAAAATCAAAAAACCCGACTGCTTCAAAAGCGAACTAAAAAGTCGTAAACAAGGCAAAAATCATGCTGTGCAGGCGGAGGATACACCAGATTTTGGTCAGCCAGCCCGTAAATATGTATCCTCCGACTGCACAGCATGATTTTTGCCTTGTTTACGACTTATTAGTTCGCTTTTGCAGCAGTCGGATTTTTTTATTTTTTTTATTAAGTTTTTTTATTAATAAAGTTGAAGGCAGAGGTTTGCAGTGTCCGCAGATGATACGTGACGTTGCGAGGTACAGAAAAAAAAGTAAGAGAGTTAGTGATGGGCTGACCATCCTGTCAATACTTAAATAATGATGGGAACGGTGTTACTATATGAAGTATGCTTACGAGTTTCAACACTTCCCCTCATACTTTATATAAGTAGGTACAATGTAAAGATTAAAAGAGGCGACAGCACAAAACAATAAATAATCAAATTTATATACGACCAACTTCTATTAACAAGGCTCTACACTACTCTACTCACATTTACAACACATTATTTCAAAGCTTTAAGACATAAAGCATGTATAAAACTCCAATGTTTAGGTCCAGACAATGGCTTAGTAAGTACATCTGCCAACATGTATTCTGACGGTAAGTATTTAGTTACAATTTTATAATTCCTTATTACATATTTAATAAAAAAAAAAGTTAAATCAAAAAATCATAAAACCCGACTGCTTCAAAAGCGAACTAAAAAGACGTAAATAAGGAGAAAATCAGGCGGAGGATACATATTCGCGGGCTGGCTGATCAAATTCTGGTGTATCCTCCGCCTGCACATTATGATTTTCTCTTTGTTTACGTCTTTTTAGTTCGCTTTTGAAGCAGTCGGGTTTTTTGATTTAACTTTATTTATTTATTTATAACTTTTTAGTTAGTTTTTTACGTTTAAACATATAAGTATTATATACTTTTGAAATCACCTCTTAAAACCCTTTATTTTGATACCCCACACGATGGGTTTGGAAGAAAAAAATTGGGCCAAAATCCGCCATTTTTCTATTATCCAATTTTAATGTAGCCAGTGACACTCGCAGGGTTAAGACGAATCGATTGATGTACGAATCATCAAAATCGGCCAACGCGTTTGGTATCTGGAACGCCATATAGGAACAAACATACATACATAGACTGATAAACACATTACCCTCCTTCGGCAGTCGGGTAATAAAATGGTAACGCTGGTCTATGAGTTTAGTCTTTTTGTGAAAATACTATATGGTTTCTTATAACTTTAAGGCACTCTGACTATTATATAGACATGACATAAACTATATTCATTAAAAATTCTCACAAAACACATTTCCTTACAAGCATCGCCTAAAGCCAAATAATCAGCTTCAGTACTGGAGAGAGCAACACATCTTTGCTTGCGTGACTCCCAGTTTACAATAGAGTCTCCCACTTTTACAATGTAGCCACTATAAGACTGACTCAATGCAAAAGAAATATCTGGTCTGGTACCTACTAACCGACAGATACATTAAACAACCTATCAACTCTCTATTTGGATATGTATTTTCTGACAAAGAATTACCATCATTCGTTTTCCAAATTTAGTTTTAAGAGCCAAAGGGTTGTTTACACTTTTACAATTTTCCATTCCGAATCTAACAAGCAACCTCCTCACATAGTCAGACGGCTCAAGAAATAGTAATTATGTTTCTATTTCTGTCCCGATGAACTGTTGAACTTACATAAATGTTGTCTCTCCTTTAAGGACGCTGTTACATTTTCGACGATCTCAAATTTAGGTATCTAGTCGCACACAGCAACATTACGCGTACGCACACATTGAAACTACTGAGCGCTCGATTTTATACATCACGGAAACAATCTTGGTCCTTGATATTATTTTTGAATTTTATTGTTTTTATTAAGTTGATTCAGGAAGGTTAGTTGGCACTTTGAAAATGCATTTGATAACTGTTACAAACCGTCGTCGTAAAAAGTAGGTTATTATTTTCAACCGACTTCAAAAAAAGAAGATGCTCTATCTATTCGGCCAAACTACTTATCCGATACATAACGGGTTTTCATCGATAAATGTATGTGGTGGTATTTTCAGGGAAGGTTTTATTGTATAATATATTAGGATCTGTTAAAGATCTTCGGAGATAGACAATGGAACTCCTTAATAACAAACAGCAAATGACCTGTTATTACTGTGATCGTATGTTTATGTTTTGTTTTAACCATACTATAATAAATCATCACGCTTGTACGGTTTTAGGGGGTAAACAGATGTATTTAGTATACCCAATATGGGGTACCTACAAAAATTTAAAAGAGAAAAATAATAGCTTTCCTGTGACGAAAAACAATAGGTACCGACACCGACTTCCGAAAAGAATTTTATTTTTCACTTTGTTGTAGTAAGTAGGTATTTTAAGAAACCGGCCAAGTGCGAGTCGGACTCGCGCACGAAGGGTTCCGTACTTGGTAAATTGCTGTTAACGATTTATGACGTATTAAAAGTCGTTCAAACCAATTTTCGTTAGAAGTTTACATGGTGAACAAGTCTAGGGCTCCGTTAGGCGAGAAATAATACTGCTTGTGTACTACTAGTACTTATTAGGCGTTTATTCCATGAAAATGATTCACACCAAAAAACACAGTAGCTAATCGCTGCTACCCCGTCTGGGGAGCGGCGAGCGGAACTTAGGCATGGCCTTTCCTCCGCGGTTTCATTGTGTGCCCGTTACAACGGGCACAATTCAATTTTATTTGCCTTTCTTGGCGTTTGGCAGGTGGCAGGCGTGTAAACACTGCCTGTCAGAGGTGTGGTTGCATTGTGTACAGTGGGAGCGCCGCGACGCTGTGTTACAGCGCCGGTTTTTCACGGCACCTAGGCGACACATTCCTGCACGGTGAGACTAGTGGCTAACCACTAGAGGCCACACAAGAAATAGTCAGCGACTAGATGCCGACTATGTTGGCGCGCCCAGCTGTGGATGTAAGGTCCCCGCCTGACACGCTTCCAGAGCTAGCCGGTTACGTCCCAGGCTAAGGGACCGTTTATGTATGTTTGAACGGTATTGTATTGTGTAACACCGTTCATGTATGTAACGAAGCACGCACCGCGCGCGGCTTATACTTGTTACGTGAGTTTAATCGAATGTGGAGTCATGTTTGTGTGACTTACGGTGTACAGTGCCTATATTAACTTAGAACACTATATACACCGTGTGTATGTAAACAGTAGAGTATTATTGTATGAACGAGGCGCGTGTTGTGATGTGCGGCTCGCTCAAGCGTCAATCCGGTAATGAGGCTGCGGGGGGAGGTGTTGGGGGGAGCATGGGCGGGGCCTATGTGTCGCACAGATCGCGCGGAAAGCGGCGGGAGTCCGGCGGGCGCGCGTGCCATGGCGCTATCTGTTTTATATGCGGATGAGCAGATGCGTCGGCACGCGCGAACATATTGGTTGAGAGACGGGCGCAGAAGCTATCCAGGCTCTCAATCCCCAGATCCCGTGTGATGACATCATTCCTCACGTAGCGAGGGGCATCCGTTATCCGGCGCAGTGTCTGGTTTTGCTGCGCACGGATACGTTTCTTATTGGTCTCGCTAGTGAGGACGTACCACGCAGGAGCGGCGTATGTTATTACTGGGCGTATATAGGTTTTATATACGCCCAGTTTCGTGCGTATCGGGAGTCGGGACGAGAGCACTGGCTTGAGCATTGCGCGCACCACTCTAGCCTTAGCGACGACCTGTTTTACATGACCTCCCATGTTAAGCCTTCGGTCAATGGTAACCCCAAGGTATTTCGCCTGGGGGGTCCACTCGATGTCTACCCCCTGCAGCGTGAGGGGTGGTGGGAGGTGGGCGCATCCGACAAGTAGGGCCTGTGTCTTACCCACGTTCACCGATAACCGCCATTTCGACAGCCAGTCGGGCAGTATGTCCAACACGCGCTGCATCTTGACGGCCGCGTGCCGCGCATTGAGCGAGGTCACACCAAAAAAAATATTTCTTAAGCTACCTTTACTAACGGCGGTAACGAAACCATAGCGAGATCTAACTCGACGCCAACGCCATCTATCGAGCACGCAGGTCAACTTTGGACACTTAATGAAGTAATATTAGATCTCGCCGTGGTTTCGCCACATACAAACTTGAACATACCGCCCACCAAGGACATAATGCAGAATGTCCTTCAAACCGCCCACCATGGCACAGTCTTAAAGTAAATAACAATAATCAATAGAAAATCTTATTTTGCTAGAGTAATTAATAATTAACAGAAACCTTATTTTGCTAGGGTAATTAATAATTAACAGAAACCTTATTTTGCTAGGGTAATTAATAATAGAAAATCTTATTTTGCTAGGGGCAATATCGATAATTTTGATGTAGGTCTTTTAATTAGGGAATTTTTGGTACGGATGGTCACCACCCGGGTAATTTTATCCGGACCAGGGTGTTTGTGCTCTACCTTGCCCAACAACCACTTGCCAGGAGGTAAATCGTCCTCCTTCACTAAAACTACATCGCCTAGTGATGGTTCCGGGTTCTGGTATTCCCATTTATTCCTTTGCAGAAATTGATGTAGGTAATCCTGCGACCATCTGCGCCAAAAGTCCTGCATCATTCGCTGGTGGAGTTGCCATCGCCGTAGAGTATGGATATTCGACGTTTCATAATTGGAGTCTGGTACTACGACGAGTGGTTCCCCAACCAGGAAATGACCAGGAGTCAATACAAAAAGCTCATTTTGATCTTCTACGTGTGACATTGGCCTTGAATTTAGGCACGCCTCAATTTGACTTAACACTGTGGCCATCTCCTCATAAGTCAACGTAGAGTTCCCTATGACTCGCTTAAGATGAAACTTCATGGACTTTATGCCTGCCTCCCAAAGTCCCCCAAAATTGGGCGCGCGAGGAGGAATAAAGTTCCAATGAGTCCCGTTGTTCGCGAGATATTCTGCCAGTTCCGGTTTGAAGTTTGATTTTTCTTCATTGAACAAGCACAATAACTCGCGAGCCGCTCCTACGAAATTTGTGCCGTTGTCACTATACAACTCAGCACATCTGCCTCGTCTTGCAACAAACCTTCTAAAAGCCGCCAAGAAACCTTGAGTGCTTAACTCGCTGACCGCTTCGAGGTGCACCGCTCTTGTCGACATGCACACGAATAAGGCAACATAACCCTTATAAGATTTATTGCCCCTACCCTTTGACACTCTTATATTGATAGGCCCTGCGTAATCTACGCCACTCATGAAAAAGGGCTTGTTTGGGGTCACACGTGAAAAAGGTACTTGTCCCATGAGCTGAGACGTCGCCTTAGTAGAGTACCTAATACAAGTGACACAGCCTCTGTAACACTTTTTAACCAAAGCCTTGACCCCTACAATCCAGTACCTTGACCGCAAGTACGTGATCATAAGTTGCGGACCACCGTGAAAAGTTTTTTGATGCGCTTCGGCAATCAAAAGACCTGTTAGAAATGATTCCTTTGGTATAAGGATCGGATGTTTCTCATTAAAGGTTAAAGAAGACATTTCCAATCTGCCGCCAACTCTTATTATACCGGTTGAATCTAAAAACACGTTTAAGGATCTTAGCTTCTTCTTTTTCTTATCTAAACTTCCCTTTCTTTTCAGTTCTTCCAACTCTTCCGAAAATCCTTCTTCCTGACATCTCCTAACGCAAACTTCTATGGCATCCTCAATTTCTTGTCTGGATAAGACTTTAGTGTCGTACCTGATATTTACCTTTCCTCTAACATTCAACCATCGTCGACAGTAAGCGATCACCCTAACAAGTCTGGAGAACGAGGAAAATCTTTGCCAAAAAGTAACGTCAACGACAGCCGTTTGTACTCTAACTTCTTCGAGGTTAGTCACGAGATGCTTAGGCCCTTTAAAACTAATCAATTCCTGTCTTAAAAAGTCGGGACCTTCAAACCATATGGAAGTTGTTGAAAGCTCTGCAGGAGATATACCTCGCGATGCACAATCCGCTGGATTTTTCTTAGTTGGTACATGAGACCAGTGCTGGGTGTCCAGAGTTAACAAAATTTCTGAGACCCGATTTGCCACGAAGGTTTTCCAGCGGCTCGGATGATTATTTAACCAGGCCAGAACTACCTCACTGTCAGTGAAAGCATGGAACTGATCTTTGGCTATTCCCATAACTTCAGCTACTTCAACAATGAGCTTAGCCAACAGGACAGCCCCACAAAGTTCGAGCCTGGGTATCGACACTTGCTTTATCGGCGCGACCTTCGTTTTAGACGTCAATAAAGAGACGTGGATTTTCCCCTGGTCATCCACTACTCTGAGGTATACGACGGCAGCGTATGCCACCTTTGAGGCATCCGAAAACCCGTATAATTCGCGTTTATTCTTATTACACGTGTGTAACCAACGTGGGATTTTTATCTCAACCAAAGCAGCCAAGTTTCGACGGTAAGTAAGCCATTCACTTAATAAATTATTTGGAACTTCTTGATCCCACCCTATTCCAGCTAGCCATAGTTTTTGTATTAATATTTTCGCTACAATAATGCTTGGCGCTAACCATCCGAGTGGGTCAAATAATCGTGAAATGTCCGAAATAATTTTTCTTTTTGTTGCAGGTTCAACTAGCGGCGTGAGAACGACGGAGTACTGAAAGAAGTCACCACTTGGATTCCAGGTAAGTCCCAAAATCTTGGTTATGTCATCAACCTTAATACTTAAGCCCTCATCCTTGCCACCTCTTTCATTCCAGATCTTATCCAATAATTCTCGGCAATTGCTTCTCCATTTCTGCAATTGAAAACCTCCTTTGGCTAGCACCGTACTTAACTCTGAGTAAATATGGAAAGCACCTTCCATATCTTCAGCTCCTGTCATCACATCGTCCATATAAAAATCGTCCAAGATGATTTTTTCAATACCAGGCCTATCCAAGCACTCGTCATAGGCCAGCTGTTGCAACGCCCTTACCGCCATATATGGTGCTGATGCAGTACCGAAAGTAACGGTAATCAGTTCATACTCCTGGAGCTCCATATGCGGACTATCTCTCCAAAGTATTCTTTGGAATGGCGTATCTTCCCTATTTACTAATACTTGCCGATACATTTTTATTATGTCCGCTACCAAACCTATCTTATGCGATCTCCAGCGCAAAATGGTATGACGGAGTTCAGATTGCAACGTCGGGCCAACCATTAATTCATCGTTAAGTGCCTTGCCCTTGGTTCCCTTACAGGAAGCATCAAAGACGACTCGGACTTTCGTCGTGTCCTTATCCTCCCTGACAACTGCGTGGTGAGGTAAATAAATTGCTGCTTTATTACCCTTATCTTTATCGGCAACCTTGACCATGTGATTTAAATCTAAATATTCTTGCATGACCTTTGTGTAATCTGCCTTTAATTTTGGGTTTTTTCCTAACCTTATCTCTAAACCTTTTAATCTTTTTTCAGCAATGCTCTTGGACTCACCAAGCCTACTGACCGGGTCAGCGTCACGTAGCGGTAACTTCACAATATACCTGCCTTCCTTATTTCTCATAGTGGACGCGGTAAATAATTTCTCGCATTTAATTTCATCCTCTGTGAGCATTCGTTTTGTTTCAGATGTTTCAGCCTCCAGTTCCCAGAACTTTTTCAGCATGCTGTCAGCATCAAAACTTGAATGCATTACATGGATGTGAGAATGTATATTGGATGAATTATCTATCTCACAGACGCCCGATATAATCCACCCAAACGCAGTTTCCTGCGCCAAGAGAGAACCACCCAGATTTCTTTGAATGCCTTCTTGAATGATTTGGCTGTATACCTCAGCACCTAATAAGATATCGATCTTATTAGGCCTGTGATATTCCGGATCAGCCAAATCATCAACTGTCAGATTTACCCATTCTACCCTGGTTACTTTAGTAACTGGGAGAAGGGACGTAACTGACTTCAAGATATAAGCATCAACCTTAACCTGAAACTGGGGCTCTACTCTCGACCTTATATTAATTTTGACCGTGGACTTTGAAGTCACACTTTTGTCACCACCTACACCTACTATAGTGTGTTTGGCCGCAATCTTTTTTAATCCTAAATACTGAGCCATAGCTTCTGTAATAAAGGACCCTTGCGACCCCTGGTCTAATAATGCCCTAACCGGAAGATAAGTCCCGTCTTTCGACTCAGCTTGCACCACAGCTGTAGTTAATAGAACCGTTTTACCACAGTTCCCTGTCGAAAGACAAGACACAAGTGGCTTCCTAGACCCCTCCGCTTGCGCGGAAACCTTATTGCTGTCAGATGCAGCATTTTCCTCAACCGACTTTTTACTTGTCGACGAAGCTCCCTCGTGAACCGTCTCATTTTCTGCGCTAACCGAACCAGAATCACCACTAGGGTGCAATAATGAATGATGGCGGCGTTTACACACCCGGCATCGGACCATGTTTTTGCAAAATTTGGCAGAATGGTTGCTGTTCAAACACACAAAACATAATCTTTTCTCCATTGCAATATCACGTCGTTTGTCGTTAGACTCTTTAGTGAATTTTTTGCAAGCAGTTATCTTATGATCTGCAGCACAATACGCACACGACGCAATTTTGTTCTCTTTCACAATGTGAAAAGATTTGGTACTCTTGCTCTCTACTTTGTTAGATCTCGTATCAAGATTTTCCAGCCCTCTAAAACGCCCAATCAAAAAATCAGAAAATTGCCCAAACGTTGGAAAGTCGTCAGACGTATCTGAGGACACTTTTAGTTCCCATGCTTTTCGGGTATCTTTATCTAATTTCGCGCTCATAAGATGGATAATTAAAATATCCCAAGATGAAATATCTACACCTAGATTTTTTATCGACTCTAAACAATCTGATGTGGTATTAATTAACTTTTTAATTTCAGAGGCAGATTCAGACACCAAACTTTTTTGATTTAGCAGCCGATTCAAAATGCCATTAGCCAAAAACCGCTTATTGTTGTACATACTATCCAATTTTTCCCAAGCAACTTGATAGCTATCAGATGTCACTTTAATGTTTCGCAATAACTGTTCTGCTTCACCAGTTAAATGCCCCCTGAGATAGTAGAACCTTTGAGCATCGTCCAGAGACTTGTTTTCATGCACAAGCCCTAAAACCAAATCTCTGAACGTCTGCCACTCTGTGTATTGCCCGGAAAACGTTGGTATTTTAATTTCTGGCAACTTGAAACGTCTAGCTAAACCTTCACATTGACTATTAGAACTTGAATTTAAGTCTGTCTCTGGTGCTTTTAAATTATACAACATTTCTTTTAAATCAGTCTTAAATTGTACATACAATTCTTCTACCTCATCATAGACACTATTTCTATGATAAGCCGAACTATTTAAATCACTTCGCTTAACTTGACTAATAATTTTAGTATGAGTGCTTGTAAATAAACTCCACTGTTGTTCTAAGTTATCTAGCCTAGTTTCAATATATGGAATAGTTAAACGTTCTTTAGGAGACTTTTTAAAATTAGTCTTAACTTTCAGCATTTTTTCTTTAATATCCTCCTGTAAATCGTTGAACGCTTCCATTTTAAATTATTTACCAAAATTCTGTTATTGACTTAAAAACACAAACATAAACCGTCTCAAAATATCACGATAAAATGTAAACAAAGCCAAACAGAGAAATGACCAGAAGTCTATTTGCCTGTACTTTCAACAAATGTATACAAAGTTAAAACACAAATTGGGCAAAATTTTACAAGTCTTTTTGCAAGTTATTCTGGTAAAAATCGGGCATGGATTCCCCGTCTCACCCAACTATTGCTTAAAACTATTACAAGTCCAAACTAACTAAATTCTTCTAAGTTAAATCTCAACACTATCTTGACTTGAAAGATTCTTGAATTTTTCTAAGTTCCACTAGTCTTTACTTTAAGGTTCAAATTTGCATGTACTTCTCAAATCTTTAAATTTATTTCTTCTAGTAAATAAGAGCGAAAATGTACTCACAATTAATCACTGCACTCACTGTCACTGATTTTCTTCGACGTCACACGCCTGCTACAAGTGGCGCCCTCTGGCGCACCGCAACCTGCCTTTCACCTCCTCCCGAGTTCACCGCTCCTCCGGATGTAGCCACCCGGTTCCTCCACTGCCTTGGCGCCTTTCCAGCCGCCTTGCTGTAGGGATGATCTGGCCAGCGATCCACTGCCAGTAGCGACGAAACGGGTGGTAATCACTACCACCACTAGTGATTACCAAAACACGCCCAGCCAACTCCGTCTCGAAGGACCATGAACAAGTCTAGGGCTCCGTTAGGCGAGAAATAATACTGCTTGTGTACTACTAGTACTTATTAAGCGTTTATTCCATGAAAATGATTCACACCAAAAAAAATATTTCTTAAGCTACCTTTACTAACGGCGGTAACGAAACCATAGCGAGATCTAACTCGACGCCAACGCCATCTATCGAGCACGCAGGTCAACTTTGGACACTTAATGAAGTAATATTAGATCTCGCCGTGGTTTCGCCACATACAAACTTGAACACATGGTAATGTACATAATTATTTTTTTTAGTTTTATCATTCTCTTATTTTAGAAGTTACAGGGGGGGAGGGCCACACATTTTACCACTTTGGAAGTGTCTCTCGCGCAAACTATTCCGTTTAGAAAAAAAAGATATTAGAAACCACAATATCAAAAAAAAAATAAAAAAAATAGTTTCAGTTTCAAGTATGGGTACCCCCATAATTTATTGTTTTTTTTCTATTTTTGTGTAAAAATCTTATTGCGGTTCACAGAATACATCTACTTACCAAGTTTCAACAGCATAGTTCTTATGGTTTCGGAAAAAAGTGGCTGTGACATACGGACGGACAGACAGACAGACAGACAGACATGATGAATATATAAGGGTTTCGTATTTTGCCATTTGGCTACGAAACCCTAAAAACAACGCTACGTGAAATAAGTAGATACCTAAAACGAATTAATTGCCGGTCACAAGGATTAAAAAATGACTTGAACATTTTTCATTATATGGAATATATTAAATATTACTATCACATCATTAGTCACTATTAATGTTCCCACTGCTGAGACACAGGCCTCCTCTCTGTGAGAGGGAATGGGCTGTAACCAACAACGCGGGCCCAGTGCGGGTTGGTGGATGCACATATCTTTGAATATTTGGTTCTAGGACATGCCGGTTTCCTCACGATGTTTTCCTTCACCGTTTTGAGAGCAGTGGTGAAGAAATAATTTAGGCAAAGTAAAGCGCCTGCCTGGGCTCGAACTCACGACCTACAACTTGTAAGCCAAGCTAATGACATACTACCCAAAAACCATGAAAATGACACTTATGACGAAAAGATGTCAAATTTTCGTCGGCGCCAACTTGTATTTTGGTTATGACCCCGTATTCGATATAAGCGTCCCCAAAATCCATAAAAATGACATCTACGACGAAAATTTGTCTAATTTTTGTCGGCACCATCTTGTATTTTGGTTTTGACCCCATATTCGATATAAGCGACCCCAAAAACCATGACAATGACACCCGTGACGAAAACATGTCAAATTTTAGTCGGCGCCATTTTGTATTTTGGTTTTGACCCCATATTCGATATAAGCGACCCTAAAAACCAAGAAAATGACACCCATGTCGAAAAGCGGCCAAATTTTCGTCGGCGCCATTTTGTATTTTGGTTTTGGCCCCGTATTTGTCATACATACATACATACAAACCGGTTAAAATCATAAATTTCCGCCCACTCATCCACTTCTAAACTTCCCCGTCGGCAGCTTAACCTTACCCATCCAAATCCTAACCTTAGTCAGAGCTGTTTAAACCCACCCATCCATTTCTCAACCTTGTCAACAACTGCTTAACACCCAACTATTCAAAACCCGATCTTACCCAAAATAATTTCTAAATCACATTCTATTAATAATAGGAAACTCAAAAATACAGCATACGTCCGATAAAATATCAACTCCTTTCGATCACGACGAGGACGGTACTCACACGCATGCACACTACAATCTTTTTATTACTTTTATCGTACTTATTTCCTGCGAGAAAGCGATACGCCCGTCCTTCCACAAGCGCTTCTGAGCGCGGAATGATGAGCGGCGGGTACAAAATGTATGAAGACGTCGGCAAGTGATTTTATTTTAGCTAATAATTAAAAAATATAATTATTTTGGTGAAAAATAATTAGCTGCACCTGTAAAGGACTATATATACCGCAATTTTTTATAATTTTGAAGATAAAATATGCTGTAAATTTACCTAAACTGGAACCTATTCGGACCCTACTTTTTTAAATTTTTTGCGATTATTGTGATGGGCAAAACGTATTTGTGCGAAAATTTTGTATGATGTCATACAATTTTTCTGATGCTTATCTGGAGCTGAATATATTATCTTTAAATTAAGACCATGATATCTTCACATCGGTGATTGCTTATACATTAAAATGGTACATCAAAAGTACTGTTATTTGTAGAAAAATGTAATAGCGTCCTTAAATCATCAGAGAACACATAAAAATCGTCAAAATACAGAGCTATTAATGTTAAACAATTATCCTGCTTTTTAGAATAAACACATGGTTCACATTTGCTTTGCAAGTAACCATTATTACATAATACATTATTTACTTTACAATTTCTGACTCTGCTGGCCTGTTTCCCCTTAAATAGAGGAAAGGCGGCATATTTGGAATAATGGTTTGTTTTTTGGAGATAAATTGAAAGAGAAACGGGACAGGCCAATAAAAATGCACTAAACTGTTAGCAAATTATCTTACTTTAATAATATAAAACAATCAAACAAAACATAAACCAGAAACCTTATCAAAATTTGTATCAAATTAAAAAACTCCAAAATCGTGATTTCACATAGGGTGCAGTTAATTTGGAATATAGTGTTCCAAATTATATTCATTTTTTCTTTAGTAAATTTTTCACAGTTTTTATGAATATATTAGTTTTTCTCAAAAACTTATATATTCTTTTAGACTTTGCTATTGACTCTTTTTATACGCCAGTCGACGCATATTATCCATTCTTGTCATCCCATAAAATGTATTCTCCATAGTTAATATGTACCCACCAGCAGGTTTTCAATATGTACACATAAAACAGGCCTTCGACCAATAAGTTTATCTGTTATCAATTCTATAAGGGAGTTTTTATCATTAACAAATCGAAATAGTGTTGACCTGGGAACATTGAAATGTTTAGCTGCCTTTAAGTATCCTATTCTCTCTTTACGAACAGCGACAATAGCAGCGGACATTTCCACCTTCTCCCACCTCTTTCTCTTCTTGTATTTCTGGGATATATAGTTTTTTTTTTAAAACAGAAGAATTAATATCAACATATAAAAATCAGCATATAATTTGGAATATTCAAAATTATGTTCCCTTTCGGTAGGTATTCCAAACATGTCATCCTAACCCAAAATTCCATTTGATATTTTTTATTCTAGAAATAATCACAAAATCAAAGTAAAATCATAAACTAACAAGGTCACTAAGCAATTTAAATAAATACGATGAAGATTTTACGTATCTTAATAAATGATTATGAATGATTGAATTTATACCGAAAAAGATTTAAAAGTTGACGTCACGTTCCTGTGTGGCTGGCAGCCGGACCGGAATTTCAAGATGGCGCCCTCTGTTTGCCACTCGTTTGCTTCGTGTGTCTGATGAGGTTATATTTACGTAAAAAAAACACAAATGGCCTTTATAATAATATAGATATCTAAGTATTCCAAATTACCTACTTTTATTTAATAAACAGACTTTACAAAACCTAAGAGCTGTTCCATATATATATTTTCTCAGAGAGTTTACTATGTGAAAAAGCTCTCGTGACATCTATATGGTCTATTTCCATATTTAAGTCATTAGATATATAGGTCTACCAGAATCTCATGGCAAAAAGGGAAATAAAAATTTGTTGTATGCAATACTGGGGAAATTGGATCAAACGATCTTGATACTGTTTAATTTTTATTTATGTCTTTAGTATTAATGAACATGAGGTACCTATATTATAGTAGTCACAACGGATCTTTGTGTCTTTGAACTTGGTCCTGCCAACCATTGCGTAAGAAACAGTTTGTCATCGAGTATACTGCATAGAGTAAGCGAGATAGGACGATGACAAAAAAGACAAAAGATATTTATTTCAACTGGGCCACCAAGCGGCACTTTTGAATGTCACAATTTAAATTTACATGGAATAAAAGTTGATTCTACCGTGCATTCGGAAAGTAGCTTGTTATGGAGAAGAGTGCACAAGAAACTCCGTAAGCTTATGTGACATACATAAGCGAGTGAAAGAGACAGTTATACAATGCTATCTTCACCTTCAACATTGACACAAAAATAGCTACTGCGCGGGGTCTTGCAACCAATTCAGAGACACAAAGATCCACTGTGAGTATTATAGGTATGTGTATGAATAATGTTGTTATACATCGTGTTCTTAACATAGGAAAAATAAATCAATTGAATATTAATTTATGTACTAATTTATTATTTAGCATTTAAATCATACTAATAACTTAAAACCTCATTCAGAACTAGAAAACTAGAATACGATTCCATGAACTCCACTGGCATTTCAGAAACTTGTATTTTTGTAGTTTTATGTCATCTCTCTCCATCAAAATGGTTCTTTTTCATTGGCATTTAACATATTCAAAACCAATCTCTTTATGTATAAAGTCTGTAAAAAATAATTAAATGTATCATGTTACTTAAAGTCATTCATCATCATCAGTCTATATTTTTTTTTTTATGTAAGTTTTATAGCCTGGTTGCTAGGACCTTTTAGCCACGTCTTTGGAAAGAGTTTTGGATCTTATATTTATTCTTTAGTATGCATTAGAATGCGGATGTAACAGATTCTAATGTTTTTTGGAGTATTTGGCAGCAAATTGTATCGAGTCAGTCTTCCCAGTAAGCTTTGCAGACGCAGTCAATACTACAATAAAATACACCGCTCCACTATCCCGAGATCGTTTTTGTCAATGATTTTACAAATTTTCCAGTTTCGGAGACAGTTGAGATACAAAACTACACCAATAATATATCACAATATCCACTAGGAATCAATTTGCAAATAATATTAACAGCCACTGAACTTCACTCGACAAAATCCCGCCAAAAACTCCCGTCTATATACACGTCCCACTGCAGGGCGCAGATTATTACTTAATATTTTTCTTACGTCAAAGATTCTCAATCTCCGTTAAAATCAATATCTTGTCGAAGAATTAGTAACAGTTACATTACTGTTGCCATTTCCTTCCGGCCATCATTCGATGTGCCCTGACCTACGATTTACCATATAATAGTAATGGGAAGAAATTAAAATTAAGTAAGAAAAATATAAATTAAACTAAAAGTATCAAAACAAGTCAGTCCAACTTACCGGTCCACTCTACGACGCACTTTAAAATTAAAGATTGAGTTTGATTAACGCCTTCTTCTTCCCTTATTTTATGATACACATTGAAAACAATATGTCTCGCATGAGATCGAAGTGGGTTTTTCGACATTTTCACAAAAATAACAAACTTTCCAGATAATATCAAAAAATTTCAGCAGCGGTTGACACATCAAGTACTTTGATTCGACAGGTGACAATTGACATTGCCATATGAAAATCACAATTTAAAAAAAATAAAAAATGCCATGAGATTCTGGTACACCTATACAAAATAATAGTCTCATGGTGGAATGGCGCACTACTGGGGAGAAGGTTTCATCATAATCAATTCCTTGACGTTGGGAAAAACCGCGAGCTACTACTAACCTGGCATTATATTTAATATTATCACCAGAAGTAATATACTTTACTTTATAAACCCATTTCGACTTGATTGCATTCTGCTCAGTAGGCCTATCAACTAATTTCCAAACATTGGTTTTTATTCAAAGAGTTATACTCAGCTTGCATGGCAGTCTGCCATTCAAACAAATGTGGACTAGCAGCTTCGTATGACTGTGAATCATCATACTTTAAAGGCTTCTTCAAACGGTTACTACGGACAGGTCGTTCGCATACAGTGGCAGGCACAGGCTGTGCAACTACCGAACTAAAGTTGAAGGCAGAGGTTTGCAGTGTCCGCAGATGAAAACAAATGATGAATGCTTCTTTAGCAGTAGCGGCATTGCGAACATACTGCGAGCGATGAGTGCACGCTCAAGCAAATGCGCGCCGAAGCTTTGCGATCACAATCCGGCGATATAGCAGCATCCGTGCTGATAGGTTCAATACAAATCCATTGATTTACCAATAAAAGAGTAATTTTCATTAGAAACTTCCAATTATTATAGTTTTCTACACCGCATAATTTTTCAAATTGGGATCTTACTTGGGCATCCATCTTGTTAGCTTCCGCGTGTAGCGGGCTAGGCCCATAACCTAATCAAAATCAAAATTTCTTTATTCAATCTAAGCCATTAAGCGGCACTTACGAACGCCAAAAAATAAAATAAAGTAATAATTGATTCTATCGTCCATTCGCAAATGTAGCTTGTTAAGAACGAACAAGAAACTCCACACTTACTCTTTTATACATACACTAGCTGTTCCCCGCGGCTTCGCTCCCGTGGAGCACCCCACAGGACCCGTTTTCGGGATTAAAAATAGCTTATGTCACTCAGAAATAATGTAGCTATCTAATGGTGAAAGAATTTTTCAAAACGGTCCAGTAGTTTCGGAGCCTATTCGGTACAAACAAACAAACAAAAAAATCTTTCCTTTTTATAATATTGGTATGGTATAGATATATGTGAGAACGATGTAAAAAAAAATAACGCACTTAAAAGCTTCTACAGTAAAACAAACAATTAAAAATACAATAAATAGGTAATTAAAAACAGGCGGAGGCAGCTAACTTATGACCAATCCCAACTGATGGCGCCCGTTCACGAACATGACACATGGATCGGCACCACTCAGTTCAACCATGATAAAGTTGAAGGCAGAGATTTGCAGTGTCCGCAGATGAAAACAAATGATGAATGCTTCTATCATTTTAATCAGGATCAATGTAAGGAGATTATTTATTAGATACAGAGATATTAACTACGGAGTTTAAGAGTTAAAATGTATCGTGACGTTGCGAGGTACAGAAAAAAGCAAGAGAGTTAGTGATGGGCTGACCATCCTGTCAATAGTAAAATAGTGATGAGAACGGTGTTACAAGGGTGTTACTATATGAAGTATGCTTACGAGTTTTAACAGTTTTAATGATCGACCTACTTATGAAAAGGACAAAACAAAACAATAAAACACAGTTTATAATTTTTTATTGTAAGTAATGTTAACAATTTTGTTTACATGATTACATACATAGTTGTAATGATGGAGAAAACTTAGAAACAAATCATTATACAAATTCTGTTTTAATAAAATAAAAAGTTCTGTCTTGGAATCCATTTATTTGTAGGATAAACAAGAAAAGAGAGAGGTAATACAAAAATGACATAACCTCAAAAAATTACTTCCATCATTTTGAAAAAAGAGATATTTAAATTTTAAATGTTAAACTTAGTTAGAGAACTAGATCAAGCTTTACGGTTGTAATGTAGATTTCTACTGGGCCACAGAGTCCCAGCGCTAAGAAAAAAAAATTGGTTCAAATAAATCTCACTAGATGGCGCGACATGCACCGAGTTGTTATTGAATTGTGTGTAAAATTAACTTTCCTGGAATTACATTATAATTGTATTTTCTTGTTTAAGTAAGTACAAAATTATGGAATATTAGGCTCTTAATTCACACTTCAAAGATTATTTGAATGGATCATTTAAAATTGATGCCAATAGATGGCGCGGTTTTAAATGTCGGAGGTGTTCAACTCGATTGTTTAAATTTGTATTGTAACACATTTTGGTGCAATGAAACTGTAAAAACGTGCAAAAAAATACTCTATAACAAATCTTCACTGTATTTAAAGAAAAAAATATTTATGCACCGAGTAAACCCTCAAGTCGCTGCTAACAGCATCTAAAAACGTGCAAAAAAATACTCTATAACAAATCTTCACTGTATTTAAAGAAAAAAATATTTATGCACCGAGTAAACCCTCAAGTCGCTGCTAACAGCATCTATCTATCGCCATGGAACGGAACCGAACGCGAACGATGTACAAAAAATAATCGGTTTAATCAGACGAAAAACGCTAGTTACGTCAGCGCGGTTTCTTTGTATGGGATGAGGCTCTAGGCTATCTGTATGCTAGTATTATATTATCTGTGACTGGGCTACGGCCATTGAGATAGGAAATATATGGAGGCGCCGCGATGTTCTATACATACATTAGCTTATACAAATATGAGTGAAATACGATACAGAATGTGAAACATCGTTTTGTTTCATTCTTTCTAATGTAGTAAACGTATTTGATGAAAGAGACAACAATATTTTAGTTGTTGCTCATTATGGCAACATTTTGTTATGACTTAGTGACGGTTGTAGGTACGTGCCATATTCGCCATTTTATGTGACGAATTTTGTGGTTGTGTTCGTGGTAGTCCTGCTGTCAAATGGTTGTTTACATATTGTATTATTGAGATTTGTGAGTGTGTGTGTGTTGCTTGATTGACACAACCTTAAAATCGGCGGCCATTTTATGAGACATTTTGAGGTTTAGGTAGGCACGTTTTTTTCGTAGGTATTTCCAGTCCATATTATTTAGTATGTCTATGGCTACGGCAGACTGATTGATGACTGATTTAATTTTCCATCGCTGGTAGGTAGGTAAATTGTAGTACTTAGGTAAAACTAGTTGTATTTCCGCCTACTCTTCGACTAATATTTCATAAGAAGATGTTTCTATCTCCTCGTCATAATATGATAAATAGCACGTTTTGGTCCTAGCAAGGGCTTTTCCACTCACAAGGTTGTTTTTAATCTTTTTTCTACATATATACAGAGGTTCACCATCAACTTCTCTAGTGCTTCCACCGATAAATGCATTTTCAGGTATATTGTCGTAATCTGTTTTAACCCATTTAGCATTAAGCCCACATAATATCTGAAAACAAAATTTAAAAAAAGCATTATTGTTTCCGCAAAAATAAATCTATAAAGAACTGCCGTAAATAAAAATTGTGCACAGTATAGAAAAACATGCAAGCAGAAGGACGCTAAAAACACGATCAAAAAAGGTTTTCTTTAGAGTTTTTTTATTATAGGCTCGCGCTTGACCACAATCTCACCTGATGGTAAGAGATGATGTGGTCGACGGTGAAACACACTTGCCTAAAAGTAACCTATTCACTCTTGACTTAAAGACCCCTAGATTGTAGCTATCGGGAAACACAGACTCCGGCAGGGAATTCAAATTTTAATGAAAGTATTTCCAAAACGTTTAGTGCGTATGGGTGGGATGTCCACCGTGTACCCATGGCGCATCGCCGTACGTCTTGTAGTCCGATGATGAAACGGGCTTGGCGGAATTAGATCATGCAATTCCATCGCACACTCCCCGAAATGCAACCGATAAAAACCGATAAAATACTCAGAAAGTAATACATTTACCTCAAAATGTTTTCCGATGAATTCTTTGCCCAGCGAAGAGAAGTAAGCCGTATCAATATCTTGTATATACTTCCCAGGACACAGTGACCCGTTAAGGTAAGTTCTGGCTATGTAAGTATCTTGTCTTTGAAACCCACCAATAATTGCACCTGGCGGCAATTTGCCATCTAACAGTAAAGGGAGCCAGTGAAATCTTTCTGAAATTTCTGAAAACAGAAAAAGTTTGACGTGAGTCTGTGATGATGATAAACATATTTATTTACTACAAAAGTGATTTTTTTATGTCAAGGGAACATAATACCCGGATAATAAGTAGCATATGTGCTATTCCAGACTATAATCTATCTCTGTTATGTGAATAAACTCACATAAGTCGCGCGCGGTGCGTGCTTCGGTATTTACATGAACGGTGTTACACAATACAATACCAAGATAAGTATAAAATTATGAAAACATGTCTTTGAAGCACAATAAAGGGTCTGTAACATTCCTGCCGGCCTTAGGATATTTGCTCTATGAGGCGGTGTGGTGGACGCCCTTAGCCTGGGACGTAACCGGCTAGCTCTGGAAGCGTGTCTGGCGGGGACCATACATCCTCAGTTGGGCGCGCCAATATAGTCGGCACATAATCGCTGACTGTTTTTGACTCGGCTTTTTGTGGTCGCCACAAGTTCCACCGGTTGGGGCCTAGGTGCCGTGTAAAACCGACGAAGTGTGACAGCGTCGCGGCGGTCCCACTGAACACATTGCACCCACATTCTGGCAGTCAATGTAATCACGCCTGCCCTCTACCTAGGCCTATGAGGCCACCATACTGAGTACGTGCCCGTTGTTACGAGCTCGCAATGAGTCCGAGGGACAAAGGCCATGCCTAAAACCCGCCCGCCGCGCCCCCTTACGGGGGTGCAGCGATCGTTCTACGTGCGAGTCTAGTCAATCTTATTGCCCTTAATTTATGTGAACGATAGGATTTATTTTAGAGTTTTAAGAACACACAGGTTTAGTTTAAGTTTCCTAAGGTTTTAAGGTGTTTTTGTTCTGTAACTTCAGGAGGTGACGTGTTGGGACCAGAGAATGTCGTGTTGGGGCCAGAGACTGCCTGGCTGGGGCTGACTGTCCGGCTAAACCGACTGTTCGGCCTTGGGAGTTCGCTGGCTGCTCTGCGGCCTTTCGAGTTACAGGCCTTCTGTTTTTTACTGTTTTTATTTTTGTTCTTCCACCCTCGACTTAGAAAATAGTCAATGATTTTTGAATGATTGAAGTTTGACCAGCCAACTGCAACCAGCGACCCTATATTAATCAAAGACCTTATACGTATTATATTAATATAATATACATTTTTATTGTGACGTATTTCGGGGGTACCGCAGAATAAACTGATATTCCAGTATTTGGCGCTTTATTGTTCCCGAACATTACAAACATATTAAAAGCGACAAATGTGTCGAATTTGACAAAAGTTTGATAAATATTCTAAAATGTGCATTGTAAAAAAGTATCCTATTTAATTGTATTTAAGGTTCACTATTTTTGGTCAAAGTGGCTCCCACATAAAAGGTAGATATATGCTGTCGCGGACTTTTATTTAGAACTATTTAAGACAAAAAATCCGTATCCAGCACTGATAGCAATATTTGTGCCACATGTTAGATTTAGTCTTTTTTTTATTTTACTTTTATATAGATTCCTTTACCGATTGTTTTGTAAATGTGTGAACATTGTAGGCCTTCTAGATGCTTGTTAACATTTGTTAACTTTTTAACTCGTTTTATTTTCTTTTGTTTAAATAATATGTAATCTTTTTTTTTGTTTTTCGTTACGACTTATTGTCGGGCCCTACGTTGTCCCCACATATCTAAGTACTAATGCTGTAACAAGGAAATATTGTAAAACCAAACCATTTTTTTTAAAAGAGTAACCATGGAGTTTCTTGCCGGTTCTTCTCCATAGGAAACGACCAACCCGAACCGTGCACCTTTTGTCGACGTTTTATAAGTGCCCATGTAAGCCTATATGAAATAAAAAAATTGATTTTGATTTTGGACGGACAGACAGACAGACAGACAGACATGAAAAATCTATAAGGGTTCCGTTTTTTGCCATTTGGCTACGGAACCCTAAAAAACCTACCATATACCCTATGACAGATTTAAAAGATTTTCACCTGCTTTTACTTCGCATCTTTCACCCTCATATTGCCCAGTGCATTGGCATACCGGCTTATACTCCTCATTAAGGGAACAGTTGCCGTTGTTGAGACAACGCTCATGGCACGCGTTAATATCGCACCTCATCCCAGAATAACCAGCATTACATCTGAAATAACGAAAATATTAATTATAGACCAACTTGATAAACGAGGAAACAGGGGCGTAGCTACCGCCGTATCTGCCGTATCTGCCGTATCAATTATACGGGGCCCCCGACGTGCGTAAACAAAAACTAATAAAAACTTCCCAAATTTTTTTTTCGCCGTTCAGACCTTTCACTATTGTCCACAGAGGCAGAAACTTTAGAAAAACTAAAGTCATCATCAGCTATAAATTATTTAATAAATCAGTTTGCTGAAAAAAAAGGTAAGGAGAGTGTACATTTAATATGAATTGCTTGTAAAAAAATTGGAAAAAGTGACAGATAGATAATTATGATGAATAAATATTTCTTTTAATTTTATGCAAACTTTTTTTTTGTGAGAAATCTTTACCCTTCATAAGGGCCCGCAAACATTTTTTTAAACAGGGCCCGCCGAGGGTGCCAATAAATTATGAGACTAGTTGTGGCAGGCTACCGAGGAGTATGCTCAGTTCGGCTTCAGCCGCTCTATACAAAAAAGACCGGCCAAGTGCGAGTCTGACTCGCGCACAGAGGGTTCCATATAAACAGCTACATTCACCAAAACAAACAGGTAACACTATTTATTATTTTTATTTTATTTTTTATAAACAATGAAAGCACCGAACATTTTTCTAACGAAGTGACAAAATTAACTTTGCGTGTACAGGAGGCAACATAGTATAATTAATAATTTATTTTGACCATTTTGTTGGCATGATTAGTATGTATATCCATGCCAAATTAGAGCTTTCTAGTACTCAGAGAGCTAAGCTGCGGACGGACGGATGGATGGATAGACGGTCATAGCGAAACTATAAGTGTTCCTTGTTCACTACTGAATCTCTTCTCTCTCTTGCTCTTAATGAGATGAACATGTTTTACCTGCATTTAGGTTGTCCCTCGGCACTGACATTACAATCTCCTTGTAAACAGTAGTTCTCACAGACTGCAGTATCACATCTCTCACCCGTGTAACCAGCATCACATCTGAAATAAGGAAGATATTAAACAGGGTAACTTGATAAACGAGGACGCCAACTTAATTGAGTAGTGTCCGATCGATGCCGAAGGTTCCGTCAGATTAAAAGGCAAACAAAGGGCACGTCCGGTAGAGCAATTCTGTAAAAATCTTTCATGGATTTTCATGGTGGGATGTGTGCAGACTAGGCCGGCAGTTCGGTTCCGGTCGAGATAAACAAATGAATTTTGGCCTTTAAGGTTACACTAGTCGAAAATTCTTCCATACAAACGTAGTCTAGAGATTACTTCACTGTCTGACGATGTACGTTCAAAATAAAAATTGATATCTATTTGTCTCATCATTATCTAGTCCTGTATGGAAACAAAAATGTAAAAAAATAATACATTTGAAAGTTATAAGCGTCGAAAGTTCCATATTTCAACACTAATTTTAACGCATCTTTGGGCGGAAATAAATACCATAAGAAGAAGGAAAATCGCAAAACGACCTCCATACAGGGATAGATTAATAATTCAACAATAAAAATAATGTTATTTTAAAAACATACATTTAGTTGTTTTTTCATGATATCTAGACTCCTAAAGGTCTGTTTATAAAATTTCGCGCGCTCGTTTTCGTCCTAAATCATCATCCATTTCGATACAAATTTGCAAAAGTGGTAATTCGTACGCGTACTAGCTTCTTACTGCTCATCACAGGATCTATTTCTTTCGCACGTGTTGTCGGATAAGATAGCATGCATTTTAACCCCGCGCACAAAATAGTTCGTGCCATCGACTAGTTCAACCTTAAGGCCTCCTACGCACTATACAGTAAACCGGAACGCGGTCAACCGTCCGGCAGCAGGATCAACCAGCTGCAGCCGCATAGCAGTGCGGATAAAAACTAGTTTCTGGCACATTTACCTGCATTTAGGTTGTCCATCAGCACTGATACTACAATTTCCTTGGAAACAGTAGTTCTCACATATTGAAATATCGCATCTCCCACCGATGTATCCCTGTATACAGTCACAACGAGATTCCCCTTTAATTTTCGTGCCATGAACACAAAACACAGAAGATTTCATGCAGACGTAGTAATCTGGTAGTATACTCAATAGTCCATCGCAATTTGGAGCATGCTCAGTTCGTTCTTCAATGTTATAGTTGGCAGCTATATCATGAGAACCGCATGAGGATATTGTTGTATCCATTGCTATTTTATTTGGTTTTACGTCTGTGTCATTCGATGGATTCTTTTCTAATTGCCAGAAGAAATTTTCAAAGCTGTTCCCCCAGGCGATAAAATTTTTAGATACAGTTAGTTTATCTGGTGACCAATCTGAATCTATTTCACTAAATAATGTTCTTTTGTTATTTCCATCCAAATCTGCGCTTTCAATAGAAAACGTTCCATCGTTGTATTCTTGGGTTTCAATCCAGTATATTTTCTGACTGTCTACGGTCAAACCTTGTCTTAGCGTCGCATTACTCATATTGTCAATTATAATCTCTCGCTCAGATCCGTTAAATAGAGCCCTCTCTATAATGTTATTTGTAATCCAGTAGAGATACCTGCAATTTTATTAGGTATATGTAATACATTATTTCAAACTGTACAATTATTTTTGCACTTAAATATAACTAATAATACCACGTACCCTCCACAGCTATCCACGGCGACTTGTTGGGGTATAGTTTCCAAAGTGATTACAAGATATCCGTTAACTTCGCTGTTATATCCAGGTCTTAATGAAAACGAGTATATACTTTTTTCGACGGTTTCAAAAACGAATTCTGTGGCCGGATCGTAGGCGAATCTTGTTAGGTATCGACTTGTTTTTTTCTTTAAGAAAGATTGCGTATTGTTGTATTCTACTTCAAAGCTAGATACAGACTCTTCCCTGTTGTATCTTTCACCAAACAGCACTCTATAGTTTATTGGGTCGTAAGTGAGCCATTTGATACGATGCGTTGCTGGCGTTGCCGTAT
This sequence comes from Orthosia gothica, assembly GCA_949775005.1. Taxonomy (NCBI): domain Eukaryota; kingdom Metazoa; phylum Arthropoda; class Insecta; order Lepidoptera; family Noctuidae; genus Orthosia; species Orthosia gothica. The sequence continues at coordinate 52,367,719 of OX459034.1, read as the reverse complement.
GTACTAATATTCCTTCATTATAAAATTCTAGCCTATTAGATCTGGCCACGACAATGTCTGAAACAAGAAAATAATATTTTAACAAGCTGATAGCTAAATGAAATACCAAAATTTTACTATTGTAATGCCTGCCTTGATTAGATTCAGCTAAGTACTAAGATGGGTGGACCATGGAAGGCTATGTACCTTTGAAGGCCAATAACGAAAAAGTCATAGTTATTGCTATGTGATGACAAATACCTTCCACTCACACTAAAACCCATTGAAATCAAGGCTAGACGCGGCGGCGAGTCGCTCGCGCTGCTATTTTGTCCGTAAGTCCTTACGTCCTCGCTTCGATGACTTCGGTCATCGACGTTAAAATTGTAATTGGCGCTCACAGCAAAAGGTTTTTTTTAAAGTAAATAACCTATTATTTTCTTTATTGTTGTTTACTCTGAATTAAACAAGGTATTGCTATGGTACTAAAGAAAAAATATTACTTTATTTCGATTTCAGTTAAAATATCGGCAGTGGTAGTAGTAGTGCAGTAGGAGGACTCACGATTATGTATCATCCAACTGCACAGCATGATTTTCTTCTTGTTAACGACTTTTTAGTTCGCTTCGCAGTCAGTTTATTTTTTTATTTTCCCTTTACTATTTATGAAGTTTAAGTAAAAGTAGGTATTGTGATTGTCACAGCGTTTGTTTTAAGTTAAACGACTGCTTTATTATATTGGCCTTGTATGGCGCCTGTTCCTAGCAAGGCCATTTGAGTTTAACAAAACTTAAGTTTAATAAATAGTGATTAAATCTGCAATAAAATAAGTGTTTTATATGTTACATGATAAAAAACAAAGTGTTACTTAGTACCTAACTGGTTTGTTTCATTTATCCAGTAAATAAATGTTTGTTTATGTTTTATTAGGGTTCCGTACCCAAAGGGTAAAAACGGGACCCTATTACTAAGACTCCACGGTCCGTCTGTCTTTCTGTCCGTCTGTCTGTCTGTCACCAGGCTGTATCTCATGAACCGTGATAGCTAGACAGTTGAAATTTCACAGATGATGTATTTCTGTTGCCGCAATAACAACAAATACTAAAAACAGAATTAAATAAATATTTAATGGGGCCTCCTATACAACAAACGTGATTTTTGAGCCGTTTTTTTGCGATAGTGGTACGGAACCCTTCGTGCGCGAGTCCGACTCGCACTTGGCCGGTTTTTTCATTATAGTGGCCTTCTATTGTCCATGTCCACCCACCTCAATATTTTACGAGGAGCGACTGCTTATCTAACCTCCACAACCCAGTAACTGGGTAACTTTTGGCAAGGCTGGTATCAGATTTGATGTCATCTTCTGACCACGACTTACAACGGTCGAAGATCTTCAAATGATGAGCAACAGCTTAACATGTGTGTTGTGGCTCGTCTCACCAGTCATAATTTTAGTAAAATCAAATCAAATAAGTATTTTAGTAGTTTTAGTAGTTTTGTAAGGTTGTCTGTAGGAGATTGCCCTGTGCGATAAGACCGCCCATTGTACACTTTGTTTGAAAATATTTGTTCTATATGTATTTTTTTTTATTGGTGTACAATAAAGAATATAATAAATAAATAAATAAATAAAGACTTATAAATTGTCTAATCTATATAATACCTCTATACGAGCAATTCTTGTATATATGTTTATATATAATCAACATTTAATTAAATTGAAAAGAGTATGTTAAGATGGTTTGGCCATGTTGAGAGGATGAATGAAAGGCGACTAACGAAAGGTATTTACAAGGCAGACGTGAATGGAAACGCCGGGAGGGGACGCCCTAGAAAGACATATATAGACCTTATAGGTGATGTTCTTCAGAAAGGCCAAGTGCGCAGTACCCATAACCGGCGTGTGTGTATGACTAGATGTAAGTGGGTGATGTGAATGCAAGTGGTAAGTCGGTGATGTAAGTGTGAAGCAAAAGAAGTATGTAAGGATCGTAGCAGGTGGCGTTCTGTAGTTTCTGCCTACCCCCATGGGAAAAAGGCGTGAGTTTATGTATGTATGTATGTATAATCAAAATTTCGGAAACGGCTCCAATGATTTTCATGAAATTTAGTATGCAGGGGGTTTCGGGGGCGATAAATCGATTTAAGGATCGATTCAGGATTATTTTTTAGAAAACTTCGTTTTCTCTATTTCTTCTCGAGCAGAGCTCGGTTGCCCAGGTACTTATTATTATAAAATCAAACAATAAATGAAAACCCTTTAGGCATTTTTTTAAATTCTAAACTAGCTGCGCCCGGGGCTTCGCTCCCGTTAAATGATAAATGATTTTATTTCTGTAAGTTGGTTTGCACAAACACTTTTACATGTCGATCATATTTTTTAAAACTAGATGAGGTCGGCGTTTCCTATCTGACTACTCTGAAGAGAAAGGCCGACACAAACTCAGAGGTCTCAGTCTCTTTTAAAGTCCTGACAAAATCTTGGTTAGATCATGTGAAGACCATGTAGACTGATGTCTGAAATGGTCTGTTGAGAAAAGAACCAGATTGAGTGGACCTGTCCAGTCAGTGCACGCATTTGTCAATAACCGAGCAGCTCAACTCAGAATTTAAGGAGCTCAACGATTCGACGAACAATACCAAAGACAAAATAAAAATAATGATCCACATAGTACGAGGGTAGTTAATTGTAAAAATGATCTTGTATCGGCGGTGTTTCTTAATGTACTGAGGGAGACAAAGTAAAGGCACTTGACAATTTTATGGGGTGCGTTTGTTTTGGCTCTCTCGATTTAAAGCTGTCTTAAATGTGTTGTGTGTTTTGTCAAATAACTTATTACTTTTAAAATTTGATAATTAAAAAAAAAAAAAAAAATGTGTTATTGTGTTGTCTGGTTATTTTAAATTCGATTATTTTTATTATTAATTTTAATTTTGTGTTATTGTGATGTCCGATTCCTTTTAATTGTAAATTTGTAATATGGGTGACATGCCTGAGAATAAACGATTTTTATTTATTTTATTTATAGTCTTAACATTCATAATTAAAATAAAATAATATAATACTTTTAAAAGTAACTACTCTTGCCATTGCAAGAAAACCAAAAAAAAAGGGAAAATCAAAATTAAAAACAAAATTCACAGTGCAAAATATAAAAAAATCTAAATTAATTGGAGTAGCTCAATCCCAATCCTGTTTGTCCTCAACGTAATCTTTAAGGTTATACTAGTCGAAAATTCTTCCATACAAACGTAGTCTAGCAATTAATCCACTGTTTGACAATGTACGTTCAAAATTAAAAACAATATCAATTTGTCTCATCATTATCTATTCTTGTATGGAAACAAAAAAGTAAAAAAGATATATATTTGAAAGTTATGAGCGTTGAAAGTTCCATACTTCAACACAAATTTTACGCATCTTTGGGCGAAATAAATACCATAAGAAGAAGGAAAATTGCAAATCGGCCTCCATACATAGATAGATTAGTAATTCAACAATGCAAATAATTTTATTTAAAAAATATACATTTAGTCTTTTTTTCATGATATCTAGACTCCCAAAGGTATGTTTATAAAATTACGCGCGCTTGTTTTCGTCCTAAATCATCATTCATTTCGATACAAATTTGCAAAAGTGCTAATTCATACGCGAACTAACATAACTACTACTAACAAAAGTGCTAATACTACTTACTGCTCATCACAGCATCTATTTCTTTCGCACGTGTTGTCGGATGAGATAGCATGCATTTTAACCTCGCGCACAAAATAGTTCGTGCCTAAATAATAACGAGGAGCTCATGGCTAAATAACCATACTATTCCGATATAAAAAAACTGGCCAAGTGCGAGTCGGACTCGCGCACGAAGGGTTCCGTACTCGGTAAATTGCGGTTTACGATTTATGACGTATTAAAAAAAAACTACTTGCTAGATCTCGTTCAAAACAATTTTCGCTGGTAGTTTACATAGTAATGTACATCATATATTTTTTTTAGCTTTATCATTCTCTTATTTTAGAAGTTACAGGGGGGGGGACACACATTTTACCACTTTGGCAGAGTCTCTCGCGCAAACTATTCAGTTTAGAAAAAAATGATATTAGAAACCTCAATATCATTTTTGAAGACCTATCCATAGATACCCCACACGTATGGGTCTGATGAAAAAAAATATTTTTAGTTTTAGTTTCAAGTATGGGAACCCCCAAAATTTATTGTTTTATTTTTATTTTTGTGTGAAAATCTTAATGCGGTTCACAGAATACATATACTAGCCAAGTTTCAACAGCATAGTTCTTATAGTTTCGGAATAAAATGGCTGTGACATACGGACGGACAGACAGACAGACAGACAGACAGACAGACAGACAGACAGACATGACGAATCTATAAGGGTTCCGTTTTTTGCCATTTGGCTACGGAACCCTAAAAAACATGGAAAGAAGAAAAGGTATTTAAACATGCTGATACAACCAGATAGATCATGGTGGATAGAATGTAATGAGAATAATAAAACATACAGGCGAAACAGATAGGATAAAATAGTTAAAAGGTATTATAAAAACTATGATAATCACGATGATATAAATGTTGAGAAAAATTCTGTAAACAATAATGAAGAAATAAACAATGATAATTAAGGAAACCATGGTGATGAACCAAGCAATAATGACAATTATAATTTAAGAAATAGAGATATGATTAAAAAACCTAGTCGCTTCTGGAAATAATTAAACGATACTTTTACTGTATTTCCAAATAATAATTTTATTGATTAATCCTAAACACTATATTAAAGAAAAGTTTAATTTCTAATTTTAATTAAACATAATAATACTAAAAATGTTTTAGTTGTATTTGGTTTTGTGTTTTTTTTTATTTTGAAGAGAAATGTTTTATTATCACCTATAAGGTCTATATATGACTTTCTAGGGCGTCCCCTCCCGGCGTTTCCATTCACGTCTGCCTTGTAAATACCTTTCGTTAGTTGCCTTTCATTCATCCTCTCAACATGGCCAAACCATCTTAACATACTCTTTTCAATTTTAGTCACTACATCTTCTTTTAAACCACAACGTTGTCTTATTACCTCATTCCTCAATCTATCATTTAAAGTTACACCGCATTAATCCTACTTTCATGTCTTTTTTGCCATACCCAACCTTCACTTCCATACATAAGTGTAGGCACCAGCACGCTGTTTTGCCATAACCGGCGTGTGTGTATGACTAGATGTATGAATGTGTGTGAAGCAAAAGAAGTATGTAAGGATCGTAGCAGGTGGCGTTCTGTAGTTTCTGCCTACCCCCATGGGAAAAAGGCGTGAGTTTATGTATGTATGTTTTATTATATTGAGTTCTTTTTTCATATTTTATTTTAAAAAAGAATGATGTTATATGTGGAACCTCTGAAATGAAACTATCTATAAGGCCATTACCTTTATCTATCAGAAGAGCATATCGATGCTAATCTGGAGTGTTTACCTGGAATTGTAATAGCTGAAACCTAAATAAAAGCGAATCTTTTATTAAAAGCCAACCTGAACCAGACCTACCTACCTTACTTACTTTGCTACCTACCTAGATACTGAAATACATCATCTGTGAAAATTTCAACTGTCTAGCTATCACGGTTCATGAGATACAGCCTGGTGACAGACGGACAGGTGGACAGACAGACAGACGGATCGCGGAGTCATAGTAATAGGGTCCCATTTTTACCCTTTGGGTACGGAACCCTAAAAAGTAAGGACAGATTTGCTGCGCGCCATCAATTATCACTCCAGGGGGGTGACCACAAGCTCTTAGAGTAAGGTTATTTTGAGATCGAGTAAGGGACAGATGTATCTGACTTGTATACATCTGTCACTTACTCGATCTCAAAATAACCTTACTCTAAGAGCTTGTGGTTACCCCCCTGAACACCATACCGAAACGAAAACATAAAAAAAATACCTATCCATAGCTGGGACTCGGACTCGCAACTTTTGGCATAGTAGGCCACCGCATAAATAAATATTGTAAAACACCTATTTAAAAAAAAAAGAGTAAAGGAGTTTCTTGTGCGTTCTTCTCCATAACAATCTACTTTCCGAATGCACGGTAGAATCAATTTTTATTACTTGTAAATTTTAATTTTAATTTATTTGACGTTCAAAAGTGCCGTTTATTGGCCTATTTGAATAATAATAATATAATATTTGACTTGACTTGACATATATCATTAGGCTATTCAGGTGGGCAGTAGCGGCAGCGAAATTACGAACCACATTGCACCCACGTCAACGCGGGTCTAAATCCTCATAAAAAGTATTTTTTAGTCTCGTGCATTAGGTCCTGAATATATTTTATTTATTTACTCGACCCACACTTGAAATAGCCCTTGAAAGTATACCGTTGATTCGACATAGAGAGTTGACCCCCTGGTTTGCTGAGGCCCCGTACGGGGGCGCGGCGGGCGGGTAGTGAGCAACTGAGCACCCTACCTACCAACCCAGACAAATGCACAACGCCATCTATCGAATATGGAGTTCAACACTCCGAGTATCTTAATTGCGTATGTTGTGATATTTTACTTTTTGAACACTAAATTGTTAATTAAAAAGGAAATAATGAAGGAAGTAATTTCAAAATTCATCTAACTTTTGATACTTGTAGAGCCGATTGCGATGAAACAAAAACTAAGTAATACTTCAAGTTATGCACAATTTTTATGTCTACAAGTTATCTACATGGGTTTCGTACGTTTAACGTGATGCGTGTACAAATAAACAGACATAAATGCTGGAATTGGGTTCTGTTGGTTATCCTTCAATACCCTGGCAATTTTTTTTTTTTTTTTTTGATGTACAAAAACGACTATTCTACAGATTTGTTATATGAATGAACTGATTGATGATTACATTTAAGCGATAATTCGTTTGAAAACTTCAAAACATGAAAGTTTTCTTGTTACACCGCTTTTTCCACTTACCCGCGGTTTCCCAGCTTAAAATTATCATCAGCAGATAACGCGTGCTTGACAATTTGTCACAATAATTCTCCAATAATTTTGAGCTAGGAAACTGGGGTTTAGGACGTTTTCAATAATATTATTATAGAAGCTGAGACAGCAAAACTCGACTTGTTGGGGGCATTGCTGTGCCCCTTAATAAAGAGTCCTGCAAGTAAGGTCCCTAAATAAATATCTGTTAAACGCTGTTATTACGCGCACAGAATCATAATTTAAATTAAGGATTATCTTTTCTAATGTCGTAGAAGTGCGAATAATAAAATCGAGTATGCTGCAGTTTCGCGCAGATCCATTAAAAAAAAAAAACGTGTTGCTCAATTTTCCGAAACCTCTATTAAAGTGGTGGTTGGTAAAACTCGTACCTATCTTAATCTATACCAATATTATATTGAGGAAAGATTTTTTTGTTTGTACCGAATAGGCTTCGAAACTACTGGACCGATTTTAAAAATTCTTTCACCGATAGGAAGCAACATTATTCCTGAGTGACATAGGCTATTTTTTAATACCGAAAACGGGTCCTGCGGGATGGTCTACGGGAGCGAAGCCGCGGGGAACAGCTAGTTTGCCATATTTGGAAAATATTCAATTCAATCGCGAATATTTTCTGAATATGACACATTAAGATAGTTACGAGGTTTACCAACCACTGCATGCTTTATTATAAGTTTTAAGCACTTAATACCCTGAAACACAGGTTCAACCTAGTTCAGGCAAATAAGAAACTGTCTTCTTTTATATGTTTAAGATATTTTATTGTAAAATGTGCCTTATGTTATAAATAAACGAAACGAAACGACATATGGTTCGGAAAATGTTATACTCATTTTTTTTTTAAAAAAAGGTCTGCGTAAATTTGATTTTATTATATTTAATCGCACTAGTACAACATTAGAAATGATTTTTCGTACCAGTTGCTCAAAAAAGTGACATTCTATGCCACAAAAAGCGAACATAACAATTGTCATTTTTCATCTGTTAAAAACAGGGAAAGAAAATTGTACTGAATTTCATTCATCCTCTAGGGGGAGAATGTGATTTAAATTTGGAATAGGTACTTACCGAAATGTATACTGAACTACATCTGTGTTTACACCATTGAGTTTGTATATAAAGCATTGTACATCTTTTTTTAAAAAGGAATACGCATTTATTATGCAGTTATAATTATTAAATAAAATTACGAAAACCGACGAGGCCGTATGAGCTTGATGTCTTTGCTTTCCCGACAAAAAAATATTAGTCTAGGAATTTGCCGCGTTTTTGTTTTCTTCAAATACATAAACGTTAAGTTTATTTTACTTTTAATTGTCATTATTTTTAATAAATGCTTATCTCATATTATTATTGTGTTAATTTTTTCGCAAATGGTACGAAAAGTAGAGTATTTGCCTCGGTGATAAAGCTGTCTTAGTCTTGGGTTTAAATCCTTGGGTTTAAACCTCTATTAAAGTGGTGGTTGGGCTTAAATCTCTCGCTTCGCTCGTGATTTAAGTTTTTAACACCCTCGCTACGCTCGGGAGTAAACCTCGAGTCCTTCGTTACGCTCGCGATTTAAATCGTCACCCGCGACAGAAGACACTGCTTTATCCCCTTGGTTAATAATCTACTATTAATTCAAACTTTGCCTCCGTGCGCGTTAGAACAACGTTTAACAGCCATATTTATGGAACTTAGGGCTGATTTCACCATTCACTGTATAAACTAAGCTCAACTGAACTAAGTTTAGCGTTTTCTAGTTTTAAGATCGGTGTCGATCTCGTATTACGTCAAATCGATTCCACCACCACCATATTATACGCGTTTACGAAAACCAAGTTTAAATGGACGAGGCCCCTAAAATGTCATAATCGCGTTTTGTATTTACATTTTACAACATGTATTAACGGCCTGCTGCAATTTCAAATGTATTTTGAAGAAGCAATAACGAAACGCGTTTTGATTCGTTCATAGTGTTACAAAAGTAGTTAATATGTGCTACAATGTAGTAAATAATGAAACATTATTATTTTTGAGGATTTTTTTACATTGTTGGCAATTTTGTTTTCGTTCTTAATATGATAAAAATTCTAGAGATGTTTTATATGGTAATTTTTAGATAATCCTATTATTCAATATATTACTAGATATTAGTCAAATAATTATGAGTGAACCGATTCAATATTAGCTATGTGAGACGACGAAATATTTCCTCTTCATCATATCTTTCATCAAAAGCTAGTGCTATAGCCCTTACCATCTTTATTTTTTAAAGTAATAACAAAATATAGAAAAAAAATGTTTTTATTATTGTGACATTCCAAGTGACAGCGGCTAAACGTGATTAAGCGAGCTTAAACGTCAAAAACTGGGCGTTTTGAATTTAAACTAAGTTTAAACTGAAACTAGTTTAGTTTGTAGTGGTGAAACGCGAAATGAAGCTTTAATCTCGATTAAACGCATAAACTGAGTTTAGTTTAACTAATCGCGATTAGATTTATTAGTGTCTTTTGGCCCTTATTTATCGTTTCAAGTTTAAACTGCCTCATTGAATTAAAATATTTTCTATTCAAAGCAGAAATTGTGTTTTGAATTTAGAATTAAATTTCGTACGTCGTAGAATTGTTTCAAGTACATAAACATATTTAATATAAAAAGATAAACGAACATTTTCAATTGCTAAAGTGTATTTTTAATTTGAAACAAAAATGTTTCTCTTTTACTCACCCCAAGTTAATGACTGTACCAGCCCCAAATATAGCGCCAACAACGCCAATACTCCCTGCGTTCTATACATTTTAACGCGTTCCAGACAACGCAACGTCGTTGGTTCAATTCGGGAGATTATTAGTGCACCCTTGGTGATGGCTCGTGGAATATAAAGACTCGTTTTTCAAATACAAGATATTTTAACAAGCCTCTGATAAGCGACAATAACATGTTATTTAGTTCTATTATCCTCATAGTCATAAGATAAGAACCTTATTTGGGAAGGAGGATAATCAAGCAAATAAACTAAAATTTAATGAACCTCTAATCTACATAATTGGAAATATGAAATAACGTAAAGGACAAAACGAAGGTTTTCAGGAGAGCAAAAATAAGATATTTTTCTTACAAAACTGACAATATTTTTATTACTATAAAGTTTATTTAAAAGTGTCTACGACAAAGATTCTTAGATTTCTTCATTTTTTGAAGCCAAAACAGTAAAATCAATAAAAACTATAGTTTTAAAAATAGCATGACCCTTACGTTAAACAATAATGAATACTTTCCACTTAAATGCATATTGACTGGTGGCCGTCCTATTATCAAGAGGAAGCGCATTCCTGAGAAGAATTGACTGAATATGAAAAGAAAAATGGATTCAATCAGAAGTATGTGAAAGACAGAGCAAGAGAAGATTATCAGACGAACGCAGATACCTAGCGTGTTAAGTACACAGATATTGAAAGTGAGGGATGAGATAACAAGGAGAAGTGGAAAATAATGGTATTAGGGGTTAAAGTATAAAATTGCCGATTCGTACTGAAAAATTAAAATTAGCTTTTTTTTATTTAACATATTTATTTAATCAAAATAATTAACATTATTATCTATAAGTCGCATCAAGGCTGGCCGATAGATGTAAACCATTGGAAAGTCAGGATGAATTCCCTTAGGTTAAGACATGGGCGGTCGATTGGTACAATCGTACAAATGAAATCACAGAAGTTATTCGATACACTGGGTTTATTCAAATATTCACAGTTACAATCTTACTTACTAATATTACGGATCGACACTGATTTTACGACGTGTTAGCTCTTAGGCTGTCAGTACTAAACTGCCATAGTCTGTGTTCAGTGTGTTCCCCACCACGCAAGTGGTTAGAAATAGAGCGCCAATGCGTAGTTGTTCTTGCTTTGCCGCCAGATGGCGTGGTTGCGATTTGTTTTAACGTCCGTACTATTGACTAAACTCGATACGGCCATCCTGCGAGACAGGCGTCCTCGTCTGTTCCTCATTGTCAGGTTTTAACAGTATATCGAATCATGTGGAAATCCTCATGGATGTCCTCAGCCCTTGGAGAAACCAGAGTCCTACTGACTAAAACCACATGGTGTTTCTAGGCCATAATTTCTCTTGAGTGGCGAGCGTGGAATACAGCATGTCACCTTCTCGGGCCTCTCTCAGGTAACAGACTCCCCAAATCTATCACCCGCAGGCATCGTCGTCTTGTCCTTGCTCCATGCCACCTCATGTCTCATGTTGCGCCACACGTCCTCTTAGTCTACTCCGACTCACCAGTCTCCCATCATACAAGGGATGTTTTTCTGAAACACAAAATTTCCAACAAGTATTCGCTCGTCCAATCCTGACTCAAACCGAGTCAACAAGTGAGAAAACTTTTTGAAACTAACAATCATGATCATTTAGATCTCTCTCTTCACTATTGCAAGGAACGAGTAATTCTTATTCCAATTTAATGAAAATAGTAACTTAATCATCGATTTGGTACCTAAAAGCACCCAATCTTCTTGATTACAAAGTGCAAGTACCACTGATAGTCATTAATGTCACATTAAATGAAACAAAAGACACAAGACACCAGGTATCTTATTCACGATCTTAAGCCATCACATAGCTCTCTTACCTATCTCATAGCTCTCTTAGCAAAGCTTCCTCTCTCCTAATTTTTGCTGTGCCCGACGGGGTCCATATTGATCTTTTACTATGTCTATACCATCTATGTAATACATATGGAATGCAATAAAGTATTGAGTATTGAGCAATCACAATTGTTCTACTCGCAAATCATCACGATGTCGAGTCAACTTAACTCTCTGAACTCATAAAGACCAACAGTTGCCACATAAGCCAACACACAACGCTCGGCTAGTCCTGACCAAACTGGTTCGTGAAAATAGGGAAATTTTAGAACTGTACTCTTTAACTAAATCATTACCCTGGGCCATGTACCACTAGTCGCTACAAACAAACTTTAAAACTTATTCTGCAGTAAAAACTGCCAAGCTTACAGAAACCCTCGAGTATAACCTCTAACGCCGACGAGCAATTATATTGCTCTCACACAACAGTCTCTCTAGACCCTGACCTCCGCCAGAATCCACTGGTCAAATATAATACGGCTGATAGACTCAATTACTCGACATCTTAAGCTTGCTCATCACCATTAAAATCCTTTTAACATTAACATCGACTGGTACTTGACCTTCTGGCATCTTCCTTAACCTACCGTGTGCATACTTGTAGGTTTTAAGCGTACCTATTTAAAGGTTTCGGTGTATAACGATCACAGTCCTGTCATAATCACTTATCGCGGCCTATTAATTTTTCGTATTAGAGTTCCCAAACAACACTATTCATTAGAAAAAGGATCAACAAGTTCAACTAAACAAAGTAATTGTAACAATTCTGTTACTCTTTACCATAATTCAAAGGCAATGCATACTCAACTCATAAAACCTCTTCAAAGACCCATCGCCACATGTTACGCATGAGGTGCGGTCCAGAATTTGTCTTATGAGTAGACATTAGCGATGGGCGTTGAATGAACGAACTAGTTAATTCGACCGTCGACGTACAATGAACGGTTCGACGGTTCACCGATAATCAACGAACTAGTTGAATTCGTAGACGGCTAAACTGAGACTCGACTATGTTCATGTCGACTTGTAACGCGACGATCGACGCGAGAACTTAGTTTGGTAGTACAAGTTCAAAGGTCCGAAAACTAATAATAACGGACGAACATCGAGCAAATTAATATGAACTCTAACTCGAGATGCAAAGAGTGTAAATTTCTATGGGCCGCATGCCATTTTGGAGTAAATATGCATTGTGTTAAGAAGAAAAGGACGCCAATAGTATTTACAAAAGAGTAAAGCGATTGACCGATCGAGCGATTCGAGGTAAACCGGTTTGTACTTGTTTACATTCAATCGGCAGTTGAAAGTTGTTGTCGAGACGTAGACGCCGCGCGTCGCGTCGTCTCAAAGTTTATAAAGAACGTCAAGTTAACATAGTTTACGTTATGAACTAGTCGATAAATTCAACTAGTTGATCGACTCGTCGATCAACGGAAATGGACGGTCTAGTTTCGTTAACGAAAAATACGTCGACGACCCATCTCTAGTAGACATGTTAATCAGATTTAGTTTCACTACCACTCCCATCAACTATGACGTCTAAATCTCAAGGAACTTGATGATCGGGTATCCTTATCACAAGATTTGAAAATAACGCGTTGTTAGCTCTTTAAAAAAGCGCTAGAACGCGCTAAATGGTAGCTGTCAAAAAATCGGTCAAAATCGGCACCAAATTCAAACAAAACGCCCAATCATTTGAGACTAGAAATGTATAAATGCATTTTTTTTTTATTTTATTTAATCAAAATATTTACTTATTTATTTATTTACACTTTATTGTACACCAAGAGAAAAATTATTCAAAAAGACATCTTATAACTAAAACAAACATACAACAGGCGGGCTTATCGCGATTCGCGATCTCTTCCAGGCAACCAAGAATGGAAAGTGACAGCCTGGACACAATATAGGGTTGCACTTGGTGCAAAATTAAAAAAAATTAAAATTAAAAGATATTAAGAAAGTAGGTACTAAATTCAAAAAAAAAAATACAAAAAAATAATAGATACATAAATACATACATACAACCAATATACAGACAAGAAAACAATTCAGCTTAAATAAGATTATGATCACAGTAACAAGTAGTGCTCCTTCACAAGTCGCTTAAAAACAGGCAGTGATTGCGCGCGCTTTATAGTCACAGGCAATGCATTCCATAGACGAGTGGCCTGGACAGTAAAATATTTGTCTAGGAAGATAGTAGAGTGCATTGGCATTTTCAGTTTCATATTATCCGATGACCTAAGAACTTTCACGTGCGAGTCACACAGAAACTGAAACCGTTTCTTGAGATAAAGAGGGGTAGAAGGAAGAAAGAGAATATTATACAGAAGAGAAAGAATATGAGCATTCCGGCGATGGCGAATAGGCAACCACTTTAGTTTCACACGAAATTCAGAAACATGGTCATATTTGCGCAAACCAAATATGAACCTTATATAAAGATTTTGAAGCCGCTCAAGTTTATCAAGTTGCACTTCAGTGAGGTCAAGATAGCTGGCATCAGCATAATCAAGGATGGGTAGCAGAAGAGATTGTGCAAGCGCAATCTTGGTTGCAGTCGGCAGAAGATTACGCAGTCTTCTCAAAGATCTAGCAAACGCAAATAGCTTGCGGCTAACTTCCTGTAGCTAGGCAGTCCAAGAGAAGCTTTTGTCAAGGAATATACCCAAGTTCTTAACTTTCTCGCTAAAAGGGATAACAGAGTTGTCAAAAGAAACTTGGGGTAGAGTCGTCCAGTCGATCCTTGAGACCGCTCTTGAACTGCCCACCAGCAAAACTTGTGGTTTATGGGATTCACCTTAAGTCCGAACCTCTTGCTCCAGTCGCATATACGGGCCAGATCACTATTAATGGTCGAAATAGTCTCAGATAGATTTCCAAGAGGAGCTCGTGAGTAAATTTGCAGATCATCTGCATAAAGGTGGTAGGTAGGTAAAACAGCGAAAAGTAAGGGAGATAGAACGCCGCCCTGTGGTACCCCGGCACAAGTACTACACCAGGAAGACAAGGTCTCTCCGATGCAAATACGTTGCCGGCGGCCGCACAGGTAACTACGAAACCATTCAATTACCGTTGGAGATATGTTAAGAGAGCCAAGGATGCCAAGCAAAACATCGAAATCCACGGTATTAAAGGCATTACTAAAATCCAGTAGAGCCAAAACCGTTAGATTTCCTAGTTCCATGGCAGACCTTATATCGTCAGTAACATTCAGAAGCGCTGTAGTGGTGCTATGACCAGGACGGAAGCCGGACTGGAAGGGGTTAAGGAGATTATTTTTGGAGAGGAAGGTGCTTATTCAAAATTGGACGAAGCAGTAAAATGATTATTCATTGCATCATTATTAACATCTTTAGGAATAGTCTCCTCCCGTGACTTACCGACCCCCAATGACCTTAGAAATTTCCAAACTTTGGATGCGACCCCATTTTGGACAGAATCATGAATATGTTGGCGATTAGCATTCCTACACACCTTGTTGCAGTGTTTACGTATCACATATCTCTCCCTATTAGCGTCAGTAGGGTAGGGCAAAATATGTCATATAAGAGTTACTTACATTATAGTACTTGTTCAGTAATAATAAAATAAAGTACAATGTTAATGTGATTATTTTATAAATTATACGGATTAAATTAATTCATCATCATCTGATTCTACTACAATTGCTTCTGGCACCGAAATAAGGTTGGTCTTGATCAGTTTTGGACTTGAATTTATATGTAATGTGGATGTGATTTGTGACTGTGGATGAAATTTGCCTTAACACGTTGTTGGGAAGTTGATAGTTTGTGCAGTTACTTTTTTTAAACAAAGTACAGAGTTTCATAAAGCGCTAGATCTGGCGCTGAAAGCGCTAAGTTGGCAGCACTGTTGTGACGTAGTGACAGTTGTAGGTAAGTGCCATATTCGCCATATTAGGTGACAAGTTTTGTGGTTGTGTTCGTGGTAGTCCTCATTGTGAGATAGGTAATATATGGAGGCGCCGCGATGTTCTATACATACATTAGCTTATACAAATATGAGTGAAATACGATACAGAATGTGAAACATCGTTTTGTTTCATTCTTTCTAATGTAGTAAACGTATTTGATGAAAGAGACAACAATATTTCAGTTGTTGCTCATTATGGCAACATTTTGTTATGACTTAGTGACGGTTGTAGGTACGTGCCATATTCGCCATTTTATGTGACGAATTTTGTGGTTGTGTTCATGGTAGTCCTGCTGTCAAATGGTTGTTTACATATTGTATTATTGAGATTTGTGAGTGTGTGTGTGTTGCTTGATTGACACAACCTTAGAATCGGCGGCCATTTTATGAGACATTTTGAGGTTTAGGTAGGCACGTTTTTTGCGTAGGTATTTCCAGTCCATATTATTTAGTATGTCTATGGGTAGTCCTGCTGTCAAATCGTTGTTTGTATTATTGAAATTTCTGAATGTGTGTGTGTGTTGCTTGACAAAACCATCGCTTTGGCGGCCATTTTAAGTGACAGGTTTAGGTAGGCACCTTTTTTTTGTAGGTATTTCCAGTCCATTTTATTTAATATGTCTATGATGTAGACTGTACAGAATGGCGCAAAACTCATCACCCTATCGGAAGATGCTATAATTTTTGCAAATAGCGGCAAATATTAATCCTGCTTCGATATTTGTGAAGTAAATAGATACAAAATATAGCTGATAACCTCCAAGCACGTGTAAACAACGTCAAGCCATTCACATTAGCGACCACAAGGAAGACAATTTTCATCGACAGGTAAAATTTTAAAAACCCCCGACACATTTTTATTTCATGCTGCATAATTTATATAGTACATAGTAGATACGCTTCGATCGGCAATCTATTGAACACGTAAGACACGATATCTTGCGAAAACACCCCGATTCAAACAGTAAAACGCCCATATCTTTTGAACGGCTGAACCGATTTTATTCAAATATAGCTAAGAACACTCTCAACAAAATCACCTTTCAAATCATTTTCAAACAAAAATAAAGATCATAATCGGTTCATCCGTTTAGGAGCTATGATGCCACAGACAGACACACAGCAACACACGTCAAACTTAGAACACCCCTCTTTTTCCGTCGGGGGTTAAAAATCATCATGATCAAGCTCTGAATATGAAAATTATCACTTCTGTGGCACCGAAAAGGCGCGTATAATCCAGGTAGTTTCGTTACACCTGCTCAAATTTACTGCATGGTGTGTTGTTTACGCTGGAGTTGTTATCGGGCCGAGGTCATAGAGCCATGATTAACATCTTTCTTTATCCTTAAAAGGACTAAATTGGAACTGGAGAACGTGTGGTACCGACAGGATAGTGCAACGGCGCTTACTGCACGAGCCACAACTAAAATTCTGAGTGCTGCAGTAGCCGTACTTGCACTAGCCGGTAAAATCGCCTGATTTTACTGTTCCAGGCATCATCCTGTGTTTTTTTTAAGTACTATTCTATGTCAATAAGCCTCAGACTCTTAAAGCTCTCAAAGATAATATCCGCTGGAAGTTCTCGCGATAAGAATGTTTACCAATTCTGGCGATGGACACTTAGCCTTATCATTTTCTTGACTAAATGGAAAAAAAATAAGACACTAAATAAACATTATCCAAAAGCCGAACCAGTTCTACATTTATAAAAAAATACAGGCCAAGAACTAGGTGGCTATACTTCATAAAACATAGCTTAATTTCTGCAACAGCTTGTAGCATCAAAAGAGTAACAATAACGTAAACGTCAGTTTTACATATGTCGCAGAGATTAAGCTATCATATAAGAATTATAACTAAATAATAATAACAGTGCTAACTGCTAAATAATAACAGCCGCAAGGGTCGATCTTCAAGGTTAAGCAACGCTTGACGAGGTCGGTCCGTGGATGGGTGACCATTTCAATATACCGAGTTTCCTCTGTGCCTCGGCAAGCACGCTAAGCCGTTGGTCCCGGCTGTCATTTGAACATCTTTGACAGTCGTTACGGGTAGTCAGAAGCTTGAGATCTGACACCAGTCTTGCCAAGGGGTACCGTGTTACCCAGTTACTGGGTTGTGGAGGTCAGATAGGCAGTCGCTCCATGTAAAACACTGGTACTCAGCTGAATCCGGTAAGACTGGAAGCCAACCCCAACAACAATTGGGAAAAGGCTAGGCAAATGAATGATAAGAATTATCATGTAATTTTTATAATTATAAAAAAAATATGAAAATTATATGGTCTAAGCAAACAAAGACGCAGGCGAAAAGCTATGTTTGGAAAATAATTTGCAAAATCGCACCAGAACAGGAAAAAACGACGGCGCGAGCGGAAATCTAGTTAGGTAGGTATATAAAATAATGCCTATATTTTTAAGAATATTGTATTATTTAAATTTTTGGTTTTAATTTAGGTTTTTTGCGCCAGTTTTGGTTCTGGATTTCAGACGTTGCAGTGGTTTGGGAATAGTGCGGAAGGGATGGAGGGTAAAAATGAACCTATTAACCATTAGTACCATTATTGCAAAAAATGACAAAAATACACGTTTGTTGTATGGGAGTCCCACTTAAATATTTATTTTATTCTGTTTTTAGTATTTGTTGTTATAGCGGCAACAGACATATATCATCTGTGAAAATTTCTACTGTCTAGCTATCACGGTTCATGAGATACAGCTTGATGACAGACAGACAGACGGACCGCGGAGTCTTAGTAATAGGGTCCCGTTTTTACCCTTTGGGTACGGAACCCTAAAAACGACAAAAATACACGTTTGTTCTATGGGAGCCCCACTTAAATATTTATTTTATTCTGTTTTTAGTATTTGTTCATAAAGTGGCAACAGACATATATCATCTGTGAAAATTTCTACTGTCTAGCTATCACGGTTCATGAGATACAGCTTGATGACAGACAGACAGACGGACCGCGGAGTCTTAGTAATAGGGTCCCGTTTTAACCCTTTGGGTACGGAACCCTAAAAACGACAAAAATACACGTTTGTTCTATGGGAGCCCCACTTAAATATTTATTTTATTCTGTTTTTAGTATTTGTTCATAAAGTGGCAACAGACATATATCATCTGTGAAAATTTCTACTGTCTAGCTATCACGGTTCATGAGATACAGCCTGATGACGGACAGACAGACGAACCGCGGGGCCTTAGAAATAGGCTCCCGTTTTTACCCTTTGGGTACGGAACCCTAAAAAGCATTATTTTGAAAGAAAGACTCTCAGACTTGACGTAAACGGACTCGACTTATAGGGAAGCAATCGTACATCGACTGCAACAGCAGATTTATTCAATCAGGAGAGTGATACAGCACATGAGTAGTTTTACCTGCATTAGAAGATATTGAGTTTTATTTACTACCAGGAAATAAATTAATAGCCTTATTGAAATAAAGAGAGTGTTCAAGTATCATGTTTTTCGGGTAATTTATTACCACAACTAATAATGGTGTTCCTGTTTTTGTTTCTTCGTTTTTTGACACCGACTTCCGAAATTGAAGTTATTTTTGACGTTGTATAGTGTTTTTATTTGGAAGTCGGTTGTATTTTTTTTGTAAAAAGTTTTTTCGTATTTTATTTAAGGAGTGACAACGGACGCCATACCGCCCTTAGCGCTGCACAGATAGTTTAGAGTTACTGTTTAGAACTAATTATAGAATACGAGCATTACCGAATGCAAATTATTGTGTATTAGCTTCTGCGGGCGGCTACGCTTGCGTGAAAGTCGAAAATTATCAGTGCTTCTATACTATATTAAGACGGTACCCTGACCAAAAATTAGCATGAGATATGAGCATTCCTATTGGCCTAGCGGCACTGGTGGCACATGAATTACAGTAGTGAATACGCTTAGATTTTAGAATAAATCTTTATAAAAAAAATTACGACAAAAATTTTCGTTATTAAATTGTCTATCCATTAGTGTTAGTACAAAAAATAATTAATGAACACTTTACGAGGAGATGCATGCTATCAATAATTATTTCTCATTTTTATGGTTTTGTTGGAAGGAGATTAGTGAAACATATGCCTCTTTAAAATAAAAAGTACAACGAACATTTTAAAATCAATAATAATAAAGTAATTTAATGTATTTTTATTAGTTGTTATTTCTTTTTAAATCACGAGTAGATAACTCCTAAAAACAGCACGAAAAACGCCAAGCGCGGCGTTTTGCTCGGGGTACCGCCTTAAGCATGTATTATACATATAAATGAATCCCTCTGTCTATTAAAAAAAACGCATCTAAATCAGTTGCGTTATTTTAAATATCTAAGCATACATAGGGACAGACAGACAGCGGGAAGCGACTTTGTTTTATACTATGTGGAAAAGTAGCATAATATACATTGATTCTGTTTTATTACCTCATAAATATACCCAAAAAAGGTTAATAAAATCAAAAAACCCGACGGCAAAGATGTAAGCAAGAAGAAAATCATGCTGTGCAGTCGGAGGATACTTATTCGCGAGCTGGCTGACCAAAACCAGATGTATTCTCCGACTGCACAGCGTGATTTTCTTCTTGTTTACATCCTTGCAGTCAGGCATTTTGATTTTATTAACTTTTTTATTTACAACTTTTTTGTTACTTTTTTCTCAAATGGCTTTTAAACATATAAGTGGTATATGTTTTTGTAATCACGTCTAAAAACCCTTCATTTTGATACCCTACTCAATGGGATTCGAAGAAAAAAAAGGCATTCGAGCATCCCTCACAATATGGCAACCCAAAATCCGCCATGTTCCTTTTTTTTTAACGGCACTTATCTAAGAACACTTGGGCGGCCAAGACCGATCTAACGATGTCTTAATTATAAAAATCGGTAAAGTGGTTTGAAAGATATGAGGTAATAAAGAATATTACATACAAACATACAAGATACGCGCGAAACACATAACCCTTTCTTTGCAGCCGGGCAACAAGGCTTGCTTGTGCTTTGTAATAATATTGATTATGTATACGAGTAGTTTATAGATTAGAATAGGAAAAAAGGTGAACAGGTTCGGCTAATTTGATAAACTTCATTAGGTATTAATAAAATAATTGGCGCTCATAACATATTGTACCTAATTAGGTTGTTTTTCTCAATATTTGCGGTTTTGTAGTGTTTATCGCGAATACCGTTCCACTTTGATAATGACGCGACCATGGCAACACCGAGTGATTTTGTTATGCTACTTCCTTACATAGTACTAGCTGACCCTCGCGGCTTCGCTCCCCTCAAGATTATAGCCTATGTTACTCGGGAATAATGTAGCTATCCAGAGGTGAAAGAATTTTTAAAATCGATCCAGTAATTTCGGAGCCTATTCAGTACAAACAAACAAAAAAATCTTTTCTCTTTATAATATTGGTATGGTATAGATAAAACAAAGTCGCTTCCCGCTGTCTGTCTGTCCCTATAAATGCTTAGATCTTTAAAACTCTGCTTTTCATGAGGTTTTTTTTAATAGATAGGATGGTTCAAGAGGAAGGTTTATATGTATAATAATACACGCGAGCGACGCCGCTGGCAGAAGCTAGTAATATTATAAATATTCACAGCGGATCTTTATGTCTCTAAAGTTGGCTCTGTCAATTATTGCGCAGTGAACAGTTTTTTATCGAGAGTAAGTGAGTTAGGATGATGCGACAAATGTAAGCGAGTGAAAGAGACAGTTATACAATGCTATCTTCACTTTCAATATTGACACAAAATAGCTTCTGCGCAGGGTCTTGCAGCCAATTCAAACACACAAAGATCTGTTGTTAATATTATACTCTTTCATGTAAAAACTACTAAACGGATTTTTAATAATCTTTACAGTAATAATAAAGAAGATGAAGATATTGGGGCAAGCCATAGACATAAATCTAACTAGATAACGCAAGTCCCTCCATCTGTATGAACCACCAAGCGTGCCACTTTTCCAAACAATATAAAAATTAATTTTACAATGCATGTCCTCGAAAATAACGGTTTTCCAAGCAGCCAAACTGTGCGGAAAGTGTCACTTTTTTTCACTAGTGCTTTTTACTTTCCTGTACTTTTTTAATTTTTAACTCCAACGTCAGCCCGACGCATAGATTTTTTTATTATTTGAGAAAAGTTTTAAAAAGTAGTTATGTACAGATTATCATTCATATAAAAGGTAAAATAAAACTAATACGACATTTTAGGCGCCATTTTAGTAATTTTAAATATTTATTAAATATGTTTGGCAGAACGTATATTTTGCTCGTGCCTTATTTATTGCGTTACGATGTGACAGCTATTCGCACATGCGCAGTAGATACATAGACATACTAAATAATATGGACTGGAAATACCTACGAAAAAAACGTGCCTACCTAAACCTCAAAATGTCTCATAAAATGGCCGCCGATTCTAAGGTTGTGTCAATCAAGCAACACACACACACACTCACAAATCTCAATAATACAATATGTAAACAACCATTTGACAGCAGGACTACCACGAACACAACCACAAAATTCGTCTCATAAAATGACGAATATGGCACGTACCTACAACCGTCACTACGTCATGACAAAATGTTGCCATAATGAGCAACAACTGAAATATTGTTGTCTTTTTCATCAAATACGATTACTACATTAGAAAGAATGAAACAAAACGATGTTTCACATTCTGTATCGTATTTCACTCATATTTGTATATGCTAATGTATGTATAGAACATCGCGGCGCCTCCATATATTTCCTATCTCAATGAGTAGATATGCCCGAGGAACTATTAGTTAATCTGTGGATATGCTGAACGCGCTTAGACATGACAGGGCCGGGCCCAGGCATTGAAGATTTGTCACTGTTCCATGCAGACACGTGTGTGAATTAGTTCATATAAAATGTACATACCGATATTTTTTTGAGCCCCTGACGGGTCACGGTCCGTCCACGTCCTTGGCACGGCCCTGATATGTGTGGATAGACCTTAAATAATATCGTAGACAGAAAAGATTATTACCAGTTGCCGGTACCATCATGAGGGTAGCTTCATATATTCAATGTTTCCAAAATTACTAGAAGTGTGTCAAGTTCCAGCTTAATCGGATGCTAGAAAGAGCTTGAAAAATCGATTACTGGTTGCCGGATACATATCTACCTATCTATCTATTTATATAAAAGAGAAAGTAAGTATTTTCCTTATAGACTACTACTAGAAACGGCTGGACCGATTTCAAACATTGTTTCAACTTTGGGAAGCTACACTATCCCCGGTCGACATAGGCTACTTTTTATCCCTATATTCCCACGGGAACTATAGTTCTCACCAATTTTCTTGGCTGCCCTGAAGTTGGCTACAATGGCTGCGCAGTAGTAAATCTCATACAAAAACAGCACCGGCACGAAATGCCTCGCGCATCCGGTAAACCAACTTCAGGGCGGCCAAGAAGTTTGGCGAGGATTATACGCGGATGAAACCGCGAAAAAGCTTGTAAAATATTATTACCTGTGAATCTTCACAGGAATAATTATTATTTCTAAAAAATTAAGATTGAATAAGCTGCGTCGTTTTAACAATGAAAAGGGCCGATTTGCAAGAGTCTGATAACTTTTAACAGAGGAATAAAAATGGTTTGACATAGGGTACTAAAACAAAACAATAAAACACAATTTAGTAAAATATAAATTTTTATTGTAGGTAAGTAGGTAATGTTAACAATTTTGTTTACATGATTGTTTACATAAATAATTGTAATGATGGAGAAAACTTAGAAACAAATCATTATAACGATTCTGTTTTAATAAAATAAATAGTTCTGTCTTGGAATCCATTTATTTGTATCTAAAACAAGGAAAGAGAGTGGTAACACAAAATTGACATAACCTCAAAAAATTACTCCATCATTAAAAAAAAAAGATATTGAAATGTATTTATTTTTCAAAATTCATGTTTAAACGTCGGACGAAGACAAAAACTAAGTCAGTTGTTCGTCTTAGGGTCGGTATTGTAGGAATTGGATAAAAAAAAACTCGGTAACATTTCCCGGTTTTAGAAGAGTTACATGTCATAAAACGCGGCAAAATGTTAGATAGTACCTAGTCAGCACCTATGAGAAATATAGAAGAAAAACCAAAAAGTTAATGTCAATTCTGCGCGCACAGCTTCAAGCTTCAAGGTTCAATATATCGATATAAGGTATTTTTTGTTGTAAAATTACGGAAGAAAACGTTACAAGATTAATCATAAATTGACTTTTGAGTATTAATTTTGGCGATATCATGAAAATTTTAATTCAGCAAAAACTTTACTTAACTTTAGATATTTCTCTTCTAAAAAACTTCTGTCAACTAGATCAGGTAAAAGTAAGCGGGGTACTGTATTTTGATTGACCCTGCCGATTGATTGACGGGACGACTTGACAAATACGCAAATGCTCTTACTGCATCTTTGTCTCTAGATTTAATATCTTGTTCGTAACACACAAGTGACACTGTGCTAGACTTATGAAAAAGGTTTAGAATGGTCGTTTGTGCCGTCGCAGTATTCGTCAGTGGTGAGGAGGATTTAGTGTCCAGCATCGCATAGCGCATAACGCTTCCCGATGAAGATACCAAAGCTTTAATTGGTGGCATTAGATCAGGGACGATGACCAGTCAAAACTATCATAGTGCGACTTTAAAAAACAACAAAGCTATTTGTCTTGTATTGGTCCGTTCGTCCCACACAGTGAGTGCCCCCTGATTTTGTAGTCTGATATGTTGACAGAATACCATCGCCCAGAAGAAAATTCTTTTTTTAAACGGTTTCATTTGTTTTTTCGGTCAAATTTAGTCATTGAGATTTTATTTTCTTTCTTTGCGGAATAGTCGACGAGAAAATTTTAAAACATTGTCTTAGACGGCCGTTTTCTGAAAGACTATTAAACAAAATCCGACGTTAAATCATGTCAAGCGATTTGACTGGCTGTTATTAATTCACTCAGCCAATCACAGCAGTTCACATGAATTTGACAGTCCGACAATAAATTTTGTAGTGATCAGCCTTTCAGAAAACGGGTATCTCTACAGGTGCGAGTTCACCGCGCGACCGCAATACGAGACCGCGACACGCGACCAATGCAGGAGACGCGCGACAACACTTGTCCTTAGACTTTGTATAGGAATAAGATCGCGTGAGACCGCGACGCGCGACAGTAGACGGCTAGCCGGTGTCGTTCATGGACGAGTGTAGTGCGTCGCGCTCGAAATGCCCGAACATTTTGACATTTAACAATTAGATAACCATTTTTGTTTGACTTCTATATTGAAAACTATATTTTTAGGCCTCTAGTTGTAAACAATTCATTAATAGCCAATGTTTTTCCTCCAATAGTTATTTCATAACTTGGTTTTCCATTGCAATATGGAAAAAAAAACGACAAATAACTGATTTTAACGACTAACATCGAGGAGAGTTTGTGTGCGACAAATGTCTAAGTCTCGCGTCGCGGTCGCGCGAAACAAAGTCACTGTCCGAGTCTGTCAACGAAATCGGTTTCTCTGTTAAATCCTAAACCATGCAACGAATTTTGATACAGTTTTCACTATTACAAAAAGCGATTAACCAAGAAGGTTTTTTGTATATAATTTGTCCCGTGCGAAGCCGGGGTGGGTCGCTAGTTTATAATAAATCTAGACCTTTTCAAGATTTTCAGTCGAATTTTTGAAGATATATTTTGTAAGAACGAATACTGTCAATTTATGAATAATCTTTTTATTTAATATATTTGGCAAAAAAAGTAAAGTATGGTAGGATTTTAAGTTGTATTGTAACAAAAAAAAAACTATTGAGGTTATTCCCATTCTACTAGAACTTTTTAGTTCAAGAAGACCTACACTGCAATTAGATCTACAAGGTTAAGACAAAATGCCAATCTAGTTTGGAAGTACAGAAAACAAGCATAGAGCTCTCGATGGACCCAAGTTTAATCAACCATCGAGACATTTTTTAAATTTAGAAGACAGACATTCTTTATTCGAACAAATTTAAAGTTCGAATAACTGAAACGTTAGTCAAACTCAAGTCTCTAGTCAATTTTGTATTAAAAACTTGACTGTGCTCTAAATAAAGTCTAAAATTAAATAACTGTCTCGAAGGTTTGGATTTGGAGTTAAGCTCTTTTAGTATTAAGACAAAGAATGTTTGTGCTAACATAATTATCATAACTATTTTGCCATCCATACATATTAAATACAGTGGTAAAAAATAAATTAGACCTTTTTCTAATGTTATAATTTTAAAGCTAAAATTTTCTTGAATCAACAAAATACCTTTTTTTTTGTATAATTTTTAGCTAGTTCATCGAAATAAACTTAGCATCGAATTTTAGAATAACTGCTTAATGTGACGAACCACCAAAATTTTTGTGAACTAACTAACTCTTTGATATAACTTTTAGAACTATTACTTAACAATATTAACTCGCCAACCCAAGCGAGCGTGGTGAATAATGCTGCCTTCTTTGCATGAGACGAGGTCTTTGCTCTGCAATGATACGGTAACATGCTGACAATATTATTTCTAAAACAATTACCAGTGTTTAAATTAAATGTACATGGGACGCACTGTAAACTACTTCTGATCCGGTGCTATAAAAAAGCGGAATTTATATCGGTACTAGTGGTATCATCAACGATACCAGTACCGGTATAATATCTTTATCGGTACTAGAGTGGTATCATCATCGATACCAGTACCGGTATAATATCTAATCCGGTACTAGAGTGGTATCGTCACCGATACCAGTACCGGTATAATGTCTATACCAGTACTAGAGTTTTATCTTCTCCGATATCAGTACCAGTATAATACCGAAATCGCCGCGAGAATCAGTGTCGGTACTGCAGTATAAATCGAAATAAGGTTTCAAGTCCTTTGCATACTCAACTGTAGACCGAGGAGCTGGTTAAGGTTGCGGGGTTTTGCTGGATGTGAGACGCACAGGATCGGTCAATGTTGCGACGCCTGGGTAATGCCTATGTCCAGCAGTGGACATAGGCAGGCCTTTCGGCTGAAATGGTGATTCTAAAGTTATATCAAAGAGTCGAACATCTTAAACTAATTTATATCAACACAGTATTCATTAAGATATTTCTTAATTTAACAAATATCCTCTGTGTATAATTTACAATGTTTAATTTTTTTTGCGTATTTTTTATATATTTTTCTATTTTCTGGTGAAATACTGAACTTATTTAATAATTTTTTTTTCATGTGATTTGATACGATTTTTGGTAACTTTTGACTGTTTTTTTTAAGCTCTATTGGCTTAATATATATAGGGTCCTGAGTTCGATTTCAGGGGCGAACATTTTTTTTTGCATTTTTTTTAATTTTTTTTATTTCAACAGTCAATAGCCAAAAAAAAGTCATATCATATAATCCCGAAACATATTACAACCTATACTATTATAATGTCAATCATTTCAATAAACTACAATACATGTCTTTCTACGGATACTTCCAGGTTATAACCGACCAAGTTTTGTAGACAACTGTCAGTTTTATGACGTCATTAGGTACTATATGAAACGTCAAGACGCGTGTGGTCATAAATAGTGAGAATGAGACGACAAGAGACTTTTCTCATAATAAATATTCGCCGTCCCACTCGCACTTTTTATGAACGCGACTGTCTCGAATCCTGACGTTCGCGGCAGATGCGGGCATAAACTGTCAGAGCGAGATGACATGAGAGAATCCAGTTCTCCAATATTCGCCGTCCTGCTCGCACGTTTTATGACCGCTACTGCCCTAATGTCATATATATTATAAGATCGTTAAAGTGCAAGAATACGAAGGATTCACATACACACATACATTTATTATGAACAGGCAAACTGGCTTAATCATACGTAACCAGACGTAAGTTTAATTTCAGGTCTTATTATTTTACTGTTAAGATTCATAATAGCGTGTCCATATTAGAAGACAACATATACTTATCTTATCTACATTTGCATTGTAAAATGGATCTTATTAGTAAGTGAAAAGGGGTATTTTGGCTTGGTCGGCTAGTACAGAGAATTATGATTATAACTAAACCATTGATTAAATTAATATTAAACACAAAGATGAGTAGGAATTTAAACTGTATATTTAAATTATTTTATAGTCATAAAGATTTTTACCTATACAACTAATTTGTTATCATCATCAAAAATTTTTGCTATGCATTATAGACAAGATTTATGCAAAAAAACATACAAAAAAAAACAGCTAAAATATATTACCATTTTGTTTTTTAACCCCACCCATCCATTACCCAACCTTGTAAACAACTGCTTAACCCCACCCATGCAAAGCCCGATCTCATTCAATAATGAACATTACTATTTTGTGCACGAAATCTATCACCAGAGGCACAGTATAAATATGGACAGTAAGGAAACTAAGCCTAGTTGATGAAATAATTACCTACGCTCCATTGAAGCAATAGGGTTGTAACTTTAAATGTTTTTGATATGGTTTTTTTTATGAAATCATTTTTGTTCAGTAGTCAGTAGTATCAATCAAATTGAAATAACTGTCTTATAAATACAATTTAAATCGTTAATCTCATGGCGTCGGTTAATGTCATCAAAAGACGATAGTTTAAAATGCGAAAAACAGTTTAATATTAACACACAACAACTTGTAGAACTATAGATCTTTAACTTTATCATTACGGCATAACTTTTTACAAGTTTTGGTTGGACGAAATCGTTTCTTGCACTCGAAAGACGCGGTGATAAACTTATACGTGACCATTAGTCTAGACGTGACTGTGTTAACTGCTTAGGGGTCTCGTTGATGCCCATATTTGTGTGAGTGTGCCGCCGTTTCAAGCGTCTGTAGGTAGTTTCCGTACTGTCCATATTTATACTGTGCCAGAGGTCTTACACTGGTTTACAACTATCATAGTTCCACTGTTAGAGATACGGAACTATACAGGCCGAAAAGCATTATGTTGTTTTTTTTTATTTGGTAGTATTTGAGGGTAACATTTTCCAATTGAATTTTAAAACATTTATTCCCGACCAATTGCGCTGAAATTTAATATACACATTTGGTTACGATGGCGATGTACGGTAAGCTAAAAAACATTTTTGAAGGTTTTTATTTAATTGGATATATTTTTTTGCATAAATCGTGTCTTTTATTGGCTCTAAATATCCGGCAAAACAATATTGAATGGGGACACAAATTTAGGTTGTATATTACAGACGGACCGTCTACTATTTGGATCAGGTTATTTACTAAAACTTCATACCATATCTTAGCAAAAATCTTTTTTTTTTGTGTATCTCCGTAGAAAGACAAGTCCCAAATTTTGAGTATATAAGACTGCACCTTGCCATAAGCGACAGCGGGTTTGAAAATCGCTCTCGCCACGCAAGCCACAGCTTTACAAAACAACCGAACATTTGAAAGAAATGCATTTTTTTTTACTAAACGAGTATACAATAATATAAAAATTAAACTATTTTTTATCTATGCAACACATCATATCGGTCCGCGGCTTATCGATGGGACGTCTGTGAATAAAAAGAAAAAAAATGTCACTGTTTCTTGTTTTTGGTCCGAGTTTGGTTTCTGGTTGAGGCAGTCTTATTAAGTATTTTCGGACCCTATAAGAAAGATTTTATAAAATTTTGGGGTATAGATAAAAAAAATTGTCCGTCAGTTGGATTTCAAAAAAATATTGAACACGTATTTTTTCTTTTATCACGTTAACGAAAAATTATGACGATACAGTGCGTTCAAATATCGCATGACGTCATGCTTCAGTACACTTTTTACATAGAAGTTACGTCACAAGTCCCCACTCCCGAACTTTGATGCAGTTTATAACAAGCTTTTATTTAACTTGCAATATATGTATGTAAGAGTGTTGTGAGTATTAATATTATGTCTAAAAAATTAAGATTTAAGAGCGGACTCTAGTCAACAGGAATTTGAAAAATTGGTATTTGAAGAAACTATTGCCGTCGCGTCACCTCCAACCTCACCCCGTAAAGTGCGAAAGGGACAACTGCAGCTCAGGCAGATTTTACCTACAAAAACTTTGACTAAAAGACGTTTCGTATTCTGCTGTTTTCTTCATGAAAACTGGTCTGATCTAAAAAATTCTTATATCAAAATTTAGAGGAAAAGTATATCTATGCTCCTATCATTTCCTTTTTTGTTAAAAACTTATAAATTTTGTCTGAAAGTCTTCTGAACATGGCGGTAATAACGGGCATTTTTTTCGGCTTTTTGGATTGTCATATTTCTTTTTGTGATTATGTTTTGGAAAAAAGGAAATGATACAGGCACGTATTAATTAGACCTAGATTTTATGGAAAAAAATCATTGCTCTAGAGGCGTTATCCACGAAGAAAACAGCAGAATGTGTTTGTATGGAGAAAGTCTCATTAGAGTCCCCTTTTAATAAGCTGCGTCGTTTTAACAATGAAAAGGGCCGATTTGCAATAGTCTGATAACTTTTAACTGAGGAATAAAAATGGCCGTTTGACATAGGGTAATAAAACAAAACAATAAAACACAATTTAGTAAAATATAAATTTTTATTGTAGGTAAGTAGGTAATGTTAACAATTTTGTTTACATGATTGTTTACATAAATAATTGTAATGATGGAGAAAAACTTAGAAACAAATCATTATAACTATTCTGTTTTAATAAAATATATAGTTCTGTCTTGGAATCCATTTATTTGTATCTAAAACAAGGAAAGAGAGTGGTAACACAAAATTGACATAACCTCAAAAAATTACTCCATCATTAAAAAAAAAAAGATATTGCTATGTATTTATTTTTCAAAATTCATGTTTAAACGTCGGACGAAGACAAAAACTAAGTCAGTTTTCGGTCGTCTTAGGGTCGGTATTGTAGGAATTGGATAAAAAAAACTCGGTAAAATTTCCCGGTTTTAGAAGAGTTACATACTAGTGTTAGATAGTACCTAGTCAGCACCTATGAGAAATATAGAAGAAAAACCAAAAAGTTAATGTCAATTCTGCGCGCACAGCTTCAAGCTTCAATATATCGATATAAGGTATTTTTTGTTGCTTCAATATATCGATATAAGGTATTTTTTGTTGCAAAATTACGGAAGAAAACGTTACAAGATTAATCATAAATTGACTTTTGAGTATTAATTTTGGCGATAACATGAAAATTTTAACTCAGCAAAAACTTTGAATATTGATAATACTTTAGATATTTCTCTTCTAAAAAACTTCTGTCAACTAGATCAGGTTAAAGTAAGCGGGGTACTGTATTTTGATTGACCCTGCCGATTGATTGACGGGACGACTTGACAAATACGCAAATGCTCTTACTGCATCTTTGTCTCTAGATTTAATATCTTGTTCGAAACATACAAGTGACACTGTGCTAGACTTATGAAAAAGGTTTAGAATGGTCGTTTGTTCCGTCGCAGTATTCGTCAGTGGTAAGGAGGATTAAGTGTCCAGCACCGCACAGCGCATCCCGATCAAGATACCAAACCTTTAATTGGTGGCACGCAAGGCAGGGACCATGACCAGTCAAAACTATCATAGTGCGACTTTAAAAATCAACAAAGCTATTTGTCTTGTATTGGTCCGTTCCACCCTCACAGTGAGTGCCCCCTGATTTTGTAGTCTGATATGTTGACAGAATACCATCGCCCAGAAGAAAATTCTTTTTTTAAACGGTTTCATTTGTTTTTTCGCTCAAATTTAGTCATTGAGATTTTATTTTCTTTCTTTGCGGAATAGTCGACGAGAAAATTTTAAAACATTGTCTTAGACGGCCGTTTTCTGAAAGACTATTAAACAAAATCCGACGTTAAATCATGTCAAGCGATTTGACTGGCTGTTATTAATTCACTCAGCCAATCACAGCAGTTCACATGAATTTGACAGTCCGACAATAAATTTTGTAGTGATCAGCCTTTCAGAAAACGGGTATCTCTACAGGTGCGAGTTCACCGCGCGACCGCAATACGAGACCGCGACACGCGACCAATGCAGGAGACGCGCGACAACACTTGTCCTTAGACTTTGTATAGGAATGAGATCGCGCGCGAGACCGCGACGCGCGACAGTAAACGGCTAGCCGATGTTGTTCATGGACGAGTGTAGCGCGTCGCGCTCGAAATGCTTGAACATTTTGACATTTAACAATTAGATAACCATTTCTGTTTGACTTCTATATTGAAAACGATATTTTTAGGCCTCTAGTTGTATACAATTCATTAATAGCAATGTTTTTCCTCCAATAGTTATTTGATTACTTGGTTTTCCATTGCAAAATGGAAAAAAAAATCAACTAATAACTGATTTTAACGACTAACATTTATTAGTTGGAGAGTTTGTGTGCAACACATGTCTCGGTCTCGCGTCGCGGTCGCGCGTTGAGCTCGTACCTTAAATGGTATAAAACAAAGTCGCTGTCCGAGTATGTCAACGAAATCGGTTTCTCCGTTAACTTCTAAACCATGCAACGAATTTTGATACAGTTTTCACTATTACAAAGAGCAATTAACCAGGAAGGATTTTTGTATATAATTTGTACCGTGCGAAGCCGGCGCGGGTCACTAGTTTATAATAAATCTAGACCTATACAAGATTTTCAGTCAAATTATTGAAAATATATTTTGTAAGAACGAATTCTGTCAATTTATGAATAATCTTTTTATTTGGCAAAAAAGTAAACTATGATAGCATTTAAAAAAAAAACTATTGACGTTATGCCCTTTCTACTAGAACTTTTGTAGTTCAGGAAGACCTACACTGCAATTAGATCTACAAGGTTAAGACAAAATGGCAATCTAGTTTGGAAGTACGGAAAACAAGCATAGAGCTCTCGATGGACCAAGTTTAATCAACCATCGAGACATTTTTTAAATTTAGAATCTTTATTCAAACAAATTTAAAGTTCGAATTACTAAAACATCGGCAAACTCAAGTATATATATAGTCAATTTTGTTTTAAGTTCTTCTCTAAAAAACTGCTCTAAAAAAGTCTAAAATTAAATAACTGTCTCGAAGGTTTGGATTTGGAGTTAAGCTCTTTTAGTAATAAGACAAAGAATGTTTGTGCTAACATAATTATCATAACTATTTTGCCATCCATACATATTAAATACAGTGGTAAAAAATAAATTAGACCTTTTTCTAATGTTATAATTTTAAAGCTAAAATTTTCTTGAATCAACAAAATAACTTTTTTTTGTATCATTTTTAGCTAGTTCATCGAAATAAACTTAGCATCGAGTTTTAGAATAACTGCTTAATGTGACGAACCACCAAAATTTTTGTGAACTAACTAACTCTTTGATATAACTTTTAGAACAATATATTGCCAACCCAAGCGAGCGTGGTGAATAATGCTGAGTAATTATTTGCATGAGACGAGGTGTTTGCTCTGCAATGATACAGTAACATGCTGACAATATTATTTTTAAAACAATTACTAGTGTTTAGATTAAATGTACGTGGGGCTTCTGATGCGGCATAATAAAAAAGCGGTATTTATATCGGTACTAGAGTGGTATCGACACTGATACCAATATAAGTTTCAGTATAATATCTATACCGGTACTATAGTGGTATCATCATCGATACCAGTACCGGTATAATATCTTTATCGGTACTAAAGTAGTATCGTCATCGATACCAGTACCGGTATAATACATAATCCAGTACTAGAGTGGTATCTTCACCGATACCAGTACCGGTATAATATCTATACTGGTACTAAAGTGGTATCATCACCGATACCAGTACCGGTATAATGCCTATACCAGTACTAGAGTGGTATCGTCACTGATACCAGTAGCCGTATAATATCTGTACCGGTACCATTATAATACCGAAATCGCCGCGAGAATCAGTGTCGGTACTGCAGTATGAATCGACATAAGGTTTCAAGTCCTTTGCATATTCAACTGTGGACCGAGGAGCTGGTTAAAGTTGCGGGGTTTTGCTGGATGTGAGACGCACAGGATCGGTCAATGTTGCGACGCCTGGATAATGCCTATGTCCAGCAGTGGACATAGGCAGGCCTTTCGGCTGAAATGGTGATTCTAAAAGTTATATCAAAGAGTCGAACATCTTAAACTAATTTATATCAACACAGTATTTATTAAGATATTTCTTAATTTAACAAATATCCTCTGTGTATAATTTACAATGTTTAATTTTTTTTTGCGTATTTTTTATATATTTTTCTCTTTTCTGGTGAAATACTGAACTTATTTAATAAATTTTTTTTTCATGTGATTTGATACGATTTTTGGTAACTTTTGACTGTTTTTTTAAGCTCTATTAGCTTAATATATATAGGGTCCTGAGTTCGATTTTATGGTAGAACAATTTTTTTTTGCATTTTTTTTTAATAATTTTTTCAACAGTCAATAGCCAAAAAAAGTCATATCATATAATCCCGAAACATATTACAACCTATACTATTATAATGTCAATCATTTCAATAAACTACAATACATGTCTTTCTACGGATACTTCCAGGTTATAACCGACCAAGTTTTGTAGACAACTGTCAGTTTATGACGTCACTAAGTATTATATGAAACGTCAAGACGCGTGTGGTCATAAATAGTGAGAATGAGACGACAAGAGACTTTTCTCATAATAAATATTCGCCGTCCTACTCCCACTTTTTATGAACGCGACTGTTTCGAATCCTGACGTTTGCAGCAGATACGGACATAAACTGTGAGAGCGAGATGACATGAGAGAATCCAGTTCTCCAATATTCGCCGTCCTGCTCGCACATTTTATGACCGCTACTGCCCTAATGTCATATCTATTATAAGATCGTTAAAGTGCAAGAATATGAAGGATTGCATTTGAAACAGTTTTACGAACACACATACATGTATTATGAATAGGCAAACTGGCTTAATCATACGTAACCAGACGTACGTTTAATTTCAGGTCTTATTATTTGACCGTTAAGATTCATAATAGCGTATCCATATTAGAAGACAACATATACTTATCTTATCTACATTTGCATTGTAAAATGGATCTTATTAGTAAGTGAAAAGGGGTATTTTGGCTTGGTCGGCTAGTACAGAGAATTATGATTATAACTAAACCATTGATTCAATTAATATTAAGATGAGAAGGAATTTAAACTGTACATTTAAATTATTTTATAGTTATAAAGATTTTTACCTATACAACTAATTTTTTATCATCATCAAAAATTTTTGCTGGGCTTTATAGACAAGATTTATGCAAAAAAAACATACAAAAAAAAAACAGCTAAAATATATTACCATTTTGTTTTTTAACCCCACCCATCCATTACCCAACCTTGTCAACAACTGCTTAACCCCACCCATGCAAAGCCCGATCTCATTCAACAATGAACATTACTATTTTGTGCACGAAATCTATCACCAGAGGCACAGTATAAATATGGACAGTAAGGAAACTAAGCCTAGTTGATGAAATAATTTCCTACGCTCCATTGAAGCAATAGGGTTGTAACTTTTAATGTTTTTGATATGGTTTGTTTTTATTAAATCATTGTTGTTCAGTAGTCAGTAGTATCAATCAAATTGAAATAACTGGCTTATAAATACAATTTACATAGTTATTTTCATGACATCGGTTAATCTCATCAAAAGACGATAGTTTAAAATATGGAAAACAGTTTAATATTAACACACAACAACTTGTAGAACTATAGATCTTTAACTTTATCATTACAGCATAACTTTTTACAAGTTTTGGCGGGAGAGTACGCGAGCCGCGGTTGGACGACATCGTTTTGTGCACTTTGTTCACACGCGGTGATAAAATTATACGTGACCATTCGTCTCGACGTGGCACTTACTACTGACAGCACCGTGACAACTGCTTAGGGGTCTCGTTGATGCCCATGTTTGTGTGAGTGTGCCGTTTCGAGCATCTGTAGGTAGTTGCCGTACTGTCCATATTTATACTGTGCCAGAGGTCTTACTCTGGTTTAAAACTATAATGGTTCCACTGTGAGCTATAAAGAGCTATTTAGGACGAAAAGCATTATTATGTTTAACTTGTCTTGCTAATTTATTTAGTATTGGAGGGTAAAATTTTCCAATTGAATTTTAAAACATTTATTCCCGACCAATTGCGCTGAAATTTAATATACACGTTTGTTTACGATGGCGATGTACGGTAAGCTAAAAAACATGTTTGAAGTTTTTTATTTAATTGGATATGTTTTTTTGCATAAATCGTGTATTTATTGATATCTAAATATCTGGAACAAATAATTGAATGGGGATAAAAATTCAGATTGTATATTAGACAGATCGTCAATTGATTAATAAATAAAAAAAAAACAGTTTTATTTATTAATCAAGTATTTAGAATCAGGTTATTAACCTAAACTTCATACAATATCTTAGCAAAAATCTTTTTTTTTTTGTGTATCTCCGTAGAAAGACAAGTCCCAAATTTTGAGTAAATAAGACTGCACCTTGCCATAAGCGATAGCGGGTTTGAAAATCGCTCTCGCCACGCAAACCACAGCTTTACAAAACAACCGAACATTTGAAAGAAATGCATTTTTTTTTACTAAACGAGTATACAATAATATAAAAATTAAACTATTTTTTATCTATGCAACACATCATATCGGTCCGCGGCTTGTCGATGGGACGTCTGTGAAAAAAAGAAAAAAAATGTCACTGTTTCTTGTTTTTGGTCCGAGTTTGGTTTCTGGTTGAGGCAGTCTTATGAAGTATTTTCGGACCCTATAAAAAAGATTTTATAAAATTTTGGGGTATAGTTACAAAAAAATAGTCCGTCAGTTGGATTTCAAAAAAATATTGAACACGTATTTTTAGGGTTCCGTAGCCAAATGGCAAAAAACGGAACCCTTATAGATTCGTCATGTCTGTCTGTCTGTCTGTCTGTCTGTCTGTCTGTCTGTCCGTCCGTATGTCACAGCCACTTTTTTCCGAAACTGTAAGAACTATGCTGTTGAAACTTGGTAAGTAGATGTATTCTGTGAACCGCATTAAGATTTTCACACAAAAATAAAAATAAAACAATAAATTTTGGGGGTTCCCATACTTAAAACTAAAACCAAAAATATTTTTTTTCATCAAACCCATACGTGTGGGGTATCTATGGATAGGTCTTCAAAAATGATATAGAGGTTTCTAATATATTTTTTTTCTAAACTGAATAGTTTGCGCGAGAGGCTCTTCCAAAGTGGTAAAATGTGTGTCCCCCCCCCCTGTAACTTCTAAAATAAGAGAATGATAAAACTGAAAAATATATATGATGTACATTACTATGTAAACTACCAGCGAAAATTGGTTTGAACGAGATCTAGTCAGTAGTTTTTTTTTAATACGTCATATATTGTAAACCGCAATTTACCAAGTACGGAACCCTTCGTGCGCGAGTCCGACTCGCACTTGGCCGGTTTTTTCTTTTATCGCGTTAACGAAAAATTATGACGATACAGTGCGTTCAAATATCGCATGACGTCATGCCTCGGTACACTTTTTACATAGAAGTTACGTCATAAGTCCCCACTCCCGCAAAAAATGAAATTTTGCATACACGTTTAGTTTGGATGAAAATGCATGGTTAGCTATGTGACGTCATACTAAATCCAGTATGGCGGACGGCCCAAGATGGCGGACTAGTTATTTTTTGTGCACTGCCATGATATGGGTCTCAAATGAAAATGTTTGCTGAGAAGAATACGAAAAAAGCTTGTTTTAAAAAGAGATTTTTTAATGAATAATTTTTCTTGGTGAATAACTATTGGTTTGAATATGAAAAAAATACGTGACCAATATTTTTTGATAATTTAACCGGCGGACTTATTCGAATTTGCTGTTTAGTACCCGGTCATCATCCATATTCACAAACAAATCATAACCACTTAATTGGTTTAAATTGGTTGGCAAGATAAAATTGGCTAGAGAAATGTGAATATAGGAACTATGCACATCTGCCTTAATCCTTCGGCACCTGTAGGCAAGTTGACAATCTACAATCGATAACGCTAGTACAAAACGAATCAATGTATGGGAATGACACATCTGAACGTTAAGTCACGTGGTCAGACCATACAAATAGAAGGCGTTAACGATTGTAGAAAGAGATTCGATACGAAACGTTTGTAAAGTGGCTAGGGGGCTGGTATTACAGGGGAGATTTTATTATGTAAAAAAAGTGACATCTTACCAGCGACTGTAACCGCTTCGTCCTGAAAAGAAGAGAAAATAATCATTACTACTTAATTTCATGTTTAATCTTAACAATTTTAAGATATGGGAACGTTTAGTTATTTTTTTATATACGCCTTAAGAGCCCCTACAAGTTTCACAAGCGAAAAACAGAAAACAGCTACTTTTTCAGCGAAAATTTCTCAACATCTATAAGATATATATATGATAAAAATAATATCAAAACAATAAAAACGACACGGGTCCGTCGTCTACAAGCCCTTGAGCGAGACTGAATGCCTCGCGCGAGCGCAACGGTTATAAGGCATTATTTAGACAATTTATTACAATAAAATAAGTATTCAAAAATATAAAATAAAAATTGTATTCGATTGATATACACCTCAAATTTCAAATTATTTACTAGTTATTTTTATATTGAACTAGCCTGCCCGGCAAACTTTGTTTTGCCATAAAAACACCATAACATTCATCTACCCTATCTACCCTACCCTACCTATCCTACCCTACCTACCCAACACTACCCTCCCTACCTTATCCTACCCTACCTACCCTACTTTATCTACCCTACCCTAACCCACCTACCCTACCCTACCCTACCCACCTACCCTACCCTACATACCCTACCCTACCTATTAAAAAATAGATAGTAGCCGATTCTCAGACCTACTGAATATGCATTTAAGATTTCATAAAAATCGGTCAAGCCGTTTCGGAGGAGCATGGTAACTAACATTGTGACACGAGAATTTTATGTATAAGATATATTCTTACGCGTAGACGACGCTTTCGCACATGATAAAATTGCCTTTTTTCCGCGTGGACAACATTTTTTTTAAGTAAAAATACAAAAGTTTAATTGTAGGCTCTTAAGTTATGCTTACCGGCTTAATAATCCTAGTTCTCTGCACAGTCATATTCTGCTGCGGCACGGTAGAGTCGGGCTGGACTCCTAGCGCTGAGTATATCTCGCGGAGCATTAACAGCATCGTGTCTTCGGATTCCCTGTAGGAGCGAAAAGTAAATTTAAGCTATTCAGTCTAAGTAAAATATTTGAGTATCTGTGTGACGTCAGGTCTTGTTACCCGACTATGGCGAAGCAAAAAGGAGGGTTATGTTTTTGGCCGGTATGTATGTATGTATATATGATCATCTGTTCCCTCATAACTTCTAAACTACGTATCATAATTTGAAAAGGGAAGTGTCGTTGGAAGCGTCTTGTTTTTCCGCTGGTTATAGTCACATTAAATTGAATATGACTCCCTCTAGGGGGCATGAAGTCAAGATAAAAAAAAACCGGCCAAGTGCGAGTCGGACTCGCGCACGAAGGGTTCCGTACCATTTTCGTATAAAACGGCAAAAAAATCACGTTTGTTGTATGGGAGCCCATTAAATATTTAATTTATTTAGTTTTTAGTATTTGTTGTTGTAGCGGCAACAGATACACATCATCTGTGAAAATTTCAACTGTCTAGCTATCACGGTTCATGAGATACAGCCTGGTGACAGACAGACAGACAGACAGACGGACCGCGGAGTCTCAGTAATAGGGTTCCGTTTTTACCCTTTGGGTACGGAACCCTAAAAAACATCCTACCCCCATCATGTGTAGTATTTTCATTGAACAGGGATATTAAAATAAAGGTAAAGTTGGGTACATTATATTTAAAAGAAAAAAAGACTCATAGATATGTATGTATTTTAGTTATATATTATAAAGTAGTGTAGTGTTTATGCATTGTGTGCTGTACACGTATTTGTGTAGTGTATTTAGTAAGTAAGAATTTTAATTTGTTATTAAGTTTTTATTTTTATTGTGCGCTTTTGTTAACTCTCCTAATTGTGTAAATCTCGCTATAACACTGAGGTTTGCTGTAAGAGAACCCAATTGTGGGTTAAGCTCGCCTTTGTACATAAGTTGTCCTTCTATATTTGTATATGTTTGTTTTGTGTACAATAAAGAATATGAATATGAATAAAAGTATGAAACAAGAAACTATTGAACTCAACATTGAGTTAAGCTCGCCTTTGTATATGTACTTTATTATCACACTGTATGTAATGTTGTTTTTGGTGTACAATAAAGAATTAAGAAGAAAATATTCCCGTAAATTTACCGTGGTCGTATGCCACCTAACATAACAAAACAATACATGCAAAGTAGTATTTTCTTGTTTCATACTTTTTAGAGCATGATTTATCAGAAGTCGGGTTTTTACTGTTCGTATGTGGCGGCATAGATAATACTAAGTGACATAGTAAAATAATCTTTGCATAACTATCTGTAGGCCATATAAATATTTGTTCCGAGCGGGAATCGAAGCTGCGACTCGCAGCGCAGCAACCAATTGCTCAGCCACTGCGCCAACGTGTCATTGCTTTTTACCCGACTGCCGAAGGAGGGTAATGTGTTTATCAGTCTATGTATGTATGTATTTATGTATGTATGTATGTATTTATGTATGTTTGTTCCTATATGGCATTCCAGAGACCAAACGCGTTGGCCGATTTTGATGATTCATACGTCAATCGTTGCGTTTTAACCCTGCGAGTGTCATAGGCTACATTAAAATTGGACAATAGAAAAATGGCGGATTTTGGGTGCCATATTGTGGCGGCCCAAATTTTTTTTTTCTTCCAAACCCATCGTGTGGGGTATCAAAATAAAGGGTTTTAAGAGGTGATTTCAAAATATATAACACTTATATTTTTAAATGTATATAATTCGAAAAAAAACTAACTATAAAGTTATAAATAAAAAAACTTAATTCAAAAAATCAAAAAACCCGACTGCTTCAAAAGCGAACTAAAAAGTCGTAAACAAGGAAAAAATCATGCTGTGCAGGCGGAGGATACACCAGATTTTGGTCAGCCAGCCCGCGAATATGTATCCTCCGACTGCACAGCATGATTTTTTCCTTGTTTACGACTTTTTAGTTCGCTTTTGATAGGTTAGGGTAGAGCAGGTAGGGTAGGTAGGTGGGTAGGGTAGGTAGGTGGGTAGGGTAGGTAGGTGGGTAGGGTAGAGTAGGTAGGATACGTAGGTATGTAGGGTAGGGTAGAGAGAGAGAGAGAAGTAGGTAGGATATGGTAGGATAGGTAGGCCAGTTGACGGGAGAGAAGCCACGGAGTACAGCTAGTCTATAAATAATGTCTGTATATTTACCAGTATCCGACATGGCTGCTCATGGCGAACAGGTACTCATTGATCATCTCGAGCGGCGCCTCTTGTAGCACATAGTCTACGCGACGACCGTCGTTCAGACGACCCAGCATGTCCGGGGTGGACTGTGGAAAAATATATTGTTTAAGACATAACCTTTTCCTTGCAGTCGGGTAAAAACAGTTCAAATATAGGGTCACAGATAATATAAAACTAGCATACAGATGCCTCATCCCATACAAAAAACCCGTGCAGACGTAACTAGCGTTTTTCGTCTGATTATACTGATTATTTTTATAAGTATTTCGATCGCCTTCGGTTCCGTTCCACAGCTATAGACGGTGTTAGCAGCGACTTGCAAGTAAAAGGGTTTACTCGGTTCGTGACAATTTTTTCTTTAAATTGTAACTATTTGCTTTATAGTATTTTTTAACCCCCGCCGGAAAAAGAGGGGTGTTATAAGTTTCACGTGTGTTGCTGTGTATCTGTGTGTCTGTCTGTGGCATCATAGCGCCTAGACGGGTTAACCGATTTCGATTTAGTTTTTTTTTTGTTTGAAAGGTAAT
This sequence comes from Orthosia gothica, assembly GCA_949775005.1. NCBI lineage: Eukaryota > Metazoa > Arthropoda > Insecta > Lepidoptera > Noctuidae > Orthosia > Orthosia gothica. Next base: position 52,326,177 of record OX459034.1, on the reverse strand, counting down.
TTTGTCGAGAGTGTTCTTAGCTATGTTTGAATAAAATCGGTTCAGCCGTTCCAAAGTTATGGGCATTTTACTGTTTGAATCGGGGTGTTTTCGCAAGATAAAAATGTCGGGGGTTTTATAAATTGTGAAATTTTACTTGTTGGTATAGTGAGTGTGAGAATGAAATATCTGTCTTCTCTGGCCCTGGGTTAATGCTAATTTGCATAGTTTGGTTTATTTTTTGTATTAAAAAAAAACATGCTTACCAGTTCAATTTCTTTCGCTAAATCTTCCTTGTCTTCAGTGAGCTGTTCTTTCTCCAACTCTTCTTCGACAACCTGAAATTATGTGAATATTTTTTTTTTTTTTTGTGATTTTATTTACAAATAACACGATTTGAATTTTGTATAAACTATATTCCACATCTAAGCGTGACATTTCCATCTAACGATACAGGATATATTCACTTTTTAAGATAGTTTACACTTGCGAAAGACATCCAACCATTATTTATATCTGTCGCAGCCATCTGGTTAAAGTAGCCAGCTAATTGGACGGCTAGGCCGTTCAATAAACGCCGCCATCCAGTTAAATGGCTGAAGGTCAACTAGCCAAGTCCTTGAGCGCAACTTTTAACCAGATGGCTGAATGTCATGTAGTCATTTAGTTAAATTGGATATTGATGCATTTACTGTTTGGTTAGGGTGACTATAGTTTAGACTCAAATATTTTGCGAAAACTTGCAGAACACGTAGTATTATTTGGCAATTCCATGTTTTCATACTATTTAACAATATCACTCATTAATTTCACTTAAAATTGCAAACAAGAACGAAAAATAACATTCACGATTTGCGCTATAGGTGCCATATTTGTTTTGGTGACTACTAGCACCGCAGTGGAAAAAAACTGAACTAAATTTGAATTACATGGCCGAGTCTTGGTCAATCATCCTCAAAGGACTGACTTTCAATTCGCCAAGTTGTTAAACGTTGAATGATTCAAGTTCAATTAACAACAATTGGATGCCGGATGCCGGCGTTTAATGAACGGCCTAGCAAGGAACACGGGTGGGTTTTCGTCAGTAAAAGTCTGACACGCCCTCCTGCTTTACCCAGAGCGGGAGAAGTCATTGGATGATTTCCCACCTAAAAAAAAAGGCGGCAAATTAGTTGGCGGATTTAACCAGATGGCTGCGACACTTCAGGTTGAAACCTCAGTGAAGTTTCAATTTACCAGGAATTATTTTCAAAAGGCGTAAACTAAAAATTAATATACCGGACTTCACAATTGTCAATGTCTAGAACAAGCTTAGAGAAAAGTAATTTAAGGTTACACTAGTCGATCATTCTTCCATACAAATGTAGTCTGGCGATTACTCCACTGTTTGACTGTGTACGTTGAAAATAAAAAATGATATCAATTTGTCTCATCATTATCTAGTATGTAAACAAAAAAATAAAAAAAATGAAGTTATGAGCGTCGAAATTTCTATATTTTAACACTAATTTTAACGCATCTTTAGGCGGAAATAAATACCATAAGAAGGAAAATTGCAAAACGGCCTACATACAGGGATAGATTAGTAGTTCAACAATGTTAATAATTTTATTTTGAAAATTTACATTTAGTAGTTTTTTCATGATATCAAGACTCCCAAAGGTCTGTGTTCGCATGCGAACTAGCTTCTTACTGGTCATCACAGCATCTATCTCTTTCGCACGTGTTGTCAGATGAGATAGCATGCATTTTAACCCCGCGCAAAAAATAGTTCGTGCCATCGACTAGGGCAACCTTAATGAAATATTTTATTTTTTTGTTAGTTTGTTTCATAAACGCGATGGTTACGTTCATACTTTATTGCATTTTTCCATCATTTTTTTTGATCCTGCAACCCACCTTCTCAAGCTGTCCATCTGTAGGCGGGGCCGCCTTCCACTTGTTCCACGTACTCCGGAGGGACTCCACCAGCTTCTGCTTGAGATCAGCGCCGACGCGAGCCATGGTGTCCTTCAGTTCTACGGCAGATTCCAAAAATTCATCTATTTACTTATGTTATGCTGTTCCCCGACTTATATTAATATTATATGGATGATATACTCAAACTTTAAAAAAGAATCTCCACTCGACTCGACCTCGACTCAGCCTCGACAGTTATAAGATTGTTATGCTATTTATCGTCCTCGATTCGAGAGGTATTTCAGTTTTCATGGTGTCAAGTGACAGTTCATCTAATTACTTATGTTATGCTGTTCCCCGACTTATATTAATATTATATGGATGATATACTAAAACTCTAAAAAAGAATCTCCACTCGACTCGACCTCGACTCAGCCTCGACAGTTATAAGATTGTTTTGTTATTTATCATCCTCGACGCGAGAGGTATTTCTGTTTTCATGGTGTCGAGTGACAGTTCATCTATTTACTTATGTTATGCTGTTCCCCGACTTATATTAATATTAAATAGATGATATACAAAAACTCTACAAAAATGTCCTCTACTCGACTCGACCTCGACTCAGCCTCGACAGTTATAAGATTGTTTTGTTATTTATCATCCTCGACTCGAGAGGTATTTCTGTTTTCATGGTGTCGAGTGACAGTTCATCTATTTACTTATGTTATGCTGTTCCCCGACTTATATTAATATTAAATAGATGATATACAAAAACTCTACAAAAATGTCCTCTACTCGACTCGACCTCGACTCAGCCTCGACAGTTATAAGATTGTTATGCTATTTATCATCCTCGACTCGAGAGGTATTTCTGTTTTCATGGTGTCGAGTGACAGTTCATCTATTTACTTATGTTAAGCTGTTCCTCGGTTTATATTAAAGTTTTTCGATGATATTATCACCCATATTCTAAGTGATTTCCTCCACGCAACCCTCAGACTGGAGTCAAATTGATTTATGTTATGCTGTTCGCATGGATCGTAGTAAACAGTTACGGGTTATGAAGGTTAGGCAGTCGCATGCGGTTAGAATAGGAAAAGTAGTTGGAAAAAAGCAGCTGGTTGGCAGATGATGATGATGGATGGGCAAAGCAACCACCTTAAAGTAATCGGTCTTAGTTGCTAATGGACATCTGCAGTACCAGATATAGATGCCAACAGGTCATCTATTTACTTATGTTATGCTGTTCCCCGGCTTATGTTAAAATAATTTCTTCCTCCATTCGTTTCAATTAAGTTAAATTGTTGGAAAATTTATTGCCATTATCGTCCTAAACTCGAAAGTGACGTCAGTTGTCATGGTGTTGAGTCGAGTGGAGTGAAAACTTTACCTTTTTAGGGTTCCGTAGCCAAATGGCAAAATACGGAACCCTTATAGATTCGTCATGTCTGTCTGTCTGCCTGTCTGTCCGTCCGTATGTCACAGCCACTTTTTTCCGAAACTATAAGAACTATGCTGTTGAAACTTGGTAAGTATTTGTATTCTGTGAACCGCAATACGATTTTCACACAAAAATAGAAAAAAAAAAAAATTTGGGGGTTCCCATACTTGAAACTGAAACAAAATTTTTTTTTTTCATCAAACCCATACGTGTCGGGTATCTATGAATAGGTCTTCAAAAATGATATTGAGGTTACTGATATAATTTTTTTCTAAACGGAATAGTTTGCGCGAGAGACACTTCCAAAGTGGTAAAATGTGTCCCCCCCCTCCTGTAACTTCTAAAAAAAGAGAATGATAAAACTAAAAAAAAACTTCCACGAAAATTGGTTTGAACGAGATCTAGTAAGTAGTTTTTTTTTAATACGTCATAAATCGTAAACCGCAATTTACCAAGTACGAAACCCTGCGTGAGTTTTTAGAAAATGGCAGTATGGTATAAACCACAGATATAAATCTAACTAGATGACGTGATTGTATGTACTTCGCGTGTCAAAAAACGGACTAAAGTTACGCTGAATGATCGTAATCTGAGCTTTTCATTTAGCATTATCGGCACCGGAAATCCACCGAAATCTAGAAAAATACCTTTTTATGCCATACTAGCTGTTCCCCGCGACTTCGCTCCCGGGACCCCACAGTCACTCAGGAATAATGTAGCTTCCTACAGTAGATTCGGAGAGGAGGAGTTCGGTACAGTAGATTCGGAGCCTATTCGGTACCTCTCATGTTCGGTAAGTTGGTTCTTATTACCTCCAAATGGGGCTTGTAGGTGACTCATTAGCGACCTAGGGTAATAATGTAGCTAGAAAAGCCCTAGGGCGGTAAGTAATTAAAACAAAACACTTCTTTCTTTCAAAAAGTTCGCGTACATCTAATCATCATACTGGCAATAGACATCATGCATTCAGCCCAATGACCAAAGATGTCGCTTTGCTATTCAGCCTTGTCTTCGTGTGAGTATAAAGCTGCAAAAAATTTACGGACGCGGCTGACGGACTCGACTTACAGCGGCGGCTGATATATCATATACATATATCAAAAAATCTTTCCTCTTTATAATATTGGTATAGATTGAGCTGTAAAGACTGTATAGAAAAGTTGGCCGAGGCATTAGAAATGTTTTCTTTCAATGGTAAGTAAATTTATTTTTAAATTGTGTGTGGAAAAAGTGGCACGCTTGGTTTTCATACAGATGGAAGGGCTTGCGTTATCTAGTTAGATTTATGTCTGTGGTTAATCTACTATTTCATGCAATATACAATTTCAGTCTGTACAAGCATTGCTTACCTAGATGCATCCTCTTGCGTCCCTTGTGATGAGGAATGAGGTGCGGCTTCAGCTCACGGAGCTGTGGGTTGATCAGGGGCTCGATTCTGAAATTTAATCATTTTCATAAGTGCCTGTAACGCTATATGCTGGAGGCACGGGTTCCCAGCGCTAACAAAGAAAATTTGGTTCAAATAATCGTCACTAGATGGCGCGATATACATCGATTTGTTATTAAATTGTGTGTAAAGTTTACATTTTCTAGAATTGATCATAAACATTGTATGTTCTCGTTTAATCAACTCTCCTAAGCACAAAATAATTATGGAATATTGGGCTCTTAATTCACATTTCAAAGACTATTTGAACGGATCATTTAAAATTGATTACAACAGATGTCGCTGTTTGAAATTTCTGAGGTTTGCCACTCGATTTTTTTTTATAATAAATAAAAAAAAATACATGATGCAGAAAAATTGTCACGAACTGAGAAACTTGCAAGTCGCTACTTTCCGAACACGATCGAAGTGCTTATAAAAATAATCAGTATAATCAGACGAAAAACGCTAGTTATGTCGGCACGGTTTCTTTGTATGGGATGAGGCATCTGTATACTCCATATAAAATCCTGGTATAAACGTTTTATCTTTCTTTCCTTTTTTCTTTTCTGGTATTCAGCTGTATATGGTTAAGACTCAAAGCTGACAACTATATTGATGGTATTTTTAATGGAATAATAGGGTCAGTTACCCCTTCTTACATAACAGACTTCATTACATGAAAACTAAAATGACATCATAGCAACAACAAAATATTTTGATTGAAAAGAGTGTCAATGGAGTTTCTTGTCTGTTCTTCTCCATAGGAAGCTACACTTTTTCACTGACTCGACTAAATTGAGATCGATTTTTACTTTAAATCGAGATTTTTTAAAGGGTCTATCAGCAAGGTGTTTTAGACTTATTGATCAAAGATTTCATCATGCTTCAGTTTGATATATGTGGAAATAATTGAAAAGAAGATAAAACTTACCTATAAGCAATCGGATCATAAGGGTGGAAGATGTTGAAGAAATTCTTGCACGTTGGTAGAGAGAAGTTCGCTCCCAAAGAGTCAACGCCACGTATACACTCGAATATCGCTGTAAAAAACAAGAAAACAACTCATTTAGTACTTAAATAAGGAACCTTAATAGCAACTAGAATACTAGGTCAAAAACAATCCATCCAAATCCATTTTTATAATTATATTTAAATATTTATAATTATATTATGTGTTAATAAATTATCTCTAAGAATTTCGTGAGGATACTCGGTATCGATAAACAAAACGATTACAATAAAAAACGGCCAAGTGCGAGTCGGACTCGCGCACGAAGGGTTCAAAATCACGTTTGTTGTATGGGAGCCCCACTTAAATATTTATTTAATTTTGTTTTTAGTATTTGTTGTTGTATAGCGGCAACAGAAATACATAATTTGTTTTCAACTGTCTAGCTATCACGGTTCATGCGATCTATGCTGTATCTCATGAACAGACAATTACTCAGACAGACAAACGGACAGTGGAGTCTTAATAATAGGGTCCCGTTTTTACCCTTTGGGTACGGAACCCTTAAAAGTAAACGTTTTTTTATACTACGAACAGTACCTACTGCGTTCTGTGGCGTGGATCGCTGACCGCAAAACTGGCTGACTGCCTGGCATTGAATGGTTATTATTTGAATTACACTCAAATTCAATAATTTACGCGTAATACAAATAATTGCATATCTTTGGAACGGTTGCTTTTTTTCTTAAATTTTTATTCGTGATTATTTTTTAAATATTTTATTACGCAACTCTTTAAAATTATGAGAGTTAATTTATTAACACCTTATATAGTAGTAATAAAAAAATAAAAAAATGTATATTAAACATCAATTGCTGTTCGTTAGTCTTGCTAAAATTCAAAAACGTCCGATTTGAATCATTCTTTTTTGTTAAGTTCGCCAGAATACAGAGAAGGTTTAAAAACAACAACAAAATTAGGTGGGTATGGTAGGTAGGGTAGGGTAGGGTAGGGTAGGGTAGGGTAAGGTAGGTAGGGTAGGGAGGGTAGGGTAGGGTAGGTAGGGTAAAGTAGGTAGCGTAGGGTAGGTAGGGTACGGTAGGGTACGGTAGGGTAGGGTAGGTAGGCTAGGGCAGGGAAGGGAAGGGTAGGGTAGGGTAAGGCAGTGAAGGTAGGGTATTGTAGGTAGGGTAGGGTACGGTAGGTAGGGTAGGGTAGGTAGTTAGGGTAGGTAGAGTAGGTAGGGTAGGGTATGTAGGGTTGTTAGTTTAGGTAAGATAAAAGTATGATGAATTTAAAAAAAAAAATGTTGTTTTGTTACTTTTATGGCAAAACAACGTTTGCCGGGTCAGCTAGTAAAAGTATATAAAACACAGTATAAAGCCAACTGCCTCGTGGTCTAATAATTGCAAGCGCCAGTAATGGAATGTCTTCAAATCACAGGGGACGTAACGAATTTAGCGAACTTCGGGGGTCCCATACAGATTCACGTCTGCCTACCCATTTAAGTTATATAGGGGTGATGTTAGCTCACCTATAGGACTGCCCAGCGCATACATGGCTTCGGGTGCGAACACTAGGCTCGGGTAGCTCACGAAGGGCTGCCCGGTACCCGCGGTACCCATCACGTACTTTTTGTCTGATAACGTGTTTGGGTCGTCTGTTGGTGTTGCTACCTGTAAATAAAATTAAATATAATATTAAATAAATACCCCCCTATTATTGAAAAAAAAGGAGAAAAACATTTTCCAAAACATAAAACTCTATAAAAGCAGTTGTTGGTAAAACCCGTAGCTATCTTAATCTGCCATAATATTTTGAAAAAAATCAAAACATTAAAAAAACCGGCCAAGTGCGAGTCGGACTCGCGCACGAAGGGTTCCGTACCAATATCGCAAAAAAGCGGCAAAATAAACACGTTTGTTGTATGGGAGCCCCACTTTAATATTTATTCTTTTCTGTTTTTAGCATTTGTTGTTATAGTGGCAACAGAAATACATTAACTGTGAAAATTTCAACTGTCTAGCTTCATGAGAATCAGCCTGGTGACAGACGGACCGCGAAGTCTTAGTAATAGGGTCCCGTTTTTACGCTTTGGGTACGGAATCCTAAAAAAATTGTAAATTAACTCGCGATAAAAGCTAAAAGACTATGAAATTTGACATTTAGAAAACCTCACTCTACACCAGCGCCCCTAGCGGAAAATTCAAACTCGGTTACCCCCATTTGTCCACCTTACAGACAATCGATATTGTTGCTAATCTCTGTTTTTTTATTTCGAAGACTAAACTGACATTTGGGGGGTTGCCACTTTATCGTTACATAAAAACAGTGCCAAATACTAAAAACCAAATAAAATAAATATTTAAGTAGGGCTCCCATACAACAAACGTGATTTTTCCGCCGTTTTTTCCAAAAATGGTACGGAACCCTTTGTGCGCGAGTCCTACTCGCACTTGGCCGGTTTTTTGTATTATTAATGTGTGTGTGTGTGTGTGTGCCGTGATTGACACAACCATAGTATCGGCAGCCATTAAAAGTGACATTTTGAGGTTTAGGTAGGCACGTTTTTTTTGTAGGTATTTCCAGTCCATACTATTTATTATGTCTTCCGTGCCTCGGAAAGCACGTTAAGCCGTTGGTCCCGGCTGACATTTGAAGATCTCTGACAGTCGTTACGTGTAGTTAGAAGCTTGAGATCTGACACCAGTCTTGCGAAGGGGTATAGTGTTCCCAGTTACTGGGTTGTGGAGGTCAGATAAGCAGTCGCTCCATGTTAAACACTGGTACCCAGCTGAATCCGGTAAGACTGGAAGCCGACCCTAACAACAATTGGGAAAAGGCTAGGCAGATGACTATTTATTATGTCTATGATCCTGAGTGATCGAAAGTTGACCGAAAATCGAAAATAGATAGAAAATGAAACTGCCAAAAACGTCTAAAGTGTGTGTGAACATGATAAGTACCGCGATTTAAGATCCGTTTCTTTAATGAACCGGGTTATACAAAGATCCTCCATGCGTGCCGGTTGGGTTTTTAAGAAGGAGTACTTACATCAACTTGATGACAAAGCAAGTCGTACAATATGACGCTGCCGAGAGAGTGTCCACCCAGGGAGACTCCTCCCGTGAAAGAGGGGTTCCTCTTCAGAAATAGCTCGTATATGCGATTCAGTTCCTTGCATACCGTGTCTAGGATTGTCTGTGGAAGAAGTAAACAGGATTTTTAGCATTCTATGGCATACGATTTTGAACAGAGTATAGAACGACGTAGGTATCATGCTTGCCAGGGAACACTACGGTATTCAAACATATGCTTCTTGGGCCCACTTGCACAAAAGCTTAACTCAGAGTTAGTTGTAAACGCAAGGTTAAATTGACAATATTGTATGACAAATCGTCAATTTAACCTCGTTTTAGCCACTAACTCTGAGTTAATTCATTCGTGCAAGCGAGCCTAAGTAATAATAATCACAGTTGGCAATATATCCACCACATTGGGTCCTGTTAGGCGCAGGCCACACAAAAATGGCGTCGGGTACGGACATCGCACGGGCGGTTTTCTATTCCATTCAAATTTCAAACTAAATGCATGGAAATGAAGCAAATCTTAAATTATTTTAATTATTTACAAAAAATGGTAAACAGTAATCAATTAGTTGCTCGAAATTAGCTCCATTTTGTAAGATACACAAATGTATTCTTCTAAAGAATACATTTCTAGTAACCTTTAATAACGTTTTGTGGTGAATATAATCGTATTCTGAACTTCAACTATCAACTCGTTTAAATTCGCATAAGATTTAATGTAAATTTTATTGTGCTTTAACTTGACCCATTGAATTTATTAGTCCAGATTTCATGGTTTTCCTTTCATTTAATTTATCAAGTTTGTTAGAGAAATTTCATCCTTATAATTGACCCTAACGATCGATGCAATAAAAGTACAGGATGTAATTTTTAAAGATTTTAGTCGGTTCGATTTCCCGTTGTGGCAAGAAAATTTTCGAAAAACTTTGAATGCAGTTTTATTTCTTTTCAAAAATAAAGGAATGTTTTCTTTGAGTAAAATTTTCTATCTACAGTATTAAGAGTACTTTCCCTTCAGGTGGCATTACAAAATTCCACCCTGTATTTTATTTTATCTCAAATGAAGTATAGGTTTATCAGTTTATGTAAAGTTATTGGTCCACACATACCTGACAATACACCGGGCTGGTATAGAACAGCACATCGAGCACCGTTTCGTTGGTAAAGCTGCGCAGTCTTGGTATACTGTCTAATGTTATTTGAGCAAGACGCCTGTCTACGCCTGTTTCGCCGGAGTGGAGTGTTGAGTGCCACGATACGGGGAGTACCTGGGAACAATATTAAGATTTTTAGATGACAAAAATATCCGGCCAAGTACGAGTCGGACTCACGCACGAAGGGTTCCGTACCATTATCGCAAAAAATGGAGAAAATACCACTTTTGATGTAGGTGAGCCCCACTTAAATATTTATTTTATGCTGTTTTTAGTATTTGTTGTTATAGCGGCAACAGAAATACATCATCTGTAAAAAATTCAACTGTCTAGCTATGTTCATATGATACAGCCTGGTGACAGACAGATACACAGACGGTCAATCCCACCGCACTATTCCCAAACCATTGCAACTCCTGAAAGCCAGAATCAACAGTGGCGACCACCAGAAAAGCGCCGAGGCAATGAAGCTCGACGAAGTCCCGGAGAATGAATTTAACTGTCTTGGATCCCGCAACGAAATTAATCAGAAAAGATCAGATAGACGGTCAGTGGAGTCTTAGTAATAGGGTCCCGTTTTTACCCTTTGGATACGGATCACTAAAAACGGGCTGACAGTTGGTAAGTTGTTACCACCGCATACACAGTACAGGGTTTGAAATGAGATGTGATGATGATGATGATCATGATGATGATGATTTGATGATTTCCATGATTGATCATGATCTCCATCTATAGAATGTTGTAGACGATACATTGAAATTGAAAATACGAAGTTTCTTTGAGTACAATCAGCATAGAAGTTTACTGTGTAGAAATAGTTATTTATGCTACAAGTGCGGAAGGTAGGTGATTTCCGATGAGTGGCATTTTTATTCACGAGCGAGCGAAGCGAGTGAGTGGATAAATCGACACAAGTCGGGAATCATCTTACGTACGTGTATCATACAACATTTTACTAAGCATTGTGCGAGGAAATAAATAAATTAATAAAATAAAATCAATAAAATGGCGGGCTTATTCAAGCGCGTTCAGCATATCCACAGATTAACTAATAGTTCCTCGGGCATATCTACTGCGCATGTGCGAATAGCTGTCACATCGTAACGCAATAAGGCACGAGCAAAATATACGTTCTGCCAAACATATTTAATGAATATTTAAAATTAATTTATTGATCAAAATCTAAATCTAGAGTAATTAAAAACGCCTAAAATAAAGTATTAGTTTTATTTTACCTTTTATATGAGTGATAATCTGTACATAACTAATTTTTAAAACTTTTCGCAAATAATAAAAACTCTATGCGTCGGACTGACGTTGGAGTTAAAAATTAAAAAAGTACAGGAAAGTAAAAAGCACTAGTGAAAAAAAGTGACACTGTCCGCCCAGTTTGGCTGCTTGGAAAACCGCTCTTTTCGAGGACATGCATTGTAAAATAATAATTCTATTTAGTCCGTCAGTGAGATTATCAAATAATATTGGACACGTAGTTTTTGATTTGTCAAACAAATAAAAATAGACATAGATAAAGCGCATGAAAGTTCAGGAGTGGGGGCTTGAAATAACTTTATCGGTATAAAGTGTAGCTGGATTTGGAGCTCGTAGCTTAATAATAACAGTCGCACTGGTCGATCATCAAGGTTAAGCAACGCTTGCCGAGGTCGGTCCATGGATGGGTGATCATTTCAACATACCGAGTTTCCTCCGTGCCTCGGCAAGCACGTTAAGCCGTTGGTCCCGGCTGTCATTTGAAGAGCTTTGACATTTGTTACGGAACGTAGTCAGAAGCTTGAGATCTGACACCAGTCTTGCCAAGAGGTACCGTGTTACTCAGTTACTGGGTTGTGGGGGTTAGATAGGCAGTCGCTCCATGTAAAACACTGGTACTCAGCTGAATCCGGTTAGACTGGAAGCCGACCCCAATATAGTTGGGAAAAGGCTAGGCAGATTGATTTTATCTATAAAAAATCAATTATCAAACAAGTTTTCAGCATAATATATCAGTGTTGAACCTGTAAGATTTTTGAATTTACCGCCTTTTTCATGGGAAAAGACTCGCTTGACAGACTCGAGCTGAATCCAGTTAGACTGGAAGCCGACCCCAACAACAATTGGGAAAAGGCTAGGCAGATAATGGTAAAGTGTAGCGTGACGTCACACGATATTTCAACGCACTGACAGAACAAACAAGGCTCATAAGCATAAAGGGGCGTTTACAACTGGGATAAGCTTAATTAACTAGCTGACCCCCGCGGCTTCACTCCCGTCAATGGCTATCTACCTAACCTACCCTACCTACAAATTTTTAAGACTATTTATTAGGGTTCCGTAGCCAAATGGCAAAAAACGGAACCCTTATAGATTCGTCATGTCTGTCTGTCTGTCTGTCCGTCCGTATGTCACAGTCACTTTATTCCGAAACTATAAGAACTATGCTGTTGAAACTTAGTATGTAGATGTATTCTGTGAACAGCATTCAAGATTTTCACACAAAAATAAAAATAAAACAATAATTTTTGGGGGTTCCCATACTTGAAACTAAAACTAAAAATATTTTTTTTCATCATACCCATACGTGTGGGGTATCTATGGATAGGTCTTCAAAAATGATATTGAGGTTTCTAATTTTTTTTTTTCTAAACTGAATAGTTTGCGCGAGAGACTCTGCCAAAGTGGTAAAATGTGTCCCCCCCCCTCCCTGTAACTTCTAAAATAAGAGAATGATAAAACTAAAAAAAATATATGATGTATATTACTATGCAAACTACCAGCGAAAATTGGTTTGAACGAGATCTAGTAAGTAGTTTTTTTAAAAATATGTCATAAATCGTAAACCGCAATTTACCAAGTACGGAACCCTTCGTGCGCGAGTCCGACTCGCACTTGGCCGGTTTTTTGAAAAAAAAAAAAAAAACTACAATATAAATGTAACCAACTTTTGTTTCTACCGGCGATCTAATTACGTTTTAGAATACAAAAGCTGCTATTGTGACTTAACTATGATAGTGAGATATATTCTCTCGTAGACTTTTATACGGTTAGTTACACATCCAGCTTGAGAAAGAGACTGCCGCACAGGTTTTTTCTAACGACAGTCGGGTTCTGTATAATAAAAAAATGAGCTTACCTCAACTCTGCTAACGACGCCTTGGTCATAGGCATTTCTGTAGTGCGACTGGACCAGTTGTAAGCTGGTCGCCCTAAAGTCTTCCACTGTGAACAAAAGATTTATGTATTTTAATATTGCTTTAATATATTTCGGGTTGACTGGCAAACGTTTGGGAATATTCGCTTAAGATTGCACAAGTCGATCATTCTTCCTTACAAACGTATTCTGGCGATTACTCCACTGTTTGACGATGTACGTTCAAAATAAAAAAAGAAATCTTTTTGTCCCATCATTATCTAGCCCTAAATGGAAAAAAAAGTAAAAAACATTGAAAGTTGAAAACAGTCATCATACAGGGATGTTCAACAATGCATTTAGTAGTTTTTTATGTTATCCATTTGCCCAAATATCTGTTTATAAAATCATCATCCATTTCGCTACAAATTTGCAAAAGTGTGTATTCGTTGTCGGATGAGATAGCATGCATTTTATCTGCGCGCACAAAATAGTTCGTGCCGACGCGTCGACTAGGAAGAAGTAAATTTATACTATTTTGATATGAACTTTAAAACTTTCGCGTTTCATAATTGAAAACAATATAATTATAACGGGAAATTTAACGCGATAATTTCGATTGTTTGTTTACCTATTTCGCCCGACGTTTCGGCCGTGTTGCAACGACCGTGGTCCCGGGTAGACCCTTATCGCGTTAAATTTCCCGTTATAATTATATTGTTTTCTATTTTGATATGGTCTTGAATTTGCCATTTTTTAAATCATATTTGACAATCTTACCCTATTCTTGGTAACATTAGCTACCCACATTTGGCAACATTAACTCACTCTTGGCTATTTTACCCAAACACATCACTTATAACTCCCACGGTTATATGACTCACATGTGGCAATAATACCCCACGCTTGATGCGACGATCTTTACGATTAACACAGGGTAACAAAGTGTTGCACAGAATCGGAATAAATGACTTTCAATTTTTCAATTGGAGAGGCCTATGTCCACCAGTGGACTGCTGTAGGCTGATGGTGATGACCTGATAGCTAGCAATATATGTTTGCTTATTAATACAAAAAAAACCGGCCAAGTGCGTGTCGGACTTAGCACATTTAGGGATCCGTACCAAACCGCAAAGTTAAGTTGGTTGTAATAGGAAAAATGAGAGAATTTCAAAGAAAACAATCTATAACAATAGTTAAATATACATTTAAAGTTCTTAGATCAAAGGGACGTTAAAAAAAACATTATTCTATTGTGACAACATGACCCCTTTGTGGCAACATTACCCCCTTTGTGGCAACTTTCCCCGTTTGTGGAAGTTTACCCCTTTGTGGCAATATTACGCCATTGTGGCAACATTGCTTTGTGGCAACATTACCCCATTGTGGCAACATTACCCCTTTGTGGCTACATTACCCCTTTGTGGCAACATTATCCCTTTGTATCAACATTACCCATTTGTGGCAACTTTACCCATTTGTGGCAACATTATCCCTTTGTATCAACATTACCCATTTGTGGCAACTTTACCCATTTGTGGCTACATCACCCATTTCTGGCAACATTGCCCCTTTGTGGCATCATTACCCCTTTGTGGCAACATTACCCCTTTGTGGCAAAATTACCTACTTTTGACACTATTACCTATTTTTATTAATATTACCCTGTAACGATATTCACTTACCGACTTCTTCAACCGACCGAAATCGCATGTCACAAGCAGATCCAACTCCATGACACAGCAGTAACAGATGATCGATGCTTGAAGGTTCGATGTCTTCGATTTCTGACTCATCATGACCCCTTCGAACAACGCGAGGACGCGAACTTGACTGCTGGAATTAGAATTAAATTAATTAATATGACAGTTACGACTTTTTTATCGTATTGCTCGAATTAGGTAGGGGTTGTTCGACAGGTTGATAGCACACCCTAAATTTCGGCAATATTTTATAGGGGACGAATCTATTGTCTATTACCGGCCACACATTTCAGCTCAGAATAGGGTAGTTTACTGAAAATTCGTCTTTATCCGTCATCCGTAGATTAATAAAAAATAGTGGACATGTATTTTTTCTTGAATCGGAAAGATTGAAGAGGATGTGGCAAGGAGAGTGAATGCAGTGAATAAAGTGAATGGTGCTATACGTGCGGTTGTGACTAGCAAGTCGATGTCTTCGGAAGCTCGACTCGCCGTTCACAACAGCGTGCTGGTGCCTACACTTATGTATGAAGGTTGGGTATGGCAAAAAAGACATGAAAGTAGGATTAATGCAGTAGAAATGCGCTCCTTGCGAAGTATGTGTGGTGTAACTTTAAATGATAGATTGGGGAATGAGGTAATAAGACAACGTTGTGGTTTAAAAGAAGATGTAGTGACTAAAATTTACAAGAGTATGTTAAGTTGGTTTAGCCATGTTGAGAGGATGAATGAAAGGCGACTAACGAAAGGTATTTACAAGGCAGACGTGAATAGAAACACCGGGAGGGGACGCCCCAGAAAGACGTACATAGACCTTATTGGTGACGTTCTTCAGAAAGGCCAGGTGCGCAGTACTCATAACCGGCGTGTATGTATGACTAGATGTATGAATGTGAGTGAAGCAAAAGAAGTATGTAAGGATCATAGCAGGTGGCGTTCTATAGTTTCTGCCTAACCCCATGGGAAAAAGGCGTGAGTTTATGTATGTATGTATGTATTTTTTCTTTTGACACGTAAACATAAAGTGAAGACGATATAATGCGTTGAAATATCGTGCGTCACGCCGCTAGTACACTTTATACTGACATAGTGACGTCACAAGAAATCCTGAACTTTGATGCGCTTTAACTTCGTAAATTTTTATTGATTTGGTAAAGCAAAAAATACGTGTCCAATATTATTTGATAATCTCACTGACGGACTAAATAGAATTATCATTTTTCTACCCAGGAAAAATCCCCATTGCTCGAACATTTTAATGATAAGACTTTCCTGAACTGCAAAGGAGAATGCTCATCGATGTATGGAATCCCGTACCAAGCTGCATCAAAATCAAACTTTGTTTTTTATAGACTACATTGACCATGTTAACTCCTACAAAACTTCTTTTAGAAAACAAAACCCGAGTTTCGGAGTTATTTCATAAAATCGAAAAGAACCTAAAAACTAGGTCTATTTTGTTCGACACTATCAACAACGTATTTTATTATAGACACGTTATACATTCATGTATTTATCGTTATAGTTATTTATTAAACAAAAGAAACCATTACTGGTTAGTCGATTCATCAAAAATCGATTCTATTGCATTCTACATCTTTATGACCAGCTGCTGTGAACGGCCATCATAGATAAAATAATGATACCTAATCTTTTATAAGTAAATGATAAGATTCTATTCTAGTTTTTTTTAATTAATGTAGAATTGGAATCGTATATTTTTTTTACAGTGATCATGACACTATCAAAAATCAAGGTTACGTTAATCATATCATGTGAAACGGAACGTCATTTATAGAGAGTAAAACAATATCCATACTTTTAAACTCAAAATTAAATTCCCTATTCAAAAATCAAATCCGCGACGCGTAATGTCGTAAAAATTATGAAACTAATTGCTATAAAATTATGGTCTTGATGCGTGAGACTTTTTGGTACCCTTTTTGGTCATTCTCCTTTGATATCCTTCCTAATTCTAATACAAGCCATGGTCTAATCGTCTTTCAAATGATTGATATAATAAACATAAGAATATCACATTTATGAGTAACATATGAGGGTTATCATAGGTATCCAGTTACTGGGTTGTGGAGCCCAACTAAGCAGTCGCTTCAGGTAAAATACCGTTAAACAGCGCAATCCAGTTAGACTGGTCGACCCCGATATAAAGAAACCGGCAGATAACAAAAAAAAAAAAAGTCATTAACACCTATCTACCAATGTACTCCAATATATCAAAACGATACGAATAAAATGTAAAGGCAGTGTCGCTAACACGATCAAACAAACGTATCGCGGTAAGGGGCGTCCTTGACCCTTCCACTTTGCATTCAGTAATGAGTTAATATCTCATAAACGCGTGAAGCGATTTCCATGATTTAAACGTATACAATGGTTTTACGCCTATACCTTTCATTTGAGACCAGAGAATTATCAAAATAATGTTTTCAAACTACATAATAGTACTTTTTGGTACAAGTCGGATCAATGACCTTTATTTTTAGTTATCTGGTGGAGACTTTAGTTCAGAAAAGGCTAGGCCCGCGAGGAATTAGTACTGCTTCCAATTCACCAATGTGTTACTCTGATCGTTCAACAATCCATCCATCCGTCCTCATAAACTTTCTTAAGTAGGATATGATAGGACTAACAGTTTTCTCTCTCTGACATCTAAACTCTCCAGCTCCATGGACCAACAGTAACAGATGGTCTATCTTCTCCGGTTGATTTCTCGCCACCCTGATCTTTGGCGGGTTTCGGTATACACGCTTGCCAAAGGAGAATAGCTGGAGGGGTAAGGATTAGGATAATAAGGTTACAGGGTAAGGGTACGTAGGGTAAAGTAAGAATTTGCTAAGGTCCATCAAATGGGAAAGAGCTTGTTTGTGTGAAACAAGCTCTGTTGAAATATTAATTTCAGAAAAAGAAAATAATTTGTACAAAATTTGCTGTTGTGGTAAAACAAACCCTTATTTAGGGCCAACTAAAGGTCTATCCACACATATCAGGGCCGTGCCCGGGACGTGGACGGACCGTGCCCCGTCAGGCGCTCAAAAAAATATCGGTGTGTACATTTTATATGAACTCGTTCACACACGTTCGTGCACGGGCCAGTGACGAATCTTCAATGCCTGGGCCCGGCCAAGTCACGTCCCGGGTACGGCCCTGACATGTGTGGATAGACCTTAAATAGCACAATTCATAGCATGAAGATTATGATGGCAATCAACTATGATGTCTCGAAAAAACCATCCAATTTCTGCTGTATCAGAAGTTGCTAAAGAAGCACATTAAGCACGATTGGTTTAGTCAAACGGAATAAAAGGGTTTGGGTAACAATAATTCGTTAAGGGTAAAATAATGATAAGGGGTAATTTAAGGATGAAGTTGGGTAACGGTTGCCATAAAACAAAATGATAGGGTTTTGGGAACATGGTGATTTGGATTTATTAGGTCTAGGCTAATAAGGACTACGGTAAGGGTAAATATTGTCTGAAACAACCCATTTAAACTATGTACAGACTTACCGGCGGCGTGCTAAAAATGTCGCTATGCAAGAAATAGTACCATCACACTGGGACCGTACATGGCCACCACCTCACCGTTGAAGTAGCACCAGGTGTCTATGCCATTCCGCTGTTGTCATGCCGTGGCGGTATTCTTTGTGGGGTAACCTACATCCAGAGTGTGTTAAACACCCACCGGGGTATCCTACACCTAGCGGGGTAAACGACACCCAGCGGGTATCCTACACCCAAGGGGGTATCCTACACCCAGCGGAGTAACCTACACCTAACCGAAACTACATAGTAATAGTATTATCTACAACTTACCGGCGGCGTACTAAATGCGTCGCAATGCAGGAAATGCACCATCACACTGGGACCGTGCATGACCACTACCTCACCGTTGGCACCAGGCGTCTGTGCCATTCCGCTGTTGACATGCCGTGGCGGTATTCTTTGTGGGGTAACCTACATCCACCCACCCACCGGGGTATCCTACACCTAGCAGGGTAAACGACACCCAGCGGGTATCATACAATCAGAGACTATCCTACACCGAACGGGGTATTCTACACCCACTGGGGTTTCCTACACCTAGCGGGGTAAACGATACCCAGCGGGTACCATACACTCAAAGGGGTATCCTACACCCACCGGGGTATCCTATACCTAGCGGGGTAAACGACACCCAGCGGGTATCCTACACCCAGCGGGGTAACCATTACCCAACCGAACCAACATAGTAACAGTATTATCTTCGACTTACCGGCGGCGTACTAAAAGCGTCGCTATGCAGGAAATGCACCATCACACTGGGACCGTGCATGACCACTACCTCACCGTTGGGCAGCACCAGGCGTCTGTGCTATTCCACTGTTGCCATGCCGTGGCGGTATTCTTTGTGGGGTAACCTACATCCAGAGTGTGTTAAACACCCACCGGGGTATCATACACCTAGCGGGGTAAACGACACCCAGCGGGTATCCTACACCCAACGGGGTATCCTACACCCAGCGGGGTAACATACACCCAACCGAACCTACATAGTAACAGTATTATCTACAACTTACCGGCGGCGTACTAAAAGCGTCGCTATGCAGGAAATGCACCATCACACTGGGACCGTGCATGACCACTACCTCACCGTTGGGCAGCACCAGGCGTCTGTGCCATTCCGCTGTAGTCATGCCGTGGCGGTATTCCTCCTGGAAAGAGAAGCATAATTTAGTTGATGGTCGAATGGCTGAGCCATTATCTTAGAAGGCACGTTTATGATGTGACGCGTCAAATTTATGTAAATACGTGGGACACTCAGAAAGTTTTGCGAAACTAAAAAAAATTGTTCTATACGTACATATATTTTTATTAAATCTTTTCAAAGTTCTTTCCACCAGCCTCTATACAAAGATTCATGCGCCTAAACCAGTTTTCAAAACACTTTTTCCAGTCCGCCGCAGACACCTCGTTTACAGCCTGCTCGAACGCAGCCAGCGCATCTTCCGGCGACGAAAATTGTATCCCTTTGAGCTGATTTTTTATTTTTGGGAATAAAAAGAAGTCACACGGTGCTAGATCAGGGCTGTAAGGAGGGTGACCCAGGAGTTTGACTGGCGTGCTGTCCAGGAAGTCCCTCGTTTTGAGTGCGGTGTGCGCAGGTGCATTGTCGTGGTGGAGCAGTAGCCCGCGGAGCCCTGTGTTTGGTCGCTTGTTGCTTATAACAGAGAAAACTTCTGGCAAACATTTGGTAGTATACCATTCGGCATTAATGCTTCTTTGATCCCGTAAGGGAATTGATACCAAGTGGCCAGTCAAATTAAAAAAGCTAGCGATCAAAATCTTACCCCCGCTTCTAGATCGCTTCACTTTGGTAGGCGTTGGCTCATTTTGAAACACCCAAACAGTCGACTGGCGCTTGGTTTCTGGGTCGTATTGATAAATCCAGGACTCATCACCTGTAACGATGTCGTAAACACGCCGAGACGAGCCTGCTTCAAATTTGTTAAGCATATCACGGCACCATTCCACCCGGGCCTGCTTCTGAGCATCGGTGAGGTTGTGCGGCACCCAGCGTGATACTATCCTCCTCACGCGAAGATGGCTGTGTAGAATCTCGTGAACGCTTCCCGATCCAATCTTCAATATGTGTTGAATCTCCTGATATGTAATTCGCCTATTGTCTTGGATTAAATTTTTCACTGCTAGCACGTTTTCTTCGGTAACAGCCGTCAAAGGGCGACCGCTTCTTTCGTCATCCCCCAAAGTTGGTCGACCGCGCTTGAATTCGTTATACCAACGATACACGGTTGCCTTGGAAGGGCCTTCATCCATGAATGCCATTTGAAGTCTATCGTACGATTCATCCGGTTTCAGGCGACACTTGAAATCGTATAAAATCATAGCTCTAAAATGTTCCCGGCGCAGATCCATATTTCAGTGAGACACAATACTTTGAATTAACTCGCAAAAAATGTGGAGGGAAATTTTGAAATTGGAACTTACTTATTTTTACTTATAAATAATCATATTTTCGAAAAACATTATAACTGGCCAGTCTCCCATATATAAAAACTTTTTTTCGCAATACTTTCTGAGGGGCCTGGTATGGATTGTGTTTTTTTTACTATTTCATCTGCCTAGCCTTTTTCCCAATTATTGTTGGAGTCGGCTTCCAATCTTACCGGATTCAGCTGATTACCAGTGTTTTACATGGACACGGGGTCTCATTGCTAAGAAAGAATATTTGGTTCAAATAAATCTCACTAGATGACGCGACATGTACACACAATTAAAAAGAATTGTGTTAAAAATTAACATTATCTGGAATTGAACATAAACATTGTATGTTCTTGTTTAATTAACTCTCCTAAGTACAAAATTATGGAATATTGGGCTCTTAATTCACATTTCAAAGATTATTTGAACGGATCATTTAAAATTGATGCCAGTAGATGGCGCATTTTTAAATTTCTGAGGCATTCAACTCGATTGTTAAAATTTGCATTTTAACACATATTGGTGCAAAAAAACTGTAACAACGTGCAAAAAAATACTATAAAACGAACCTTCACTGTATTTAAAGAAAAAAATATTCACGAACCTCGTAAACCCTTTTACTTGCAAGCCGCTGCTAACACCATCTATTGCCGTGAAACGGGATCAAACGCGATTGACGTACTCACAAAAATACCAAGATTAAGCAGATGAAAAACACTAGTTACGTCGGCACGGTTTTTTTGTATGGGATGAGGCATCTGTATGCTAGTATTATATTATCTGTGACATGGAGCGACTGCCTATCTGACCTCCACAAACCAGTAACACGATACCTCTTGGCTAGACTGATGTCAGATCTCAGGCTTCTGACTACCCGTACCGACTGTCAAAGATCTTCAAATGACAGCCGGGACCAACGGCTTAACGTGCTTTCCGAGGAACGGAGGCAACTCGGTATGTTGAAATGGTCACCCATCCACGGACCGACCTCGGCAAGCGTTGCGTCAAGATCGACCCGTGTGGCTGTTATTATTTAGCCAGGAGCTCCTCCTAGTTTTTTTACTATTTATAAAGCAGATACGTGGGACACTCAGAAAGTTTTGCGAAACTAAAAAAAATTGTTCTATACGTACATATATTTTTATTAAATCTTTTCAAAGTACTTTCCACCAGCCTCTATACAAAGATTCATGCGCCTAAACCAGTTTTCAAAACACTTTTTCCAGTCCGCCGCAGACACCTCGTTTACAGCCTGCTCTAACGCAGCCAGCGCATCTTCCGGCGACGAAAATTGTATCCCTTTGAGCTGATTTTTTATTTTTGGGAATAAAAAGAAGTCACACGGTGCTAGATCAGGGCTGTAAGGAGGGTGACCCAGGAGTTTGACTGGCGTGCTGTCCAGGAAGTCCCTCGTTTTGAGTGCGGTGTGCGCAGGTGCATTGTCGTGGTGGAGCAGTAGCCCGCGGAGCCCTGTGTTTGGTCGCTTGTTGCTTATAACAGAGAAAACTTCTGGCAAACATTTGGTAGTATACCATTCGGCATTAATGCTTCTTTGATCCCGTAAGGGAATTGATACCAAGTGGCCAGTCAAATTAAAAAAGCTAGCGATCAAAATCTTACCCCCGCTTCTAGATCGCTTCACTTTGGTAGGCGTTGGCTCATTTTGAAACACCCAAACAGTCGACTGGCGCTTGGTTTCTGGGTCGTATTGATAAATCCAGGACTCATCACCTGTAACGATGTCGTAAACACGCCGAGACGAGCCTGCTTCAAATTTGTTAAGCATATCACGGCACCATTCCACCCGGGCCTGCTTCTGAGCATCGGTGAGGTTGTGCGGCACCCAGCGTGATACTATCCTCCTCACGCGAAGATGGCTGTGTAGAATCTCGTGAACGCTTCCCGATCCAATCTTCAATATGTGTTGAATCTCCTGATATGTAATTCGCCTATTGTCTTGGATTAAATTTTTCACTGCTAGCACGTTTTCTTCGGTAACAGCCGTCAAAGGGCGACCGCTTCTTTCGTCATCCCCCAAAGTTGGTCGACCGCGCTTGAATTCGTTATACCAACGATACACGGTTGCCTTGGAAGGGCCTTCATCCATGAATGCCATTTGAAGTCTATCGTACGATTCATCCGGTTTCAGGCGACACTTGAAATCGTATAAAATCATAGCTCTAAAATGTTCCCGGCGCAGATCCATATTTCAGTGAGACACAATACTTTGAATTAACTCGCAAAAAATGTGGAGGGAAATTTTGAAATTGGAACTTACTTATTTTTACTTATAAATAATCATATTTTCGAAAAACATTATAACTGGCCAGTCTCCCATATATAAAAACTTTTTTTCGCAATACTTTCTGAGGGGCCTGGTATATAAATATTCACCTCTAGTTTTTCAGCCACTGGTTCCGTATACGGCACATATCTGGCATCTGTGGTGCCTTTGTAGAACCAACTGCATCTGTAAATGGTTAAAAAACCATTATAATTATGTTGTACTGGGTATCTCTGAAAAATCCAACTATCTAAATATATATATGCACGTTAATTTACAAAATCAGCAACTGAAAACTTGGGAAAATACTTTATGAAAATAACATTATTAAAATTGTATCCTTCGCTGTTCTGGCACTCTTCAAAGCGATCTCTACCATTCATGGAAACACTTCTCAGGGGTTGAGTAGCCCAGACGCACCGCGTTTGACCACTATCTCGCTTGATGGTAAGCGATGATGTGGTCGACGGTGAAGCACGCTTGCCTAGAAGTAACCTTGACTTAAAGACCCCAAGGTTGTAGCTATCAGGAAACAAAGACTCTGGCAGGGAATTCCACTCCATAGCTATGAAAAAATTTGAAAAATTATTTGCGATAGCCAGAGATAGGTGGAAATCTTCGGCGGAAGCCTTTGTCGAAGGACAAGCTGTTGTTGAAAAAACCGATTGTCACGAATAAATATGTATTGTAATTTTATTGTTAACTTAAGGTTACACTAGTCGAAAATTCTTCCATACAAACGTAGTCTAGCTATTACTCCACTGTTTGACGATGTACGTTCAAAATAAAAAAAATCGTGTCGGAAATAAGAAGAAGGAAAATTGCAAAACAGCATCCATACAGGGATAGATTAGTAATTCAACAATACAAATAATTTTATTTTGCAAATATACATTTAGTCGTCTTTTCATGATATCTAGACTCCCAAAGGTCTGTTTATAAAATTTCGCAAGCTCGTTTTCGTCCTAAATCATCATTCATTTCGCTACAAATTTAAAAAAGTGCTAAGTCGTACGCGAACAAGCTTCTTACTGCTCATCACAGCATCTATCTCATTCGCACGTGTTGTCGGATGAGATAGCATGCATTTAACCTCGCGCACAAAATAGTTCGTGCCGTCTACTAGGGGAACCTTAACTGTCTAATAAGCATGTACGTACCTCCTAACATTGGTAGGCTTATCATCCCAGTACACAGGTATCCTCAGCCTGCCAATAACGTTCACATCGTATCTGCCGCCGTCCGTCGCAACCAGGGTATGTTCGTTTAGGTCCGCTGCAAAGAATAATAATTGATATTATACTAAAAATTAATTAATCAATAAATTTAAATTTAAAATAATTTTTTTTTTATATCACACTAGCTGACCCGGCAAACTTTGTTTTGCCATAAAAAGACCAAACATTTATCTACCCTACCCTACCCTACCTTACCCTACCCTACCCACCCTACACTACCCTACCCTACCCTACCCTACCCTACACTACCCTACCCTACCCTACCCTACCTATAAACCTCACGGAGCCCGAGACCTTTCCAACGAATGCAAAACCTTGCAAATCGGTTCGTGCGTTCTGGAGTTATATCGTCAGCAAGAAACCGGACTTATTTTTATATAGTAGATAGGCCTACATGGGCACTTATAAAACGTCGACAAAAGGTGCACGGTTCGTGTTGGTCGTTTCCTATGGAGAAGAACCGGCAAGAAACTCCACGGCTCTTTTAAAAAATGGTTTGGTTTAACAATATTTCCATATTATAGGTGCGAGCCTATATTCATTAACTTAATTAAATAAAAATGTTAATTCAAAAGATTAAAAATGCCCAACTGCTTCAGAAGCGAACTAAAAAGACGTAAACAAGAAGAAAATCATACTGTGCAGTCGGAGGATACATCTGGTATTGGTTAGCCAGCTCGCGAATATGTATCCTCCGACTGTACAGCATGGTTTTTATTTATAACTTCTTAGTATAATTTTTTTTCCGAATTCGTTACACTTAAACATATAAGTGTGATATATTTTTGAAATCACCTCTTAAAACCCTTTATTTTGATACCCCACACGATGGGTTTGGAAGAAATAAAAAATTAGGGTCCCCACAATATGCCGCCCAAAGGCCGCCATTTTCTATTTTCCAATTGTAATGTAGCCAGTGACACTCGCAGGGTTAAGACGAATCGATTGAAGATTCGTAAGAATCATCAAAATCGGTCGACGCGTTTGGTCTCTAGAACGCCACTTAGGAACTAACATACATACATAGACTGATGACAAACACATTACCCTCCTTCGGCAGTCGGGTAAAAAAAAACAAATAACACTGCCCAGCCTGGAAATCAAACGGTCTCTTTGTTTCTGTAGCCTGTTCTACTCCACTCCTATGCAAAGGTCGTCAATTCTTTCCATTTCTTCCGACTCCGCGCTTCTTGATCTATTTTTTAGGGTTCCGTACCCAAAGGGTAAAAACGGGACCCTATTACTAAGAATTCGCCGGTCCGTCTGTCTGTCTGTCTGTCACCAGGCTGTATCTCATGAACTGTGACAGCTAGACTGTTGAAATTTTCATAGATTATGTATTTCTGTTGCCGCTATAACAACACATACTAAAAACAGAATAAATTAAATATTTAAGTGGGGCTTCCATACAAAAAACGTGAATTTTTTGCCGTTTTTTGCGGTTATGGTACGGAACCCTTCGTGCGCGAGTCAAACTCACACTTGGCCGGTTTTTTTTACTTTACCTACTTACTGGATAAATATACTTTTACAGTATCACTGTCAAAATTTTGGGTCCATAAATGACAGCATAACCACAAATGTTATGGAATGTCTTTGACTAAAATAAATTGACTTTTCCAAAATTAAGACTACCCTACTTATCTCACAATTTCTGTTTTTCTATTTTTTTTTTCTCATGCACACTGCACTACCACGGGGAGATAGCGCAGATATGTGGGAATCCAAACCACTAAAACTCCACGGTGTCCTCCTGTGCCGCTTATGGCGGGAACACGGGTACGCGTTAGCACTCATACGTGAACCCGCCGCGGCTGTCCGTCACCGGAACCTCCTCTGAGGTGTACCCCCCATAACCGGCGCACCAGAACACATTGTACGCCGTGACCACCCCAGGGACCAAACAAGCACATGAGCCCCTGACGACCCCGTGTATGCAGGCACCCTACTAATCTCACTCCTGTTAATATCATAAACGAAAAAGTCTGTCTGTATGTTCGGATGTTTGTTAATCATTCCACAATAGTTGAAGGGATTTGGTTGAAACTTGACCCACAGGTAGACCATGTATTAGGACATAGGAACAATTTTCATCTCGGTTGTATTGGTATTCAAATAATAAAATAAATATACTTACGACTAAGGTTAGCAGCTTCCAAAGCCCTGGAGTCTGTGACAGAGAAACCTCTCCAAATGGACTTGTCTTCAATATCCACTCTGTAGAACCAGTGGTGTTTTACTGGAGTGTACTCCGTCGCTGAGCGATTCTGAAAAGACCAGTGATAACAGTTAAAAAAAAAACAATATTAAAAAGAAATAAAAACTTTATATAGCGTGATATTCCAGCTTCAAACTCGTTTTTACCCTATGTAATGTTACCCAACGCAATATTATCATAGACAAAAATTAAGCTACCCAATATCAACCCCTCATGAAACTTTAAATTATTCAGAAAATTAGTAAATATCTTGTCTTTGTCTGTGGAAAATCCTAGAAAGTTTTTTTATGTAATAAATCGAAACACCAAATACAAATATTCTGAGCTATTTAATAGCTATTAATTGCTTTTATTTTACAAGCTTTTATTTAACTTTCATTGTATGTATGTATGTGTGTTCGGGACAAATCTTCCAAATGAATTTTAAAGCAGTTCGTCCTCGAACGATTAAGATGAAATTTTGCATACACGTTTAGTTTGGAAGACATTGCATGGTTAGCTAAGTGGCCTCATTCTAAATCCAATATGGCGGACGGCCCAAGATGGCGGACTAGTTATTTTTTGTGCACTGCCATGATATGGGTATCAAATAAAAGAGTTTGCTGAGAAGAATACGAAAAAAGCTTCTTTTATAAGTCTTTTTAATGAATATTTTTCTATGTATGTTTAGTTGCTTAAGATTATAATTATCAACCGTCTTCAAAAAGGAGGAGATTCTCAATTTGCTGTAAGGTTTTGTATGTTTGTTATGCGATTACTCCGCCAATGCGTATTTTTACGGTAATATAAGGTACCAAATTTAAAAAGAGAAAAATAAAAAACCGGTTTTACGAAAAAATACAACCGACTGCCAAATAAAAACACTACAAAGTAAAAAATAAATTCAGTTTCGGAAGTCAGTGTCAAAAACGAAGCAACGTAAACAGGAACACCGACTTTCGAAATTAAAGTTATTTTTTACTTTGTAGTGATTTTATTTGGAAGTCGGTAGTGCTTTTAAAAAAAAAAAACAGTTTTTATTTTTCACTTTTTGTTGTAGTAGTACTTAATGATCAAGTTCTATTGGTTTTTATAATGCCCAAAGTTATGCCAGCATAGTTTGCCCGAATAACATACAACTTGAACATATAAACTTTTTTTTACATTTGTATTATTAGTCCGAGAACCATTTTTTTCTTAAATCTGTGAAACCCTTTTTTGTCTTCATATTATTTGTAGAGGAAAATACGTAAATAACCTTAACGATCCTAACAATTAAACCAATTTTTCAATCGACAGATAACTCATATCTGATGACTCAAACCGCAATTTGTATTCGTCAGGTAAAAGATTTCTGACTATTGAAAACCAGCTCCATATTAACAAAAGTTAGTACCTCAGTCACACTCGCAGCTCCTTCATTGGGCTCTTCTTGTATCGTCATCCCATCAAAGTTTACAGTTACAGAACCTCTTCCAGTCTCCCTATGAGGTTCCATCCTAGGCGCATTCATTGTCTGCCCCTGTTCTCCTTTTATCTCATCCACAGCCGTCCTAACCTTAAACGTAGTGTCAAATATCTTCGCACAAGAACTACAATTATTATAAATGCTATTTAAGTCTACAACATCAGTATCATCCGCAAATTCGACTTTTTCGCTACCGTCTATCTTGTTAAAGTCTGGCATTACAGAGTCATATTCAACGGTAAAATAGTTTACGTGTTTTACTGTTTGCTCTTTAGTTACAGTTATGTTGTGAACTGACGTCAAATCATTCATTAGGTCTAAGATTTTGGTTTGCTCCTCCGTAGAGGCATGCCTATAATGGTTTTGACTCTGGCTTAATTCAAAAAAAGATTTCGCGTGGTCTGTTTTTGGGGGGGAGCTGAAGTAGCTAGCGAGACGGCTAAAGCTTTCCGGGGGATTGCTTGCAGCCGTATCTGAGAAGAAGTTAATTGGGTCGGGCAGTTTTGGTTCTGGTTTTTCTTCAGGTTTTGTAGTAGTAAATGCTTCAAATGGCAGTAGAATCGATGCTGCATTTTCTTCTGGCTTTGAAGTGGTAAATGGTGAAAACGGTAGATTCGGTTCAGTCTTTTCTTCAGTTTTTGATGCTGTAAAGGCTGCAAATGGGGGGATTATCGTCGCAGGCTTCGATACTCCGATTTTATCAGCTTTCGATACTCCAAAGGCTGCAAATGGTGGCAACGAGGTTTCTGGTTTGTTATCAGGTTTCGAACTCGTAAATTGCGAAAATGGCGGCAAAATCGTTGCTGGATTTTCTTCAGTTTTCGAAGCCGCAAAAGCTGCGAAAGGAGGCAACATCTTCTCTAATTTCTCATCAGGTTTTGAAATTGTAAAAGCTGCAAATGGCTGTAGGATCGGGTCCGATAATTCATCAGGTTCAGATATAGGGAAAGGTGCATACGCAGGCATAGGTGGTTCAGATATTCCACCAGTTATGGAGGTAGGAAAGGGTTCATAGGTAGGCAAAATTGCTTTAAGATTTTCTGCAAGTTTCGAAGTGGTAAAAGCTGCACAAGGAGGCAAAATCGTCTCAATTTTTTCATCAGCTTTAGAACGGAAAGCCGTTAACAATTCCGGTAGCGGTGTCTCTTCAGGCACGTCAGGTTTGAAACCAGGAGCTAGAGCATATTCAGGTAACTTAGAATCTTGCTTTTCGTCTGGGTTCGGATCAAAAACGTTTGGAATTGGAGGCAGTTTAATTTTTTTCTCTCTTGTCAGGCCATGTACTTTTTCGTATTCATCATCAGGCTTTTTCTCGAAAGCTTTTTTTAGTATTGGAGGAGTTGTGATATCCGGTATAGGCTCACTTTGCTCATCGACTAAGCTGGTTATATTAGCCTCTATATTGAACCCTACAGGTACTATAGGCTGGACTTTCGTATAGCTGGGGGCTATACGCGATGAGCAATAAGTAGCAACAGACGTTGTTTTCGTCTGTGTTGTTGTATCAGGCACAGTTTTAAAGTCATTCCTTATTTTTTCTTCTCTCTGTTTGGCTAAAGCTACTCTTCTTTTAAACTCCTCTTCAAAGCCAGGTGGTATACTTGGGGCTGGTCTTGTATTAGTGTTTCTATAGTGAGCTTCAACGGCATAATTTCCTGTGTCAAAGTAAGATGTCATGCTTATGGTTTGTGGTGCAACATCGCAGAACAGCGATTGGTGGTCAAACCCATCTGCAGGGTCCAATTTCTTGTATTGCTCAACTCGATGTGTGAACGAGTCCAGGTCGTTTTCTGATTTAGGATCATCATCATCATCTTTTGAAGGTTCGATAACAAATTCTTCGAAGAGAGGGAAGTCTTTATTAGCATCCCGTTCTATTGAGTTTACGTCTAATTTCCCAGCTACATCAGACTTCACATCTTCTTCCTCTTCTGCGGGAGGAGCAGAAGGCACGCTAATTAGTCTAGATAATTTATCTTTACGTTTTCCCTCATCCGCATCCACATCACTTGTTGGTGATGGTGACATGCCAAAGAAGAGAGAACTTTTATCAAAGTACCCTCTTTCGTCGAGGATAACATTATCATCATTAACTTTGCTTGTTATCCATCCGTAGCCAGGAACATGGACTCTTTTAACGTCTTCAAGAAGTTCTGTGGCTGATTGGACTTGTATCGTCTCTATAGTTTCTTCGGTTATATGTGATATTTCATCGAACTGCCCAGCATCAATCTTCACCTGTTCGTTATTCGTTGGCTCACGTATAACTGATTCAGTAAGAGTTGTTTCGACTGGGTTTGATAGTTGTATAGGTGATGTGATGTTGTCTATAAGATGATTAGTGACATCTTGGTCGTCTTCCTTGTCATCTGGTTTGTTTACTTCTCTGCAGGTCTCGCATATGCTTAAATCAGAAGCATTCTCATCTTGAAGCTCTATTCCGGTATTCTCAGTGACATATTCATTTTGATCTCTTTCCATTTTATCTTGATTTTCAGGTGTATTTTCTTTAGTACCCTGGCTACTATGTTGCAAGTCTGTGTTTTTGACATCAGCTTTTTCTTCTTGTGTTGGTGTACCCACGGTTTCAAAAAAGCTAAAGCTAGAATGGCGGCTTAATTCATCAGCGTGCATAGCACCATAATCTTCTAATTTCTGGGTGTGATCGAAGAAACTCATACTTGAATGTCTATCTGACAAACTTGTAACTATGTCAGCAGGTATATATTCCTTAGATTTCTCAGCAAGTATAGTGCTCAGGCCAAATAACGGCACTGATGATACTCCTAGCATTGGAACTTCGGGTTTGGTTAAAGTATCCAACAGACTGTCTTTCGGTATGACAGCGTCTTTACTTTCATAAATTATAGGGCTTGCAAATAAGTTATGCGTTTTAATGTCATCGTTTAACTTTCCTTTGTCTTCTTTCTTAGGTGCGAATAATTTTATTTTTTCTTCAATTATGTCATTGTTTGTTTTAATTTGGGCATATAATTCAATACTATCTGCACCGTAACTTGATATGTTATTATTTTCAAACTTTGTGTGTTCGTGTATACTCGATGTTGGGTAATTTTTAGCTTCTGTGTTAGCAATAGTGGGATCAAATATCGAACCTTTTTCCGGTTCAGGGTTTAGTACTGGTCGATTAATCAGATCAATAGATTCCCTTATAAAAGTCCTGTCCTGTTTAACTTGAGGAGCAACAGAAACGCGATTAGCTGATACCTCAGCTTTTGGCACTGCAATCAAATTCTGTCCACCTAAGTTATCCGTATTGAAGAAGTTGGTAGCAAAATTTTCTTCAATAAACGTCGTACTTTGCACTAGTCTAGCAACTTCGGGGCCAGCTCTAGATTCGTTTTCATCCATGTTTATCTCAGCATTAAAATCTTGATTCTCTTTAAACGTTCTTGGTCCTTCAGTTGTTTCTTTATCTTTGGCAGATTTTATTTTGGTAGTTTCCTCCGTAGATAGATTAGTTGACTGTTGGAACATAGTCGTATTTATATTTTGATCGGGGTACCCATGCTGTGCGTTACTATAATAAGCTTTGGGATGCTGCGAATGGCTCGGATAGTCGTGGCTATTAGAACAATGCCCAGCCAATGGCTGACCCTGATTTTGGAAATTCGGATACTTATAGTAATCGTTATTCTGATGAACAGAATTCTGATGTTGTTGAAAATCATAACTAAACGGGTGATTATTTTGTGGGACATTTGGCACAAATATTTCTAAGTTAGTTTGAGCCGCATGTGATTCGTACGGCATATTGGAATAAGACGCATTTTGCTGTGCAATAGGTACAGCTGAATCTTCATTTGTAGCGTCTTTGTAAGCCGGATCAAAGAAGGTAGTCACGCTATGTTGAATCTTGTTTATATCAATGCTGCTGAGTTTTGATTTGAGCGACCCAATAATGCCAAATCCTTTAGATTCCTTCGGCTCTTCATGTTGATCATAACTGTCAGTTGTAGATCGACTTAAATCAAATGCTGTGCTGTATTGAGGTCCAGGATTCTGTATATGATGAGTTATATCAAAATGGGGATATCCCGGAGCTGGTTGGCTGATATCAAAAGTAGCTGGAGGCTGCACATTAACCGGATTAGCTATATTATACTGAGGGATCAACGGTATTGATTCAGCTGGTTTACTCAAATCAAATGGGATTGAAGACGACACGTTTTGGTCAGCTTGTGACTGTTCAGGTGTGAACAAAGCACCTTGGAATGTTCCAGAATCTACGGTTGGGATAACAGGTTTTATACTGTTGCTTATCGAACCGACACCTTCGATAGGCCCAGAGTAATATTGAGGCCGTTTCTTATTCATCCTATAGGTAACAGCTCCAGTGGCCTTCGGTGGTTCTATTAAAGGTTTTGCTGGCTCCGATGTAAATGATTGACCAGGTTTCGGTTGCTCCTGTACTATTGGGCTATAAAATGATGGTGCATCATTGGCAGGAGTTGGTGGAGTGAAAAATGTTGGCCCAACATTCGGAGTAGAACCTATAGGTGGTTGACTCGGTCCTGGAGGTAATATCGTTTGTGCAGCCGGTGTTAGAGAAAATATACTCATAGGCGGCAGTGAAGCTTCATTTCCAGAGTGTGTCTTTCCATCTACCTGTACAGTAGATGGTGCAAACATCGTTGGAGGATTAGACGTTAATGTTGGAGCAAACATTGGTGGAGCTGCTATGTTTGTTGGCATCATATTGGTTGACGGTGCAGCCAATTTCTGTGGCGGTGAACTTATTGGTGCTTTACTTGGCGGTGCTATAACACTTGTATGGGGAGCCAATGGCGGGGGTGTACATCCTGTTGGAAGTTGCTGAGTAAACTGTGCCGGTGGTGGTATACTTGGCATATTAGCTTCTTGGTTCTGTGATGTTGGCTGTTCGGTAACCAACATTTGCGAACCAAAAGCAGATTGGGAATGTATATCGGTGAAAGAAGTACCGATAGGTTGAGCTGTAGCCGGATAGTTCATCGCATCAAATGTTGGAACGAATATATTTTCTGTGTTTATGGTTTGCATTGGCTGTTGTTTGATTACGGGATGATTTGACCCTATACGCCTTGCTACAGATGGAGGTAGGACAGACTTGCCAGTCTGACTACCTGGTCTTTGAGTCGAAAACATAGGCGGTGGAGGGATAGCAGCATTAGGAGCGTTTATGCCATGTAAATCATAAGTAGACGGTGGTGGAGGCGGCAAGCGTTCTTCAAACGGTTTTGGTTCCATTTCTGATGGAATATTAAACACTGAAGGTTGAAAACCGCTCGCCTGATTACTAGAGTCGCCCATTGGACCGAATATATTGTACGTTTCTTGTGTATTTGGAGGATTTTGCTCCGGAATATTACAGTTTTCTTGAGCAGGAGTTCCTATTGCTTCAGAAAATATGTTTTCATCGTTCGACGGTACAAAATAGTTTGTAACATTTTTAGATAGCGGATTGAGTTCAATTCTTTGTGACGTTTCAAAATTAGTGCCTGTACTTAATCCTGGTATTTGGGCGTATTTCTTTTTCGTTGTTAGACGGAAGTTCGATGAACCTGTAACAATAAAAAATATATCATTAGATAAAGTTTATTATTGTGTAGATCTTAAGATAATTTGTAACAATATTTTATTTAGAGGAATTGCAAAATAAAAGATGACCATTATATCTGATTTAGTAAAATATAAGGTCAGAGTTGTACGGGGAGTATCTGGCAACCTCCATTGAAAATAGTGGTTCGATTTTCGGTTTGGGCATAATGTTATTGGGTTTTTTCATATGGCATTTCTCAGTAATGTATTTTTTTTTATGTAGGTAGATAAGTAGGGTAGTTAGGTAGGGTAGAGAGGTAGGTAGATAGGGTATGGTAGGTAGGAAGCCAGAGCCAGTTGAGGAGAGCCAGGGAGCGAAGCCGCACAGCTAGTACTATGTAATATTATAATGAGGTAAAGTTTGTGAGGTTGTAGGAGTTAATATCTGGATCTACTGAACCGATTTTAAATAAATTTGGCATGGACTTTGAGACCCTGGGAAGGACATAGGATAGTTCGTATTCCCTTGGGATGATAAAACACTCTTTATAACTTAAAATGCCAATGCATTCCACTACCTTCCTAGACAAATCGTTTACCGTCCAGGCCCTGCTGTCTCGACACAGCTAACGATCGTTACGTTAAGTAACATTCGTTAACTCTTACCACAAAATAGTAAGTATACAGAAGGGCCACTCCCGCCGTTTGGAAAATTGACAGCTAAACTTGACAGATTCACTAGGGTGTCTCTTGAAAGATACAACTCCCATATAGATTACACTGATTAAGAAAACCCAGTTCACCATTAAATGATAGTCAATTTTCTTTAGTTTTCCGACAAGCACGACCAGTTTTTAAAATATTCATTTATTCACAATATTCCTTATAATTGGTTCCTAGTTATACTGGTTATTATTGAAGCCACCTGTGCTGACCACAGTGCATGGAAAACCCCACTAAGCGTCACTATATGGCATTTGGCCGATATAAAATCTTTATTAACTTCGCAATCAGCAAAAAATAATATCTCACTAAGCAGTATTTTGCTACTATCAATAGATTCTGGATGAAAATAAAAAGGTTCCAATCTAAAACCATTGCAAACGTATTTTTGATAAGATTTAGTTATTGATTTAAACTAACAATGTGCCTATTTGAAAGAACGCAATTAGATCTATTTTTAGGGTTCCGTACCCAAAGGGTAAAAACGGGACCCTATTACTAAGACTCCACGATTCGTCTGTCTGTCTGTCACCAAGCTGTATCTCATGAACCGTGCAAGCTAGGCAGTTGAAATTTTCACAGATAATGTATTTCTGTTGCCGCTATAACAACAAATACTAAACACAAAACAAAATAAAAATATTTAAGTGGGGCTCCGATACCACAAACGTGATTTTTGTGCCGATTTTTGCGATAATAAAACGGAACCCTTCGTGCACGAGTCCGACTCGTACTTGGCCGGTTTTTTTTAACACACCGAAACTCACATTTATGGCTTATAGTTGTAAATTTTTCAAAAAGCATAAATTTTTATTATTTCGCGGTTTTTTATTATTCCTATATAACTCAAAACATGATTTTGTGAGATAATTTACATTCTAGCTACATAACGGCGGCCCACCAGTAGAGACATCATAACTAAAAATTTAAAAACAGACGACACAAAAACTTGTAAAAAATAAAAAAAATTGAATCCTCGGAAAACCTCACTAGACTAAAGACGCTATTGCTAAAAATGCCCGTATTTTAATTAATAATATGTACCTCCTGACAGTTAAAAGGCAAAGAAAAAAATATTAAAAAACTTAATTCAAAAAATCAAAAAACCCGACTGCTTCAAAAGCGAACTAAAAAGTCGTAAACAAGGAAAAAATCATGCTGTGCAGGCGGAGGATACATATTCGCGGGCTGGCGGACCAAAATCTGGTGTATCCTCCGCCTGCACAGCATGATTTTTTCCTTGTTTACGACTTTTTAGTTCGCTTTTGAAGCAGTCGGGTTTTTTGATTTTTTGAATTAAGTTTTTTTATTTATAACTTTTTAGTTAGTTTTTTTCGAATGACATACATTTAAACATATAAGTGTTATATATTTTTGAAATCACCTCTTAAAAACCTTTATTTTGATACCCCACACGATGGGTTTGGAAGAAAAAAATAATTTGGGCCACCACAATATGGCACCCAAAATCCGCCATTTTTCTATTATCCAATTTTAATGTTGCCTATGACACTTGCAGGGTTAAGACGCATCGATTGACGTATGAACCATCAAAATCTGCCAACGCGTTTGGTCTCTGGAACGCCACATAGGAACAAACATACATACATACATACATACATACTTACATACATACATACATACATACATAGACTGATAAACACATTACCCTCCTTCGGCAGTCGGGTAAAAAATAAAATAAAAAATGTGATTAAGAATTTTGTAAAAAAAATATCAGTCATCAATTTAAAAGGTATTCCACAAACTGAAAAAGAAAGATATAGGTACACTGTGCCCCTATGTTTTCAAGCACAACCTAAACCTTGTTATAAAATTTATGGAATTGCTATTAAATTTTTCCAATACTGGATGAGGAACCAAGCGAGAGCCAAACCTCGAATTATGACATTTTACTAAGGCAATTCAGTTGGAGCTCTCTGCCCATATATCCTCCTTTACCAACCCTACCAAAATAGGTATAAACTTTGCACGCTCTTTCGAAGCTTTGCGTCTGTTCCGTTTCTTTACTCATGTGGTCTCCATGCTCTGTGGTTAATACAGATACGGGTCTAAGTGCTTAGGATGCGATAGTAACAACTTTCCCTGTCTACGAATCAGTTTAGCGGTAATTATCTGGTACTGTGACGAGGAGCAGGTTACAAGCACATACGTTGATGACATAAAAAAAAATATACTACCGACTCCCAAATGAAAAACTACACAAGTAAAATTTCACAATTTAAAAAACCCCCGACGCATTTATCTTGCGAAAACACCCCGATTCAAACAGTAAAATGCCCATAACTTTTGAACGGCTGAACCGATTTTATTCAAACATAGCTAAGAACACTCTCGACAAAATTACCTTTCAAACAAAAAAAACTTAATCGAAATCGGTTCATCCGTTTAGGCGCTATGATGCCACAGACAGACAAACAGATACACAGCAACACACGTGAAACTTATAACACCCCTTCTTTTTCCGGCGGGGGTTAAAAATGAAAAATAACAAAATTTTAGGCAGTTTTCTTTCGTAGGTACCATTATTTTGCGCAAAAATTAAGTTATTTTTCACTTCGTAGTTTTTCTTAATTCTTTATTGTACACCAAAAAAACAATTTTTCATTTGGAATTTATAAGGTATTTTTGTATTTTGCCCTTTTTAGTTTTACCTACCTAATAGACAAGTTGTAATATAGTAAGGTCCCTATAACGCCAGAATAGATTACCCGAATAACATGAAACTTGAACATAACCGGTGAAATGAGAGATCTGCGTACCCCTTAAGAGCGTACTGGCGTGATGTTATGTAATGAAATGGTATGAACAGTAAACATAAATGCGATTGCAGATATCGCGAGAGTTTTGCCGTTATTTATTGAAGACTTCTGTTGTATATCTCCGAAGTTCTTCATCAGACCTTCACGAAATTAAAATGGGACCAATTTCGAAACATACTCTTTCAAACAAAAAAAGAATTTACAAAATCGGTCCACAATTGACGGAGATATCGGGGAACATAAATATAAAAAATAAACAAACATCAAGTCGAACATAGAACCTCCTCCATTTTGGTGAGTCGGTTAAAAATTCTGCATACATATACATACACTAGCTGTCCCACGCAGCTTCTGTCCCGTCAACTGGCTACCTACCCTACCCTACATACATGATTGTTGCGTTAATTAAACCGTTTACGCAGCGCACGCAACGGAAGCTCTCAAAAAGGAATATTTTACCCGTTTTTACAACATTTTTCATTTATGCTCCGCTCCTATTGGTCGTAGCGTGATGTTATATAGCCTATAACCTTCCTCGATAAATGGACTATTCAACACAAAATAGTAGTTTATGCAGTGATCATATAATAGTGTTTTAATACCTAATTATATGCCGTTGCATGTACTATTTTATCTTCACTCATACTGTTGAAATAAAATAAAAGTGGAAACGGGAAAAAATATGCAGTATGGCGGGCAATTTAGATTCTCATTGCACCATGACTGTCAATGTCAATGAGCCCATAAGCGCCAATAAATTAAAAAGTAAAAGTGTGCTATAAAAATTAAAAAGTTATTTTCTGATGCAGTTGTTTGTAAATCGAAGGAAAATGTTGCACTGCAATGGTATTTTTTTAAAATTTTACCCTTCCACGAATATAAAGTACGTGTTTATACAATATTTTTTGAATTCATATTTAGAACATTACGTTGTGAGTGTAGATAATAGTAGTTTATGCAATGGTCATATAAAAGGGGTTATTAAAACACGAGCGTGGGTTTATCACATGAGGCGAAGCTGAATGTGATAATATTAACAGGCGAGTGTTTTAATACCTAATTATTTGCCTTTGCATACACTATTTTATCTTCACTCATACAGTTCAAATAAAATAAAAGTTGAAAAGGAAAAAAATATGCAGTATGGCGGGCAATTTAGATTCTCATTGCACCATGACCGTCAGTGTCAATGAGCCCAAGCGCCAATAAATTAAAAAGTAAAAGTGTGCTATAAAAAATAAAAAGTAATTTTCTGATGCAGTTGTTTGAAAATCGAAGGAAAATGTTGCACTGCAATGGTATTTTTTTAAAATTTTACCCTTCCACGAATATAAAGTACGTGTTTATACAATATTTTTTTAATTCATATTTAGAACATTATGTTGTGAGTGTAGATAAATAATTTTACAATGCATGTCCTCGAAAAGAGCGGTTTTCCAAGCAGCCAAACTGTGCGGAATGTGTCACTTTTTTCACTAGTGCTTTTTACTTTCCTGTTTTTTTTTAATTTTTAACTCCAACGTCAGCCCGACGCATAGAGTTTTTATTATATGAGAAAAGTTTTAAAAATTAGTTATGTACAGATTATCATTCATATAAAAGGTAAAATAAAACTAATACTTTATTTTAGGCGTTTTTAATTACTCTAAATTTTGATTTTGATCAATAAATTAATTTTAAATATTCATTAAATTAGTTTGGCAGAACGTATATTTTGCTCGTGCTTTATTGCGTTACGATGTGACAGCTTTTCGCACATGCGCAGTAGATATGCCCAAGGAACTATTAGTTAATCTGTGGATATGCTGAACGCGCTTGAATAAGCCCGCCATATTATTAATTTCATTTCATTAATTTATTTATTTTCTCGCACAATGCATAGTAAAATGTTGTATGATACACGTACGTAAGATGATTTCCGACTTGTGTCGATTTATCCACTCACTCGCTTCGCTCGCTCGTGAATAAAAATGCCACTCATCGGAAATCACCTACCTTCCGCACTTGTAGCATAAATAACTATTTCAATTCCAACCAGTTGTTCCTGAGATTAGCGCGTTCAAAGAAACTCTTCAGCCTTCAGCTTTATAATATTAGAATAGATAAACACCCCGGCTTTCGCCCATGTAGGTAGCCAGAAACTACAGAACGCTAGCACTAGAGTCTGCCAAGCGAGTCTTTTCCCATGAAAAAGGCGGCAAATTCAAAAATCTTACAGGTTCAACACTGATATATTATGCTGAAAACTTGTTTGATAATTGAATTTTTGTAGATACAATCAATCTGCCTAGCCTTTTCCCAACTATGTTGGGGTCGGCTTCCAGTCTAACCGGATTCAGCTGAGTACCAGTGTTTTACATGGAGCTACTGCCTATCTGACCCCCACAACCCAATAACTGGGTAACACGATACCTCTTTGTAAGACTGGTATCAGATCTCAAGCTTCTGACTACTTGTTACGACTGTCAAAGATCTTCAAATGACAGCCGGGACCAACGGCTTAACGTGCTTTCCGAGGCACGGAGAAAACTCGGTATGTTGAAATGGTCACCCATCCACGGACCGATCTCGTCAAGCGTTACTTAACCTTGAAGATCGACCCGTGCGGCTGTTATTATTTAGCCACGAGCTCCTCAGATACAATGATAAAAATAAGTTTTGATAAAATTTCTATCAAGCAAGTTTTCAGTGTACTATATCAGTGTTGACACCTGTAAGATTTTTCTACAAAGAGCTCTCATCGTCATTTCTGCCGAAACAAGTCCAATGCTGGCACATAGACCTCCCCCAAGCATCTCCAAACTGATCGGTACTGTACGTTTCGCATCCACCAAAGCCCTAATCTATCTTAGTCGACGGCACGAACTATTTTGTGCGCGAGGTTAAAATGCATGCTGTCTCATCCGAAAAGACGTGCGAAAGAGATAGATGCTGTGATGAGCAGTAAGAAGCTAGTTCGTGTACGAATTAGCACTTTTTCAAGTTTGTAGCGAAATGGATGATAATTTAGGAAGAAAACGAGCGCGCGATTTTTTATAAACAGACCTTTGGGAGTCTAGATATTATGAAAAAACTACTAAAAGTATATTTTCAAAATAAAATTATTTGCATTGTTGAATTACTAATCTATCCCTGTATGGAGGCCGTTTTGCAATTTTCCTTCTTCTTATGGTATTTATTCGCGCCCAAAGATGCGTTAAAATTTGTGTTGAAATATGGATATAAATACGCTCATAACTTTCAAATATATTATTTCTTTACATTCTTGTTTCCACACAGGACTAGATAATGATGAGGCAAATTGATATAATTTTTATTTTGAACGTACATCGTCAAACAGTGGAGTAATCTCTAGACTACGTTTGTATGGAAGAATTATCGACTAGCGTAACCTTAAGCGAGCAATTCTTGTATTTATATATTATAATCTGAATCTCGGAAACGGCTCCAACGATTTTCATGAAATTTAGTATGCAGGGGGTTTCGGGGGCGATAAATTGGTCTAGCTAGATTTCATTTTTAGAAAACATCGTTTTCTCTATTTTCACCCGAGCAGATCTCGGTCGCCCAGGTCTACTTAATATTAGTAAATGTTCTCTAACTAAGAACGAGTGACGCCAGATCGAGAACCTAGTTATTAAACCACGTAGTAGATGCGTGTGGCCAGTTTTCTAACCTGCGCCCAGGTGTCTGGCAATTATGTTCGCAATCGACTGCCGGCAATGTTGTGGGCTTGTGAGCGTCCATTGTTGTGTACGATACGTCCGTTATTTTTACCCGACTGCTGGAGGGTAATTTTTTTTCGAGCTTATTTTTGATTTTTTTCTGGGAAGGAGACAAGGGGCGGACGGGCAAAAAAATCAACAATTACTGTCAAAAATAAACTTGAAGAATCATACTTCAAGTTTATTTCTACAAGTTCAAGTATGTATAGGAAGGTTTATGAAAGTATCAAAACAATAGAAAAATTTAATCTATACCAATATTATAAAGAGGAAAGATTTTTTTTGTTTCTTTGTACCGAATAGGCTCCGAAACTACTGGACCGATTTTAAAAATTCTTTCACCTATGGCAAGCTACATTATTTCCGAGTAACGTAGGCCATAATTTTGACGGGAGCGAAGCCGCGGGGGTCAGCTAGTGTTTAATAATTTAATAATTATAAAGAGGAAATATTTTTTTGTTTGTTTGTATCATTGTTTGTACCAAATAGGCTCCGAAACTACTGGACCGATTTAAAAAATTATTTCACCATTAGAAAGCTACATTATTCCTGAGTGATATAGGCTATTTTTTAATCCGGAAAACGGGAAACGGGAGCGAAGCCGCGGGGAACAGCTAGTGTTTAATAAAGACAGTTTTCTTTTATGTTTCCTGCTACAGATAAAAGACACACAACACACGATTTTAGCACACAACTCTGATAATTGTGATGGAATCTCCACAGTACAAAAAAATACCGTCTGGGGGGACGTGCCCCCCTTAAGACGGTACCGTGACCAAAAAATCGGCATGCGATATGAGCATTCCTATTGGTCTAGCGGCACTGGTGGCGCATGAATTACAGTAGTGAATACGCCCAGATTTTAGAATAAAATCTTTATAAAATCGAATTTAGGTCTTTTGAAAAAAAAAAAACTACCAAAATGTTCGTTATTAAATTGTCTATCCATTAGTATTAATACAAACAATAATTAATGAACACTTTACGAGGACATGCATGCTATCAATAATTATTTCTCATTTTTGTGTTTTTTTTTAAAGGAGATTATTGAAATATATACAACATTAAAAAAAAAACTAAATCTACCATTTTAGAATCAATAATATATAGAAATTTAATTTATTTTTATTAATTGATATTTCTTTTTGAATAACCACTAGATAGCTCCTTAAAACAGCACAAAAACGGCTTGCGCGGCGTTTTGCTCGGGGTACCGCCTTAAATCGCCCTTGTATGTATGTATGTCCTATATAGCACGCTCTACAGCCCAAACGGCTTGACGGATTATGACATATGAGGTCTCGTTCGAGTAGTCTCAATTGTGGGATTGACAACCACAGATACAAACCTAACTAGATGAGGCGATTGTATGTACTTCGCGTGTCAAACAACGGATTAAAATTACGATCAATGAACGTACTTTGATATTTTCATTTACTTATTATTTATGTTATTTTTGAAATCTAGATAAATGCCTAATTATGTCATATTGAACTGTAAATACTGTACCTATAGAAAAAGTTGGCTGAGGCATTGGAAATGTTTTATTTCATTGGTAAGTAAATTTGTTTTTAAATTGTGTGTGAAAAAGTGGCACGCTTGGTTTTCATACAGATGGAAGGACTTGCGTTATCTAGTTAGATTTATGTCTGTGATGACAACTGAGTCACTAAAAATATAATGTACAAGTAAAATTTCAAAATGTTAAAAAACCCCTGACACATTTTATTTCATGCTACATAATTTATCAAATACATAGTAGATACGCTTCGATCGGCAATCTATTGAACACGGAATTATGACACGATATCTTGCGAAAACACCGCGAATCAGACAGTAAAACGCCCATAACTTTCGAACGGCTGAACCGACTTTATTCAAACATAGCTAAGAACACTCTCGACAAAATCACCTTTCAAACAGAAAAAACTAAATCAAAATCGGTTCATCCGTTTAGGTGCTATGACGCCACAGATAGAAACACAGG
The DNA here is from genome assembly GCA_949775005.1 of Orthosia gothica. NCBI lineage: Eukaryota > Metazoa > Arthropoda > Insecta > Lepidoptera > Noctuidae > Orthosia > Orthosia gothica. The sequence goes on along the minus strand of OX459034.1, from coordinate 52,283,465 downwards.
TACACAGCAACACACGTCAAACTTATAACCTCTTTTTCCGGCGGGGATTAAAAACGACGCAGCGTTGATACTGAGACGATGTCACGCAACACAACGCAGTAATGAGACCTCTCGCTTGAGATTTACCGTATAACATAGGACACCACGTCCAACTATAACCTCGAAGCTATAATTTCACGCGCCAACTTATTACTTATTACACATAATAAGCTGTTCAAAATGTCTCCAATGACTTAAGGCGGTACCCCGAGCAAAACGCCGCGCAAGCCGTTATTTGTGCTGTTTTTAGGAGCCATCTACTCGTTATTTAAAAAGAAATATCAAATAATAAAAATACATTAAATTTCTGCATAATATTTATTCTAAAATGGTAGATTTAGTTTTTTTTTTAAATATTGTATATATTTCATTAATCTCCTTCCAAAAAAACTCAAAAATGAGAAATAATTATTGACATTATGCATCTCCTCGTAAAGTGTTCATTAATTATTTTTTGTACTAACACTAATGGATAAACAATTTAATAACGAACATTTTTGTAGTTTTTTTTTTTTTCAAAAGACCAAAATTTTATTGATTTTATAAAGATTTTATTCTAAAATCTGGGCGTATTCACTACTGTAATTCATGCGCCACCAGTGCCGCTAGACCAATAGGAATGCTCATATCTAATGCCGATTTTTTGGTCAGGGTACCGTCTTAAGTAGTAGAAGATTTAGCATGTCGGTGACTTCGTGTTAGTAAACTTACTGGCTTGTTTTCAATGGGTTTTCGAATTTCCTTTAGGCCCGCCGGAAAAAGAGGGGTGTTTTAAGTTTCACGTGTGTTGCTGTGTGTCTGTGTCTGTCTGTGGCATCATAGCACCTAAACGGATGAACCGATTTTGATTTAGTTTTTTTTTGTTTGAAAGGTGATTTTGTCGAAAGTGTTCTTAGGTATGTTTGAATAAAATCAGTTCTGCCGTTCAAAAGTTATGGGCGTTTTCCTGTTTGAATCGGGGTGTTTTCGTAAGATAAATGGGTTTTTAAAATTTTGAAATTTTACTTGTTATAAAAATAAAACCAGCCTGTCACTGGCCCACTGCAGGGTTAAGACCTCTTCTCATACAGAGAAGGCAAGAGCACTAATTACCACGCTTGCTCAATGCGCATTGTCGATCCTAGACTTAGAGTAAAACCAGAATAGTTGCCCCAGGGTTATAGTTGGACGTCCGTCGCCCCCACACATCAGTACCCGGAGTGGTAGCGCGAAGTGTTCCACGCGCACCCCTCGATTCCAACACTTCACTCCCGCAGGTGCGGGACAGCACTAGCCAGGGGTTGCGGAAGTATCTTATGTTACCGCGACCCGGGGCATAGTTGTGAGATGGAACACCGGGGTGGTTTTTAGCCAGTAGGACTCTGTCAGACCCTCCGCCTCCCCAGGGCGGAGGACATCCAAAAAGAATTTTCCACATCGGAACAAAAAAAAAAATAGGTCGATAGTCGCCATGCTTGTTACTCTAGTTTCGCGGATAAATCGCATGCTATTATTAACCCCCGCCGGAAAAAGACGGGTGTTATAAGTTTCACGTTGTTGCTGTGTATCTGTGTGTCTGTCTGTGGCATCATAGCGCCTAAACGGAAGAACCGATTTTGATTTAGTTTTTTTTGTTTGAAAGGTGCATTTGGCGAGAGTGTTCTTAGCTTTGTTTGAATAAAATCGGTTAAGCCGTTCAAAAGTTATGGGCGTTTAACTGTTTGAATCGAGGTGTTTTCGCAAGATAAATGTGTCGGGGGTTTTTAAATTATAAAATTTTACTTGTATTATATCTTACCGCTGAGTTAACCGTATCTCATGTATCTGTGCGATTGCATGGAAAGGCTAAATGCGAAAAAAAAAATTGCGTGATAGATGCCCTGTTTCTCGGCGGGGCATTTATCCAAAACGTAATTTACATGGATTATAGGCAGCTTTACCCTATGTGGGATAGATGTCCCAAAATATAGAGGTCCGCAAAAGTCGCTAACACCACAAAATAGTAAGTATACAGAAGGGCCACTCCCGCCGTTTAGAAAATTGCCAGCTTAACTTGACAGATTCACTAGGGTTGCTACTATATTGATTCCGAATTAAAAAAAAGAGTAGGTTGCCCAAGTTACAAACATAAATACATAGATTCGTCTAAACATACATCATATCATGCTTACATGCCTTAGAGGGTAGACAGGGCATCAAATATCCATTTGATATCACGAAACATTTAATATTACGCCACATACGATGAATATTGGAGAGTAAAAAGACGTAGTAGTAGTGTAATAATGATCCCACTTAAAAAAATAAATTGTAATAAGCTCCAAGCTCGACCAAAATATAAATGTGAAAAAACCGGTACCTAATAAAATCAAAAATCCAAAGATGATCTTAAACAAGAAGAAAATTATGCTGTGCAGTCGGAGGAAACATATTTGTAAGCTGTATGACTTGAACCTTATTATTATGACAAGTTCCCAATTTCATCTATGGACTTAAAATAATTTATTATAATCCTAGATAATAAATTTCTAATTTGTCATCTTTATAACCTTTATAACTTAAAATAATTGAAAGAAAGAATTAAAAGTAAATTCGGTCTGTAACAAATAATAAAGGTAACCCAAGCAATGCAACCAACCTCGTTACAGTACTTAATGTATTGTTACAAGATAGGGCAGCGCCATCTAGTGACGAGTAGAAGAACTAAGTAGTAACTAGTGGCGCCATCTAGTATCGAATAGCGGAACTAATGTTCTCGAAAGTTCGTGTCGAGTAGAATTTTCCAGAATGTTCGAACCGAACATTCTGGAAGTTTCTAGTCGCTTCGGGATCGATGAGTTCAAAAGTCGATTGTTCTGGAAGATTCTCGAAGTACCTAGAACAGTATGGAACGTTCTAGAAACATCTTCCGGGCTATATAAAGAGCGGTCGGGTTCGTCGTGGGTCAGTTTCGATTGAGAAGCGATACAGAGAAAGCGGAAAATAGTGCGAAGTAATAGAATTGTTTAAGAAGTGTTTTTGTAATAAACAGAGATTAATTGAAGTCAGCTGTTTAAATAATTTATCCCTGAACCCCAGCTCGTAACAGTATGAATGACGTGACAAACGCCTGCACAAAGCAATCATGGCAGCCGCGACTGAGCTCGGTCCAATATTGCCCAATATTCCCTGTAAAACCGAAATGTCAAAGTGAGAGTGGCCCCTCTGTCTGCGGCGCGCCGCCGCTTACGTACTTTGTGCTAACACTATGGCAATATTAAATGCCTACATGTTTTTAGGGTTCCGTAGCCAAATGGCAAAAAACGGAACCCTTATAGATTCGTCATGTCTGTCTGTCTGTCTGTCTGTCTGTCTGTCTGTCTGTCTGTCCGTCCGTATGTCACAGCCACTTTTTTCCGAAACTATAAGAACTATGCTGTTGAAACTTGGTAAGTAGATGTATTCTGTGAACCGCATTAAGATTTTCACACAAAAATAAAAATAAAACAATAAATTTTGGGGGCTCCCATACTTGAAACTAAAACTAAAAATATTTTTTTTCATCAAACCCATACGTGTGGGGTATCTATGGATAGGTCTTCAAAAATGATATTGAGGTTTCTAATATCATTTTTTTCTAAACTGAATAGTTTGCGCGAGAGACTCTTCCAAAGTGGTAAAATGTGTGTCCCCCCCCCTGTAACTTCTAAAATAAGAGAATGATAAAACTGAAAAAAATATATGATGTACATTACTATGTAAACTGCCAGCGAAAATTGGTTTGAACGAGATCTAGTCAGTAGTTTTTTTTTAATAGTCATAAATCGTAAACCGCAATTTACCAAGTACGGAACCCTTCGTGCGCGAGTCCGACTCGCACTTGGCCGGTTTTTTACTTTTAAGTTGTAGGACGTGGGTGGTCGTCGCACAGGCAGGCGCTTTACTTTGTGTAAATTATTTCATCACCACTGCTCTCAAAACGGTGAAGGAAAACATCGTGAGGAAACCGGCATGTCCTAGAACCAAAAATTCGAAGACATGTGACATCCACCGACCTGCACCGGGCCTACATGGTGCATTACGGCCTATTCCCTCTCACAGAGAGGAGGCCTGCGTCCCAGCAGTGGGAACATTAATAGGCTGATGATGATGATGATGTTAAACCAAAGTACCGGCCAGTATTAAAAAAAAAAAAACCCTTTTTGTATTAAGAAATATAGAGTAATTTAAACTATACCGCTTTTACCCTTTTTTAACAACAAGTCCAGGTTTGTCCAAGATGGTTTCCTTCACAGTTGCCAGCGATGTATAAGATAAACTTAGAAAGAACATATGAATAGGATAGTTGTCTGAAATAGTTATTTATGCTACAAGTGCGGAAGGTAGGTGATTTCCGATGAGTGGATAAATCGACACGAGTCGGAAATCATCTTACGTACGTGTATCATACAATATTTTACTATGCATTGTGCGAGGAAATAAACAAAATTAATAAAATGAAATTAACAAGTAAAATTTCACAATTTAAAAAACCCCCGACACATTTATCTTGCGAAAACACCCCGATTCAAACAGTAAAATGCCCATAACTTTTGAACGGCTAAACCGATTTTATTCAAACATAGCTAAGAACACTCTCAACAAAATTACCTTTCAAACAAAAACAACTAAATCGAAATCGGTTCATCCGTTTAGACGCTATGATGCCACAGACAGACACACAGATACACAGCAACACACGTGAAACTTATAACACCCCTCTTTTTCCGGCGAGGGTTAATAAAATGGCGGGCTTATTCAAGCGCGTTCAACAAATCCACAGATTAACTAATAGTTCCTCGGGCATATCTACTGCGCATGTGCGAATAGCTGTCACATCGTAACGCAATAAGGCACGAGCAAAATATACATTCTGCCAAACATATTTAATGAATATTTAAAATTATATTATTGATCAAAATCTAAATCTAGAGTAATTAAAAACGCCTAAAATATTAGTATAAAGTATTAGTTTTATTTTACCTTTTATATGAATGATAAGAGATATATGAATGAGAAAAGTTTAAAAAATTAGTTATGTACAGATGTACATAACTAATTTTTAAAACTTTTCTCAAATAATAAAAACTCTATGCGTCGGGCTGACGTTGGAGTTAAAAATTAAAAAAGTACAGGAAAGTAAAAAGCACTAGTGAAAAAAAGTGACACTTTCGGCACAGTTTGGCTGCTTGGAAAACCGCTCTTTTCGAGGACATGCATTGTAAAATTGTTTTTTTCTCGACAAATAGATTAATAAAAAATATTGGACATGCATCTTTCTTTTAATTCGTCAACATAAAGTGACGACGATACGATGCGTTGAATTATAGTATGACGTCACTGCGCTAGTACAATTTATACTGCCTTAGTGACGTCACAAGCCCCTACTCCTGAACTTTGAGTATTGATTTGGTAAAGCAAAAATTGCGTGTCCCAATAATTTTAGATAATCTCACTGACGGACTTAATAGAATTATCATTTTTCTACCCAGAAAACATCCCTATTGAAAAAGTCACATTGGTATTTGCCCGGATTTGAAGTCACGACCTCAAGCACAAGGAGCGAGGTTTTAGCCACATGGCCACGACGACAATGTTTTATTCGTGGTAACCAAACTTTGCAGCACACATTTTTTTTTTCAATAGTACCCTACTATATGTTTTTTTTTGTGCAATCTGTTGAACTTGTACACGTGTTAATCGAATTACACGCTTCCTTATTTCGCACTTTAATTATTATTTCAATGAGACTTATTGAACTTTACGACAGACTAGTAAAGGTATACCGGCTTTGGTTAATAATATTTTTAATCAGGTTTATATTATTTAATTTGTACCAAACAAGAGCGACAGGATCTTACATGGAAGTCAACTAAACCTAGGACAGGGGTTGCCAAACAATTAGTTTCATTTGGGATCTGTTTTTAGGGTTCCGTGCCTCAAAAGGTAAAAAAAAACCGGCCAATTGGGAGTCGGACTCACGCACGAAAGGTTCCGTACTTGGTAAATTGCGGTTTACGATTTATGACGTATTAAAAAAAAACTACTTACTAGATCTCGTTCAAACCAATTTTCGGTGGAAGTTTATATGGTAATGTACGTCATAGGTATATTTTTTTAATTTTATCATTCTCTTATTTTAGAAGTTACAGGGGAGGAGACACACATTTCACCACTTTGGAAGTGTCTCTCGCGCAAACTATTCAGTTTAGAAAAAAATGATATTAGAAACCTCAATATCATTTTTGAAGACCTATCCATAGATACCTCACACGTATGGGTTTGATGAAAAAAATTTGTTATGTTTCAGTTTCAAGTATGGGAACCCCCAATTTTTTTTATTTTTTATTATTTTTGTGTGAAAATCTTAATGCGGTTCACAGAATACATCTATTTACCAAATTTCAACAACGTGGTTCTTATAGTTTCGGAAAAAAGTGGCTGTGACATACGGACGGACAGACAGTCAGACATGACGAATCTATAAGGGTTCCGTTTTTTGCCATTTGGCTACGGAACCCTAAAAAGGAACCCTTATAAGATTACTTTCTTGTCCGTCTGTCCGTGTGTCAATACCGATTTTCTCAGGAATGGGTGGACTTAGCAATTTGATTATATTATACCAGATACTGAGGTCTATAGTCCATATTAGGTGTACCCTAAAAAATCTACAGATCAAAACAAAGATAATTAAATTGTATTTTGATATGGTGAAAATTCCATTAAAATACGTCCGGCGGTTTTGGTGAGATTATCGTTTGTAGGGTTCCGTACCCAAAGGGTAAAAACGGGACCCTATTACTAAGACTCCGCGATCTGTCTGTCTGTCTGTCTGTCTTTCTGTCACCAGGCTGTATCTCATGAACCGTGATAGCTAGACAGTAGAAATTTTCACAGATCATGGATTTCTGTTGCCGCTATAACAACAAATACTAAAAACAGAATATAATAAATATTTGAGTGGGGCTCCCATACAACAAACGTGATTTTTTTGCCATTTTTTTGAGATAATGGTACGGAACCCTTCGCGCGCGAGTCCGACTCCCACTTGGCCGGTTTTTTTTTTGTCCGCGTAGATATAACTTTACAAATTAATTACACATTGTTATAAGAACAAAATTTAAAATTTTCTTGGATCAAATTATTAAGGAAATGGTCTTATGTAACATATATTTTTACCAAAAACATTAGATTAGCCGTTTATACGTGATTCTCATTTTAAAATCAGCTACTGAGGGTTGTCTGCTCCTGCAGCGAGGCCCTCAAATTCTCAGCAATAATGCTCACAACGGATCTTTTTGTCTATGAATCGGCTGCAAGACCCTGCGCAGTAGCTATTTTTGTGTCAATGTTGAAGGTGAAGATAGCATTGTATAACTGTCTCTTTCACTCGCTTACGTTTGTCGCATCGTCCTATCGCGCTTACTCTATGCAGTATACTCGATCACAAACTGTTTCTTGCGCAATGGTTGGCAGAGCCAACTTCAGAGACACAAAAATTCGCTGTGACTACTATATCAGCCTATTAGATAACAACCAACAAACAGACAAACTTTCGCACGTAACTATTAGTGTTTGTCGAAACGAGCGATGGTTTCCATTGACCTTTGAAAGGTCATGGCGTTCGCCGTGAGAACAAAACACCATGCTTAGGAAACTGGTGGGTCTAATGGTCTTAATATGGGTACGGTGTACATAAATGAGAAAAGGTTTGTGGAAACTGAACATCGGTTATAAGTACTTAAATAACAGCAAAAGCGAACAGGGAAAAGGTAAAAAACATAATTCTATTTAGTCCGTCAGTGAGATTATCAAATAATCCGTAATTTTTTTATTAAACATATAAATAAACCGGTCAAATGCGAGTCGGAGTCACGCACGAAGGGTTCCGTACCATTATCGCAAAAAAAAAACGGCAAAAAAAACACTTTTGTTGTATGGGAGCCCCACTTATTTTTTTTACTTTATTCTGTTTTTAGTTACCTTCTAGCTATCACGGTTCATGAGATACAGCCTGGTGACAGACAGACAGACGGGCAGTGGAGTCTCAGTAATAAGGTCCCGTTTTTAGGGTTCCGTACCCAAAGGTTAAAAACGTGACCCTATTACTGAGACGCCGCGGTCCGTCTGTCTGTCTGACTAGTCTGTCTGTCTGTCACCAGGCTGTATCTCATGAACCGTGATAGCTAGACAGTTGAAATTTTCACAGATGATGTATTTCCGCTGCCGCTATAACAACAAATACTAAAAACAGAATAAAATAAATATTTAAGTGGGGGCTCCCATACAACAAACATGTTTTCTCTGCCGTTTTTTGCGATTATGGTACGAAACCATTCGTGTGCGAGTCCGACTTGCACTTGGCCGGTTTTTACCCTTTGGCTACGGAACCCTAAAAAATTTACAAAGACAAGTAAGGGTCTTGTGACGTCACTTTGCCGGTATAAAATGTAGCATACCGTGACGTCACACGATATTTCAACGTATCGTCGTAATTTTTCGTTTTCGTGGCATAAGACAAAATACGCGTTCAATATTTTACAATGCATGTCCTCGAAAAGAGCGGTTTTCCAAGCAGCCAAACTGTGCGGAAAGTGTCACTTTTTTTCACTAGTGCTTTTTACTTTCCTGTACTTTTTTAATTTTAACTCCAACGTCAGCCCGACGCATAGAGTTTTTATTATTTGAGAAAAGTTTTAAAAATTAGTTATGTACAGATTATCATTCATATAAAAGGTAAAATAAAACTAATTCTTTATTTTAGGCGTTTTTAATTACTCTAGATTTAGATTTGATCAATAAATTAATTTTAAATATTCATTAAATATGTTTGGCAGAACGTATATTTTGCTCGTGCCTTATTGCGTTACGATGTGACAACTATTTGCACATGCGCAGTGGATATGCCCGAGGAACTATTAGTTAATCTGTGGATATGCTGAACGCGCTTGAATAAGCCCGCCATTTTATTAATTTCATTTTATTAATTAATTTATTTCCTCGCACAATGCGTAGTAAAATGTTGTATGATACACGTACGTAAGATGATTTCCGACTCGTGTCGATTTATCCACTCACTCGCTTCGCTCGCTCGTGCATAAAAATGCCACTCATCGGAAATCACCTACCTTCCGCACTTGTAGCATAAATAACTATTTGAGTTATCTAACTGATGGACTAAATACTCGTAGATAACATCTCTATTCGTAAAGTCGAAACCACACTTACGTGTCGTGGCGTGGCGTGGCGCAGGATCCACCAATCAAACGACTCTGTTCCAGCCTACGTCATAACGTAACGTGTTTTGTAGCCAATCAACCGCGTCGGAAGGGACCACGACACGCCACGCCACGTAAGTGTGGTTCCGTCTTAACATAGCGCCTGTATTCGATAAAGGGTAAGGCAGATTTGGTAATACACACACACTTTTCACCGTCAGTTATGTTTCATCATTATCATCGTCATCAGCGTTTTTAATGTGCCCACTGCTGGGACACAGGTCTGCTCTCTGTGAGAAAGGGAATGGGTCTTAAGGCGCAGATACCCCTCAGTGGCTGATTTTAAAATGAGAATCACGTCTATACAGCTATTCGTAATAGATGGAAAAAAAAATATCTTAGAAAATGTTGAGTTTTATTCGTATAAAATAGTGTAATTAATTTGTAAAGGTATGTCTAACACTGACAAAAACACGACGACAATCGCACCAAAACCACCAAGCGATCTAAATGAAAATTACACTATCTCAAAGACAATTTAACTATCTGCATTCCGAACTAAGGCTTTTTTAAGGCAAGTACAAAAAACCGGCCAAGTGCGAGACGGACTCGTGCACGAAGGGTTCCGTATCATTATCGCAAACAAACACGTTTGTTGTATGGGAGCCCCACTTAAATATTTAGTTTATTCTGTTTTTTAACCGACTACAAAAAAAGGAGGAGGTTCTCAATTCGTCGGAATCTTTTTTTTTTTTTTTTTTATGTATGTTCCCCGATTACTCAAAGACGCCTGGACCGATTTCAAAAATTCTTCTTTTGTTTGAAAGGGTATACTTCCTAGTTGGTCCCATAGTCATCAGGTCAGGATCTGATGATGGAATCCTAGAGAAATCGAGGGAACTCTTCAAATGTTATAGGCAAACATATAGCGATTTTGGTACTTTCATCAACAATGCAATCATTTTCACTCAGAAAGTATCATTTGGTGAAGTGGAACTAATAAAGAAGACCACAGATGGCCACTGGTACTCTAAAATGAAAAGTATGTCACGCATAAGATATCCCGACTATGAAGCAAATACTTATAAATAAATGATACTGATGAAAATGGCACCATCGAACTGATCTAATGATGAAGCCGGAAGGTAGGCACTGGAACTCTAAAATAAAACAATGTATCCTAGGCTTATTTGAATCGCCATGAGATGTATTTTGGCTGTAAATGATAATCATGTTAATTGGAGGTACCTACCAAAACTAAAAAGAGAAAAATAAAAACTTTTTAACAAAAAATCAAACCGACTTCCAGAACAAAAAACTACAAAGCTTAAAATAAATTTCTTTTTCGAAGTCGGTGTCGAAAAACTGAAAACATTGGGTACAAAAGACACCGACTTCGGAAAAGAAATTTATTTTAAGCTTTGTAGTTTTTTGTTCTGGAAGTCGGTTTGATTTTTTGTTAAAAAGTTTTTTAGTATTTGTTGTTATAGCGGCAACAGAAATACATCATCTGTGAAAATTTCAACTGTCTAGCTATCACGGTTCATGAGATACGGCTTGGTGACAGACAGACCGCGGAGTCTTAGTAATAGGGTTCCGTTTTTACCCTTTGGGTACGGAACCCTAAAAAAGCTCGTTTTAAAAAAAAAATTTTTTAAATAATAATTTATTTTAGAAATAAGTACATTTGGCAAACAGTGAGCGAGTAGCAAACGATTGTGTAGGACTTATCATACCTACACTGAAGGTAATGCCGACTTTTATGACATAAAGCGTTTGATCCCGCGATGATTGTACAGACAGACAGACAGAGAGGCCGCGGAGTAATAGGATAATAGGGTCCCGTTTTTACCCTTTGGGGACGGAACCCTAAAAACTACAAAATTTTTGGTCACGCGGGTGAGAAACGAGTGCGCGGTTTATTCCCTCAACGTCGTTAGCGACTGTCGTCGTTTTGATCCACCACGCGGGTCCAGTACAAGTTGGTGGATATAACATGTCTTCGAATTTTGGTTCTAAGACATGCCGGTCCTCACGATGTTTTCCTTTTACCGTTTTAGAGCAGTGGTAAGTAAGTAATTTACACATTTTACACAAAGTAAAGCCAGTCTGGGTTCGAATCCACGAAACGAAAGTCGGGGCTGTTCCACTGGGCTGTTAACCTATGTTTAAGTAGCACGTAATAGAAGATGAACCTATTTCCATGAACTGCTCAAAAATGCCTGAAAGGAAAAACCCAAGAACATTTTGCCTGGCCTGACCAGGCATTATTGGGATTCCCTTTCATTCGCTTGAGACAGACATATCAGCAAGAAATGCTTATGCAGGAGTCTAGATCCTGGTAAACTTAACTGTGATCTTATAAAAGTCTATTAGGAAAGCATCAATTATATTGTTAACAAGGAAAAGTGTGTGTTAAAATATTACCAACACGATGACGCGACAAAATTACAGCTCATCCTAGAAACGATTTATCGGAAGCTGGCAAAAAGATCCAGAAAATCTTGAACACAGAAAGCCGAGTAATATCTTGAGGAAACTTATAGGCAAGGCAACCAAACACTTGATAATAAAATGAGTGTAGCAATCACCGAAATCAGAGGGGCAAATCCCGTATTTTTATGGAATTTTCGCATTCGGCATCATCATATCAGCCAAAAGACGTCCACTGCTGGACATAGGCCTCCCCAAGCGTCACCACATTGACCGGTCCCGTGCGTCCTACATCCAGCGGATCCCCGCAACCTTCACCAAGTCATGTAATTGGTTGGGTCATTCGGCATCAGTTGTAAGTAATTTGGCATCAATTGTAAACTTAATACCTCTAATATTCCTTGATTTTCGCGCAGATGATTTCGCGATTTGAATGTGAACGATTTTAAATTACGAGAATTAGCTATTAAGAACGTTTCAAAAATAAAGAAAAACACGTAGATCTGCTTCATATTTCTTAAAACCTGTATACATCCGTGTTGATTAACTAGTTCAAGCTTAGATAAAGATCTTGAAACAATAACTACTAGTTTTTGTTTGTGGCTTCTGCCACCACAACCACCACCAAAAATAATGAAAAAACCGACTGCGTGCAAAGTGAAAAATAGTCTAGAATTCTGTAAGAAATATTGAGGAACAAAGCTACTCTAACAGTCGGGACCCATTATTGAGAAGATTTGAGCCTGTCTAGATTTTAACGGGTCCCGACTGTTGAAGCCACCGGCAAAAGTAAAATAACTATGTATATGAAAGACAACTATTAAAAAACAACTCACCAGAATTCGGCATTTCCTTCGGTGGTGGTGCTACTTCCCTCACCACATCTTCAGCCATCAATGGCGTATCCATCGCAAGGTTCTGTCCCACAAAACCCTGTGGCGCCACAGGGGTTTGGAAAGGCACATCCTGAGCCTGATATGGAGCCCTATCATCAGGGGTCTGCTCCCTACTCTTGTAGTTGAGCATATTGGAAAAGGAGCTGAAAACAGCGCTAGCTACGTGCGGTAAAACTGTTGGCAACTGAGAGAAATTCTGAGCGATATCTGCCGTCAGACTCTGCTGCACTTCAATATTCTTTTCATCGTTCAGATTTATCTCTTCTAGGTTCTCTTCTGTAGCTGCTAAATTCGCATTCTGATCCGGATTACTGTTGATAGGCGCGCTCACATATCGTGTTCCTTGCAACCTTGCGAAATACTCGTTCACGTCAAAATCGTCTTCCGATTTCATTGAAGCTTTTGACACGTTAGATGTCGCAATTTCGGGGTTTCTATCATATTGGGGTGGCTGTGGGTTGTCTAGTGGAGGGGGGTAGGCAGATAAAGTCGTAAGAGGTGTAAACACGTTGGTATTTGAGTCGCCCGACGGGAAATTGGTGATTTCATTGTCGGACTCTCTCAGGGTATGCGTGTCAGTCCCAATCTGATGTTCTGTAACAAGGAAAAGGAATTTTGTTAGTTATGTAGAAAGCTTTAGCCAATATATTGCTATGCTATAATCAAGAAATAGAGGCAATTACGACACATAACTATAGCGATCAGTTGTTCTACAGATCTTTTGCCGTGCTCTTGTATTGTCAACCTGTGTGGTTCCCGGAGGACCACTTTTGAACCTTATTGCTATCTAGGAATAAATCTACATAAGGTCACAAAATTATCGACCAGGAACTTTCGTGGCAATACACCGCGATTTTTTTAAGTTCATAATGTGCTAGTAAGTAAATTAATGGATATGTAAGTAAAATCTTTTCTTCAGACCGTAGGCATTAAGTGATGCTGTCTACGGTCTGACATTCAGTCACGTACTGCAATGACTAAATGCACATTTTAAGGAAACTTGTACCAACCACAAACACAAAGATAGCAATCAAACCAAACCATTTATAAAATTACCAACAAGGATATATTTACTCAATGGAAATTAAAGCTATTCATCACTCAAGAATTAAGGATAAGATTTTAAAACATTTACTATCTATACTAATATTATAAATGCGAAGGTAACTCTGTTTGTTTGTCACCTTTTCACGCTTAAGACGACGACTAACGCCAACGACCTTGAGGGAACAAAACGCGCCCTCGTTTCCCACCCGCGCGACCCAAAATTTAGTAGTTTTTTGTACTTTCCTTATTATTCTAAGACTTAAAAAAAAAGGTTCAGATGAAAATGTAGAGAATTATCTATTTATATAATAAAAATTAATAATTTGAATAAATATATATTACATAATTAATTATCTATCTTTGAGATGGTCTCGATTTCATTAAAATACGCCCAGCGGTTTTGGTGCGATTTATCGTGTTTTGTCCGTTTTAGACATAACTTTACAAATTAATTACACTATGTTATAGGAATAAAATAAATTTTCTTAGATCAAATTATTAAGAAAATGGTCTAAAGTAACATATATTTATTCCAAAAAAATACGACTAGCCGTTTAGACGTGATTCTCATTTTAAAATCAGCTACTCAAGTTGTGTCAACAAAATTTGGTGTGAAGATAGTTAGAGACCCTGGGAAGGACATATGATAGTTTTCATCCCAAAAATCATCCTTAAAAGGGTGTTAAAGGGTGAAAGTTTGTATGGTAAACCAATAATTTCAAAAGGCAGCCCCACACACTACAATATTATTGCTCAATATAAAATAAAAGGCTATTCGAAGTACTTATACAAGCGGACTAAAGCCCGGGGAAAAGCTAGTTAAGGATACACTTAAACTTAAAAACTTACTATATCATATAACCTTGGAAAAAACAAGTAATTTATATGTCGCAGAGTCCTTACCAAAACGGAAATATAAAATATGTAGTCAATTGTCAAGGTATGCGCGAATATTATATGTTCAATTAACTTTTGATATCTTTAATGATGCTTTTCCGTCTTGGTTATCAATTGAATCAAGAACGACTGTTTTAATTGAGGTAGTTGTTTTATATTTTAACTAGCTGACCCCCGCGGCTTCGCTCTCGTCAACTGGCTACCTACCTACCCTACCCTACCTACCCTACCTATCCTACCTACCCTACCTACCCTACCTACCTACCCTACCTACCTACCCTACCTACCTACCCTACCTACCTACCCTACCTACCTACCCTACCTACCTACCCTATGTTTTTAAGATGTATTCTGCTATTCGGGGCGAAGACAAATCCAACGAATCAAAAACCATGCAAATTGGTCCAGCAGATCTCGAGTTATAAGTGTTGTAACAAACCCGTCTTTCTTTTATATATATATAGATGGAAAGTTTCGATAAGTTTTTGCAGACAGACATAGAGGAAGATTCGAGACGTCCCAGACTTTACCGAGTTCTTTTTACACAACATGTCTGGGATTGAGTAGATGTACAAGTAAAATTTCAAAATTTAGAAAACCCCCGACGCATCTATCTTGCGAAAACACCCCGATTCAAACAGTAAAACGGCCATAACTTTTGAACGGCTGAACCGATTTTATTCAAACATAGCTAAGAACACTCTCGACAAAATCACCTTTTAATCAAAAAAAACTAAATCAAAATCGGTACATCGGTTTAGGCGCTATGATGGCACAGACAGACACACAGATACACAGCAACACACGTAAAACTTATAACACCCCTCTTTTTCCGGCGGGGGTTAAAAATAGGTACTAAAGTGGTAACATTACTTAAAGTTTGAGCGCTGATTTTTATGTATGACTAGGTCCTTCCAGCAGCTTCGCTCGCGTAAAAAGTTTTTCTTTACTTTTTTTTTTTTTTTTTTAGAACCTATAGGATCGCGCTTGACCACAATCTCACCTGATGGTAAGCGATGATGTGGTCGACGGTGAAACGCGCTTGCCTAGAAATAACCTATTTACTCTTGACTTAAAGACCCCTAGATTGTAGGTATCGGGAAACACAGACTCCGACAGGGAATTCCACTCCTTAGCTGTACGCCTAATAAAAGTGTTCCCAAAACGTTTTGTGCGTATGGGTGGGATGTCTACCATGTATCGATGGCGCATTGCCGTACGTCTGGTAGTCCGATAATGAAACGGGCTAGGTGGAATTATATCGTGCAATTCCATCGCACACTCCCCGAAATGTAACCGATAAAAAACCGACAGGCTGGCAACTCGGTGACGATGTTCAAGACTCTGGAGCTTTGACTTGACCAGCGCCTCATCGCCGATGAGCCTCTTGGCTCATGGCTCTTGGCTTATCATCCCAAAGGCACATTTTACTAAACTACTAAACTAAATTAGCTTATGAGCTATTCTCAAGACAAAAGTCTACGACCAGTGTGTGTTGCCTATGGGACCGAGACGTGGTCGCTCACAATGGGCCTTATCAGAAAGTTTAAAGTCACGCAAAGGGCAATGGAGAAGGCTAAGCTCGGAGTTATCCAATGCACCAAATGCATCACGGCGATAGCCATCTATATCCGTGGAATGGAACGGAACCGAACGCGATCGATGTACGAAAAATAATCAGTATAGAAAGTCGGCACGGTTTCTTTGTATGGGATAGACACCACTGCTATGTTGAATCGTTGGATTAGCACGCCCCTATTCAGCCTTGCGCAGTGTAATTAAGATTAAATATAAAATCAGTTTTGCACAGCCCCTTTTTTTCGAAAACAAAAAGGAGAATAACATTTTCCGAAACATAAAACTCTATTAAAGCAGTGGTTTTTAAATCCCGTACCTATCTTAGTCTGCCATATTTGGAAAATATTCATAACAATAAAAAAATTTCAATAAGCTCGCGCTAAAAGCCAAAAAACTATAAAATTTGACATACGGAGACCTCACGCCACACCAGCGCCTCTAGCGGCGAATTCATACGCGGTAGCCCTGTTGCCTCGCCCTCTTGGCTTAAACAGACAAACATCACGACTATAAGTAACAAGTAAACATCGACGCATAACATACAACCACAGATACTCGTGATAAAGTACATGTTACCTAATTTGGGCAATCCGCTTCGCAATGCCGACACAAGGTAACTTTGCGTTTGGTAAAACTGTGTCTCTTTTTGTCCGACTTCAAAAAAGCCGAATTCTTTTTATTTGAAAGCTGGTGATTCTCATTTGGTCTCATTTGAATTTGATCAAGATCTGAGTAGTAGTTATTGAGTTATCAACCATGCGTGTTTTCATGGTAATATTACATTAAGGTACCAAAACTAAAAAGAGAAAAATATAAAACTTTTTAACTATAAATTAAACAGACTTCCAAACCAAAACCCTACAAAGGAAAAATACCAAAGAACAATGGCAGGTGCCCATACATTGTTTTAGCTGAGATTAAATTCCTACGTCATTAAATGAAAAATATCTGGTTTAACTCAGGGTGATGTTCTGAATTAGTTTGTGCAAGATTTTTTTTTTCGAGAATGTGGAGAATATAGATATTCAGTCATAAACTTTTGTAGGTTATGTCTGGGTAACTTTTAATAACGTGTTTAATAGGTAATATTATTCAATTTCGTGGAAGTAAAAGGACAATATGGCATTGGTATTTCCCTTTCCTAGTTATTTCAGTATGAAATCTAAAATATACTCTTTTGAAAGAGTATATTTATTTAAACTAAGCGACTTTGACATGTAGGTATCAAAAGGTCGTCGTCAACAACCAAGCCATATTTTTTTGACTTGGGTACTAGTCGTTTTGCCATTCATTCATTGAAAGTAATTCATTTATTTCTACTACACTACAATATTCTACAATAAACTATATTGTTAACTCATTTACTGCAATAAATACAATAATGATTATTACTTAATATAGTTCCTACTTGTCACTTAGTAGATAAAATATATATTGGCAACACTGAGCTAAAGAAATTAACTAAAAAGTCAAATAACTTTTTATTTATTATAATTTTATTTATCCGTTTTTCACCAGCCCTTAATTATTCTATAAAAAACGTAGACAATTATTAGAATTTCTTTCGTATATAACTCACTTTCAGACGCTCAAATTTAAGTTAGCTAAGATTTCGCCATGGTTCTTTTCTTTTCGGAAATAGGTTTAAAACGAAAAAAAAAATGATAATGTTAATCTTTATGTCGTGTCCGTGTTTTCTTCTGTAGCTGCTAAATTCGCATTCTGATCCGGATTACTGCTGATAGGAGCGCTCCCATATCGTGTAATCGTGTTCCTTGCAACCTTGCGAAATACTCGTTCACATCAAAATCGTCTTCCGATTTCATTGAAGCTTTTGACACGGTAGATGTCGTAATTTCGGGGTTTCTATCATATTGGGGGGGCTGTGGGTTGTCTAGTGGAGGGGGGTAGGCAGATAAAGTCGTTAGAGGTGTAAACACGTTGGTATTTGAGTCACCCGATGGGAAATTTGTGAGTTCATGGTCGGACTGCCTCAGGGTATACTTATTCAACAATGATGAGGCTTGTAGAAAATACTAATCTTTATTATATGGTATCAGTGGCAGTATGGCTTCAGTGTCTCAAGACAAAAGTCTATGACCAGTGTGTGTTGCCGGTGATGACATATCGTCGGTGCGCGTGCGAAGCCGCGTAACAGCAGTTTGTTAATACCGCGTAACAACAAAAAGGTGCAAAATTGAAATATCGCGCCAACAGATTCGAATCCGCGTTGAGAATCTGTTGGCGCGATATTTCAATTTTGCACCTTTTTGTTGTTACGCGGTATTAACAAACTGCTGTTACGCGGCTTCGCACGCGCACCGACGATATGGCTCTGAGACGTGGTCGCTTACAATGGGCCTCATCAGAAAGCTTACAGTCACTCAAAGGGCAATGGAGAGTGCTATGCTCGGCATTTCCTTGCGTGATCGAATCAGAAATGTAGAGATCCGTAAGAGAACCAATGTTACCGACATAGCTCGAAGAATTGCCAAACTTAAGTGGCAGTGGGCAGGGCACATTGCTCGCAGAACGGATGGCCGATGGAGCAGAAAGGTTCTGGAGTGGCCACCGCGAACCGGAAGACGTTGCGTTGGAAGGCCTCCCACCAGGTGGATCGATGACCTCGTGAAGGTTGCGGGGATCCGCTGGTTGCGAGACGCACGGGACCGGTCAATGTGGCGACGCTTGGGGGAGGCCTATGTCCAGCAGTGGACGTCTTTCGGCTGATATGATGATTCAGCTCACAATGTTAGGACCCATTAATATGTATTAATGCTAATTTTTTATCCGTGGTGCTAGGCAACTGGGCTTATCCCAGTTGTATATGACCCTTTGTGCCTATTGGCCTTGTTTGTTCTGTCTCCTGCTTGATATGGAGGGAAGTGGAAATTTACATTTTTCCTACTCCTCCGTTATTCTTTTCTGATTAATTTCGTTGCGGGATCTAAGACAGGTAAATTCATTCTCCGGGACTTCGTCGAGCTTCATTGCTTCGGCGCTTTTCTGGTGTTCGCCACTGTTGATTCTGGCTTTCAAGAGTTGCAGTGGTTTGGGAATAGTGCGGTGGGATTGATATGATGATTATATGGTATTGGAAATTCGGTCCCGACTGCCATTTATATTTTTTTTACAATTTTTGTGGGTATCCAGAACTCTTAAGGTATCGAATATCGCACAAGTGCTTTGCTTGCATTCATTGCTTCATATATTGAAAAATCCGTTTACCCCACAGATTAAAACACACAATGAATACTGTATATGTAACAATGTAGACTGGGGTCTTTCTAGCAAATTTTAAAGCTATTTTTATTCAGTTCAAATTAAAAGGTATTCTATTCATTCATAAAAAGGACAAATTTGACCAACTACGACAAAAAGTTTGTCGTTGACTCATCGACAATTATTTACCAACGTTCGCCAAATATTTAAGATATACTCTACCACGCTATCATAAAATTCATTTTCCTACAGCAGTTGTATAATAATGCTTGGAACCGAAGATCGTATGTGAATTCACGTGACATAGTTTCGAGGAGAATTTATAGTATGACCTTTTACGGGTTATGTATGTATGATTTTATTTAACATTTTACGTAATTTGAACGCATGGGCATTATTGGACATCTGTTGGAAGATGTGCTTAAACTCCAACGTAATAAAATGAAGTAACTAAATGTAAAAAAAAACCAGTTCTTTTTATTTATTATTGATAGGTTTGTGTTGGCCCACTATCTCACCTGATGGTAAGCGATGAGGTGGTCGACGGTGAAGCACGTTTGCCTAGAAGTAACCTATTCACTCTTGACTTAAAGACCCCAAGGTTCGTGCTATCGGGAAACACAGAATCCGGCAGGGGATTAATATATAACTCCTTAAGGTTACACTAGTCGAAAATTCTTCCTTACAAACGTAGTCTAGAGATTACTCCACTGTATGACGATGTACGTTCAAAACAAAAATCGATATCAATTTGTCTCATCATTATCTAGTCCTGTATGGAAACAAAAAAGAGAAAAGTTATAAGCGTCGAAAGTTACCCATTTCAACACTAATACACATAAGAATAACACCATAAGAAGAAGGAAAATTGCAAAACGGCCAACATACAGTGGATAGACCTTTACGCATGTTATTTTAACTTAAACTTTTCTAATAATTAAATTCTCTTAAACAGGTCCGAACAGCTTTCGAACACATGAAATAGCCGATCCTCGACATAGCACTAGGCACGACTTCAAAAGAAGACAAAGCCAAACCGGCAAACCCTGATTTCAAGCCAAATTCTCCCAAAGACAAACCGAAGCTTTCCGAAGATGACGTCAAAGAGAAAGAAACGACTATCGTCAAAGAAGAAGCACCGATTATAGAATCAGCAAAAACTGAGAAGAAGGAAGAAGAAAAGTGAGAAAGAAGAGAAGAGCGTAGAAGTTGTATAACTACTGCTCATGTGGCAAAGACCTATGCTTCGGGAAAAACAAGATTCCAGCAGAGAATGCCATTCTTTAGCTGTACGCACAATGAAATTATTCCCAAAACATTTAATGCGTATGGGTGGGAAATCCAACATGTACCGATGGCGCATCACCGGAGTTTAAAAGAAAGGCGAATGACTAATATATTGGTATTTGTTAGTAAAATATACGTAATAATAAACATTATCACCAAATTTCAAGTTCGATGGGAAGTTACAAAATTTTTCGGAATAATACGGCGTGACAGACAGACAGACGGAGACGTAAGTGAAAGCAATAGGGCTCCGTTTGGACTCTTCGGGTACGGAACCCTGAAAAGATTATTCACGAAAACTTAAACCTGCATCGATGTAGCGAAAAAAAATCCAGCTCAAAACCAGACCCGATTTTTTGGACATACTCGTATTACATCACTCCAGCATTTCGAAGGTTAATCTAAATAAGGTAAACAATCAATCTGTTTGTACGTAAATTAATAAGGAATGTGTTTCGCAAGTAACGACTTGTTTTTTTATCAACAAGTCTTGTAAGGCGACTGCATCAAGTCTGCCCACTATCGTCAGGAACAAAACCTACTTAACATTTTTATAAGCTTTTATTTAACTTGCAATAAATGTTCGGGTCAAATCTTGCAACTGAATTTTAAAGCAGTTACCCACCACCGATTAAGACGAAATTTTGCATACACGTTTAGTTTGGATGACAATGTATGGTTAGCTAAATGATAAAATGATTGTCGTGTTTTTGTCTGTTTTAGACATAACTTTACAAAATAATTACACTATATTAAACGAATAAAACTCAAAATTTGCTTAGATGAAATTATTAAGGAAATAGTCTAATATAACATATATTTTTCTTAAAAATTACGACTAACCGTTTAGCCGTGATTCTCATTTTAAAATCAGCTACTCAAGGGAATCGGCGCCTTAAAACACTAACAATTCAATTGCAACAAAGAAGCAATCAATCCGTCCGTAGTAGTAAACTAGGTTGCAAAACTAAAACAATCACTTAAAAATTCCGAAACATATCCAATTCAAAGTCGAAGCAAAGATGTCACTTCTTAAAACTGTCAAAGTCGTTAAACGTCATGTCAAACACAACTGTCATGGCTGCTCTAAAATAGGGTTATTTATTAAAAATCTTAAACAAGAAAAGAAGCACAAGCACAAGCAGCACAAGGGTTCTTTTTTATCATGAGGGTGAGCTCTAAAAAAGGATTTTTTGGAAATTCATTCCCTACCCCACTTTGTAAGGAAATGCCATA
This sequence comes from Orthosia gothica, assembly GCA_949775005.1. Taxonomy (NCBI): domain Eukaryota; kingdom Metazoa; phylum Arthropoda; class Insecta; order Lepidoptera; family Noctuidae; genus Orthosia; species Orthosia gothica. Next base: position 52,261,615 of record OX459034.1, on the reverse strand, counting down.
ATTTTTGCCGATGGAAGATTAAGCAATCTTCGGGCCTCTGTATATTTAATTAGTTTTTGCATCAATGCGGATTACTTTTTAATTGACAGTTTATATATTATCATCGAAGGTGAAGGAAAGAATCGTGCGAAAACAATTTTTGTGGGGTTGTTGCAGCATAAATATTTTCTTTTTCCATACCTAGGTACATCTGTTTTAGCCGTAGACTCAAGTTTTTGAAGACATCTTTCAAGACATACCTATAATTTTTCACTCAAACCATTTATTGTTAGGGTTCCGTACCAAAATGGTAAAAAGAAAGAAAGAAAAATATTTATTTGTGACCCGCACAGGAGTGCACGAGAAATAAGCATACAATCTATATATATAAAAACCAAATGCTGTTCGTTAGTCTCGCTAAAACTCGAGAACGGCTGGACCGATTTGAATAATTCTTTTTTTGTTATATTCGACAGAATACAGGGAAGGTTTAAAAGCAAAAAAAGAAAAAAAAGTTTGGTTGGATAGGGTAGGTAGGTAGAGTAGTGTAGTGTAGGTAGGTAGGTAGGTAGGGTAGGGTAGGGTAGGGTAGGGTAGGGTAGGGTAGGGTAGGGTAGGGTAGGGTAGTGTAGGGTAGGGTAGCGTAGGGTAGGGTAGGGTAGGGTAGGGTAGGGTAGGGTAGGGTAGTGTAGGGTAGGGTAGGGTAGGGTAGGGTAGGGTAGGGTAGGGTAGGGTAGGGTAGGGTAAGGTAGGGTAGGGTAGGGTAGTGTAGGGTAGAGTAGTGTAGGATAGGGTAGTGTAGCGTAGGGTAGTGTAGGGTAGGGTAGGGTAGTGTAGGGTAGTGTAGGGTAGTGTAGGGTAGTGTAGGGTAGTGTAGGGTAGGGTAGGGTAGGGTAGTGTAGGGTAGTGTAGGGTAGAGTAGTGTAGGATAGGGTAGTGTAGCGTAGGGTAGTGTAGGGTAGGGTAGTGTAGGGTAGGGTAGGGTAGGGTAGGGTAGGGTAGGTAGGGTAGATAAATGTTTGGTGTTTTTATGGCAAAACAAAGTTTGCCGGGTCAACTAAACAATAATAAAGGAACCCTTATGGTGCGACTCTGTCTGTCCAATTTTCACTATACCTCCTCCAATATACCACCGCCATATTTTCAAGCAATATGTCCGCAAGAGTACTAATATTATGAATTTGAAGTAGTTATGGTAGAAAGCGAACCTTTCCATCAAGTCGTTAGTGAGTCGTTTCACTACGCTAATGGACTGGTAGCAACATGACGATGTGTTAAGAGGGTAAGCAGTTGGTTGCATTTCATCATTTTTATCATCAGCCTTGTAAACTCAAAATCTTCGGGTCCAATGTCAAATCTGTGCTGCTCTACGGGTCAGAAACATGGAAGGTAACAAAGGACATCTCGCGCCAAATCCAGGTCTTCGTCAACCGATGTCTTCGTCGCATCCTCGGAATTTACTGGCCCGAGATCATCTCTAATGTAGAGCTGTTGGAGAGATGCAATGAGACCTCGATCGACCGACAGATCAAGCGGCGTAAATGGAGTTGGATTGGTCACACGCTCCGGAGGGATTCTGATCTCATTCCTAAACCGGCCTTGGATTGGAATCCTCAAGGGAAAAGGAAGCGAGGCCGTCCCCGTCAATCCTGGCATTGGAATGACGTGGAGCGAGGTGAAGCGCGAAGCTCAAGACCGGTCTCGATGGAGGACTACTGTGGAAGCCCTGTGCCCCAGCTAGGAGTCATAGGATCTTAAGTCAAGTAAGTCATCATCAGCCTTTGATTGTTTCCACTGCTGGGACACCGTCGCTCTGTTATAGAGAACACACTGTTATTCCCCACGCGGACAGTGCGGTTTGGTGGATGTCACATGTCTTCGATTTTTTGGTTCTAGGACATGCCGGTTACCTCATGATGTTTTCCTTCACCGTTTTGAGAGCAGTGGTGATGAAATAATTTACACAAAGTAAAGCATTGGTGGGACTGTAGGTAAATATGGAGGAAACTGTACAAAAAAAGTTGACTTAATAAATCACAAAAACCCGACTGCTTAAGAAGCGAACTAACAAGAAGTAAACAAGAAGAAAATCATGCTGTGCAGTTGGAGGATACAAAAATCGTGAGCTAACTGACCAAAGCCATTTGTTGATACACCTCACGGTTTGGAAGAAATATAAATAATAATAATAGAATATAAATTGAACCTCCACAATATGGCGCCCAAAAGCGCAACAGTAGCATAATGTAGCCAGTGTCACTCACAAGGTTAAGACAAATCGATTGACGTAAGAATTATCAAAATCGGCCTGCGTGTGGTCTCTAGAACGCCACATAGGAACAAACACACATACATAGACTGATAAACATATTAAACCTTTGCGTCGCGCAGTTGGGTAAAATGAGAGCGCCGGTCTCTTCTCCTTTTCTTTACAATTTTGAAATTATTTGGGTCAACTGGGTCCAAGTAATTTCAAAAGTCATATCCACATGGCTATATTAATGCACATCAGTGGCTTTCGTTAGGTCTTCAATAGTGCAGAAGTATGAACACTTAAGAAGACTCAATTAGCTGACTCCAAGAGCTTTGTTTGTTTTGTAAATTCTATGACCTAAAGATAGGGTTGCTATCCGTCCGGGTTTTCCCGGATTTGTCTTAGTTTAGAAGGCGTTTGGGAAGCGTCCGGGCGGGGTTTTATTTGTATTCCGGATACTAAAAAGTCTTTAAATCACAAACGGAATTTTTCACTGATTTCTCCCTCAATTGTAGACCGATTTTGATAATTATTTTTGAATGGACGGTTATGATCCCGAATTGGTCCCATTTAAATATGGCGAAGATCTGATGAAGAATATCGGAGATAATCAACGGAACTCAAAAATATATCTACGGTAAATCACCCGGGATTGCATGTCTGTTTATTGTGCAATAGCTTCTGCCGGCGGCGTCGCCCGCGTTAAAAAATGTTTTATCATCCCAAAGGAACATTATACCGTGATAAAAGTATATTTTTGTAAAAAAAAATATGGTAAAAGCACATTCAGTCTTATTACAAAAAGCGGTTTAACTAAAAACCCAGGTTTAAATCTCTATAAACCACGGTTTAAATAAAAATGATATTAAAAATAATGGTTTAGCGATAAACCATGGACCATATCATGGTCTAACGCTAAACCTCGGCGGCCCCTAGTTTAATGATGGTCTAAGTCGTATCTGTCAAAGTTTTTCTTTTAGGTTATAGAATCTTTTTCATTGTGTTGTGTTGTTTTTACCCGAAAATGGATATTAACATGGTGGATTAATTGATATTGAGGATATTACTTTTTCCTCGGTACTCCAATTCTCAGATGTTTTTTTTTGTTGGTCCGTCACAACACTTAATATTAACAAAGAGGCAATTGTTATAATATAGACTTGGAGAACTTAAAAATCCAAAGCCTAATGAACTTTGTTCAACGAGCGATGGTTTTGTTTATTGTTATGGTTTCATGTAACGCGCGAGAATGTTACGTTTCGTTACACGTACGTAGATGTATTATTAGTAATTAATACGAATTTAAGTAATGTGCTTAAACCTAAACAAAACTGCAATCAATAAAATAACCAATGTTTAAATACATGCAAAATAACAAATTGTCAATATTTTAACACTTCTAAACATCATTTAATTCTTATCGTATTAATAAAAAGTTTTCATTTCTGGGCATACGGAACGTTGCAATTGAACGATATTATGGTGAACGAATGATATTTGTTTTATTCTGTGGTTGATATATTGACAATGGTTCAAATGACGGTACTAAGAAGACCAGGGTTTTTTTTTTAAGTTTTGTAATACGGACAAATTTAGACCATGGTTTTGCAGATAAGCCTGGACTTGATAGGCCAGGTTTAAACAAAGGTTTAGTGAGTTTTTTGTAATAAGACTGATTTAGTTTAAAAAAGTTATGAAAATAAAATCTGTAATGTCCGGGTTGTAGGTTCCAAAATCCGAGGTTTTCACACTCCTTGTCCTGGTTGGCAGATTTTAGGGATTGCAACCCTACCTGAAGTGGTAGCTTCTGCTTCCAGGGTGCACCCAAATTTACGAAATTTCAGTATTATCGCTCGCGGGATCTACATTATTTCACATATCACAAGGACTGTTCTAATATATAAGCTAGTGATACTAGAAGAGTCCTCACAACTATCTGTGTAAATTCCTATGAGGTGTACAGGACGTAGGTGCAGTACCTATAAAGATAATATCGAGCTCACCGTGTTACCTTAAGTCAAACAATTGATTCATATTGGGTACGTACTTCGAGTTAACCTACCAACGAATACGATTGAATCATACGTGTTGAAGGACAAGAGCGATGTTTGACTTTTTGGGAAATGACTAGCTTATGGGCGAACATATACGGGTGTACCCCATTGTTGCGAAGTTCATTACCGCGATGTACGGTACGCGAAAGTTTACTATCGCGACTTTCGTTGTGGCGAAAGTTCTTTACTGCGATGTACGTTACTGCGAAAGTTTACCATTGCGATGTACGTTATTGAGAAAGTTCAACACTGCGATGTACGTTGCTGCGAATATTTACCATTGCGACGTACGTTGTCGCGAAAGTTCTTAACTGCGATGGAAACAAATCAACAAATCGCAGTAAAGAAATTTCGCGAGAACGTACGTCGCAATGGTAAACTGTCGCAGTAACGTACATCGCAGTTAAGAACTTTCGCGACAACGAACGTCACAATGGTAAACTTTCGCTGTACCGTACATCGCGGTAATAAACTTCGCAACAATGGGGTACACCCAACATATACACATGCCTGTAACTTGCATAAAAGTGTACAAGTAGCTTGCTTTCAGATTGGTGAATGTCACAATGGCTTGCAAGCTACTTACAGGCATGTGTATTTTCGCCCTGTTAGTTTATTTTGGTCTAGAGTTTGAAAGCGAGGCAATTGTAAAAAAACCGGCCAAGTGTGAGTCGGACTCGCGCACGATGGGTTCCGTACCATTATAGCAAAAAAATCACGTAATTTTTGTTCTGTATTTGTTGTTATAGCGGCAACAGAAATACATCATCTGTGAAAATTTCAACTGTCTAGCTATCACGGTTCATGAGATACAGCCTGGTGACAGACAGACTGATGGACAATGCAGTCTCAGTAATAGGGTCCCGTTGTGGTCCCTTTAGGTACGGAACCCTAATAAAAGTAAACTCATTTTCCATACATTTATAGATAATAAGGCAGTACAAAATTCGCCGGGTTAGTCGTTTAGGAGACTTTTCCAAAGTCCACCAATTGTTTTATCTATCAACAACACACACACGACACACTATTTTTCGCCGTACCCCTGCTTATCTGTCCACACCTTAAGGTGACCGCTTTGAAGTTATACACCATGTTCTAATTCCGCAATACCCATAGAACATAGAATCGCCAGCGAATAGATGCGCCATTACTAAATTTACAGCTAAGGAGTGGCATTCCCTGCCGGCGTTTATGTTTCCTGATATTTACAACCTGGGGTTTTTTAAGTCAAGAGTGAATAGTTTACTTCTAGGCAAGCGTGCTTCACCGTCGATCACAATATCACTTACCATCAGGTGAGATGGTGGTCAAACGCAAGCGAATCATCAAAAATTTAACAAAAAAACAAACCGACTTCCAAAAAAAAACACTACAAAGCGGTGTATTACTATTTTTTCGACAATCGGTGTACCTTGTATTGGTACCTTTTTTTTTCGTTTTTGCCACCGACTTCCGAAACGAAAGTTATTTTTCGCTTTGTAGTGTTTAGTTTTGGAAGTCGGTATAGTTTTTTTGTCAAAATGATTTTTTTTTATCTCTTTGTTTTTGTACCTTATATTACCATAAAAATCATTTATAGCCAGAGGGCTTCTCATAACAATTCCAACAAGACTAAACACGACTGGGATATATTGTTTTATTACGGAGTTCCGGTGCCTACCATCCCTTTCGGCTTCATCACCAGAGCAGTTCGATGGTACCATTTATTAAAATTTGCTTCATCACAGTCATTTAACTATTCGAGAAATCTTATACTCAAAACATACTGAACATTGAGAAGTGCTAGTGGCCTTCTTCATTAGTTCCACTTCACCCTTGATACTTTCTGAATGATGAAAATACCAAAATCACTATATGTTTGCCAATAAAATTTGAGGAGTTCCCGCGATTTCCTGACATAGTGACATTGGGACCACCTCGAGAGTATACCCTATCAAACACAAAAATAATTTTGAAAATCGGTTCATAATTAACGGAGTAATCGGTGAAAACATAAAAATAAGTAATAGTCGAACATAGAAACTCCCCCTGTTAGAATCGTTTAAAAAAGACATTTTAACAAAAAAATCAAACGGACTTCCAAAACAGAACACTACAAAGCGGAAAATAACTTTCTTTTTGGAAGTCGGTTTCTTTGGAAACTTTTTATCGTTTTCGACACCGACTTAGATAATGAAAGTTATTTTTTGCTTTGTAGTGTTTTGTTTTGGAAGTCGGTTTGATTTTTTTTGTTAAAAAGTTTCTTATTTATCTCAAGCCCTTCTCCTTTTTTTGAAGTCAGTTAAAAATGGTGGCTTCGTAGACAGAATTGTCACTGGCCGTCAATTTTATAAGTATTATGACACTCACTAACAAGTTTGGTAAGTACGGAAAGTTTTGACAATGCTGTCTCTAGCAGAGTCCGCAGAGGCTTTTCTGTGCTCTGTGACAAAACCCATACCCATAGTGACATAGTCCACTTATGTAGGTTTTGTAACTTATTATCGTTTTGTGAGTAAATACTTTAGTATTGTTTAAAGGGTGGGCCTTATAGGGCAATAGGTCTTTGGAAATTCCAATTTGTTGATGATGAAATAACATAGCAGCTATTCTAAATAATAATTTAAGTTTGTGGCTATTATAAGGTATTACTCCTGATTATTTTTAACAGCAGGGGAGATGGAATAAAATTATTCATTAAAAAAACTTAAAAAAAAACCTTTTTGTATTCTTCTCAGCAAACACTTTAATTTGAGAACCACATCATGGCCGTGCACAAAAATAACTAGTCCGCCATCTTGGGCCGTCCGCCATATAGGATTGAGAATGACGTCACTTAGCTAACCATGCATTGTCATCCAAACTAAACGTTTATGCAAAATTACATCTTAATCGGTGGGGGATAACTGCTTTAAAATTCAGTTGCAAGATTTGACCCGAACACACACACAAATACATTGCAAGTTAAATAAAAGCTTGTAAAAAGGATTGATCACTACTCTTGCTACTTAAAAAAGCATGCTGGCGATTTCATACTATTATATCTAGGGCCGTACCATAGTAATTTGCAGGACAGTTCAAGTGCTGGGGACAATTATAATTGCACCTTACAAAAATAATAAAAACATTTTTTACAAAAATATTCTACCGACTTCCAAACTACAAAGTGAAAAATAACTTTAATTTTGGAAGTCGGTGTCCATAGAGCAATTGGTACCTACCAAAGACACCGACTTTCAAAAATAAAGTTATTTTTCACTTTGTAAGTCGGTAGATTTTTTTTGTGAAATAGTTTTTTTATTTGTCACTTTTGTCTTTGGTAGGTACAATTTTTTTGCTTTATGGACACCGACTTCCAAAAATAAAGTTGTTTTTCACTTAGTAGTTTGGAAGTCGGCATGTATTTTTTTGTAAAACAGTTTTTTTTACTTTTCACGTTTTAGTTGTACCTACCTAATATGCAAGTAGTTACGTAAGGTAGGTTACCTTACGTAACTACTTGCCTATTAGATGTATATATTATTGGATTAAATAAATAATTAAAAAAAAAAATAAGAGTGTGCCAAGGTGAACTGTACACATCTGCGTACCCCTTTAGAGCGTACTGGAGTGATGTTATGTTATGAAATGGTATAAACAATAAACAGACATGCGATTGCAGCAATCCCGAGAGATTTGCCGTTATTTATTGAAGAGTTCTGTTATATATCTACGAAGTTCTTCATCAGATCTTCACCAATTTCAGAACATACTCTTTCAAAGAAAAATCGGTCCACAATTGACCGAGATATCAGTGACAACATTAAAAAAAAAAAACATACATAAAGTCGAACATAGAACCTCCTCCTTTTTGGTAAGTCGGTTAAAATCAGCTTGTAACTTCGTATGACACATCTCTTGTAGGTAAAAGCTATAATGGGAAATAAATATGGACGCCAGACAAGTGCCAATCTTTTGTTAATTTAAGAGCTACATATATTTCCTGCAGAAAATCCCAAATGATCAGAAGATGGTTTTACCGTTAACCGCTAATGAACTTAAAACAAAAAAAAAACTTTACATGGGGACTTTCCTTGATGCATTAATCATTTTCCTTTTGATCGAAGCCTTAAAATTTGCGATGACTTACGTACCTATCAGAAGTTTTTTTTTGTCATTCGTAATGATAATTTGCAAGTATACAAAGTAAATCCTTTAAAGCTGCTTTAAAGCTTTACCCTCTTACTAATAAACGCAGAATAAAGTTATACCAGGTATAAACCTATGAAAATGTATGGGTATACCTTTGTTATATCTGGTATAACTTTATACCGTGTTTATTAGTAAGAGGGTTAAACTTTTTGGGTGGATACTCAAACGAGTTATTTTTTTGCAATGTTTTGCAATACAATGTTATGTTATTCATAATACATTTCGGAATTGCCAAGTGTCTTTATAACGAGCATTTTAATTTTATTAATCTATATATATAAAAGAGAAAGTATGTATGTTCCTTATAGAACCTCCGAAACGGCTGGCTCTTTAGTTTGACCCAGCGGATAATCCTGTAAAGTTTGGTGGCGATCGGAGTTTTTTTTTTAACTTTGAACGCGGGCGAAGCCGCGAGCAGAAGCTAGTAATATAATATATGCGAAAGTTTGAATGGAAGTATGTTTGTTAATCCATCACACCAGAACGGCTGAAGGGATCTGAATGAAAACTTTGAAATACAGATAGATTATAGTTTGGAATAGCACTTAGGCTAGTTTTATCCCGAAAAAGTGTACGGTTTCCGTGGGACAATTTCCAACTTTTACGCGGGCGAAGCCGCTTGCAGAAGCTAGTCTTTCATTATTTCTAAGGCAGGCAGGTTTTTACAGAAGAAACGTTTTTGGGCAAGTCCGCTATACAATTCCGAACTATTGCAACTGCAGAAAGCAAGGTGGCGATCACCGTAAAAGCACCGAGGCAATGAAGATCGAAGAGTTGAAGAGAAACAATTCAACACCATAGTTTGTATCCAACAATGAAATTAAACAGAATAGAACAGCGGAGGAGTAAGAAGAAGTTTAATCACTTCTTGTCCTTATTGAAGTCACTAAAGCGAGGTATGTGCATGTCGCACGCCTATATTGCTATAAGTAAAGTCACCGAAAGTTAACAAAAAAAAAGTCGTTAACACCTGTCTACCAATGTACTCCAATATATCAAAACGATACGAAAAAAATGTAAAGGGAGTGTCGCTAACACGATCATAACACACGTATCGCGGTAAGGGGCGACCTTGACCCTTTCACTTGGCATTCAGTAATGAGTTAATATCACATAAACGCGTGGACCGATTAACATGATTTAAACGGATAAAATAGTTCTACGTATATACCTTTCATTTGTCACCAAAATTATCAGAATATCTCAATAAACAAAAAATCATGTTTTCAAGTTAAGTAATTATACTGTTTGGTTGGTACAAGTCGGATCAATGACTTTTATTTTATTGTTATCTCGCGGAGACTTTAGAAGAAATGTACAAAACGTCCTTTCTGAAGCCCCGACATAGTAATTACTATGTTTTCCCCCTAAAAAGTCGTAACACTTGTTTCAAAAAAAAGTTTACTTCTTCCTGTTAGTTCTAAACTTGATACAACAGGTGTTTCCCCCACTCGATAACTTAACTTTTGTATGAGTAACCGCTAAAGTGAGCAACACTTGGGACTTACCCCCGATTTCTCAACTACCTAACCTCTGTAAACCACCACTTCATCGTTTGATTGTGACATAAAAAATGCATTCACGAAGCAAATCCAAGCAACCGTAAAGGATCAGTAAAATAATATATAATAACGTAATGTTTAACTCAGATCAAATAAAACGTCAAGAAGGAATGTTGCAAACAACAAAGTGACGCCGCCGGTTCAAACTAAGCCTTGCCGTATAAATGCACAATTACACGCTTGCTGTCTCATTCGACAACACGTGTTAAAGAAATAGATGCTGTGATGAGCAGTAAGAAGCTAGTTCGCGTACGAATGAGCATATTTGAAATTGGAATTGAAAAATTGAAATGGATGATGATTTAGGACGAAAACGAGCGCGCAAAATTTTATAAACAGGCCTTTGGGAGTCTAGATATCATGAAAAAACTACTAAAGGAATATTATCGAAATAAAATTATTTGCATTGTTGAATTACTAATCTATCCCTGTATGAAGGCCGTTTTGCAATTTTCCTTCTTCTTATGGTGTTATTCTTATGTGTATTAGTGTTGAAATATGTAACTTTCGACGCTCATTACTTATTTTTGCTTTTTTTTTCCATACAGGGCTACATAATGATGAGACAAAACGATATCATTTTTTATTTTAAACGTACCTTGTCAAACAATGGAGTAATCGCCAGACTACGATTGTATGGAAGAATGATCGACTGGTGTAACCTTAACGCATGTTACTTTTCTAATAATTAAATTCTCTTAAACAGACAAACTTATGGTATTTATTTCCGCCCAAAGATGCGTTAAAATTAGTGTTGAAATATGGAACGACGCTCATAACTTTCAAATATATTGTTTTTTTTTTACTTTATTGTTTCCATACAGGACTAGATAATGATGAGACAAATTGATATCATTTTTTATTTTGAACGTACATTGTGAAACAGTGGAGTAATCGCTAGACTAAGTTTGTATGGAAGAATTTCCGACTAGTGTAACCTTGACGTCATCGGCAAACTTTCTGCGTTCGGGTAGTAATCTTTAATGATTTACACAACGTTACAAGTTAGCTAAGACCTTTCACAGCATATTTTTTTTTAATTTTTTTATCTGTTATAGGCATAGTCTCGCGTTTGACCACTATCTCGCCTGATGTTAAGTGATGATGTGGTCGAAGGTGAAGCACACAGCCTAGAAGTAACCTATTCACTCTTGACTTGAAGGTTGTAGCTATCAGGAAAAAAAGACGCCGGCAGGGAATTCCACTCCTTAGCTGTAGGCACAATGAAAGTATTTTCAAAACGCTTTGTGCGTATGGGTGGCATATCAACCATGTACCGATGGCGCATTGCCGTACGCATAACATAGCATAGCATAACTTAATTGTATAGGCTTCAAATTGTCCTTAACTGTTTTTGAACTTAAATACAATTCAAATATCCCATAAGTATGTGTGAATCAGTATTTCCAGAGATTATCTCCTACAAAAAACTTTAGACAATTAGTTGACGCATCGCATTCAAAGTAACCCGTGGTTCCTTTTACAGCCTAAGGCCCATCTTTTGATGGGTAGTTAACTTAACCAATGGTTAAATATGCTAACCAATGGTTTCGAATTTCGATAAAAACGCCATTTTCATCAAATTTTAGCCTAACAAATGGTCAAATAATTAACACATCAAGTATTTCACTATTTGTGATGCCAACAATAGGGACGTTGCCTGGGTAGAAAAATTATAATTCCATTTAGTCCGTCAGTGAGATCATCATCATCATCATCATATCAGCCGAAAGACGTCCACTGCTGGACATAGGCCTCCCCCAAGCGTCGCCACATTGACCGGTCCCGTGCGTCTCGCAACCAGCGGATCCCCGCAACCTTCACCAGGTCATCGGTCCACCTGGTGGGAGGCCTTACAACGCAACGTCTTCCGGTTCGCGGTCGCCACTCCAGAACCTTTCTGCCCCATCGGCCATCCGTTCGGCGAGCAATGTGCCCTGCCCACTGCCACTTAAGTTTGGCAATTCTTCGAGCTATATCGGTAACATTGGTTCTCTTACGGATCTCTACATTTCTGATTCGATCACGCAAGAAAATGCCGAGCATAGCCCTCTCCATTGCCCTTTGAGTGACTGTAAGCTTTCTGATGAGACCCATTGTAAGCGACCAAGTCTCAGAGCCATATGTCATCACTGGCAACACACACTGGTCATAGACTTTTGTCTTGAGACACTGTGGTAAGTTGGACGAGAAGACACCGCGCAACTTCCCGAACGCTGCCCAGCCGAGTCGGATTCGACGGTTGATCTCTCTCTCGATCTCTCAGTGAGATCATCAAATAATATTGGACACGTATTTTTTGCATTACCAAATAAATAAAAATTTACAAAGATAAACCGCATCAAAGTTCAGGAGTGGGGGCTTGTGACGTCACTTTGTCAGTTTAAAGTGCAGCACACCGTGACGTCACACGATATTTCAACGCACTGTATCGTCGTATTTATTTATACCGACTTACCAAAAAGGAGGAGGTTCTATGTTCGACTTTATGTATGATTTTGTTTTTTTTTATGTTTGTTCACCGATATCTCCGTCAATTGAGGACCGAGGGTGTACCCCATTGTTGCGAAGTTCATTACCGCGATGTACGGTACTGCGAAAGTTTACTATCGCGACGTTCGTTTTTGCGAAAGTTCGTCACTGCGAAGTACGTTACAGCGAAAGTATACCATTGCGAAGTACGTTGTCACGAAAGTTCTTAACTGCGATGTACGTTACTGCGAAAGTTTACGATTGCGAAGTACGTTGTCGCTAAAGTTCTTAACTGCGATGTACGTTACTGCGAAAGTTTACCATTGCGACGTACGCTGTCGCGAAAGTTCTTTACTGTGACGATTGCAGTTTTGATAATACGCTATTGCGATTTAGCTCACCTAGTAGGGTTGCTGATACTGGTGGTAGTAGAAATATTATATTGTTGGACATGACTAACAAATGACCAAATATTGTAAGTAAATTTTATTATAATTGAACCAAAAGATAGTAATAATAAAATAAACATAAACAAAATTCATGTAGTAGCCGGCAAAGAAAACTATACGTTGTTATGTCTTAGTTATGTAAATACCTTTAAACTAGCAATTCTTGTATATATGTATGTATATATATAATCTGGCGTCAACAGTTTTCATGAAATTCAGTATGCAGGGCCTTTCGGGAGCGATAATTCGATCTAGCTAGGTTTAATTTTTAGAAAAGATCGGTTTCTCTAGTTAATAGTGGAAATATTATATTGTTATATAATATTTCCACAATCACCAGGATCAGCAATCCTCCTAGATGACCTAAATCACAATAGCATGTTATCGAAACTGCAATCGTCACAGTAAAGAACTTTCGCGACAGCGTACGTCGCAATGGTAAACTTTCGCAGTAACGTACATCGCAGTTAATAACTTTCGCGACAACGTACTTAGCAATCGTAAACTTTCGCAGTAACGTACATCGCAGTTAATAACTTTCGTGACAACGTACTTCGCAATGGTATACTTTCGCTGTAACGTACTTCGCAGTGACGAACTTTCGCAAAAACGAACGTCGCGATAGTAAACTTTCGCAGTACCGTACATCGCGGTAATGAACTTCGCAACAATGGGGTACACCCGAGGACCGATTTTGAAATATTTTTTTTGTTTGACTGAGTATGTTCCGAAATTGGTCGCATTTTAATTTGCTGAAGATCTGATGATTAACTTCGGATATATACAACAGAACTCTTCAATAAATAACGGCAAATCTCTCCGGATTGCTGCAATCGCATGTCTGTTTATTGTTTACTAGCTGTTCCCCGCGGCTTCGCTCCCGTGGACCACCCCACAGGACCCGATAAAAAAATAGCCTATGTCACTCAGGAATACTGTAGCTTTCTTTTGGTGAAAGAATTTTATAAATCGGTGCAGTAGTTTCGGAGCCTATTCGGTACAAACAAACAAACAAAAAATTTTTTCCTCTTTATAATATTGGTATAGATACCATTTCTTAACATAACATCACGTCAGTACGCTTTACAGGGGTACGCAGATGTGTACATTCACCTTGGGACACTGCTCATTTCACCGGTTATGTTCAGTTACATGATATTCGGGTAATCTATTCTGGCATTATAGGTACCTTACTACTTGCCTATTAGGTAGGTACCTACAACTAAAAAGTGAAAAATAAATAAAAACTTTTTTACAAAAAAATACTAGTTACTTTGTTATTTGGAAGTCGTCCAAATAACAAAACTACAAAGTGAAAAATAACTTTATTTTTGGCAGGCGGTGTCCATAACGCAAAAAATTGGTACTTACCTACCAAAGACACCGACTTCCAAAAATAAAACTACGTGTCCAATATTTTTAGGTATTTAACTGACGGACTAAATATATATTTTTTGTCAACTACCCTATTTTGATGAATAAACGCGTTTCGAAGAATAAAAAAACTGGCAATAATTAACTACAACTTAATCGTACTATGACTAAAATTTTAACAATTTTAGCTTCGAACAACGGATATACTTATGTTTAAGTTACAATTATGTATAATGACGATTTCCGGTACCTAGTTATTACGAGTTATAAAAAATAAGTAAATAGTCGAGGACTTATTATTATCAAATTAAACTATTTTTTGCTGTTTATATTAAGTTTTATAATTTAGATCAAATATACTTAAATTCATAATTACTTATTGTAGATAAAAAAAAACGTTTTATTTTACTTGTTTTATAAATTACTAGCGGATGCCTCGCGGTTTCACCCGTGTAGTTCCCGTTCCCATGGGAATACAGGGATAAAAAGTACCCTATGTCACCCGGGGATAGTGTACCTTACCAACGGTGAAAGAATTTTTGAAATCAGTCCAGTAGTTTTTAACCCCCGCCGGAAAAAGAGGGGTGTTATAAGTTTCACGTGTGTTGCTGTGTATCTGTGTGTCTGTCTGTAGCATCATAGCGCCTAAACAGATGTACCGATTCTGATTTAGTTGTTTTTGTTTGAAAGGTGATTTGATTTTGTCGCGAGTGTTCTTAGCTATGTTTGTATAAAATCGGTTCAGCCGTTCAAAAGTTATGGGCGTTTTACTATTTGAATCGGGGCGTTTTCGCAAGATAAATGTGTCGGGGGTATTTCAAATTTTGAATTTTACTTGTCTAACTAAAGTTTTTGTAATGTTCCCAGTTAAAAAAAAGAGAAAAAATACTTTGACCAAATTGTGATCCGTGTTCCCGCCGTAAGCGGCACAGGAGGACACCGTGGAGTTTTAGTGGGTTGGAGTCCCACATAACTCCGCTATCTCTGCGTGGTGTCGCAGTATGCATGAACATTTCTCGACGATAAAAAAATCGGCTAAGTGGGAGTCGGACTCGCGCATGAAGGGTTCCGTACTTGATAAATTGTGGTTTACGATTTATGACGTATTAAAATAAAACTACTTACTAGATCTCGTTCAAACCAATTTTCGGTGGAAGTTTACATAGTAATGTACAACATATATATTTTTTAGTTTTATCATTCTCTTATTTTAGAAGTTACATGGGGGGGAGGGACATATTTTACCACTTTGGAAGTGTCTCTCGCGCAAACTATTCAGTTTAGAAAAAAATTATATTAGAAACCTTAATATCATTTTTGAAAACCTATCCATAGATACCCCACAAGTATGGGATTGATGAAAAAAAAATTGAGTTTCAGTTTTAAGTATGGGGAACCCCAAAATTATTTATTGTTTTTTTATCAATTTTTGTGTGAAAATCTTAATGCGGTTCACAGAATACATTTACTTACCAAGCTTCAACAGCATAGTTCTTATAGTTTCGTAAAAAAAGTGGCTGTGACATACCGACCGACAGACAGACAGACAGACATGACGAATCCATAAGGGTTCCGTTTTTTGCCATTTGGCTAGGGAACCCTAAAAAAGGAGTCACTTGGAAACAAACAGTCCCCAATTTACAACGGCCAGGCTGCAGGTTGGTAAAAATATTTGATGGTTTGCTTTCATCCCGATGTTTCCCTTCACCGAGATCACAGATAATCTTTACAACATAATCCTCTAACAAACAGACCTCCTTAAACACGACAAGGCACATAATATCGTACGCATAGGCTGCGCACACGCAGCACATGTACCTATGTAATTACGTGTCTATTACGCATGGGTCAGTGACCTCGCACTTTCTCAACTAATGATCTATACCTTTAACGGAAGTAACATAACATGACATCACGCTGGTAGTGCCTGAAAGGGTAAGCAGAGGTATGGCCACAATTTAACAGTGAAGGAGACATCGTGAGAAAACCTGGACTTAAGGTTGAACTAGTCGACGGCACGAACTATTTTGTGCGCGGGGTTAAAATGCATGCTATCTTATCCGACAACACGTGCGAAAGATATAGATGCTGTGATGAGCAGTAAGAAGCTAGTTCGCGTACGATTTAGCAGTTTTGCAAATTTGTATCGAAATGGATGATGATTTAGGACGACAACGTGCGCGCGAAATTTTATAAACAGACCTTTGGGAGTCTAGATATCATGAAAAATCTACAAAATGTATATTGATAAAATAACATTATTTGCATTGTTAAATTACTATTCTATCCCTGTATGGAGGCCGTTTTGCAATTTTCCTTCTTCTTATGGTATTTATTTCCGCCCAAAGATGCGTTAAAATTAGTGTTGAAATATTTAACTTTGGACGCTCCTAACTTTCAAATATATTATTTTTTCACATTTTTGTTTCCATACAGGGCTAGATAACGATAAGACAAATTGGTATCATTTTTATTTTTAACGTACATCGTCAAACAGTGGAGTAATCTCAAGACTACGTTTGTATGGAAGAATTTTCGACTAGTGTAACCTTAAGGTTCAACTAGTCGAAAATTCATCCATACAATCGTCTGTTCTATTAGAATATATGGTATTTGAGTCCCATACGGCCAAGCAAAAAAACTTTGTAGCGCATATGTTACTAAAAGAGTTTTGAATATAAATGTGGATGGATGGAGAGGGAGGAGACGGCCAAAGAAAAGATGATGAGGATGGCCTGTTTGAGGAGTGATGTGAAAGAAAAGGTGGCTCGTGAAAGCGTGACGAGGGACAGGACGGTATGGAAGAGGAAAACGTGTTGCGCAAGTAACATGGGACAGGGCCGGGAATATTATGGCCATGGTCAACTGTGTTATCTGGTTTTTAAACCCCGTATATGATCCTTATACGTATATATATGGTCCATCCAGAGGCTTAAGGTTGCCCTAGTCCAGGGATGGCGAACCTTTATTAGAAAACGTGCCATTTAAATTATATATGTTTTTTATGTGACAACGAAGTGCCACCAAAAATGTTGAATTTGTATTTTTTTTTTATTCTGTCCACTCTGACGCACTGCTGGGCAAAGGCCTCCCCCACATCTTTCCAGACTTTGTTTTAATTGACAAAAAATAAAACTCGTATACTAAAAAGTAGGAGTTGGTGTCATTTCTGCTGTTGAAAATTAGCTAAATGCTAAATATCCTCATTTAAGCGTGCGTGGTTCTGGAGTGGCGACCGCGAACCGGAAGACGTTGCGTTGGAAGGCCTCCCACCAGGTGGACCGATGACCTGGTGAAGGTTGCGGGGATATGCTGGTTGCGAGACGCACGGGACCGGTCAATGTGGCGACGCTTGGGGGAGGCCTATGTCCAGCAGTGGACGTTTTTCGGCTGATATGATGAAGCGTGCCCAACATATTTTGTCGCGTACCACCACAGGCACGCGTGCCATAGGTTCGCCATCCCTGCCCTAGTCGATCAATCTTTCATAAAAACGTAGTCTGGCGATAACTCCACTGTTTGACTGTGTACGTTCAAAATAAAAAAATATATCAATTTGTCTCATCATTTATCTAGCCCTGTATGGAAACAAAAAAGTAAAAAAATATACCTATATTTGAAAGTTATGAGCGTCGAAAGTTCCATATTTCAACACAAATTGTAACGCATCTTTGGGTGTAAATAAATACCATAAGAAGAAGGCTAATTGCAGATAGAGTAGTAATTCAACAATGCAAATAATTTTATTTTGAAAATATACATTTAGTCGTTTTTTCATGATATCGACTCCCAAAGGTCTGCTTATAAAATTTCGCGCGCTCGTTTTCGTCCTAAATCATGATTCATTTCGATACAAATTTGTAAAAGTGATAATTCGTACGCGAACTAGCTTTTTACTGCTCATCACAGCATCTATATCTTTCGCACGTATTGTCGGTTAAGATAGTATGCATTTTAACCTCGCGCACAAAATAGTTCGTGCCGTCGACAAGGGGTACCTTAAGGCGCAGATACCCCCCTGATTTAGCTGTTTTTAAAATAAGAATCACGTCTAAACAGCCAGTCTAAATATTTTGGAAAAATATATGTTACATTAGACCATTTTTTTTAATAATTTCATCTAAGAAAATGTTGAGTTTTATACTTACAACATAGTGTAATTAATTTGTTAAGTTATGTCTAACACGGACAAAAAAACGACAATCGCACCAAAACCGCCGGGCGTATTTTAATGAAATTGTCACCATCTCAAAGACAATTTAACCATCTACATTTTAATCTAAGGCTTGTTTTAAGTCCTAGAATAATAGGGAAAGTAAAAAAAAAACCGGCCAAGTGCGAGTCGGACTCGCGAACGAAGGGTTCCGTACCATTATCGCAAAAATATCACGTTTGTTGTGTTGAAAAATATCATGTTGGGAGCCCTTAAATATTTATTTTATTCTGTTTTTAGTATTTTTGGTTAAAGTGGCAGCAAAAATACATCATCTAAGAAAATTTCAACTGTATAGCTATCACGGTTCATGAGGTATAGCCTGGTGACAGATAGACAGACAGACGGAGAGCGGAGTCTTATTAATACCCTAAAAACTACAGAATTTAAGGCCACGCGGGTGTGAAACGAGTCCGCCTTTTGTTCCCTCAAGGTGGTTGGCGACTGTCATCGTCTTAAAGACCTCTAGGTTGTACCTATCGGTGTACACAGACTCCAACAGGTAATTCCACTCCCTCAAGCCTCCACCTTTGCGGTTGGGTAAAAACCGAATAAAAATTGCAATTTTGTCCGCAAACTAACTCAGCAGAGCTTTTAAAAGTCACGTATGTTCTAAGACACATAACACTCGACCTCGATCACTCACACGGTCAAGTACAAGCAAGTAACTGGCTCAACTTGACTCGCATCTGCAGAACAAAGCTTGCTGACTGCTGATGGTCAATGTGATTTATTGTGAGCTGTGCACGATCTTCAACTTGGTGCAATAAATTGTACTGAGTCAGAATAAGTAGCTTCCCGTTGGTCAATAAGCTAGGAGTTAGGGTAAGCTAGGCCACGTTGCCACACTTTTTGAAGTCACTCTATATATCTCAGTACAAAAAGAATCTTTCGATAGATTAATATAAAAAATCTTTTTTGCAAAAAAAATACTACCGACTTCCAAATGAAAAACTACAAAGTGAAAAATGACTTAACTTTTGGAAGTCGGTGTCTTTCGTAGGTAACATTTTTTTGCGATATGGACACCGACTTCCAAAAGTTAAGTAATTTTTCTCTTTGTAGTTTTTCATTTGGAAGTCGGTAGTATTTTTTTTTGCAAAAAAGATTTTTTATTTTTCCCTTTTTAGTTTTACCTACCTAATAGCAAGTTGTTTATTAAGGTCCCTATAACTCCAGAATAGATTAACCGAATAATATGAAACTTGAACATAACCGGTGAAATGAGAGATCTGTGTACCCCTTTAGAGCGTACTGGCGTGATGTTATGTTATGAAATGGTATAAACAACAAACAGACAAGCGATTGCAGCAATCCCGAGAGTTTTGCCGTTATTTATTGAAGAGTTCTGTTGTGTATCTCCGAAGTTCTTCATCAGACCTTCACCAAATTAAAATGGGACCAATTTCGAAACATACTCTTTCAAACAAAAAAAGAATTTTCAAAATCGGTCCACAATTGACAGAGATATAGGTGAACATACACCAAAAAAAAAAAAAAAAAAAAAAAACAAACATAAAGTCGAACATAGAACCTCCTCCTTTTTTTGTAAGTCGGTTAAAAATAGCATGTGTTTCATACGTGAAACAAGAACAATTACAATCGGGGCAACGGTACCCTTTTGTACCCGACTGCCGAAGGAGGGTAATGTGTTTATCAGTCTATTTATGTATGTATGTATGTTTGTTCCCCTATATGGCGTTCTAGAGACCAAACGCGTTGGCCGATTTTGATGATTCTTACGTCAATCGATTCGTCTTAACCCTGCAAGTGTCATT
The DNA here is from genome assembly GCA_949775005.1 of Orthosia gothica. NCBI lineage: Eukaryota > Metazoa > Arthropoda > Insecta > Lepidoptera > Noctuidae > Orthosia > Orthosia gothica. The sequence goes on along the minus strand of OX459034.1, from coordinate 52,241,310 downwards.
GGAAATGAAAAAAATGGCTGTTTTTGGACGCCATTTTGTGGGGTTTTTTTTTTTTCTTCTATACCCATCGTGTGAGGTATCAAAATAAAGGGTTATAAAAGGTTATTTGAAAAATATATAACACTTATATGTTTAAATGTACCTAATCAAAGGATACATCTGGTTTTGGTCAGCCAGCTCGCGCATATGTATCCTCCAACTGCACAACATGATTTTATTCTTGTTTACGTCTTTTTAGTTCGCTTTTTAAGCAGTCGAGTTTTTTTATTAATTTTTTTTTGTGTCGTAACTCGCCCAAAAACTTCGCCCGCTCTGGGTGAGGCGGTAGGGGGTGTCAGACTTTTACTGGCTAAAACCCACCCGTGTTCCTTCAGTTGCTTGTGCCAGGGCCGCGGTAACTCTCTTACAAATTTATCCGAGACCCAGAGAGGCATCGGCCTTAGCGGACCCCGTCAGTTATTGCTGACATCTCTTTGAGGCGCGCGTTGAACACTACGCGCCATCGACTCGCGCCTGGTTCTTATAGGATGGCGGTCTGCAAGTCCGCGCCTACGGTGGCCGGGAATCGGCTTGCGACGCCCGACGCCCGGGGCGTCTCCTGTGTTGGCTTGGGGCATGAGAGCGTCTCCGTTGCGTCTGCCTCACGCGTTCTGCATCCTCCTTCGCAAGCATTACTGATTCGCAGAAGGAGGTGACCGCTTCCCATGCCCTCTCGCTCCGTACCATGGCCTGACCCAGGACCAGACGCGAGAGGTCGCCACCGGGGCAACTATACCCCTGGCAACTGTTCTGGTTTAAGTAAGAAAATCAAAAGGCCTAGCGTTTGGCCACTTCTCACCTGATGGTAAGCGATGATGTGGTCGACGAATGGGCACGCTTGCTTACAAGACTTAAGCACTCTCTGTATTTGTCACCTACAGCATCAGCAACCTCAACAAAAAGCGTTCTTGTTAACGACAAAAAAATGAGTTTCTGTTGATATGCTCGCGTTAAATGATAAATGATTTTATTTCTGTAAGTTGGTTTGTACAAACACTTTTACATGTCGATCATATTTTTTAAAACTAGATGAGGTCTGCGTTTCCTATCTGACTACTCTGAGAAGAAAGGCCGAAACAAACTCAGAGGTCACAGTCTCTTTTAAAGTCTTGACAAAATCTTGGTTATATCATGTGAAGACCATGTAGACAGATCTCTGAAATGGTCTTTTGAGGAAAGAACCAGCCAGATTGAGTGGACCTGTCCAGTCAGTGCACGCATTTGTCAATAACCGAGCAGCTCAACTCAGAATTTACGTAGCTCAACGATTCGACGAACAATACCAAAGAAAGGACATTCGGGTAGGCCGCATAAACTACTCAAACTGTCAGACCATGAGTAAAAACTAACTAAGTTATAATAAAAAACAAAAATCCACATAGTCTTCACATTCACAATAATAAAAATAAAATAATATAATATAATAATACGTTACAAATACGTGTATACGTTGGCAAAGTCTCACCAAATGGTAAGCGGTGATGTGGTCGACGGTGAAGCACGCTTGAAGCAGGGAACCTAAACACTCTCTATTTGACACCAACTGCATCAGATTGCGTTTGCAACTGCATTTTTTATTCACCTGCCATCTCTCCACCACGTGGTTGAATGCCTCAGGCATCAAGGCTATGTACCTGGATGATGCATGAAGTTTTATCCTAACTCCTATACCGATTTCAACAAATTCGTTCACCGTTGGGAAGCTACACTACCCCGGGTAAGCTACATTATCCCCGGGTGACATAGGCTACTTTTTATCCCTGTATTCCCACGCGAACGGGCACTACGCGGGTGAAACCGCGTGTCGTCCGGCTAGTAAATAAATAAATTGCGTAAAAAATGGTCTTATTTCGAATATTTACGTCGTGTTTACAACTCGAATACTATAAAGTTATAACTTAAACCCTACATAAGTTGGCAATGACTTGTTTAAGGTTCTGTTGAAACAAGGTGTGTTATCTCAAGGCGCATTTTAAGTACTTGTTGAATAAGGGCGTGCCACACTTCACAGTAAAACTGCGTATTTATCGAGTAAGCTTGCATGAGAGCATAGGCCAGTCAACTTTTTCTAGGTAAAGCTTTGTGAACTTGACCTCCTTCATCGAGGATTCTAGGAGGTTCTAGGTTTTTTCCTATAGCACGTTCTATTAAGTTTAGTCATTCTTGTCCAGCTTTTAAGGTAAGCTGGCGATTGTTATGGTTTGGGCGCACGGTTGGCGCAGTGGTTGAGCGATTGACTGCTGCGCTGCGTGTAGCAAGATCGATACCCGCACGGAACAAATATTTGTATGACCTACAGATTGTTGTTCTGGCTCTGGGTGTTTGAGTGTATGTGATTTTATATGTTTGTAAACGCACCCATGATACAGGAAGAAATTCCTAGTGTGGGGCAACGTTTTTAAAAAGAAGAATTATAAAAGAAGAATTGTTATCAGACCATCTTTTTAAGATGGCTTATTATCTGGCGATTTTTGGCCACCCGAATAAGCTGGCGATTTTTAGACCTATTTGATAAGCTTGCATTTTTAAGACAAGTGATTACAAGGTGGCAATTTTTACCGACCCAAATAAGCTTATTTTTAGACCTCTCCTGGACTACCCTAATAAGCTGACGAATTTTAGACCACCTAAGAAAGCTTGCATCTTTTAGACCACTCCTGGACTACCCTAATAAGCTGACGATTTTTAAACCACCTAAATAAGCGTGCATGTTTTAGACCATTATAAGATAGCCATTTTGGCCCACCCTAATAAGCAAATTTTCAGACCACTCCAATAAGGTGTGAAACTAATCTTTTACTACTAGTTATAGGCAAATTAATTTAAAATCGTTTTTGGGGGTTTCCTTTATTGGAAAATCACAACGAACTTTGTGTTATTTTTTTCTTGCAGACTCTACAATAAATATCTTGTTGGTATGTGTGTTCGGCCCTAAAGCTTAAGAATGACGAATATTTCTGCGTGCTTATATTTCATAGTATAATCATAAGATTAATATTGTAACTTGTTTTATACGGAGTGTGTTTACTTTGACAGACGCCGGTTAAGATTCTGTGCCGAGATAAGATTGTCTTGCCAGTCTCCAGGAAATGTGGGGTCTTAAGGTGCGAGTTCACCGCGCGACCGCGACGTGAAACCGCGACACGCGTCAGAGGTAAGAGACGCGCGAGCGCGACACCACTTATCCTTTAGCTTTGTATGGGGAAGACCGCTAGCCGGTCTCGCTCATGGACGAGTGCTGTCGCACGTCGCGCTAATTACTCCAACATTTTATCATTTATCAATTGAATAACCTTTTTGTGATTGACTTCCATATTGAAAACGATATTTTTGGCCTCTATTTGTAAACAATTCGTTGATAGCCAATATTTGTTTATTACAAGCTTTTATTTAACTTGCAACTGAATTTTATCCTCCACCGATTAAGATGAATTTTAGCATACAAGTTTAGTTTGGATGACATTTCTGACAAGACATGGTTAGCTAAGTGAAATCATTTTAAATTCAATATGGCGGACGGCCCAAGATGGCGGACTAGTTTTTTTTTGTGAACTGCCATGATATGGGTATCAAATGAAAGAGTTTGCTGAGAAGAATACGAAAAAAGCTTGTTTTTAAACATTATTTTTAATGTGTAATTTTATTTTTATTATAATTATGTATATCATATCGTCCTATTCTTCTTTCTCCAATAGTAATTTTATTTTCCATTTCAATGTGGAATAAACTGATTGTAACGACTTAAATCGAGGAAAGATTGTGTGCAACACATATCTCGGCCTTGCTCGCGAACGCACCCCCCGTGACCTGAGACCCGACGCGTCTCGGTCTCGCGTTGCGGTCATACCCTGAACTCGCACCTTTACTCTAACATGTCAAAACTATCATGGTGGTCACTGTGAAAAAGGGGTAGAGCTCCTCGTCCTGTAAAGCTCCGTCTCTCTCTCACGTCAGAGTAAGGAATCTGGACTTATATAATTAACTAGGTTTGTTCCGCTCACAGATATAAATCTAACTAGATTACGCAATTGTATGTACTTCACGTGTCAAACAACGGAGTAAAATTACGATCAATGATTGTACTTTGAGATTTTCATTTAGCATTATCGGCACCGGAAATCCACCGAAATCTAGAAAAGAAACAAATTATGCCATATTGAGCTGTAAATATTGTATTTAAAAAGATGGCCGTGGGGCTTTGGAAATGTTTTCTTTGTTTGGTAAGTAAAGAACAGTGGCGAGATTTTAGCTGACTTAAATTTGAGCGTCTGAAAGTGATTTTTAGCTGACTTAAATATACGAAAGACGTTCTATTAATTGTCTACATTTTTTAAATATATTATTGGGCTGGTTCAAAACGGATAAAAAAATCATAATAAATAAAAAGTTATTTGATTTTTAGTTAATATCTTTAGCTTAGTGTTGCCCTTATATATTTTATCTGCTAAGTGACAAGTAGTAACTATATTAATTAATAATATAATTAATGTATTTATTGCAGTAAATAAGTTAACAATACAGTTTATGTCTATGTATAGATGTTCCTCGCAGATAGATAAGAATATTGTAGTGTAGTAGAAATAAATGAATTACTTTTAATTAATGATTGGCAAAAATACTAGTACCCAAGTTTAAAAAAATATAGCTTGGTTGTTTACGAGGACGACGACGTTTTGATAAACGTCAAAGTCGCTTAGTTTAAATAAATATACTCTTGCCAAAGAGTATATTATACATTTCATGCTGAAATAACTAGGTAAGGGAAATGCTAATGCGATATTTCCCTTTTACTTCCACGAAATTGAATAATATTACCTATTTATTTATTTTATTTTGGCAAACCAACTAAATACACACAAGAACATTCATAATACTTATCATTAACAAATATAATAGTACTGCATGCATCTAAATTATAGGTAAGCACAGCATTTTATTTAGTTCTGACTACACAATAATAATCAACATAATGGTGGATAGCAATAATATCATAAATATCAATATTCTTCTATTAAACACATTATTAAAAGTTACCCAGACATAACCTACAAAAGTTTATGACTGAATATCTATTATTCTCGATATTCTCGAACAAAAATTCTTGAACAAACTAATTCAGAACATCACCCTGAGTTAAACCAGATATTTTTCATTTAAAGACTTAGGAATTTAATCTCAGCTAAAAAAATGTATGTACCTGCCATTGTTCTTTGTTTTTAAGTAGTTTTTGAAAAAGTGGCACGCTTGGTTTTCATACAGATGGAGGGGCTTGCGTTATCTAGTTAGATGTATGGCTGTGCTTCCGCTGCTACATTACCGTGTACAATCCAACATGGACGACTTGGATGGCTCAGGAATTGGCATGAACCACTACATGCCAATTCCTGAGGCATCCAAGTCGAAGGCCTTTGTCCAGCTGTGGGACAGGGCCAGTCAAGTCTAGCTATAATAATACAATTATCATTGAACGCGTTAAGGTGAATTGTTTACTATGTGCAAGCGGTTCAGTTCAGACATAACTTAAGTGAGAGAGTGGTACACTACTACGCGAGTAGTACTCGAAGACGAGTTTATAATAGAGGGAGGCAAGAAAGAAAGAAATAAACTTAATTTAAGTTATTAACCGACTTACCAAAAAGGAGGAGGTTCTATGTTTGACAGTGATTTATTTATTTATTTATTTAGACTTCATGCACAAAAAGGTACAAAGGCGGACTTAATGCCTTAGGCATTCTCTACCAGTCAACCAAGGGTGGTGAAGAGATAACAAGGCAGGTGCATTGTTTAATCAATTAAAAAGAAAAAGTTGTTATTAACATACTAAAATAGATAAAATACACGTACATATTTAATGAATATAATATATACTTATATAAAATATATATTTATGAAGTAACAGGAAAGAAGAAAGTAAGACGACTCTTCTTAGTTGTGCTGAAAATAAATCCGCAATTTCCGCTTGAATGCAAACCGACTTGTAGCCGTCCTGATCTCGAGAGGAAGTGCTTGTTTTTGCTCACCGATATCTCCGTCAATTGTGGACCGATTTTGAAAATTCCTTTTTTTGTTTGAAAGAGTATGTTCCGAAATTGGTCCCATTTTAATTTGGTGAAGATCTGATGAAGAACTTCGGAGATATACAACATAAACAAATACTTGTCTGTTAGGTAGATACAACAAAAAAGTGAAAAATACTAATCTTTTTTAGAAAAAAATACTACCGACTTCCAAATAAGAAAACTACAAAGTTAAAAATAAGTTTATTTTTGGAAGTCGGTGTCGATAACGCAAAAAATTGGTACGTTCCAAAGACATTCAAGTTATTACAAGCTTTTATTAACCGAAAAGGAGGAGGTTCTATGTTCGACAGTGTTTTTTTTTTTACTCACCGATATCACCCGTCAATTATAGACCGATTTTGAAAATTCTTTTTTTTGTTTGATAGAGTATAGAGTTCCGAAATTGGTCCCATTTTAATTTGGTAAAGATCTGATGAAGAACTTCGGAGGTATACAACACAATATACTTCTGGAATGGCGAACACGAACCGGAAGACGATACGTTGGAAGGTCTCCCACTAGGTGGACCGATGACCTGGTTAAGGCGGTACCCCGAGCAAAACGCCGCGCAAGCCGTTTTTTGTGCTGTTTTTAGGAAGCTATCTACTCGTTATTTAAAAATAAATATCAATTAATAAAAATACATTAAATTTACCTGCATAATATTGATTCTAAAATGATAGATTTCGTTTTTTTTTTAATGTTGTATATATTTCACTAATCTACTTCCAAAAAAACATGAAAATGAGAAATAATGATTGATATTATGCATCTCCTCGTAAAGTGTTCATTGATAATTTTTTGTACTAACACTAATGGATAGACAATTTAATAACCAACATTTTTGTAGAATTATTTTTTCAAAAGACCAAAATTCGATTTTATAAAGATTTTATTCTAAAATCTGGGCGTATTCACTACTGTAATTCATGCGCCACCAGTGCCGCTAGACCAATAGGAACGCTCATATCTCATGCCGATTTTTTGGTAAGGGTACCGTCTTAAGGTTGCGGGATTACGCTGGATGCAAGACGCACGGGATCGGTCAATGTGGCGATGCCTGGGGGAGGCCTATGTCCAGCAGTGGACGTCTTTTGGCTGAAATGATGCCCGCGACTTCGCCGTTTCGTGTTGTGATCACGGGCGAAACCGCAGGCAGAAGCTAGTTGTTCTAATATTTACATATTTCCATGATAATTTATTATATTTTATCAATTTACTTAGTTATCAACAGCGGGAGGCCTAAGTAACGCAACGATCATCTACAGGTTGTTACAAAACTTGGAGTAACAATATTCTTTTGTAACATAACAGAACGTAATTTTATTAATAAATACCGATCGTGTCCGATAAGGGGTCGTATATTGATAGAGATTTTGAATAGAAACACGTTCGAGATGTAGAATATTGTTACTTAGTAGGAAATTATAAAGACAATATTCTATATATATAAAAATCAATGCCACTTTTCTTTGTTATTTTATAACTCACTAGCTGTTCCCCGCGGTTTCGCTCCCGTGGGCCCCCCACAGGACCCGTTTTCGGGATTGAAAAATAGCCTATGTCACTCAGGAATAATGTAGCTTTCTATGAGTGAAAGAATTTTTTAAATCGGTCCATTAGTTTCGGAGCCTATTCGGTACAAACAAACAAACAAACAAAAAAATCTTTCCTCTTTATAATATTGGTATAGAAGAACGGGCTCACCTATCCAAACCAAATTTTTAGGCTTTATTCGGACTATTTAGCAGATGGTTTACGAGAAGAAAAAAAAAATTGAAACTCAGGGTAGGGTAGGGTAGTGTAGTGTAGGGTAGGGTAGTGTAGTGTAGGGTAGTGTAGGGTAGTATAGGGTAGTGTAGGGTAGGGTAGGGTAGTGTAACGTAGGGTAGGGTAGGGAAGGTGTGGTAGGGTAGGATAGTGTACGGTAGGGTAGGTAGTGTAAGGTAGGGTAGGTAGGGTAGATAAATGTTTGGTGTTTTTATGGCAAAACAAAGCCGGGTCAGCTAGTGAATCCTATAGTCTATCAAACGCTGTATAGTAAGTGTCTTTATTAAAACGTTGTCAAAGTTGTTTATATTTACCAATATTTAATATGGAATGTGATCTTAAGGTTGTCCTAGTCGATCATTCTTCCATACAAACGTAGTCTGGCGATTACTACACTGTGTGACGATGTACATTCAAAATAAAAATAAAGATATCAATTTGTCTCATCACTATCTAGCCCTGTATGGAAAAAAGAAGTAAAAAAAATATATTTATATTTGAAAGTTACATATTTCAACACTTATTTTAACGCATCTTTGGGCGCAAATAAATACCATAAGACGAAGGTAAATTGCAAAACTGTCACCATACAGGGATAGCTTTTTTTATTTTTTATTTATGATGTGCTCTTGACCTAGAGTCAAGAGCAGTCTTGTCAGTCTTGGTCAGAGTTGACAGAGTCAAAGTCGACGATGGAGTGAGCTTACCCAGAAGAAGCCTGTTCACTCTAACTTTGAAGAGATTCGGGTTGTATGCGTTCGGAAACACCAGGCGCAGGCAGTGATTAGTAGTTCAACAATGCAAATAATTTTATTTTTAACAGGTACATTTAGTAGTTTTTTCATGATATCCATATTCCCAAAGGTCTTTTTATAAAATTTCGCGCGCCCGTTTTCGTCCCAAATCATCATCCATTTCGCTACAAATTTGTAACAGTGTGTATTCGTACGCGAACTAGCTTTTTACTGCTCATCACAGCATCTATCTGTTTCGCACGTGTTCTCGGATGAGATAGCATGCACTTTAACCTCGCGCACAAAATAGTTCGTTCCGTTAGCTGTTTTTAAAATGAGAATCAGTCTAAGTTGTTTATATTTACAAATATTAATACAGAATGTGAACTTAAATTGGATCATTAGAAATCTAATTTTGCTTTATGTGATATAAGTCACTTGAACGAGGCGTAGGACATACTTACATAAATTATATATTATATATATAAATTTTATATTGACTTAATTCGTGATTCATAATCATTATTAATGTATTCAGCAGTTATTATTATACAATAGTACTTAATTGTTGGACAATTATAGTTTTTATTACAAGCAAATTTATAAATCATTCATTATTAAGATAATCGTATCTATTTACCCGACTGCCGAAGAAGGGTAATGTGTTTATTAGTCTATGTAGGTATATTTGTTCCTATGAAGCTATGATTTTGATGAATCTTACGTCAATGGATTCGTCTTAACCTTGCGAGTGTCACTGGCTGCATTAAAATTGGAAAATGGCGGCTTTTCGGCGCCATATTGTGGGGGCCCAATAATTTTTCTCCGGCCCCATCGTGTAGGGCAGTGTTTTTCAACCTTTTTCATGATGCGACCCCCTTGGTATGAATAAATATTTCGCGACCCCCCGACCCTTCGCTTTTTTATCTTGTATGTATGTGTATGTTACAGTGATACAAATATTCATTCAATACGAAGTTTTTATGCGTCTCCATAATTAGGATTCGGATATAAGTACATAATTTAGTACGTAATACACATTATTTTACAATTACATACATCGAATACGTCGCCAATTGTTAACTAACGCAATTTACGCACATAGGTATACGTACGTACGACCAAGGCCGATGCCGGTCGTCCGGCAAGTGTGGTCAGTGGTGGCTAGCTTGCGAGTTGTTGAGAGTAAACGAGTGTTCGAACTATGTTACACTTGGAATTCAAGTCTGCTAATTTAAATACCTTTTGGTTAAGGCGAAAAACAGAATACCCGGAATTGACAAGTGAGGCTTTGAAATGTTTGATTTCATTTGCCACCTCGTACTTATGCGAGTTGACATTTTCATCAATGGCCCAAATAAAAAGAAAGCAAAGAAATCGCTTAAATTTGGAAAACGATTTAATTCTAGGTGTAGCAATACAGATCCACGATGGAAGAAATTAATTAATCAAAAACAAGCACAACCTTCACATTAATTTTAATTTTTTGTTAATTTGGTGGTATTAACATACAAATGTTTATGAGTATATCCTTTTGTTAAAATTCTGACACTTAATACATCAATCTTTATAATTTTTATTGTTTTTTTACTGAAGTTGTTCTCTCGACTTCTGGCGACCGACTACAGAAGCTTCGCGACCCCCCAGGGGGTCGCGACCCACAGGTTGAAAAACACTGGTTTAGGGTATCAAAATAATGAATTTGAAGAGGTGATTTCAAAAATATAACTTATATGTTTAAAAGTAACTAATACGAGAAAAATTGTTAATTGAAACTTAACGAAAAAATTAGGACTCATCAATATGGCGCCCAAAAACCGCCATTTTTTTATTTTCCAATTTGAATGTAGAATTAGAGTAACATTCGCAAGGTTAAGACGAATCAATTGACGTAAGAATCATCAAAATCGGCCAACGTGTTTGGTCTCTAGAACGCCATATAGGAACAAACATACATACATAGACTGATAAACACATAACCCTCCTTCGGCAGTCGCGTTAAAAGAAAGCTTAAAGTATTTACATTGCATCCTTGCAAATTATCATTACGAATGACCAATAAAAGCTTCTGATACGTCAGACATCTCTAATTCCAAGGCTTCGATCAAAAGGGAAATTATTACTGCATCAAGGAAAGTCCCCATGTCAAGTTTTTTTTTTGTTTCAAGTTCATTAGAGATTAACGGTAAATCCAAACCGTTTTCTAATCATTTGGGATTTTCTGCAGGAAATATAAAGCGCTTAAATTGACAAAAGATTGGCACTTGTCTCGCGTCTATTTTACCCGACTGCCGAAGGAGAGTAATGTGTTTATCAGTCTATGTATGTATGTATGTTTGTTCCTATATGGCGTTCCAGAGACTAAACGCGTTGGCCGATTTTGATGATTCGTACGTCAATCGATTCGTCTGAACCCTGCGAATGTCACATGTGGAATGGCTACATTAAAGTTGGAAAATAGACAAATTCCGTTTTTTGGGCTCCATATTGTGGAGTCCAAATTTGTTTTTCTATCAAAATGAATTGAGAGGTGATTTCAAAAATATATAATACTTAAGTGTTTAAATGTACCTAATTCGAAAAAAAAACTAACTAAAAAGTTATAAATTAAAAAAACTTAATTAAAAAAATCAAAAAACCCGACTGCTTCAAAAGAGAACTAAAAAGTCGTTAAAAAAATGTTTTGTGTTGGATAGCACATTTATCGAGGAAGGTTAAAGCCTTTAACCTTCCTCACATCAACGTCCTTCCTTCCTAACATCACGCTACGACCAATAGGAGCGGCGCATAAATGAAAAATGTTGTAAAAACGGGACAAATACTCCTATTTGAGAGCTTCCGTTGCGTGCGCTGCGTTAGCGGTTAAAGTTACGCCACATTCATGTATGTAAGGTAGGTAGGTAGCCAGTTACCGGAGCGAAGCCACGTGGGACAGCTAGTTAAAAAAAAAAAGAGTGGTGCATTTGATGACACATAAAAACCTTGCCCTAAAGGGCTTGCTTTAGGTACCGCTCCCAAATATGGCTAAGCAGTGAAAGTAACTCATTTTCAGCAAAGCCCACCGGATATGGTTATCTGCCATTAGGTGTGACGGTTATCTATGAGGAGTCATTAGTTGGCCAATAGAAGATATGGACGGTCAAGGTATGCCGTGTGCTGTGACACACTAAACAAAGGGTAGGCAGGAGTTGTTGGTTTTGACTGTCATGTGTTTTGGATCGCCAGATAACAATCAATCTGCCTAGCCTTTTCCCAACTATGTTGGGGTCGGCTTCCAGTCTAACCGGATTCAGCTGAGTACCAGTCTTTTATATGGAGCGACTGCCTATCTGACCTCCACAACCCAGTAACTGGGTAACACGGTACCCCGCAAGACTGGTGTCAGATCTCAAGCTTCTGACTACTAGTAACGATTGTCAAAGATTTTCAAATGACAGCCGGAACCAACGGCTTGACGTGCTTTCCGAGGCACGGAGGAAACTTGGTATGTTGAAATGGTCACCCATCCACGGACCGACCTCGGCAAGCGTTGCTTAACCTTGAAGATCGACCCGTGCGGCTGTTATTATTTAGCCACGAGCTCCTCCAAGGACTAAATTAATAAGAATTATATAAAAACTATATGCCAAAACATTTAATTTCAAGGCACAGACTGAAAAGGCTATGAAGGCCTTTATATCTAATCTTAAGTTAGTTTAAGTTTTCCACACCTTATTTATCTGTATCCGGTCGGTTTCACTGAAAATAACTAACTTTCACTATTGTGACATATTTGGGAGTGGTACTAAAACCCTTTTTTTACCTCAAAAGGTAAAAAAGGAACCCTTATAAGATCACTGTCTTGTGCATCTGTCCGTATGTCACCATATGTGATTTTCTCAGGAACGGGTGGATCTAGCAAGTTGAAATTTATACCAGATACTGAGGACTATAGTGCCTATTAGGTGTATAAAAATCAAAGTCCTGAGTCAACACGATAAAAGTAGATATGGGCAAATTTAGATTTTCGTGAAAACTTGTAAGTACTCGCAATTTTCCCTTTACTTGTGCTGTAAGTTACCTTGCTTTTAACCAAAATTGACAATTCTAGCTCAACTGGAAGTACCCTATAGGTTTTGGGTTGAATTGAAAACCTATATGGTAGTTCCCGTTGACCTAGAATCACGAAATTTGGCAAAAAGTTATGTCTTACAGCACTAATAAAGGAAAAAAAAATTAAGCAAAATTTTGGTACTTACAAGTTTTCGCGAAAATCTAAATTTGCCCACATCTTTAAAATTGAATTTTATTATAGCGGAATAACCGTATAATGGGTAGGTACGGAACCCTCGGCGCACGAGTTCGACTCGCACTTGGCCGGTTTTCCAGGTTATTAGGACATCATCATGAAGCAAGAAATTGTTTAGTGGAATAAATCTAGGTCATATGTTTTTTTTTATTAAAAAAAAAGAGTCAAGATAAAAACACTTCCAGGAAAATAACTCCTGAAAGGCATTTACTATTTGCATCGTCGGTCATTCCTTTTCAGATCTGACTAATAAAACTTCACATTTATAAGCAACTAGCTGACCTGTGTGCCCACTTCGCTGGCCGTCAAACATTTTAAAATAATTAAATACTAGCGGATGCCTCGCGGTTTCACCCGCGTAGTTCCCGTCCCCGTGAGAATACAGGGATAAAAAGTAGCCTATGTCACCCGGGGATAGTGTAGCTTACCAACTGTGAAATAATTTTTGAAATCGGTCCACTTACGAATAAACTTACAAACTACTTTTGTAAGTTTATTCGTTACATACAAAAATGCAAATCTTTCCTCTTTATAATATTAGTAAAATATATTCTATGTCACTCAGGAATAATGTAGCTTTCTACTGGTGAAATAATTTTCAAAATCTGTTCAGTAGTTCCAGAGATTAGTTCCTAGAAACAATCTTACAAACTTTAACTCTCGGTAATATTATAATTGTTAGTGTAGATTAATTATTTGATTGTCGAACGAAAGTTACAAATCTAAAGTTTTCATTATCCTCCTCAACTTATCCCAACCACTTATGCTGGGCTTAAACTAAAGTTTTTGTCGTACAACAAAGGAAAACAAATAATTGAAAGAGCGTTACATACCCCAAATGCCCATCGGATACAAACAATACCAAAATTAATATTTAATCACAAACGCCAAAAAAAAAAAACCTCCGGAAATCCCCAAAAAAAGGATCTAATCATATAATTATTTAAAAATCTTTAAAAAGAAGTCTGACCGGAAAGCGTTCAAAAAAGGCTTTAGCAAATATAGCCTTATTGCATGACTCCCATCCTTCATCAATATTATACCAAGACTCAAATTATTCTCAAAATAATAAAAAAAAAACAAGTTTTTTTTCGTATGTTTCTCAGAAAGCCCTTTCATTTGATAACCATATCAGTGCAAAATAACTAGTCCGCCATCTTAGGCCGTCCGCCATATTGAATTTGGAATGACGTCACTTAGCTAACCATGCATTTTCATCCTAACTAAACGTGTATGCAAAATTTAATCTTAATCGGTGGAGGATAACTGCTTTAAAATTCAGTTGCAAGATTTGACCCGAACACACATACATACATACATTGCAAGTTAAATAAAAGCTTGTAAAAAGAAAACACTTTAAATAAAATCAGACCGGAAAAGTAACATAAATGGCCATAGCAAATATACAGCCTTACTGCATGACACCATCCTTCATCGATCTTATACCAGACACCTGCGCGTGCGCAGCCAGTGAGTCTACGACACCCGTAGTGAACGGACGTCTTATAAAATAATTTCGTTTTATTGTAATAAATGAAATATTATCGTGTTAACATAAGTGTTTTGTGAAGTGAATAGTGAAATTTGCAGTGATTTTAAAAAAGTTTTTTCTGTATATCGGATGGAAGTTGATTTCTAAAAGTTAGTAAGTTGGTAATTTTCCGTCTGTGATTTGTGCGTTTTATTTTAATTAGGTATTTGTGAATGATATCGGAGTCAATAAATTTTGTTTTGGCGTGTTTTTTTAGTGTCTATTTCGTTGGTGATATCAGGATCTAAGTTTGGTTTTGATGTCAAATACATAATAATTTCTTAAGAGTAGCTTATATGTTCTTAGGAAGCAGTAACAGATTCCTTGGTAAACAAGCTTATAGGAATACAAAACTAAATATTATTCCGACCCAAAAGTTCTTAGATTGCTGTAAGTACAGAAAAACTTAAGAGGAAATATAGACAGAGAGCGCCGACTGAATTTCCTAAGTAAAAAGTAATAATTCGAGGTTTGGCTCTCGCCTATACCCTTCCTTCAATAAGGACCAATTAAAAAGATATTCCATAATATGAAAATGAAATATATATACTATGCCCCTATGTTTTCCTTTTTGATTACACATTATCTTTAGAAGCAATAGAAACCTCAAAAAATGCTCAAAATTACGCTGTCAAAGCAGGCCTATAGTTTATATCTTTATTTTTCCAGTTTATGAAATATGTTTTAAATTAGTCCAATATTGGAGGAGCCATAGGCGAGAGCCAAACCTCGAATTATGACTTTTTACTTAGGATATTCAGCAGGAGTTCTGAGCCCACATTTCCTATTAAGTTCTGCCAAATACACATTCCTAGCTAAAAGGAATAGTTATGTAGGGATTGAAAAGATAATACTATCCCGTCTTAGATTGTTTAAAGAATCTGTTAGGTACTTGAGCAAAATGCTGGACCTGCCAAACACAGATGATTTCTTGGTAAAGAAGGTTCAGAGCCATCTCGTCACCCTGTTCCAAATCATGTAAGGTTCACAAAACAAATTCCAATCATTCTGCCTAGCCTTTTCCCAACTATATTGGGGTCGGCTTCCAGTCTTACCGGATTTTAGCTGAGTACCAGTGTTTTACATGGAGCGACTGCCTATCTGACCTCCACAACCCAGTAACTGGATAACACGGTACCCCTTGGCAAGACTGGTGTCAGATCTCAGGCTTCTGACCACCCGTAACGACTGTCAAAGATTTTCAAATGACAGCCGGGACCAACGGCTTAACGTGCTTTCTGAGGCACGGAGGCAACCCGGTATGTTGAAATGGTCACCCATCCACGGACCGACCTCGTCAAGTAGAATACTGTTTTTATACTTGTTTTTTTTTTTCATTATTTTTTTTATTTGTGTACGTAGGAATTAAACACATTACCCTCCTTCGGCAGACGGGTAAAAACAACAGAAGCAAGACGTTGTAAGAAACCGGCAACTCTGAAAAAAATTTATTATATAATAAAATTTAAGCTATGGACTTGAACAGACTCTTCGTATCACCATTCATTGTGAAACTTAAGCTAGTTAGAGCTTCGCAATAACATAAATAATTTATCACATAGCAAGTAAAATTTAAATATTTTGAAAACCCCCGACACATTTTTATTTCATGCTACATAATTTATCTAGTACATAGTAGACACGCTTCGATCGACAATCTATTGAACACGTAATTATGACACGATATCTTGCGAAAACACCCCGAATCAAACAGTAAAACGCCCATAACTTTTGAACGGCTGAACCGATTTTATTCAAGCATAGCTATACACTCTCAACAAAATCACCTTTCAAACAAAAAAAACTAAATCAAAATCGGTTCATCCGTTTAGGCGCTATGATGCCACAGACAGACACACAGGTCAATGTTATAACACCCCTTTTTCCGGCGGGGGTTTTTAAACCTTTATTTCATAAAGTACCTGTTTTATTATCATCTCATTCAACTCTGATTAATGATTTAGGTAATTCAAGTTTATCGGAACGACATGTGCATTTATCACAATATTTACGAGCCCAAAAATCATTTCATACATCCAACGACCAGACGATGAAAATAAAACATGAAATTAGCTTATGTAGTTTGTAAAAACAATACAAATACAAGTAGAAATTCAAAATTTAAAAAACCCCTGACACATTTATCTTGCGAAATCACCCCGATTCAAACAGTAAAACGCCCATAACTTTTGAACGGCTAAACCGATTTGATTCAAACATAGCTAAGAACACTCTCGACAAAATTACCTTTCAAACAAAAAGAAACTAAATCAAAATCGGTTCATCCGTTTAGGCGCTATAATGCCACAGACAGACACACAGATACACGGCAACACACGTGAAACTTATAACACCCCTCTTTTTCCGGCGGGGTTTAAAAAATAGTGATCGTTATGAAAGTTGTAATAATGTAACCCAAAGTAGGAAAATGTTGCCTAATAAATTCATTCTTTGGCGTGCGCTGAGAAAACTATTGATGATACATAAAAAATATGTACTGCATGATTAAAGTACTCATTATTAACTACAAAAAAGACTGCGAGAGAATATATCTAACTATCATAGTTAAGTCACAATAGCAGCTTTTATGTTCTAAATGTTAATTAGATCGCTGGTAGAAACAAAAGTTTACATTCGTATTGTAGTATTAATTCTTATTCAAATAAATAGTTTAACAATTGGTAGGTTTGTAGGTAAGGTAGGTAGGTAGGTAGGGGAAGCCGCGGAGGTCAGCTAGTAATATTATAAAGAAATTAATATATTATTTATTTATTATGTTTATGAATGATAATTTCTGGAAGTACAAATGCGAATAATTGATTACTAGCGACTCGCCCCGGTTTCGCCCGTGACAAATTATGCACAAAAATCTTCCACGTTTCTCACTTTTTCTATTGGTGAAAAACCGTTCAGTAGTTATATATTATGTAATGTGTAGCGTAATTTCAATTTTGTCCCTTCGTTAGAGCAATGTTCTTCTTTCATTGTTTATAAACATTAAAGTCGTCACAATCTAAGAAGTCCGTTGACGTTTCTCATATTACATGCCGCGTTAATTTACTCGTAAGAAATTAAAAATTCAAAACCAGCCAAGTGCGAGTCGGACTCGCGCACGTAGGGTTCCGTACCATTATCGCAAAAAACGGCAAAAAAAAAATACGTTTGTTGTATTGGGGCCCACTTAAATATTTGTTTTATTCTGTTTTTAGTATTTGTTGTTATAGCGGCAACAGAAAATACATCATCTGTGAGAATTTCAACTGTCTAGCTATCACGGTTCGTAATACACAGCCTGGTGACAGACAGACAGACGGACCGCGGAGTCTTAGTAATAGGGTTCCGTTTTTACCATTTGGGTACGGAACCCTTAAAATCAAATTCATAATCCTAATTAATTACTAAGTTACCAATACACTATAACAACGAGTATCATTCGCAAGCATCAAAATTAATTATTATTATTTATTTTGGTGACTGTAGCTGTTTATACGGAACCCTCTGTGCGCGAGTCACCCTCACACCATGAGATTGAAGAGAAAAAAAAAACATCCCCACTTTACAGGAGTGTACAGGAGATTCATTAAAAAAAAAAACATGATTTTATTTTAACCACTTCGTCGGCGTGATTAATATGTACATCCATGCAAAATTATAGCTTTCTACTACTAAACGTCTCTGAGCTAAGCTGCGGACGAACGGACAGACGGACATGGCGAAACTGTAAGGGTTCCTTGATGACTACGGAACCCTAAAAAGTGAAAGTAGATGTTGTTGATAGTCACAATGAAGATTGTCACAATATAGGTTAGGAAACACAGGCATAATAACATCATATTGTTTATAAATAAATCTATTGTCTAAGCCCTCATAACATGTTGAACTGTTGCTTCGACATCTAGATAATTTGTTTGCAAACAAACATATGTTTGAATGGGACGCCAGGTCACATATTTCCAGTTTAACTGCAACTCCTGAAACCCAGAATCAACAGTGGCGACCACCAGAAAAGCGTCGAGGCAATGAAGCTCGACGAAGTCCCGGAGAATGAATTTAACTGTTTTGGATCCCGCTACGAAATTAATCAGAAAAGAATAACGGATGAGTAGAAAAAATACGAATTTCCACTTCCCTCCATATCAAGCAGGAGACAGAACAAACAAGGCCAATAGACAAGCCATTTTTTTAATTTGGCCTGTCTGACAGATAGTTATGTCATACTCAGCCTGTAACCTTCCCACTAACCCTCAATATCCTTCTCTTCATGAGAGGAAACAGACAGTACTCCACGTGCAACCATTGAGGTTCAGTGGAATCTAGAATTTTTGGTTTTAGGCGATTTTAGAACACCGGTAGTACTTAATCGGTAGATATAAGCCATAAATTATTGTCAAAACATAACATATGTGTGTTGTTGTTGTGTTGTGTCGATAAAAACATAACAAAAAAAATGATTATTTGACAAATTTTAAATAATACTTTGTATTTTTCACGAAAATTAGACGAAATTAGTGATGGTTTTTAATTTAAATAAAGAACCGGCCAAGTACGGGTCGGATTTCGGATTTGAAAAATATAAATGAAAAAAGGAAAACATAGGGACATAGAATATATCTTTCATTATCAGTTTATGGAATTTAAATTGGTTCATTATTGGAGGGGAAAATAGACGAGAGCCAAACCTCGAATTATGACTCTTTACTTAGGAAATTCAGTCAGAACTCTCTGCCCCCGTTTCCTCTTAAATATTTATTTTATTCTGTTCTTAGTATTTGTTGTTATAGCGGCAACAAAAATACATCATCTGTGAAAATTTCTACTGCCTTGTTATCACGGTTCATGAGATACAGCCTGGTGACAGACGGACAGACAGACGGACCGCGGCGTCTAAGTAATAGTGTCCCGTTTTTACCCATTAGGTACAGAACCCTAAAAAAAAACTTACGCAAATAGGTTCTTTAGATTTATTTACAACGTCCTGGTAAACGGGTCCGGGTAAATTATACGACAGATAATAATTACACACATCACATCACATCATCAGCCTATTAATGTTCCCACTGCTGGGACACAGGACTCTATGTGAGAGGGAATGGGCCTTAATCCACCACACGGGCCCAGTGCGGGTTGGTGAATGTCACATGTCTTCGAATTTTTGGTTCTAGGACATGATGTTTTCCTTCACCATTTTGAGAGCAGTGGTGAAGAAACAATTTACACAAAGTAAAGAGCCTGCTTGGGCTCGAACCCACGCACTGGGCCACCACTGCTCTATAATAATTACACTAAAAATAATAAATTAGCCGGTAGTGCATATAACAAGACTGTAAAGTAAAACAAGGCCCCGAAATATAATAAGTACTTATCAATAAACCCAAAAATGTGACCTCTCAAAAAGACCAAACAATAAAACTCGATATGCCGCTTCGATTCAATATTATTATTTCAATAAGTTATCTACAAAAACTGCAGGTAAAAAATACCGATCTTTTTCCGAATCCATATCCGGGACAAAAGGTTCGAACATCATTTGAAAAAGAAAAAAAAACATACGTAATATCACGCTAGTTAGTGCTCATCAAAGGGTTAGACAGAGGTGCCCTTTAGCAGTTACTTCAGGAGATTTTTTTGGTTTTCTCGACTCGACTCCCCAGCTAAATTACCCACGAGCTTTTATATTTAAGCAGAGCTGTGCCCACGTCTTCGCTACCGCCAACTGCCTATCCTAACAGTATCCTATCCTACGTACCTACCTACCATTTTTTAGGGTTCATAGGGATCACTTTTTTGTCCGTCCGTATATCTGTCAAGAACCTTTTTCTCAGGAACGCGTGGAGGTATCAAGCTGAAATTTATATTAAATACTTAGGTTTACTGTCCCTTAAAGCTGTGAAATAATCAAACTTCTAAGCCAACGCAATCAAAAGATACAGCCGTTTATGCCGCAAATTTTCGACATTCGCAAGGGAATCAAAACCTACAGGGTACTTCCCGTGAACTTAGAACCTTAAAATTTGGTACGAAGCAACGTCTTATATGACAGATAAAGAAAAAATTGCGAAAACCGTAAATTTTTAGTTACATCATATAAAAAAAACCGGCCAAGTGCGAGTCGGACTCGCGCAGAAGGGTTCCGTACTTGGTAAATTGCGGTTTACGATTTATGACGTATTAAAAAAAAACTACTGACTAGATCTCGTTCAAACTAATTTTCGCTGGCAGTTTACATGGTAATGTACATCATATATATATTTTTTAGTTTACCATTCTCTTATTTTAGAAGTTACAGGGGGGGGGGCACACATTTTACCACTTTGGAAGAGTCTCTCGCGCAAACTATTCAGTTTAGAAAAAAATGATATTAGAAACCTCTATATCATTTTTGAAGACCTATCCATACGCTAAAACCGGACTTTTATTTATATACCTACAGGTTTGTCCGGATCCCTCGGTGCGCGAGTCCGACTCGCACTTGGCCGGTTTTTTTCCAGGGGCATTCTCTCGCGGAGAATCTTAACACCGCCATTCAGAAAATGACGTCAAATGCACAACGCCATCTATCGAATATGGAGTTCAACTGTCCAAATATGTAAATTGCGTGTGTTGTGATATTTTACTTCTTGAACACTTTAAATTCATCTAACTTTTGATTGACTGAACCGATTGCAATTAAACAAAAACTAAGTAATATTTCCATAATGCAAAACAATGG
Source organism: Orthosia gothica (assembly GCA_949775005.1). Taxonomy (NCBI): domain Eukaryota; kingdom Metazoa; phylum Arthropoda; class Insecta; order Lepidoptera; family Noctuidae; genus Orthosia; species Orthosia gothica. Next base: position 52,220,180 of record OX459034.1, on the reverse strand, counting down.
TACCTACCAAAGACACCGACTTCCAAAAATAAAGTTATTTTTCTTATTTGGAAGACGATATTATTTTTTTGCCAAAACGTTTTTTTTTTTTATAATATGTATTAAGTTAAATTACATACCAAAAGGTTGTTTCACAATTAATGAAAAACCAACAATGATTTGTAACCAAATCAACTCGCACTTTTTTCGCAAAACTAATTTATAATACTAAAAATAGTTTCGAAAACAAAAAATACGCGACAAACATGGCTTTGGTTCAAATATGATCGATCACGACAAAATTATTTCCAACTTATTTAAAATGGCTATATTAATCAAAGAATCTACGTTTGATTTTAATAAATTATAATATTAAGTAACACATTGATCTATTCGACAGATTGACATTGAAAACATTTGTATAAATTAATCGTTGGTTTTATTAATTAGTTTTTAAAGGAGTGACGATACTAATAAGTTCATCAGGTATTGGTAGATACTGGGTAGGCGATAGGGTTGCCAGATCGGAAGACCAAAATATCTGGAGAAAATTCGAAAATGTCGGTATCTTCATTTTTTTTGTCGGGTGAAATAAAAATATATTAAAATAAGAATAAGAACATTTTTTTAAATTCAATCAAACTGCCTAGCCTTTTCCCAACTATATTGGGGTCGGCTTCCAGTCTTACCGGATTTAGCTGAGTACCAGTATTTTACATAGAGCGACTGCCTATCTGACCTCCACAACCATATAAATATTAAATACTATATCTATGTCCACAACCCAGTAACTAGGTAACATGATATCCCTTGGCAAGAATGGTGTTAGATCTCAAGCTTCTGACTACTCGTAACGACTGTCAAAGATCTTCAAATGACAGCCGGGACCAACGGCTTAACGTGTTTTCTGAGGCACGGAGGAAACTCGGTATGTTGAAATGGTCACCCATCCACGGACCGACCTCGTCAAGCGTTCCATACCGTCTTGTCCTCCGTCACGCCATCACTGACTCCCTTTTCTTTCATATCACTCCTCACACAGTCCATCCATCTTTTCTTTGACCGTCTCCTCCCTCTCCATCCATCCCCATTTATATTCATAACTCTTTTAGTAACATGCGTTTCATCCCTCCTCATCACATGACCATACCAGGACGTTCTCGCGTCTTTAACTTAGACGTGTAAATAAACCTCTTTTTGTAATATTTGGCAATACAAGGACAAATTCCGATGAAGGGCATGCCATTTGTAACAAATCGACATCCGTTCATCTATATTCAAATAATTTATTCTTATTTACATTTTTGAATACCTATATTCATATTAATATATAATCATGATTGCCTCGTTGGTTTTATGATTGGTTACTGGTTTTCTGTTGTCATTACTGCTGTCTTGGGTTTGATATCCAAGTCCAGCAGTTTTATTAAGGGTTTTCAATAAAATTCACGCTGCCAGTAAGTTGGCGACACTGTGGGAGAGGCCATCTAGTGATATTTATATAAACCAAATTTTCTTTCTTAGCGCTGGGACCCCGTGATGAGACATACTTGGCGAAATTTCAAAGTTGCTATACACATCTGACAACATCTACGGAAAATATAGATCTATTATGTTATCACTATGTATTAATAAACTACACTATGACACTCAGCTTTGAATAAGTGCTTTAATAACATTACTCCGGCCTAAAACCAAAGACAACAATTTCAAAAACAATAATAAAAAAATAGGATCCTCCTTAGGTTATATATTTGTTCTTATGTTATTAACTAAACACACATAATTCCAATTTTGTAAAGTAAACTAAAATATTATTTTTAAAAGCACATCGATTGCGTTCGGTTCCATTCCACGGATATAGATGGTGTTAGCAGTGACTTGCAAGTGATAGGGTTTTCTCGGTTCGTGACTATTTTTTTCTTGAAATACAGTGACGATTTGTTCTATAGTATCTTTTTGTACGTTTTTAAAGTTTCATTGTACCGAAATGTTTTACAATACTAATTTTAAAAATCGAGTGGCATGCCTTAGAAGTTTAAAACCGCGCCATTTATGGAAATCAATTTTAAAAGATCCGTTCAAATAATCTTTGAAATGTGAATTAAGAGCCCAATATGCCATCATTTGGTGCTTAGGAGAGTAGATTAAACAAGAACATACAACTTTTATGATCATTTCTAGAAAATGTTAATTTTACACATAATTCAATAGCTAACCGATGTATATCGCGCCATCTAGTGACATTTTTTTGAACCAAATTTTCTTTTTAGGGTTCCGTAGCCAAATGGCAAAAAACGGAACCCTTATAGATTCGTCATGTCTGTCTGTCTGTCTGTCCGTCCGTATGTCACAGCCACTTTTTTCCGAAACTATAAGAACTATGCTGTTGAAACTTGGTAAGTAGATGTATTCTGTGAACCGCATTAAGATTTTCACACAAAAATAAAAATAAAACAATAAATTTTGGGGGTTCCCATACTTGAAACTAAAACTAAAATATTTTTTTTCATCAAACCCATACGTGTGGGGTATCTATGGATAGGTCTTCAAAAATGATATTGAGGTTTCTAATATTTTTTTTTTTCTAAACTGAATAGTTTGCGCGAGAGACTCTTCCAAAGTGGTAAAATGTGTCCCCCCCCCCTGTAACTTCTAAAATAAGAGAATGATAAAACTGAAAAAAATATATGATGTACATTACTATGTAAACTGCAAGCGAAAATTGGTTTGAACGAGATCTAGTTAGTAGTTTTTTTTTAATACATACGTCATAAATCGTAAACCGCAATTTACCAAGTACGGAACCCTTCGTGCGCGAGTCCGACTCGCACTTGGCCGGTTTTTAGAGCTGCGTGTACGTAGTCTAAATACACAAACAACCCAATAATTTAAATTGTGCAGTAAACTAAATTTTAATAAATGTTGCAAGATAATAATACTAAAAATAAGGAAAAAACGTGTCAAGGTCTCTGAGAGTACGTGTCCAATTATTGTTTTTATTAACATCTATGAAGTATAAATGTTTGGAAAAGGCAATTTTTTTTTGTGTTGCACTAGTGACCTGTCACGTGGCTGGCAGAATGATTAATATTACAATGCATTATAATTTTAAAGTTAAGGCCCTTACTCCGCTTTCGCGCCGCAAAACGGTTACTTTCTAAAGAATATGTAATTATATTAAAATAAACAATTTTGCATGCCGTGAGGCAAAATGTATCGGGACTGTTCTACAAAAAACAACATCTAATCTGTATACCTACATTTAGCAAATAAACTATTTCATTCATTCATTCAATATTTTTTAGTAACGGATAGGTTAAAAGGATTGAAAAAAAACCCGGCCAAGTGCGAGTCAGACTCGCGCACGAAGGGTTCCGTACCAATATCGCAAAAAACCGGCAACAAATCACGTTTGTTGTATGGGAGCCTCACTTAAATATTTATTTTATTCTCTTTTTAGTATTTGTTGTTACAGCGGCATCAGAAATACATCATCTGTGAAAGTTTCAACTGTCTAGCTAACACGGTTCATGAGATACAGCCTGGTGACAGACAGACAGACGGACCGCGGAGTATTCGTAATAGGGTCCCGTTTTTATTCTTTAATACGGAACCCTAAAAAACATATACATGATTTGTGCAACATGGTTTTTTCGTATGACTAATACTTTTGCTTTAAAAATAAATACATAATAAGACATTATTTCGCTTCTTTTGCATACTCCTCCAAAACGACTTGGGTGTTTAAAAAAATGTTTACACAAAAAAAAAATACGAATATTTTATAAGAAATGTAAACCAAAAATATTTTGCAAACAAAACTGTCCAAAAGGAGGTCCAATATCGGGGTAATTTGATATTCCGACACCGAGCGAGCGCTCGGCCATTACCGCGTTAACATTGGGGAATATATACGCCTTAAGGCGGTTCCCCGAGCAAAACGCCGCGCAAGCCATTTTTTGTGCTATTTTTAGGAGCTATCTACTCGTTATTTAAAAAGAAATATCAATTAATAAAAATACATTAAATTTCTACATAATATTGATTCTAAAATGGTAGATTTAGTTTTTTTTTAAATGTTGTATATATTTCACTAATCTCCTTTCAAAAAAACATAAAAATGAGAAATAATTATTGATATTATGCATCTCCTCGTAAAGTGTTCATTAATTATTTTTTGTACTAACACTAATGGATAGACAATTTAATAACGAACATTTTTGTAGAATTATTTTTTTCAAAAAACCAAAATTCGATTTTATAAAGATTTTATTCTAAAATCTGGGCGTATTCACTACTGTAATTCATGCGCCGCCAGTGCCGCTAGACCAATAGGAATGCTCATATCGCATGCCGATTTTTTGGTCAGGGTACCGTCTTAAATCAATTAAAATTTCACTGTAAAAGTTATTTTTATCTGGAAGTTTTTTTTTTGCACTCTGTGCAATAATACACAAACATGTTCCAATTGGATCATGGTCGAATTCCGCCAAAAAAAAATACAAAATCAAAATAGGTATTCTGTAAATCCTAATTCGATATATTGACATGAGATCAGATTCTTGTCATTTAAGATCTACGTCACATATTGAAAAAATCACCTGTACAGGTAATATTCAAGATAAACGTATTTTTTAAAACAAAAGATCCTACAAGGGTTTTCACTTCGTAATTTGCCCGGTGATATTTATGATTATTAAGATATTATAATGACACTAGCTGACCCGACAAACTTTGTTTTGCCATAAAAACACGAACTACCTACCCAACCCTACCCTACCCTATTGTGAATCTAAAGCATCCGGGGCGCCACCCAAACGCAAAAAATTGCATTCAAATCGGTCCAGCCGTTTAGAAGGAGTTCAGTGACATAACACGTACAGTAGAATTATATATATATAAAGATAAGAAACTCAATAGGATTACAAAAAAGTGGTTATAAAATCGATGACAAATTTCAATAGATAAGACGGATGTGGAATAGAATAAAATCGTAATACACTTCAAGTAAAGTAGTCAATAAATAACATCTTCTATACTATAATAAAACAGAAGAGCTTGTTTTTTTTTTTGTTTGGATGCGCTCATCTTTGGAATTACCTGCCAGTCGAGATTGAAAAATTCTTTTTTAAATTTGATGACACAGTTTTTACACAGCTTTGCCGAGGTGTACCGTGGTACTCAGTAACTGGGTTGGAGAGGTTGGAAACCAATCCCACAGGCTAAGCACACAGCCAATTTGTACTAAAAATACAAGCCAAGCGATGACTTGTTTTAAATACACTCCCCGGCATGTAACTTGGCAAGATTTTGGCATATTGGGAAACTTACCAATTTACCAATCACCATATAGACGCGACGCGATTGGTCAGTCGATTTTTTTTTTTTTGTTCCGGGGTGAAAAATCCTCATTGGATGTCCTCCGCCCTGAAGGGGGGGTCTGTCAGACTCGTACTGACTTAAAACCACCCTGGTGTTCCGTCTCTCACCTACGCCGGGGGTCGGTCGCAGGAACATACAATACTTCCGTAATCCCCGGGCAGTGTGGGCCCGCCTCTGCGTGGAACACTACGCGCCACCACCTCGGGCCTTGATGTGTGGGTGGCGACCCATTTAGTGGGGCGCGCGTGGAACACTACGCGGCACCACCTCGGGCCTTGATGTGTAGGGGGCGACCCATTTAGTGGCCCCGGAAGAGGGCGTTGTCCGCCTTCCGCCGACGACCGGCGCGTCTGCTGCGGATCGGGTGAGCGGGTCAAATCTTCTTCTCCGTAGCCTCGCCAAGGATACCACCGCGTCCCAGGACTCCTCGCTGCCGACCATAGACTCGACTACGGCCGGCAGCGACAGGTCACTGCCTACTTCTGAGATAAGGGCACCAACCAATCGCCCGCTCGGAACGGTGCTAAACGTTCCCCGCGTCCCGCTTGGTAACCAAAGAGACCTAAGAAACGACTTGTGCGCGTCTAACAACTCTTTCCAAGTTACATAGTAACTATAATACTCTTGTAAAGATTTAAACATTACCTATGAAGATAAATACGGCTACAGTGCGCAGCACGTAGGTTGAACAAGATTGAATGCCTATTTTAATTTCAATAAAACGTTGGTACATTTTTGTTCAAATTATGAGCCGCTCACTATAAATCAAATTGTGTAAAAACTAACATTTATGTCTAAGCATAATATCGTTCTTGTAATAAACAAATTATACATTGAAATATTTCACAAACATACTACCTACAGACAAAGTTCTGTCACAAAACCTAATTGTCACAATAATTGCCAGTTGAAAAAACTCCATTATACATACAAGCAATTGAAACAGTTTTATTGTTATACATAAATCAGGTTTTTATAACGAAACTATTGCAGTGCGACGAAAGAGTTATTTTAGTAGTACAATTGATTTTTTTATTATTTATTTTGTTGTGAACAAATATCACATAATCGGAACGATTTTCTCGAAAAACCTTGACCAGTCTATCTAGACAAGTGTCATTTTGTTAAAACCTACCCGTGTTCCTTCAGTTGCTTGTGCCAGGGCCGCGGTAACTCTTTCAAATTTATCCACGACCCAGACAGGCATCGGCCCTAGCGGACCTTGTCAGTTTTTGGTGACATCTCTTTGAGGCCCGCGTGGAAAACTACGCGCCGTCAACTCGGGCCGGGTGCTTATTGAACGGCGAGCTACTCATTACTCGCCGTCCGCAAGCCCGCGCCTATGGTGACGACGCCTTCCCTGATCATCGCTGGGCACAGCAGCATATGATCACTGTGTCCTCCACAATCTAGTAACGGGACTAACAAGATACCCCTTGGCAAGTCTTGTGTCAGAGTTCCTGGCTTCTGACTACCCGTGACTGTCAAAGATCTACAATTGACAGCCGGGACCAACAACTTAATATGCTTTCCGAAGCATCTCGGTATGCTAATGTTCATTGATGATCAATGATTCAATGATGATGTTTGATGATGATGATTGATGATGATGATGAAAATGATGATTCAATGATCATTCTTCCATACAAACGTAGTCTGGTCTCATCAATTTGTCTCATCATTATCTAGCCCTGTATGGAAAAAAATATAAATTTGAAAGTTATGAGCGTCGAAAGTTCCATATTTCAACACTAATTTTAACGTAAAGGGGCGGAAATAAATACCAAAAGAAGAAGGAATATTGCAAAACAGTCACCATACAGGGTTAGATTAGTAGTTCAACAATGCAAATAATTTTATTTAGAACAGATAAATTCAGTATTTTTTTCGTGATATCCATATACCCAAAGGTCTGTTTATAAAATGTCACGCGCTCGTTTTCGTCCTAAATCATCATCCATTTCGCTGCAAATTTGCAAAAGTGTGTATTCGTACGCGAACTAGCTTCTTACTGCTCATCACAGCATCTGTCTCTTTCGCACGTGTTGTCGGATGAGATAGCATGCATTTTATCCCGCGCACAAAATAGTTCGCGCCATCAACTAGGGCAACCAGCCTCTCGTCAGGAAGCTTACCTCCTCACCTCCTGTCTGGTATAGTAGGGCTGTAATTTACCACTAAAGGCCAGTGCGTCGCCACTCGCGGATAAATTTGAAAGGTAGTTACCACGGCCCTGGCTCAAACAACTGAAGGAACACGGGTGGGTATTAGTCAGTAAAAGTCTGACAAGCCCTCCCGCTTTAATCCTGAGCGGGAGAAGTTATTGGACGATGCCCACCAAAAAAAAAATGCATTTTGATGGATGTTACACATTTTTTTGGGACAAAGACTTGCCGGTTTCTGTACGATGTTTTTGGAACACTGGTGATAAAATAAATTACCCAGAGCTGGGAACTAACGCCTAAAAAAACAACAACTTCTTGCTACATTAAAACTGTAGCTCATTCCCGGAAAAGCCAACACCAGCATACACAAGCACGTCCTTGGTACCACATTAGTATGCTCGCAGCGGATCGCAGCGAACCAAATGCTGTCAGTGATATCATAAATCTAGGCACTAATATAATTCTGGACGTATGGTCCATGTCTGGGAAAATACGGGGCTTATATCCTCATTCCTGTGTTGTTTTGATCATTATTTTAAACGAGAATGGTCTTGTTTTTAACAGGCCCATTTAAAAGAAATGCTTTGTTGGTGTAATGGACACAAACGCTACTTTTCAACATGAGGTTTTTGGGGCGATTATTAGGCCCGTTTCATCATCGGACTACCAGAAGTACGGCGATGCGTCATCGGTACATGGTGGACATCCCACCCATAATTATGCACTAAACGTTTTGAGAATACTTTTATCATGCGTACAGCTAAGGAGTGGAATTCCCTGCCGGAGTCTGTGTTTCCCGATAGCTACAATCTAGGGGTCTTTAAGTCAATAGGTTACTTCTAGGCAAGCGTGCTTCATCATCGACCACAACATCGCTTACCATCAGGTGAGATAGTGGTCAAGCGCGAGCCTAAATTAAAAAAAAAAAAAATTCTTCCAGAATTTCATTCAGATCTGCCGTTCTGGCGTGTTTGAGTAACCATCCATCATCCATCTATCTAAACTAATATAGTAAGATAAAAAAATAATCAAATCAGAAATGTAGAGATTTAACAGACAGATTTTTTAGTTGAAATGCCCTCATTTTTCCTTTTCGACTTGATTTTGCGGTTTGGTACGGAACCATAAATGTGCTAAGTCCGACATGCACTTGGCCGGTTTTTTTTACTTTGAATCGTCGACCAACCTTGCTGGATAATCAACAACTCAATTTTTAGGGTTGCGTACCCAAAGGGTAAAAACGGAACCCTATTAGTAAGACTCAACGATCCGTCTGTCTATCTGTCACCAGGCTGTATCTCATGAACCGTGATAGCTAGACAGTTGAAATTTTCACAGATGATGTATTTATTAAAACAGAATAAAATAAATATTTAAGTGGGGCTCCCATACAACAAACGTGTTTTTTTTTTGCAGTTTTTGCTATAATGGTACGGAACCCTTAGTGCGCGAGTGTGACTCGCACTTGGCCAAGTTTTTTTCCTATAACAACCAACTTGATTTGCCGGTTTATGCGGAACCCTAAATGTGCGATGTCCGACACGCACTTGGCCGGTGTTTAGGGTACCGTAGCCAAATGGCAAAAAACGGAACCCTTATAGATTCGTCATGTCTGTCTGTCTGTCCGTCCATATGTCACAGCCACTTTTTTCCGAAACCATAAGATAATTCTATGAACCGCATTAAGATTTTCACACAAAAATTGAAAAAAAACAATAAATTTTGGGGATCCCCCATACTTGAAACTGAAACTAAAAAAAAAAAATTCATCAAACCCATACGTGTGGGGTATCTATGGATAGGTCTTCAAAAATGATATTGAGGTTTCTAATATCATTTTTTTCTAAACTGAATAGTTTGCGCGAGAGACACTTCCGAAGTGGTAAAATGTGTCCCCCCCCTGTATCTTCTAAAATAAGAGAATTATAAAACTAAAAAAATATATATGATGTACATTACCATGTAAACTTCCACCGAAAATTGGTTAACGAGATCTAGTAAGTAGTTTTTTTTAATACGTCATAAATCGTAAACCGCAATTTACCAAGTACGGAACCCTTCGTGTGCGAGTCCGACTCGCACATGGCCGATTTTTTTGTTATGTTTGTGCTGGATAGACATCAACTCAATATTGTTTTCTGTATGACCGTTGCTCTTCTGGGCTAAGGCCACCATTTCCTCGGCCCCTGGAAAGGCTTCGTGGAACATTGGCGAGTGGAAGCACAACACTAACATACAACATTGTGATATGAAAACGATATAACGACTTTGTTTACCCCAAACTCGGGAGATAAGCAAGAATTTCAGCGTAAATCTTTTGTCTTTATAACTACTTATATCTTAAAACCGGATCGCACATGTAAATTAAATGAATAAACTCGTCTTTATTGTTATGCGTTCGTTTGTGTGCGAGTTTCTCGGAAACGGCTGTGCTGTTTTGGTTGATATAAAAGTTTCTTTTTTTTTACGGAAGGGCTGTGGTAACTTTCGACATGTAGGTTGTTGTAATCATACAATTTGTGCAATTTATTTCATTGCCACAGCTCTCAAAACGGTGAAGAGAAATATCGGACTCCAGCATGTCCAAGAATTGTTTCTAGGACATGCTGAAGTGTGGAATTAAATTCGAACTGACATTGATGATTCTTTTTTACCCGACTGCCGAAGGAGGATAATGTGTTTATCAGTCTATGCATGTTTGTTCCTATATGGCGTTCCAGCGACCAAACGCGTTGGCCGATTTTGATGATTCATAGGTCAAGCGATTCGTCTTAACCCTGCGAGTGTCATAGGCTACATTAAAATTGGACAATAGGAAAATGGCGGCTTTTGGGTGCCATATTGTAGGAGCCCAATTTTTTTTTCCTTCAAACCCATCTTGTGGGGTATCAAAATAAAGGGTTTTAAGAGGTAATTTCAAAAATATATGATACTTATATGTTTAAATGAACATAATTCGAAAAAAAACTAACTAAAACGTTATAAACCTAAAAAGTTAAATCAAAAAATTTAAAAACCCGACTGCTTCAAAAGCGAACTAAAAAGACGTAAACAAGGAGACAATCATGCTGTGCAGGCGGAGGATACACCAGATTTTGGTCAGCCAGACCGCGAAGATGTATCCTCCGACTGCACAGCACGATTTCGATTATTTATTTTAATTATTTTTATTTAGATTTTTCCCCTTGTACGCCGATTTGTACAGTATACCCTGGTACACTCTCATTTGACCGGTTATGGTCAAGTTTTACGTTATTCGGGTAATCAATTCTGGCATAACTTTGTGCATTATATTTACCTTACTTATAGAACTTGTTCATTATGTACCACAACAAAAACTTGAAAATAAAAGCTTTTTCACGGTTGAATTTTTATAACCCCCGCCGGAAAAAGAGGGGTGTTATAAGTTTCACGTGTGTTGCTGTGTATCTGTGTGTCTGACTGTGGCATCATAGCGCCTAAACGGATGAACCGATTCTGATTTAGTTTTTTTTTGTTTGAAAGGTAATTTTGTCGAGAGTGTTCTTAGCTATGTTTGAATCAAATCGGTTCAGCCGTTCAAAAGTGATGGGCGTTTTACTGTTTGAATCGGGGTGATTTCGCAAGATAAATGTGTCAGGGGATTTTAAATTTTGAAATTTTACTTGTACAGTTTTTATGCACACTATTATATAAATTATGCAAATGAAAATCGATAAATCTTACAATAATTGACGGTACATCAGTGTTGCCATAAATAATAATATTTACCTGCGTCAATTTTCCTCTTAATACGTTAAAAGGTAAACCCTAGATATTCAAGTCACGAGTTTATAATTTAACACTTAATGTTTAATGCAGAAGATAAATAGTCTGTTTTATTTTAATATATTTGAATATAAGAGTTATTAATATAAGTGTGTATGGATGGAGAGGACGAGGAAGGACAAAGAAAAGATTGATGGAGAAAGTTTGAACGTGGCGCCAGTGACAGAAAAGTTGAAAGGAAACCGTTTGTCCTGGTATAGTCATGTGATGAGGAGGGATGAAACGCATATTACTAAAAGAGTTATGAATATAAATGTGGATGGATGGAGAGGGAGGGGACGGCCAAAGAAAAGATGGATGGACTGTGTGAGGGAATATATGCAGGAAAAACATTTTTGCAAAAAAATACTACCGAATAACAAACAAAAAACTACATAGTGAAAAATAACTTAATTTTGGAAGTCGGTGTCTTTCTTGTTGCCCATTTTTTTTGCGATATGGACACCGACTTCCAAAATTAAGTTATTTTTCACTTTGTAGTTTTTTGTTTGTAAGTCGGTAGTATTTTTTTGCAAAAATGTTTTTTTATTTTGCCCTTTTTAGTTGTACCTACCTAAAATAGGCAAGTTGTTTAGTAAGGTGCCTATAACGCCAGAATAGATTACCCGAATAACACGATACTTGAACATAACCAGTGAAATGAGAGATCTGCGTACCCCTTTATAGTGTACTGGCGTGATGTTATGTTATGAAATGGTATAAACAATAAACCCACATGCGATTGTAGCAATCCCGAATCATTTGCCGTCATTTATTGAAGAGTTCTGTTGTATATCTCCGTAGTTCTTTATCAGATCTTCACCAAATTAAAATGGGACCAATTTCGAAACATACTCTTTCAAACAAAAAAAGAATTTTCAAAATCGGTCCACAATTGACGGAGATATCGGTGAACATAAATAAAAAAAATAAAAAATAAACATACAAGAAGTCGAACATAGAACCTCCTCCTTTTTGGTAAGTCGGTTAAAAAGGGAGTTAGTGATAGCGTAACAGGGGACAGAACGGTATGGAAGAAGAAAACGTGTTGCGCCGACCACAAGCAACGTGAAACAAGGGCAAGAAGATGATCATGATATTAGTTTTATCCACCTACGAGGAATAGTACATTCTACGAAAACTGAATCCTCAAACAACACACAAATTGAAAATGGCGCCAATGGCGTCTGCAATTTTCACATGTTCTTTTTTCAAATTGTTTGACACCATCCAACACACAGCTAGTGGCCAGTGTCATTTTGCGAACTTGGAGATAAAAACTCACTGTAAAAACTTTTTGGCTTTTGATATTTAGGTTACCAGCGCATAGTCTTACCCAAAATTAAAAAAGGAAAACCACGTAAGAAATGGATTTTCATACACTTTTCTCTCCCGCTCAGATGCGTTTTCTCGCCGCATATTTGTTCGATATGCAATGACGTACTTTCTACCGTAAATTTGATAAAGTATCAAGGTACTTTCCGAGCAGGTGTAGTATAAAATAAATTTCAATTTTATAACAATCATGATTATGGCACGAATATCTAATATTCTTGTATCAGGGGGTCTACTCTCTAACTCCGTCAACGAAGTTACGGGCCCGACCGATAGTACTCCGGCACTTCGGAGTGAACCCTACTCCGTAATGATTTTTTCGGACGGGTAAAAACACATCGGGAGTCAAAATGTGTTATCATTTATTAGTATTTCGAGTCTAAAAGTCCGTAACGAATGCCGAAACTACGGACTTCGTGCTTAGGGAGTAGAACCACAGTTTCCTCACGAACTTTTACTTTATCGTTTTGAGAGCAGTGTGATGAAGTAAATTAGTGCGTGCTTAAGTTCGAACCCACGACCTTTAACTCGTAAATCGGGGCCATAACCACGGGGCCACCACTGCTCTATCCTCCTTTACGTACAATTAAATCGAAATTAAAAAAAAAGAAGTTTGCTTAAATTTTATAAACATTTTACAAAATTATACTTAAATTATTAGAAGTGCCTGGGCGACCGAGCTCTGCTCGGGTGAAAATAGAGAAAACGACGTGTTTTTTTTAAAATGAAACCTAGCTAGATCGATTTATCGCCCCCGAAATCCTTTGCATGCTAAATTTCATGAAAATCGTTGAAGCCGTTTCCGAGATTCAGATTATATATATATACACTTGAGAGCAATAAAATCGCACACCTTGACTTTTTTTTGTTAAGGCAGTTTATTTCATGACAGATCATGAAAAAAACTGCCTTAACAAAAAAAATTCAAGGTGTGCGATTTTATTGCTCTCAAGTATATATATATATATTTTTTTTTTTTTTTTTTATGTCAATCTAGGGGTCTTTAAGTCAAGAGTGAATAGGTTATTTCTAGGCAAGCGTGCTCCACCGTCGACCACATCATCGCTTACCATCAGGTGAGATAGTGGTCAAGCGCGAACCTATAATTAATAAAAAAATATACAAGAATTGCTCGTTTAAAGGTTTTAGATATAATGTTTAATAAAAATAATACAAAACTAATTTTGTTTGCAAGTAACAAAAATGTTTACAAGATACAATTAGTTTTCTCACTGTACTTAATTTAAAGCGTCCAGTTTTTATCTGTTAAATATTCTACCAGCAGACAACAGAAACACGTCAACATATTGTTCGTACAACCACAAAACAAACGATATGTTTAGAATTTATGACCAGATCTGCGTCATTAGGTAATAGAAATACATGGGTGGAATAAGAATTTTATGTATATTATTGTTACTATAGAAGTTAGGATCCTTCGCGAGTAAATTTACATATACTCTGGCACAATATTCACTAACAAAATTAAAAAAAAACAAGCTTTTTTCGTATTTTCTCAGCAAACCCTTTCATTTGATACCCATATCATGGCAGTGCACAAAAAATAACTAGTCCGCCATCTCGGGCCGTCCGCCATATTGAATTTAGATTGACGTCACTTAGCTAGCCTTGCTTTGTCAACCCAACTAAACGTGTATGCAAAATTTCTTCTTAATCGGTGGAGGATAACTGCTTAAAAATTGCAAGATTTGACCCGAACATACTTACATACATATATTGCAAGTTAAACGCTTGTAAAAACACTGACAGTTTAGCCAGCTGACAGCAGGGGTGACAATTTTAGGTTAACTCAAATCTTATCTTCTAGAATGTAGTTCTATGACCTTGAATACTTAATGTTTTCAAACTATCTTAGTTCTATGACCTTGAATACTTTATGTTTTCAAACTATCTTAGTTCTATGACCTTGAATACTTTATGTTTTCAAACTATCTTAGTTCTATGACCTTGAATACTTTATGTTTTCAAACTATCTTTCATCTCAACTCAGTTAAATCGATGTAAAACAGATATAATACTCACAACGGATCTTTGTGTCTCTGAATTGGCAGCAAGACCCTGCGCAGTAGCTATGCTTTCTTCAATATTGAAGGTGAAGATAGCATTCACACACTTACACATACTTTGACCCACCTTAAGTGTTTCATTCTATTTTGTTTGTTATTTATATATTCTTCTATTTTATTTTTTATTATATAAGTCCCGTTTCCGTAAGTGTGTCCGTGGCATCAACAGTGGGCCCTATCAGAATATCAGCGCAGCGCTATTACCTTTTTTGGATATCGCTGCACATGATGAGATAGGAGCCTTTTTGGTCTCGCACGGGGTTTTTATTTTATTATTGTTTAATTGTATGCTTATTTCTCGTGTCTCCTGTGCGGGTCACAAATAAATATTTTTTCTTTCTTTCATTGTATATCTGTCTCTTTCACTTGCTTACGTTTGTCGCATCATCCTATCTCGCTTACTCTATGCAGTATACTCGATGACAAACTGTTTCTTGCGCAATGGTTCGCAGATTCAACTTCAGAGACACAAAGATCCGCTGTGACTAGGTACTATACAACATTCTCTATCGAATTCTTTCTATTTTTGTTTTTGAGTAGTGTGTAGCACTTTTATTATTGAGGGGATATCCTCATGGATACCTGACGTCTGGGGAGAGTGTTATGTCGGACTCCAACCGACTCATGAACATATCGAGGTCGAACCGATTTTCAACAAACATAGCTAAGAACACTCTAGAAAAAATCATCTTTGAAACAAACAAGTAAAATTTCAAAATTTAAAAACCTCCGACACATTTATCTTGAGAAAACACCCCGATTCAAACAGTAAAATGGCCATAACTTTTCAACGGCTTAACCTATTTTATTCATTCATAGCTAAGAACACTCTCGGCAAAATCACCTTTCAAACAAAAAAAACTAAATCAGAATCGGTTCATCCGTTTAGGCGCTATGATGCCACAGACAGACAAACAGATACACAGCAAAACACGTGAAACTTATAACACCCCTCTTTTTCCGGCGGGGGTTAAAAACACGCTTTAATGGTAAATTGAACTAAAAAGTCACTAATCCTGAAGAGATCCTGGTAAGGATATCGGGACAAAATATTTAAATTATTGCATTGTCATTGGTCCTTGATAAGTGTGCAGTTTCAAATCACGTCCAAAGATTCCGTTACATAGATACATACATACCAAGCTAATACAAGCGTGTTAAAACCGGCCAAGTGCGGGTCGGAATCGCGCACGAACGGTTCCGTACCATTGTCGCAAAAAACTAAATATCACATTTGTTGTATGGGAACACGAAAAAAAAAAAACTGTTTTTAGTATTTGTTGTTATAGCGGCAATAGAAATACATCATCTGTGAAAATTTCAACTGTCTAGCTATCACGGTTCATGAGATACAGTCTGGTGGCAGACAGCCGGACAGTGGAGTCTTAGTAATAGGGTCCCGTTTTTACCTATTGGGTACGGTACCCTAAAAACTACATCAAAATCGGGTCATCCGTTTAGGAGCTACGATGCCACAGACAGACACACAAACACAAAGATACAAACTTCAAACTTATAACAATTCTCTTTTTCCGTCGGTGGTTATTTTGCGCACATTCGAATAAGGTTCGAAACTTGTTGATGTTTATATTTCAACTTATCAGAGTTGTATCATTCATTACCAACTTTCAAGAGACCATACCCAAACCTTTTCACCAGATTTATAAAAGATAAAGAACGTAAAAAGCATAAAATAAAAAACCGCATTTTAATCATGCATGACATGTTTATTGTAATTATGTAATCAGATAAACCTTTTGTAATGTGATGCACTTGAGTCGATTGCTTAACGGGCCAAGAGGCTTATCGGGAACGATGCACTGGTCGCCTCGAAGCTCCAGAGCCTTGAACATCGACGCCGAGTTGCCAGTCTGTCGGTTTTTATCGGTTTCATTTCGGGGAGTGTGCGATGGAACTGCACAATTTGATTCCGTTTTAGCCCTTTCCATCATCGGACAACAAGACGTACGGCAATGCGCCACCTGTACATGGTGGACATCCCACCCATACGTATAAAGCGTATTGCGAATACTTTCATTGTGCGCACAGCTAAGGAGTGGCATTCCCTGTCGGAGTATTTGTTTCCTGATAGCTAAAACCTTGGGGTCTTTAAGTCAAGTGTTCAAGTGTCTGCTAAGCTTCACCGTCGACCATATCATCGCTTACCATCAGGTGAGATAGTGGTCAAACGCGAGACTATCATTAGCCTATTAAATAAAATAAAAAAGTAATCTGCTTAAAATATCGACAAACATAGTTCTGACGTCGTAACTATTAGCTTGGAAGGTCTATAAATAAATTAAAATATTAGGCTTTTTTATTGTAGATTATTAAAAACGTACCTACTTAATCAATCTAATCTTTGAAGCACTACTATGTGATAATATTTTGTCCCAAATGCTTAATTTTTCATGAAAATGTTTTGCCTATTTATAACTTATTTTTGCCAACCGTACTATTTTTTTACGGAAGGAACCTTCAAAAGGCGCCTGGCATATTTGAGAAAAGACCAGAGAGTGTGAGATTTTTCCCTCACTAGAACCACTCCGGTGATCACCAACAGCAGATCAGCACGTAGAAGCCCGGTGACCTCTCATAAGACCACCCCGGAACCCCCTCTGTGCAACGCCTGGTATGGCACATCCCTGGGGCAACAGTACCTAACAATCATATACCACAACACGAAGTGAACAACAACAAAACAAAAACAAAAAAAAAAAAAACAAGTTTTTAAAGACGAGAGAAAGTTCGCATTACCCAATCATGCCCTATGGTTATAAAACGCACTACCTTAACTTATTATGTAACCTTACCTTACAACTAACTTTATGTTTTCAATTAAATGATATTATTTATGAAACGAAAAATATAGCACCTTTTATAAGCATACTACCGTCTACCAGCGGCTTCGCCCGTTTAAAAAAAATACCAGAAATCTATACTACAATATTATAAAGAGGAAAGATTTGTATTTTTGTATGTAACGAATAAACTTAAAAACTATTGGACCGATTTCAAAAATTCTTTCACCGTTGGGAAGCAACACTATCCCCGGGTGACACTTTTTAACCGACTTAGCAAAAAGGTCCCATTTTAATTTGGTGAAGATCTGATGAAGAACTTCGGAGATATACAACAGAACTCTTCAATAAATAACGGAAAATCATTCGGGATTGCTGCAATCGCATGTCTGTTTATTGTATATACCATTTCATAACATAACATTACGCCAGTACGCTCTAAAGGGATACGCAGATCTCTAATTTCACCGGTTATGTTCAAGTTTAATCTATTCTGGCGTTTTAGGTACCTTACTAAACAACTTGCCTATTTTAGGTAGGTACAACTACAAAGTGAAAAATAAAAAGTTTTTTTGCAAAAAAATACTACCGACTTCCAAATATGAAAACTACATAACTTTATTTTTGTAGTTTTCTTATTTGGAAGTCGGTAGTATTTTTTTGCAAAAAAACTTTTTTATTGACCCTGTATTCCCACGGGGCCGGGACGAGAACTACGCGGGTGAAACCGCGAGGCGTCCGCTAGTTTTTTCATATACGGGGAAAAGACCGGGCAAAAAATCTTGGGTCATACGAAACAGGGCGATATTTAGGGTTATTTGCAGTAGGTCATATTTTTTTTTATAATATATATTTTTTTTTTTTTTTTTTGCAAAATAGTAATAAAAAATAAAAAATTACTCTTTTATCCTCAACTATTTTTGTCCCACCTGTATAGGTGTGTCACATGCCCAGTGCCTATAAATATAACCGAGGAAATGTGGGAGCTGCCTTCTGTTCTAGGAACATAAGCACGATGTTAGCATTAGTGGCGACTTTCCCTCAGAAATTCGCGCCAACAATTGAGTCGTCAGTGCTGTCCACCTCACCAACGATTACGCGCCAACGTCAACCAACAAAACGTTTTGGGCAATGTTGACAACCGAATTCATTGGTAATCTATTACGGGAAGTAGGTTGTTTTAACCGAACGGTCGCTGGTCGCTGCCGTAACCTTTATCTGTGTTGCTTAAGACGTTTCGTCACTGTGTAAACTTGCAGTGTGTTGTGGACCTTAGTTCTTGAGTGAGATGTGTTGTTGGAAGAATAGCACAGAAACATGCTTTGTTTAAAGCATTGAAAGGTACGGAACAGCAGGCCAATTCTATCACTTACCAAAAGTGCAAATCTAAGTCGCAACTTCATCTCTGCGACAATTAATGTCAAATGATTATCTATTCTATTCTTAGACTTAAAAACAAGCCTCAGATCAAAATTTAGATGGTTAAATTGTCTTTGAGATGGTGTCGATTTCATTAAAATATTCCCAGCGGTTTTGGTGCGATTGTCGTGTTTTTGTCCGTTTTAGACATAACTTTACAAATTAATTACACTATGTTATACGAATAAAACTCAAAATGTTCTTAGATCAAATTATTAACAAAATGGTCTTATGTAACATATATTTTTTCCAAAAAATTACGACTAGCCGTTTAGACGCTAGTCGTAATTTTGATAATTTTCTTAATAATTTGATCTTTCATAGTGTAATTAATTTGTAAAGTTATGTCTAACACGGAAAAAGAAAAGACAATCGCACCAAAACCGCCGGGCGTATTTTAATGAAATTGTCACCATCTCAAAGACAATTTAATTAACAACGTTTTCATCTAAAGCTCTTTTCTTTTTTAATGTTTACTAATAGCATTATTATTCTATAATAATGATAAAAGTATAAAAATCTATTGAATTTTGGGTTGCGCAGGTGCGAAGGGTTGCGGGTTTTGTTCACTCTAGGTCGTTGGCGACTGCCGTCATCTTAAGTGGTAGGGTAGTGCGATTTTCGGCATTTTTGAAAGTTTTCTACAATTCCGTAAGACTTAACACCTCATCCATTATCAGAATACTACCACTGCTGAGACACTAATCTCTTCTGCTTGAGAGGAAGCGTGCCGCTATCCACCATGCGAACCCAGAACGACAGGCTTCTAACGTATCTTGCAAAAGCAAAACGATAGCGATTTTTGCCCAATAATTGCTCTTCAATACAGAAGTTTTAGAGTTATTGACGGTATTTAAAAAAAAAAAAGTGCATTTAACAAACGATTAGCAAACAATTGTGTAGGACCTACCATACCTACACTGCAGGTAATTCCGACTTTTATGACACAAAGCGTTTGATCGCGCGATGATTGCTGATTGCTGTTTCTTTATAGAACTGACCGATGGAAAGTTCAAAAATCACATAAAACGTGTCCTTATTAAAAAAGCATATTATAAAATCAAGGACTACTTTGAACATAAAAAAAAAAATTGGCTTTAGCTCCTGCGCATGCGGCTTCCCTGGTAACTCATACATAAACGGCACAAATATGTGGATGTCTCTAGTTCTGGTCGTGTGCTCCCCCACCGAGGGTTACCACCCCATTTTCAACATTAAAACAGTGTGTTCACTGTCAGGCATTTCCATTGAAAAGCCTTACCGTCCCCACCTCGTTGGTCAGTGTCACAACTGCCAACTGTATGGTCACTCCCAGACCAACTGCTTCGCGACCCCCAGGTGCGTCAAGTGCCTGGGCGAGCATAGCACACGTGAATGCCCCCGTCCCAAGGACCGTGCAGAATGTACGGAGCCTCCTAGCTGCGTACTCTGCGGCCAAGTCGGGCACCCGGCTAATTACCGGGGCTGCCCAAAAGCCCCTAAGCTCGCGCCAAAAATGGCCAAACGCTATGACGCGCGTCAAGCTCGCATAGCTCCCAAGCCTTCCCAAGCCCCCCCCCGTCTAGCCCCTCAAAGGACTTCCCCATGGGTGAAGCTGAACCACCAAAGTGTGGCCCCTCAGAATCACCCTCAACCCATCCCGGCACTCATGAACCTTAACGTTCCAGTGCCTAGTGCAATCTCGGCCGCTTCGGCCCCAGCGCAAAACAACAAAGTGGCTCCCACCACCGCAGTTGCTGCGCGCCCACCCCCTGTAACCCAATCCGGCCCAAGCTCCTATCGCTGTGTCGCTGAAACTATTTTCAACGCATACGCGATCTGGATGACTCCAGAGGCCCGAGCACTTCATGCTGAGCTCACCAACCCAGCTAAACCCCCCAACTTCTTCGCTTCCCTCGAGATCTTCTCGAGGTATCCCTCCATAACTAAGGAGCTGGATAGCCTTGTTTTCGTAAACGGTGAATGGGTTCACAATTGAGAAGCAATTGCCTGAAACCCAGATCCCTTAAATTAGGTTTCTTCAATGCCAATGGCATTAATAAACAGCGTGATGAGATCGCCTTATTTCTTCGCGACCATCAGCTGGACATCTTCCTCATTCAAGAGACTCTTCTAAAACCCCATCATCGCGATCCTAAAATTGCCAACTACCGTGTAGTTCGCAACGATAGGACGCGCTCCCACGGTGGTGGCACTCTCATTTACTACAAAAATGAGCTCCACTGCAGCGTGATCACTCCACCCGATCCCATTTCTTGTTTAGAATACTCTGCCTGTCGGTTAGGAATGACTGGTCATCAATCGATCACCATCATCTCCGCCTATTGCCCCCCTCGCTCGGCGTCATCGAGCGACAACCCAGATGGTCTTGTCAAAGACCTCACTGTCCTCTTCAGCATGAGTGACTCTGTTATCCTAGCAGGGGATCTCAATGCTAAACATCCAGCCTGGAACAGCACCGTTACTAACCCTAGAGGAAAGTTGGTGCTGAGCCTAGGCACAACCCTACACTACGATGTCCTTGCCCCATCGACTCACACTCACTTCCCGGACCAGGCTACTTATAGACCTGATGTCCTAGATGTAGCATTGGTTAAGAACATTAACCTTCAGTTACGTTCCATTGAAACGATAGACGAACTACATTCTGACCACCGCCCAGTAGTTCTGCACCTAGGTAGTCGCTCAGGCCTCCCAGATCTAGGACAGCCACCCCCTATGAAGACGGTCACTGACTGGAGGAAAGTAAGCGAGAAGCTGAAATCCACCAAGTCACCGCATTTAGACTCAATCCCCGACCTCATAAACTCTGTCGCTGACACGACGGCGGCGATCGACTCGGTTACAGCTCACGTACAATCCATCCTGAACGAATGTTCAAGGGAGGTTCCAGTACTGGACATCCAGCAAGGGAAACTTCCGGATGATGTACGGAAACTGATAACCGAGAAGAACGCAGCTGCCCGTGCCTTCAGGAATCATCGTTGTGCCGCAAACAGAGCTCACATGCATAATTTACAGCTCGCTGTAAAGGAACGTACTGCTGAGCACCGTACTGCGGCTTTCAATAAGATACTGAGCGAACTAGAGCCCACCCACCATGCCTTCTGGCACCTTCAGAGGAAGTTACGCTCCACTGAAGAATCAGCCTTACCCCCACTTATTCGCCCCGATAAGAGTGTTGCATTCGATAATTCTGAAAAAGCCGAATGTCTGGCTGACAGCCTCGAACTCCAATGCACACCCAGCTCCCAACCAGTAGACCAAGCTCACCTAGACATGGTAGACGCTGAAGTCAAACTTAGGACCTCACTCCCTCCCATTGAAGACCCTGATGACCCGCTACCTCCCGTCACCCCAGACGAAGTAGAGGAGGTCATCAAAAGGCTTCACTCCAACAAAGCCCCAGGCCTAGATGGCATCACCAATAAGGTGTTGAAACTCCTCCCTCCCCAAATAATATTGCTAATGACGGCCATTTTCAACGCTGCATTAAGCAAAAATATCTTCCCACAAGCTTGGAAACAGGCCACTGTGATAGGCATCCCTAAACCGGGTAAACCGAAATCGGAGCCTACCAGTTATCGTCCCATCAGTCTGCTCAATTCCCTCGGAAAGGTCTACGAGCGGCTTATTTATAAGCGGCTCAAAGACTTTGTAGAGCGAAAGAGCCTCATTCCTGACGAGCAATTCGGCTTTCGTTCCGAACACTCATGCGTCCAACAAGTTCACCGTATCGTTGAACACACTAGTGCTGGTTTCCAGCGTGGTGTGTTGACGGGTGCCTTGTTCTTCGACATAGCGAAAGCGTTCGACAAAGTCTGGCACAATGGCTTAGTTTATAAGCTATATAAACTCGGCGTGCCAGATCGTCTCGTGCTCATCTTACGAGACTGGATGTCGAACCGTACTTTCCGCTACCGCGTCGAGGGAGAACTCTCCTCCCCTCACCCCATACGAGCCGGAGTCCCACAAGGCTGCGTACTATCCCCCCTAGTTTTCACGCTGTACACCAGCGATATTCCAAAAACCAAAGAGGGCCAGTTGGCACTATTCGCCGATGACACGGCCCTCTATTGCACTGGCACAGTTCCAAATGCCATCGCTCTAAAACTCCAGAGAGCCGCCAATGCTTTGGCCAAATGGTTCCGCCTCTGGAGAATAGAAGTCAATCCCGACAAAAGCCAGGCTGTCCTTTTCTCGAGGCCTGACCGAAAATACAACAACAGATTTAAAAACCCCCGTCCCCCCAAACCCATCACGATGTACGGCAAGCCGATCCCTTGGGAACAGCAAGCCAAGTACCTAGGTGTCACCCTCGATAATCACCTCACTTTCGCCAAGCACATTAAGGCGGCGCGCTCGCGAGCCGCCTTCGCTATGAGCAGACTCCATGGGATGGTGAACGCTAAAAGCAGCTTGTCACTTAGGTGCAAGATGCGCATTTTCACCGCGGTCATCCGTCCCATCATGACCTATGCTTGCGTTGTCTTCGCACACGCAAAGCCCCACTATACCCACAAGCTTCAGGTTATACAAAACCATTTCCTCCGCAAGATCACGGGAGCCCCCTATTACGTTCGTAATGAGGAACTCCATGTTGATCTGAAAATCCCTACTATCCAGCAGTTTATGAAACGCATTTCAAAGCGTTTTTTCGACTCTGCTGAAAATCACAGCAACCCCCTTATTCAAGCGGCCTCCCGCTATGAACTCTCCCGTATCTCTAACATTCGCCGACCGAGGCTCACTCTCGCCACCCCCGATGACGCCACTACCCTGCTCCAAGAGAGCAAGAAAGAGACCAGCACAACTCGTAAACACAGACCGCCTTCGTTCCGTCCTCGCCGACGAGGCCCGCCGCGACGTCCCCGTCAAGATTTGCAAGCCAGCCCGCGTAATGCTGCGCCGTAGTTAAATTCTAGTAGTTATTGTTTGGAGTTTCTTGTCCGTTCTTCTCCACGTAGGCTTTTCCGAACGGATGGTAGAATCACTTTATTAAGATCCAGCCTAGTTAGTTGTCCCCCCAGCGACGCCCTGAGCCGAGGTTCGACCCCACAGGGGGTAGCCCTCAGCGTTGTCGCTTAGGTTTAGAAATTTTTGCCTGGCTGGAGGCTATATAGCTTAGTCTCCACAGGAACGCCCGGTTAAGCAGCAGTCGGTCACTTTGGCTGAGCTGTGAGACGCCCCATAGAAAAAAAAAAAAAAAAAAAAAAAAAAAAAAAAAAAAAAAAGTGGATGTCTCTAACTATTCTCAATCTCATTTTTTCTTCATTTAATTAGACTTTTTACAATGGTTTTCAATCATCTTTATAGACCTTTGCTAAAAATAGTTACAGCACTGATAACAACATTTGTGCGACACGTTAAATTTAGTCTTGTTATACTTTATATAGATTCTTTTACCGATTGTTTTGTAAATGTGTGAACATTGTAGGCCTTCTAGATTTCTAGATGCTTGTTAACATTTGTTAAAACTTTATCTCGTTTTATCATATAATCTTTTTTTTTAGTTTCTTACGACTTATTGTCGGGCCTGCGTTGTCCCTCATCTATATACTGCTGTAACATGGAAATATTGTAAAACCAAACCATTTTTTAAAAGAGTAACCATGGAGTTTCTTGCCGGTTCTTCTCCATAGGAAACGACCAACCTGAACCGTGCACCTTTTGTCGACGTTTTATAAGTGCCCATTTAGGCCTATCTATCTATAATATAAAAATGAATCGCAAAATGTGTTGGTAAGCGCATAACTCAACAACGCCTGGACCAATTTGGACAATTCTTATTTTTTTAAATGCTCGTTGAAGTTCAAAGATGGTTTTTACGGGGAGAAAAATTCTAATAATTGCCGGAAAAAAAATTAAAACAGCCATTTTTCAATTTGAGCTTTATTGCTATTGTATAAGCTATTTTTGGTTTGTGTAGGGTAGGGTAGTGTAGGGAAGGTAGTGTAGGGTAGGGTACTGTAGGGTAGGGTGGGGTAATGTAGGTTAGGATATGGTAGTGTAGGGTACGGTAGGGTAGGGTAGGTAGTGTAAGGTTGGGTAGGTAGGGTAGATAAATGTTTGGTGTTTTTATGGCAAAACAAAGTTTTGCCGGGTCAGCTAGTGTGAAATAAAAATTATTGATTTTGATTTACGTAATAAGCCTGCGGGTTGGTAGACACATGTCTTCAAGTTATTGGTTGGCTACACGCCGGTTTCCTCACGAAGTTTTCCTTCACCGTTTTAAGATAATCTTCAACAAGTCTACTTGGAAATAGACAACTATTTAAGCGTCAATTTGTATGCGTATTTTATAATTGCTTGCATCGTTCGAAATCAGCATAACCAGTTCAGTCCACGATGTGTCCTACAAACACTATTTGTATGTGAGAAGAGTAAATAAACTTCTGTATATTTATCTTCGCTTAGAATAGGAAAATCTCTAGGTTCCTAAGTACCTAACAAAACATTTGCGTACATATTTAGATACTCGCTGATACGATAGACACTATCTCTGTTTGGCAATTTTCAAGAAGCTTTTGCAATTAAAAAAAACCGGCCAAGTGCGAGTCGGACTCGCGCACGAAGGGTTCCGGACCATTATCGCAATAAACGGCATAAAAATCACGTTTGCTGTATGGGAGGCCCACTTAAATATTTATTTTATTCTGTTTTTAGTATTTGTTGTTGTAGCGGCAACAGAAATACATCGTCTGTGAAAATTTCAACTGTCTAGCTATCACGGTTCATGAGATACAGCCTGGTGACAGACAGACAGTTGGACCGCGGAGTCTCAGTAATAGGGTCCCGTTTTTACCCTTTGGATACGGAACCCTAAAAATTATAATAAAAACAAAAAAACGCGACTGCTTATCAAGTTATGTAAACAAGAAGATAATCATGCTGTGCAGTCGGAGGATACATATTCACGAGCTGGCTGACTAAAACCAGATGTATCCGCCGACTGCACAGCATGATTTTCTTCTTGTGTACATCTTTTTAGTTTGCTTCATAAGCAGTCGGGTTTTTTGATCTTATTACCTACCTTTTTTATGTATTAATTTATGGTACCTATATATTTTTGTAATCACGACCAAAAACCCTTCATTTTGATACCCCACTCGATGGGTATGGAAGAAAAAAATTAGGGACCTCCACAATATGGCGCCCAAAATCCGCCATGTTTTTTTTAACGTCACTTATCTTAGAACACACTTGGGCGTCAAGACCTATCTAACAATGTCTTAATTATATAAATCCTTCTAGTGGTTTGAAAGATATTAGGTAACAAAGAATATTACATACATACATGTCAAACAAGATACGCGCGAAATAAATAACCTTTTCCTTGCATTCAGGTAAAAAGGGAAGACAGCGTTTTATCTACCTATCTAGGTAAATAGTGCAATTTGAGTTAGTTTTCAGGACTCGAAATAGTATATTATGCAACTAGTGAATAAAAGATGGATTTAAAGCGAGGGCCATAGATGAATCAAGAGCAAGTGAAGGATTCTAACGACTGAATCACGACCGTAGGGATGTGATTCATGATGATTAATATAATAGGGATGTGAATCACGAGCATAGCGAGTGATTCAAGTGTTAGAATCATGAGCGACGCGAGTGATTCATGGCCCTCGATATAAATCTGTTTTATTCAAGAGTTGCATACTATATTTTATACCATGACTTCGAGAAAAAGAAAGATTTAAGCTAAAAGCACAAGGAATATTACGAGTAATAAATAAATAGTTTATAACCTTCAAAATTCACAAAAAATGTGAAACCCTGACCCCTGAGCTAGGTAACAGCACCTGTGTTTCAGGGGCCAGTGTCCACCTGCGTTACGTTACATAATTATAATTAATTAAAACCATTGCAATTAATATTAGAATTACAATCCAAACAAGTATTCAATAAATATCCTAGACTAAAATCAAAATCATTATAAAAATCCCAAATATAAAAAAACTCAACATTGAAATCAAATAAGTAGTTTGAAAGTCGAGTATTCTCTGCACAAGAAGTTAGAATCGAATTTTTTTTGCGCAAGGCGGTTATGTAGCATTGAGATGGAGTTCGAATACATTGGTGTGTTCCAAATTCAAACACCAAAACAGTGAGTAAAAGTGCTTTTTATTCACTGTTTTCAGTGAATAAATTAAGCTTTTTAGAGGGGGAATGGTATAAGAGATTTTTTTTTTATTGGTAGATGCTCAACGGATAGCGGCCGGTGACACGCGCCCGTTTCCTGCGGTAAATTAGTACGAACAAATTTACGCGTATCACACGAGGAACCTAACTAAAGATCGTTTAGAATACCTATTCCATTTCAATTGGATCATTCGTTCCCTTGACGATGGGTGAGCTAAGTGGTGTCAATCCATGCGTCATTTTCGTGAACGGGCGCCATCAGTTTGGATGGATCTTAACTTTAGTTGCCTCGGCCTGTTTTTAATTAATTATTGTATATTGAGTTTAACTCTAGACGCTTCTACGTGCACGTTTTTTACATCGTTCTCACATATAATCGTATGTAATTTTCATTTCAAACAATTAAAACACCGTCAAAATCGTTGTTAAGTCACAGTAATTAACATATTACAAAGAACAATCATCTAATTATGCAGTAGTATAAAACAAAAAAATATTGAATAATCACCCAAGTACATAATTGTCTTAATAGTAGTTTTTTGGCAAACGATAATATTGTGCAAAACTTGCCATTAGTTGCTACAATGATTTTAGGTGAAAGAAATCTATAAAAAAAACCGGCCAAGTGCGAGTCGGACTTGCGCACGAAGGGTTCCGAACCATTATCGCAAAAAACGGCAAATCAAACACGTTTATTGTATGGGAGCCATACTTAAATATTTATTTTATTCGGTTTTTAGTATTTGTTGTTATAGCGGCAACAGAAATACATCATCTGTGAAAATTTTAACTGTCTAGCTATCACGGTTCATGAGATACAGCCTGGTGACAGACAGACAGACGGACCGCGGAGTCTCAGTAATAGGGTCCCGTTTTTACCCTTTGGGTACGGAACCCTAAAAACAATAAAATTGAAGTGTCTGTTTGTAGTGTGAAAATAATAGCTTTTTAGTTAATTTTTGTCCGTCTGTCTGTTCCGGCTTATCTCCGAAACGGCTGAGCCGATTTTCATGTGAATTCCACTGGGACAGATGGTATTATGAGGAGAAACTAAGGCTAATTTTATGTTAGAAAAAATAATTTAGTATTACGTACGGCGATGCGTCATCGGTACATGGTGGACATCCCACCCATACGCACCAAACGTTTTGGGAATACTTTCATTATGCGTACAGCTAAGGAGTGGAATTCCCTGCCGGAGTCTGTGTTTCCTGATAGCTACAACCTGGGAGTCTTTAAGTCAAGAGTCAATAGGTTTCTTCTAGGCAAGCGTGCTTCACCGTCGACCACATCATCGCTTACCATCAGGTGAGATAGTAGTCAAGCGCGAGCCTATCAATACTAATATTATAAAGCTGAAGAGTTTTTTTGTTTGTTTGAACGCGCTAATCTCAGGAACTATTGGTTGGAATTGAAAAATTATTTTTGTGTTGGATAGTCCATTTATCGAGAAAGGTTCATCACGCTACGACCAATAGGAGCGGAGCATAAATGAAAAATGTTGCAAAAACGAGCGAAAAAATATTCCTTTTTGAGAGCTTCCATTGAGTGCGCTGCGTAAACGGTTTAAGTTACGCAAATATCATGTATGATGGAATTGTTTCTATTTAAAAGTTCAAAAAAAAACTCCAGGACAGCATATGTCTATCTTTTAAGATTGACTCACTATAACCTTTTTTTATGGTAATCAAATTTGTTTGTTTACGTATTATTAGTATATAGAGTGTTATCAACGTCCGTATACTAATATTATAAAGCTGAAGAGTTTGTTTGTTTGTAGGGTAGGTAGCGTAAGTAGGTAGTGGTAGGTAGATAGATAGCCAGTTCATGGGAGAGAAGCCGCGGGGGTCAGCTAGTCATTAATAAAAAAACCGGCCAAGTGCGAGTCGGACTCGCGCACGAAGGGTTCCGTACTTGGTAAATTGCGGTTTACGATTTATGACGTATTAAAAAAAACTACTGACTAGATCTCGTTCAAACCAATTTTCGTCGGCAGTTTACATAGTAATGTACATCATATATTTTTTTAAGTTTTATCATTCTCTTATTTTAGAAGTTACAGGGGGAGGGACACACATTTTACCACTTTGGAAGTGTCTCTCGCACAAACTATTCAGTTTAGAAAAAAAATATATTAGAAACATCTATATCATTTTTGAAGACCTATCCATAGATACCCACACGTATAGGTTTGATGAAAAAAATATATTTTTAGTTTTAGTTTCAAGCATGGGAACCCCCAAAATTTATTGTTTTATTTTTATTTTTGTGTGAAAATCTTAATGCGGTTCACAGAATTTATCTACTTACCAAGTTTCAACAGCATAGTTCTTATAGTTTCGAAAAAAGTGGCTGTGACATACGGACAGACAGACAGACAGACATGTCGAATCCATAAGGGTTCCGTTTTTTGACATTTGGCTACGGAACCCTAAAAATAGGGTTTCGTGAAACAAAATTAAACCCCTTTTTTTACTTTTTACGTGTTTGCCGCGGACGAAGTCTTGAGTAACAGCTTGTTCAACATAATATTGCTTCAATCAACCTTCTGTAAGATGCTATGGGAGATAATATGATTAGTAATAGGTGTTTCATAGATTGCTAATGACAATGAGTATTGAATAATTTTCTTAAGGCGCCGATTCCCTTGAGTAGCTGATTTTGAAATGAGAATCACGTCTAAACGGCTAGTTGTAATGTATTGGAAAAATATATGTTTTAATAGACCATTTTCTTAATAATTTCATCTGAGCAAATTTTGAGTTTTATTCGTATAACATGGTATAATTAATTTGTAAAGTTATGTCTAAAACGGACAAAAACACGACAATCACAACAAAACCGCTGGGCGTATTTTAATGAAATTGACACCATATTAAAGATTATTTAACTATCTACATTTTGATCTACTACGAAGTACAAAAAACTACTAAATTTCGGGTCGCGCGGGTGTGAAACGAGTGCGCGTTTTGTTCCCTCAAGGTCGTTGGCGTTAGTCGTCGTCTTAAGCACGTAAACCCGTCCCGACTGACGTTCGTATATATTTGACTAGCTGACCCCCGCGGCTTCGGTCCCGTCAAAATTATAGCCTATATTACTCGGGAATAATGTAGCTTTCCATAGGTGAAAGAATTTTTAAAATCGGTCCAATAGACCAAGAGAAAAAGACAAAGACAAAAGATATTTGTCTTAGGCACTTTTGAATCTCACAATTTAAATTTACATGGAATAAAAGTTGATTCTACCGTGCATTCGGAAAGTAGCCTGTTCTGGAGAAGAATGCACAAGAAACTCCATCCTCCAACTCCAAAAAAAAAAGATTTTTACAATATTTAGGTACATAAGTACATACATTAATAAATTCACATATGTGAGGACAATGCACCCAGAATAGCACTACACACTATACTACGTAAAGGTATAAAGTATTAAAAGTACTCACACGTAGTAGTTTCGGAGCCTATTCGGTACAAACAAACAAAAAACTGCTCCCTTCCTCTTTATAATATTGCTATAGATAGTCGTTATAAACAGTAAAACGCCCCTAACTGTTGAACGACTGAACCGATTTTCATCAAACATAGCTAAGAAAGAACACTCTCGATAAAGCAACCTTTCAAACAAAAAAAAACTAAATCAAAATCGGTTCAAATTCAAATTGGTTTATTTATTAAACAAATAAAAACCACAAGTTGATAATTGGAGCCTCCTTTTAGGTAAAAAAAATGCCTGTATTAAAAGACTCCGCTCTTCCATAGAAAGATAATTTTACAAAACAGGATAGAAAAGAGTTACATTAGGCGTTTAGTTACTGCGTATTGTTTAGGAGATATGATGCCATAGACAGATACACAATTAAACACGTCAACCTCAAAACATCCCTCTTTTTCCGACGGGGGTTAAAAACGAGCACCAAGGAAGGATTAATGAATGAATATCATTAACTATGTAAACAAAGGAAATTGTCTGCTACTAGCTGCATCCTATTGATAGCACTATTAATAATTATTATTGTTCATCTATCCAGCTAATTATTATGTGAAATCGAACACAATCGAACTTTTTGCGTAATACGGATAGCAGTTTGTAAATTGTACTATTGCAAGGTAATTTTCTATCCTTGTTATCATTAGGGTTATTATTCAGCCTTCCCAAGCCCAGACTAGTAAATGTACTAGTAAAAAAAATTAGGTACATTCACTTTAAAAAAAACTTTTTTGGAAAAAAATACTACCGACTTCTAAATGAAAAACTACAAAGAGAAAAATAACTTAACTTTTGGAAGTCGGTGTCTTTCGTAGGTACCACTTTTTTGCGATATGGACACCGACTTCCAAAAGTTAAGTTATTTTTCTCTTTGTAGTTTTTCATTTGAAAGTCGGTAGTATTTTTTTGCAAAAAAGTTTTTTATTTTTCCCTTTTTAGTTTTACCTACCTAATAGCAAGTTGTTTATTAAGGTCCCTATAACTCCAGAATAGATTAACCGAATAACATGAAACTTAAACATAACCGGTGAAATGAGAGATCTGCGTACTCCTTTAGAGCGTACTGGCGTGATGTTATGTTATGAAATGGTATAAACAACAAACAGACATGCGATTGCAGCAATCCCGAATGATTTGCCGTAATTTATTGAAGAGTTCTGTTGTATATCTCCGAAGTTCTTCAACAGATCTTCATCAAATTAAAATGGGACCAATTTCGAAACATACTTCAAACAAAAAAAGAATTTTCAAAATCGGTCCACAATTAACGGAGATATCAGTGAACATACATAAAAAAAAAACATACAAGAAGTCGAACATAGAACCTCCTCCTTTTTGGTAAGTCGGTTAAAAATAGTACATAATTTATCTAGTAGTAGACACGCTTCGATCGACAACCTATCGTATAGGTACATAATTATCACGATATCTTGCAAAAATACACATACCGCAGATACACAAATACAAAAACACACGCTACACACTTCAAACTTATAACACCCCTGTTTTTCCGTAGGGGGTTCAAAACACCTCTTTTACGTCCCCAAATTATTGACAACTATTATTGACTAAGACTGCACGGTCCGTCTGTCTGTCACCAGGCTGTATCTCATGAATAATAGCTAGACAGTTGAATGATTTTCACAGATAATGTATTTTTATTGCCGCTATAACAACAAATACTAAAAACAGAATAAAATTAATATTTAAGTGGGGCTCCCATACAACTAAAGTATTTTTTGCCGTTTTTTCCATATTGGTACAGAACCCTTCGTGCGCGAGTCCGACTCGTACTTGACCCCGAGCAAAACGCCGCGCAAGCCGTGTTTCGTGCTGTTTTTAGGAGCTATCTACTCGTTATTCAAAAAGAAATATCAATTAATAAAAATACATTAAATTTCTACATAATATTGATTCTAAAATGGTAGATTTAGTTTTTTTGTAATGTTGTCTATATTTCAATAATCTCCTTTAAAAAAAAACACAAAAATGAGAAATAATTATTGATAGCATGCATCTCCTCGTAAAGTGTTCATTAATTATTTTTTGTACTAACACTAATGGATAGACAATTTAATAACGAACATTTTGGTAGTAATATTTTTTTCAAAAGACTAAAATTCGATTTTATAAAGATTTTATTCTAAAATCTGGGCGTATTCACTACTGTAATTCATGCGCCACCAGTGCCGCTAGACCAATAGGAATGCTCATATCGCATGCCGATTTTTTGGTCAGGGTACCGTCTTAAAGCTGTGAAAAAACCAAACTTCTAAGCCAACAAAATCAAAAGATACAGCCGTTTATGCCGCAAAATTTTGGACACTCGCAAGGGAATCAAAACCTACAGGGTACTTCCCGTGAACGCAGAATCTTGAAATTTGGAACGAAGCAACGTCTTATAGCACAGATAAAGGAATAATTGCGAAAACCGTACATTTTTAGTGACATCATATCATTTTAATAATTTTAAACTTACTATACTACCCCTTTCCTCATGAACGCGTAGAGGTATCAAATTGAAATTCATATCAAATACTCAGGCCTATAATACCTTTAAGCTGAGATTTGTACGGAACCCTCGGTGCGCGAGTCCGACTCGCACTTGGCCGGATTTTTAAACCAAAGAGTTGCAAATGAGGCGGCGGCGTGTACGTAGTATAGTGTGTAGAGCTATTCTGGGTGCATCGTCCTCACATATATTAATGTATGTACTTATGTAAATATTGTAAAACACCTATTTTTTTTTTAAAAGAGTAAGTATGGAGTTTCTTGTGCGTTCTTCTCCATAACAATCTACTTTCCGAATGCACGGTAGAATCTTTTTTTTTTTTATTACTTGTTTATTTTAATTTTAATTTATGTGACGTTCAAAAGTGCCGTTGATTGGCCTAATTGAATAAATATATTTGACTTTGCTCTTCTAATATATTGTCCCCGGGATGAGATAACTACAATTTTGTTTTTGGCCTGGCCTCCTTACCTATTAACATCTCTCGTTGTCCAGAACAAGCAAACCACCTTAAACTTAAACTTGCAACCAGCAACCACAAAAACAATACAATCACATTTCTAATATATGACATTGTATGAACGACCTTACGTGTGTCACGCAACCAGTTGCCGGCACTTACGTAATATATGCAGTTACTACACCTGTTCGTGAAACGTGTGTAATCACTAGATTTTAAGCAAGAGCTTGATAAACATTAGATGCTTAGATTAGGAGAAGTCGTTTCGACTTTATCGAGAGTGTTCTTAGCTATGTTTGATGAAAGTCTGTTCAGCCGTTAAAAAGTTATGGCCGTTTCGCATAACATGTTCGATAGATTACCAATCGATAACGCTCAGGATGAAGTCACAATTCAAACAAAAAAAAAAACTAATTCAAAATCGGTTCATCCGTTTAGGAGTACGATGCCACAGACAGATACACAAGAACAAAGGTAAACACGTCAAACTTATAACACCCCTCTTTTTCCGTCGGGCGTTAAAAATACCTGAACTATAGACAATAGTTTAAAATTGTCAAGACACAGTAGAGTACCAATAGAGCCTAGCATCATAAGTAATTGTTAATTCCATGCATAACAATCTAGCTACCAGGGCCAGATCAGCCACGTAGCAGGTAAAAATTGGAAGAAATCTTCGTGGACCGATGCCAACAATAAACCAAGTTCTACCAAGTAGGGTTACCTTATTAGAATTTTCTACAGGCACCGTACCAACTAGTTAATTTACTCAAGACAAAAGCCTATGAACAGTGTGTGTTGCCAGTGATCACCTATGGGACCGAGACGTGCTCGCTCACAATGGGCCTTATCAGAAAGCTCAAAGTCACCCAAAGGGCAATGGAGAGGGCTATGCTCGGAATTTCCTTGCGTGATCACGTCAGAAATGATAATATCCGCACGAGAACCAAAGTTACCGACATAGCCCGAAGAATTGCCAAACTTAAGTGGCAGTGGGCAGGGCACATTGCTCGCAGAACGGAAGGCCGATGGGGCAGAAAAGTTCTGGAATGGCGACCGCGAGAAGGCGCTGGATGCGAGACGCACGGGATCGGTCAATGTAGCGACGCCTGGGGGAGGCCTATGTCCAGCAGTGGACGTCTTTCGGCTGAAATTATGATGAATGATGACCGTACTAGCAAGAATAGTGTGCTAGTTTTGTACACAAGGCAGACTGCTCTGACAGAGCTGGTCTACAAGAAACGTCTCCGTTTGATATATCTATTCCGTAACAGATAAATTAGCTACCGACATCTGTTATTAAACAAAAGTTCAAGGCTTGATTTATAATGAGACATATATATTATACTTAAACGTATTCAATCACAGACTTGTCAAAATAAATCGCGAGTAGATTATAAACCGAAAACAGTGGGTAGATTTTAGTGATTTGCACTGTAATATGATTTGTCGCTCAATCGTTTACTTATACCGCGGAGTCCCAGCGCTAAGAAGGAAAATTTGGTTCCAATAAATTTCACTAGATGGCGCAATATGCATCGTTTTTTTAATTAAAATTTTCTAGAATTGATCATAAACATTGTATGTTCTTTTTTAATCAACTCTCTTAAGCACAAAATTATGGCATATTGGGCTCTTATTTCTAATTTCGATGATTATATGAACAGATCATTGAAAATTGATTCCAATAGATGGCGCGGTTTTAAATTTCTGAGGCATGAAATTCTGGCACCGAGCGGGCGCACGGCCAGTACTGCATTAACATTGGGGAATATATACACCTAAAGGCGCCTCCCCGAGCAAAACGCCGCGCTTGTCGTTTTTGTGCAGTTTTTAAGAGCTATCTACTCTTTATTTAAAAAGAAATATCAATTAATAAAAATACATTAAATTTCTACATAATATTGATTCTAAAATGGTGGGATACTTTTTTTTTTAAAGAGGTATATGTTTCACTAATCTCCTTCCAATAAAACCATAAAAATGAGAAATAATTATTGATAGCATGCATCTCCTCGTAAAGTGTTCATTAATTATTTTTTGTACTAACGCTAATGGATAGACAATTTGATAACGAACATTTTGTGAGATTTTTGTTTTTCAAATGACCACAATTCGATTTTATAAAGATTTTATTCGAAAGTCTGGGCTTATTCACTACTGTAATTCTAGGCCAATAGGTATGCTCATATCTCATGCTGATTTTTTGGTCAGGGTACGGCCTTAAGACGGTACCCTGACCAAAAAATCGGCATGAGATATGAGCATTCCTATTGGTCTAGCGGCACTGGTGGCGCATGAATTACAGTAGTGAATACGCCCAGATTTTAGACTAAAATCTTTATAAAATCGAATTTTGGTCTTTTGAAAAAAATAATTCTACAAAAATGTTCGTTATTAAATTGTCTATCCATTAGTGTTAGTACAAAAAATAATTAATGAACACTTTACGAGGAGATGCATAATATCAATAATTATTTCTCATTTTTATGTTTTTTTGGAAGGAGATTAGTGAAATATATACAACATTAAAAAAAAAACTAAATCTACCATTTTGAATCAATATTATGTAGAATTTTAATGTATTTTTATTAATTGATATTTCTTTTTAAATAACGAGTAGATAGCTCCTAAGAACAGCACAAAAACGGCTTGCGCGGCATTTTGCTCAGGGTACCGCCTTAAGGCAAGTTCGTTCATTGCAAAGCTCATCTGCTCTGTGCTAACATACAGGATAAGAAACTACAAGACTATTAACACCAAATACATGATACTGTTTACATTGTAAAGAAAGAAATAAAAAAAAAGCTAAACCCGACCGGCACACGTGCTTAATTAAGATCGGAGATAATGGTAAAAACTTTGGACAGATAATATCTTGGCTTAGATAGAGTGGGTTCCGTGGTTAATTTATATAATAGGTTTGATATTACATTAATTAATTCGACCGATTTTGCACTTGAAATTTTCTTAGAAAGTAACAAGTTATAGAATAGAATATACTTTCTTCCTTTCTTTCCTTCTTACAAGCTTTTATTTAACTTGCAATGTATGTATGTATGTAAGTGTGTTCGGGTCAAATCTTGCAACTAAATTTTAAAGCAGTTATCCTCCACCGATTAAGATGACATTTTGCATACACGTTTAGTTTGGATGACAATGCTTGACATCTAAATCCAATATGGCGGACGGCCCAAGATGGCGGACTAGTTATTTTTTGTGCACGACCATGATATGGGTATCAAATTTTTTCTTTTTTGTAGATTTTTCTTTTTATTTGGGTTCGGTACAGCATGTTTATTTTTCTTTCATATGTCTCCATTATTTTTCTTTATTTTTATTGTTAGTCCCCGGCCCGAATACAGTTGGGCAAAGGCTAGGCAGATGATGATGATGGCATCTATATTTATAGATATTTATTGCCGACTAACAAGTGTTTGTTCTAATCTCATCTCTGAAGTCCTTGAGGATCATAATGTTTATTACAAGCTTATATTTAACTTGCAATGTATGTATGTATGTAAGTGTGTTCGGGTCAAATCTTGCAACTGAATTTTAAAGCAGTTATCCTCCACCGATTAAGATGAATAGTTGCATACACGTTTAGTTTGGATGACAATGCATGGTTAGCTAAGTGACGTCATTCTAAATCCAATACGGCGGACCGCCCAAGATGGCGGACTAGTTATTTTTGTGCACAGCCATAATATAAAAAAAAATGTATTTATTACTTGCATCTATACACGTCTTCTTATTCACTGTCGTATTGATAATTCCAAAATCAAATAAGTTTTGACCAGAATTCACTAAATCAATTAATTGCTTCACTCACACTAAAGCGGATCCCTAAATATTTGGCTCCCCAAAAAACAGGGTTCCACATACTGACATAATGAGTAGTGACTCATCGCCTTGAGGGTCTAAATTGTTTCGTTAAAGGAGTGTGCACACTGAACGAATAATTTTTATATTATGTTTTTATAAAGGTGCCACCATATATGTTACATATTATGTGAATATTGTGCAATTCCAACAATATTACGTACATACGTGTCGAATTGATTACCTTCCTTTTTTTTGAAGTCGGTAAAAATACAAATAGAGATTACTCTGACTGCAATCGTTTACAGTGAATATTTAAATTGACAAGTTGTTTAATATTCTGATTAACCAAACACAACAAGATATAAGAGTATTTTAGTCTAGCAGAAACCGGTAGTAATTTAATTTGCAACATTAACAAGAACATGATTTTAAGGTTCCCCTAGTCGACGGCACGAAATATTTTGTGCGCGGGTTTAAAATGCATGCTATCTCATCCGACAACACGTGCGAAAGAGATAGATGTTGTGATGAACAGTAAGAAGCTAGTTCGCGTACGAATTAGCATTTTTGCTAATTTGTAGCGTAATGGATGATGATTTAAAACGAAAACGAGCGCGCGAAATTTTATAAACAGACCTTTGGGAGTATGGATATCATGAAAACACTACTAAAATTATATTTTCAAAATAAAATTATTTGCATTGTTGAATTACTAATCTATCCCTGTACGGTGACAGTTTTTCAATTTTCCTTCTTCTTATGGTATTTATTTCCGCCCAAAGATGCGTTTAAATTAGTGTTGAAATATGGAACTTTCGACGCTCATAACTTTCAATTTTTTTTTTACATTTTCGTTTCCGTACAGGACTAGATAATGATGAAACAAATTGATATATTTTTTTATTTTGAACGTACTACATCGTCAAACAATGGAGTTATCACCAGACAACGTTTATATGGAAGAACTAGCTGACCCGGCAAACTTTGTTTTGCCATAAAAAGACCAAACATTTATCTACCCTACCCTACACTACCCTACCCTACCCTACCCTACCCTACGTACCCTACCCTACCTACCCTACCCTACCCTACCAATAAAAAATAAAATAAAATAGATGTTGACCTATTCTCAGACCTACTGAATATACATATAAAATTTCATCAAAATCGGTCAAGCCGTTTCGGAGGAGTTTGGCAACGAAAACTGTGACACGAGAATTTTATATATTAGATGATCGACTAGTGTAATCTTAAGTGTTCTTGAATCGGAAATCAATGCTCATTCCTTCTCTATATGAGAAGAGATCCTTACCCTGAGGAGGCAGTTAAATCCTTGTGTTATTAAGGACCATTAAATCGAACATTATGTTACCAAATCTTCACCACCAACAGATGTGAAGCAAGCGTTACTAATCAAAATAATTGAGATGTTATCCTGCAGCAGAATGATTGGTACACGAAATGATAACCAAATTCAAAGGTTTGCTATACACGAGGGCCGGTTTCTGAATTGAATATTAAAACGTGTCAGATCCTTGACTTGACTTTGATGCTAAAACTGGCATCAGGATAACGTATTTTGACCAATAATAAACTTAATATTCTTAATTCTGAAATCGGGGATCAGTAATTGTGGCAATACGCACTTATTATCCATATCTTCTTAATATTTTAAAATCTTAAATTAATCTATTGACATCGCTTACCATCAGGCGGGATAGTGGTCAAACGCGAGCGTACAGATAGTAAAATAAAATAAAAATTGTCTGGCAACGCACAGCCTACCACTAAAGTAGTTGGCGTATGTTCTTATAAAAGTTTGCAATTTATGCCGATGGTAATTTCCATTTAGAATTATCGAAAGGACCCTAATAGGCGACCTAAGCTTAAATAGCCAATCCATATACTTATATATGAGAATTTGAAAACTAAAAAGACTCCCGGCACATTTTATTCATGCTACATAATTTATCTAGACACGCTTCGATAGAAAATGTATTGAACACGTAATGACACGATATCTTGCGAGAACACCGCGATTCAAACAGTAAAACGCCCAAAACTTTTGAACGGCTGAACCGATTTTCATCAAGCATAGCTATGATGCCACAGACAGATATACAAACACACAGGTACACTCGACAAACTTATAAAACCCCTCTTTTTCCGTCCGGGGTTAAAAAGTACTAAATGCAAAAAACTTTCAACTGTCTAATCAGTAGCTTGCACCGTGTAAACCAGGCATAAGTCATCACACGCACTAATGTAGTAAGTAACAAATATCTTGGAGATGTAACAGGTCATTTTGATGATGGAACGAAAGACCGTAAGAATTACCAGGCCCCTCAGAAAGTATTGCGAAAAAAAGTTTTTATATATGGGAGACTGGCCAGTTATAATGTTTTTCGAAAATATGATTATTTATAAGTAAAAATAAGTAAGTTCCAATTTCAAAATTTCCCTCCACATTTTTTGCGAGTTAATTCAAAGTATTGTGTCTCACTGAAATATGGATCTGCGCCGGGAACATTTTAGAGCTATGATTTTATACGATTTCAAGTGTCGCCTGAAACCGGATGAATCGTACGATAGACTTCAAATGGCATTCATGGATGAAGGCCCTTCCAAGGCAACCGTGTATCGTTGGTATAACGAATTCAAGCGCGGTCGACCAACTTTGGGGGATGACGAAAGAAGCGGTCGCCCTTTGACGGCTGTTACCGAAGAAAACGTGCTAGCAGTGAAAAATTTAATCCAAGACAATAGGCGAATTACATATCAGGAGATTCAACACATATTGAAGATTGGATCGGGAAGCGTTCACGAGATTCTACACAGCCATCTTCGCGTGAGGAGGATAGTATCACGCTGGGTGCCGCACAACCTCACCGATGCTCAGAAGCAGGCCCGGGTGGAATGGTGCCGTGATATGC
The DNA here is from genome assembly GCA_949775005.1 of Orthosia gothica. Taxonomy (NCBI): domain Eukaryota; kingdom Metazoa; phylum Arthropoda; class Insecta; order Lepidoptera; family Noctuidae; genus Orthosia; species Orthosia gothica. Next base: position 52,179,865 of record OX459034.1, on the reverse strand, counting down.
TTAACAAATTTGAAGCAGGCTCGTCTCGGCGTGTTTACGACATCGTTACAGGTGATGAGTCCTGGATTTATCAATACGACCCAGAAACCAAGCGCCAGTCGACTGTTTGGGTGTTTCAAAATGAGCCAACGCCTACCAAAGTGAAGCGATCTAGAAGCGGGGGTAAGATTTTGATCGCTAGCTTTTTTAATTTGACTGGCCACTTGGTATCAATTCCCTTACGGGATCAAAGAAGCATTAATGCCGAATGGTATACTACCAAATGTTTGCCAGAAGTTTTCTCTGTTATAAGCAACAAGCGACCAAACACAGGGCTCCGCGGGCTACTGCTCCACCACGACAATGCACCTGCGCACACCGCACTCAAAACGAGGGACTTCCTGGACAGCACGCCAGTCAAACTCCTGGGTCACCCTCCTTACAGCCCTGATCTAGCACCGTGTGACTTCTTTTTATTCCCAAAAATAAAAAATCAGCTCAAAGGGATACAATTTTCGTCGCCGGAAGATGCGCTGGCTGCGTTCGAGCAGGCTGTAAACGAGGTGTCTGCGGCGGACTGGAAAAAGTGTTTTGAAAACTGGTTTAGGCGCATGAATCTTTGTATAGAGGCTGGTGGAAATATTAGCTCGGCTCGTTTTAGTATATTACCATAAAAATACGCATTATTAAGGATAACTTAAAAACTACTAGTCTAATCTTGATCAAATTTAAATGGGACCACAAGAGAAGCACCAGCTTATAAATCCTCTATGATATAACTCTCTTACTTTCAATCGAATAGTTTGTTTCGTAAATTATAAATCTATTGATATATCGCGTAATATACCAAACTGCAGTACAGTGACACAAATTTATTATTTAATTGAACCAATATCGTATAATTATGTTGTGTTACCATTACAACCAATTACACTGAGTTAGTCATAACAGAATTCATAATAATATGCCTTCGAGCAAGAACATGTAACTATTAGACTAGATTACCTAAGCATTTTATACGGAGCAGTAATTGTCAACGCAACTGGTGTTTGTAAAAAACAAGACAGGTATAGAGGAAGTGTCAATTCAATAGCCCCGCAAAAACTGGAAATTGTTGTCACACGATTATGTATTATATGTTATAACTACGCTACTAACCAAAAAACTCTTTGTCCACAGACCAACCCCACCAAAGAATGCCATAAAACTAAAGATGGCATACTCAAAAACGATCCTTTTCCTCATAATCACAAACTTCATAATCGCTCACACACAAGACTTAACATCAGAAGAGATAAAAACAGTCAAAGAAAGTGAAGAAACACCGGAAGACACAACAGTACAAATAGAAGAAGAAGAATTTAGTACAACAACAGAATATAATGTTACAGAAGAAGATATAGAAGGAAGAAATGCTGAACCGGATGATGATACAGCGACAGAAGAAACTAATGTGGATATCACAGAAACAAGCTCAAACAATGTGGTCGATGAAACAGAGAAGAACGTTCATTCTAATTTGAGCAATAATATCGATATCGTATCTAAGGTAAATTGAAACAACCAGGGCTTGTTAATAAATATTAGATTCCCTTGAAATGTTATAGGATATACTTGAGAGAATTTTCTCAAGAAAGTGAAAACATTATGACGATGAATGATAATATTTTGTTTGATGTAGTATATCTTTCTTTATCGATGGCGTTAGTCGATGCTATGTTGTGACTATTAGAAGTGTTCGTTACTCCAAGTCTAGCCTAGTAGTGATATACACTGCCTCCAAATAAGGAAACCGTTTTTAAAGAGACAGCATCTGTTAGCTTTTCCTATTCATCTTCATCAGCTGTTGGTGGTGATGATTGATCATAGACGGCCCCAAAATCATCTTTTGTTGGTTACAGGACTCTTTTGTTTCCCTAATCTTACAATATAAAGGTTTTCATGAAGTCATGATGACGGTAAGTACTCGAATCTCTAAAAAATCTTGCCTTTACCCATCACACGGTAAAGACGAATAGACATGTCTCTGCCGTTGGGATTCTTCAAGGTATAAATAATAATACATACCCAGATAGCCATGAAAATCAGAAACCTGGTTTTGTTGTCGCACAGTCGAGTAAAAATGCAAACCATAAAACTCTAGTAATCTATGATGCTGATGTTTAGATATTATTCAGTGAAGTAATAATCGTAACCAACTAAATTCCAGACTGAAACCGTGCCAATGCAAGCCACGACGAGAGCGATGGAGGAGGAACCGTCACCAAAGATGCAGGAGTCGGAAGAAGACGTCGAAGTTACGGGTCAGAGGAATCCTAAGGCTGATACTGGTGAGTAGAAGCAGTTCCTTCATATGTCAGAGAATATCAGATCTGTGATGCAACCACGAGTCTTTTTTTTTTCGATTAATATTATAACAGTATCAATTGAAACGACTATGAATATTGTTTTCGTGATTGTGAGAGTTGTTATTTTTTACTTGAATTTTAACGAAAAGATATCGTTACATAAAACTTTGTCGATAAGATTTTTGAGTGCGATGACAGAGCTCTGTTGAAAACTTGTTGTGAAGGTTAGCGTTCTCAGAGAATTTTGTATTAATGTTAACCGAAAAATTATGAAAATGACACCGTTGAAATCCCTACCTTCAAAAAATTATGATTGCGCCGCTGAAAATTTTGCCTCAAGACAAGATCCGTTCCTGGCTGTACCCAAACAGATGCTTGTTTAAGTAAGATGCTAATTAATGGACGCGTGTTTTGGTTAATCTTTCATGACTATGTTGATGTATTCTACAACCGACTCTCCTTTACTTTCTACTTAATTTAACATTGCTAATCAAAAACAATCAAACGATTCGGATCCTGTATACGTTCCCAATAAAACATACTGGTACTGTCTTATAACGTCGACACTCACAAAAATTTCTTAGATAACGGGTATATATTTCATATAATTTATTATATCTTTCTTATAACTTATTATATCTTTCTTATAACTTATTATATCGTTCTTATAACTTATTACATCTTTCTTATAACTTATTATATCTTTCATATAACTTATTATATCTTTCTTATAACTGATTATATCTTTCTCATGACTTATTATATCTTTCTTATAACGTGTTATATATTCCTTATTTTCTTTCTTATACTCTTATAAAGGTAAACAGACAAACTTCCCTGCTCTAACACCAGGGTGATGTAGACTAATTATGAACTCATCTTCACCATTTGAAAAGCATTTTCTTGAATCTAATAAACTAAATTGACTCTAATTATTTCCAGAATCAAAACCGCTAGTAGACAAGCGCAACTTCGACGCTCACCCCCCGATCCTGAAACCCCAGTCCTCCCGCTCAGTGGTCCGAGGCTGGCTACAAGACTGCTGGGTACGACCCCCAGCTGGCATCATGGTGCCACTCAGAGCAGAAGCACTGGCGAGGGCGTTAGCAGTGTGGAGCGACCTGAATGTACCCAAACTAAACAACACCCATGTGCTGGTGATGGGGTATGATTCTAATGGTAAGTACCACAGTAGTTGTAGGAGCTTGAGGCTAAGTAATCGATATTCAAGGTTAAGCAACACTTGTCGGGGCTAGGTTAGGTTACATATCGAGAATCCTCCTTCAGAAAGCACGTTAAGCCGTTGGATCCGGCTGTCATTTGAAGACCTTTGTATTTTCAAATGATAATCTTAGGATGGAACATATATAAACGCACTAGCTGTCTCCCGCGGCTTCCGGGAGCGAAGCTGGCTACCTACCTACCCTACCCTATCCTACCTACCTACTCTACCCTATCCTACCTACCTACCCACCTCTCTACCCTACCCACCTCTCTACCCTACCTACCTTCCCTACCCTACCTTCCCTACCATAGCTTCCCTACCCTACCTTCCCTACCCTACCTTCCCTACCCTACCTTCCCTACCCTACCTTCCTTACCCTAGCCTACCGTAGTGTTTTTTTTTGTAAGTCGGTTTAACTTTTTGTTCAAAAGTTTTGTTTTTCGAATCAGCACGAATAACAAGCAAAATGATTTGCAATTAAGGAGTAGGTTATTAGGACCAAATAATATATCATAAAAATAAGTATTTCAGAACCAAAAAATCGCAGTGCCTTCGTCAAGGTTATAAACAAATAGGTTCTTTTGCATATGTATACAGCCAGAACGACAAGACTTCAAAAATACAGAAAACTTAAGCTCGGAAAATCCCCAACAAACAATATTGTTTTTATAACCTCCACGTAAGTGTCAATTAGTTGAGTAAACAAACATTATTGATCTCAAATATCTCTGTGTAAGGATTAAATTAGAATGATCGAGTGTTATAAAAAGATTCCTATTTTTGTATTTTGTTTAGGACAACCCACAATTGACTTAACGAGTGGATATCTCGTTTTTACAAGCCGTTTACCCGATTGAATTGAACAAATCTGTAAAACTGACGAACTTTTATCCCCTTGGGCTGAAAGAAATCTTAAAATGCTGCCGCATGCAATGCTCAAAATTGTTATTAAATAAAACATATTTCTCTCCACCCGCATCTCCTCTTAAGGTTCCCCTTGTCGACGCCACGAACTAATTTGTGCGCGGGGTTAAAATGCATGGTATCTCATCCGACAACACGTGAAACGAAAGAGATAGTTGCTGTGATGAGCATAAGAAGCTAGTTCGTGTACGAAAACGAGCGCGCGAAATTTTATAAACAGACCTTTGGGAGTCTAGATATCATGAAAAAACGACTAAATGTATATATTCAAAATAAAATCATTTGCATTCTTGAACTACTAATCTATCCCTGTATGGAGGCCGTTTTGCAATTTTCCTTTTTCTTATGGTATTTATTTCCGCCAAACGATGCGTTAAAATTAGTGTTGAAATATGGAACTTTCGACGCTCATAACTTTCAAATATATTTTTTTTTTACTTTTTTGTTACCATACAGGGCTAAATAATGATGAGACAATTGATATCATTTTTTATTTTGAACGCACATCGTCAAACAGTGGAGTAATCTCTAGACTACGTTTGTATGGAAGAATTATCGACTAGTGTAACCTTAATGAAATAAGTGCTTTGTTCCCTAAAATACTGTATTTACTTTCAAAGTTGTTCTACGTAAAATTACATTCTCAGAGACAAACTGGTATCAATAACCATATTGTATACATAACTCGCACCTGACTTTGTACTATGACCCACTTACAAAGTAACGACTCTGACATCGAACCCGGAACTTAAGACGGTACCCTGACCAAAAAATCGGCGTGCGATATGAGCATTCCTATTGGTCTAGCGGCACTGGCGGCGCATGAATTACAGTAGTGAATACGCCCAGATTTTAGAATAAAATCTTTATAAAATCGAATTTTGGTCTTTTGAAAAAAATAATTCTATAAAAATGTTCGTTATTAAATTGTCTATCCATTAGTGTTAGTACAAAAAATAATTAATGAACACTTTACGAGGAGATGCATAATATCAATAATTATTTCTCATTTTTATGTTTTTTTGAAAGGAGATTAGTGAAATATATACAACATTTAAAAAAAAACTAAATCTACCATTTTAGAATCAATATTATGTAGAAATTTAATGTATTTTTATTAATTGATATTTCTTTTTAAATAACGAGTAGATAGCTCCTAAAAATAGCACAAAAAATGGCTTGCGCGGCGTTTTGCTCGGGGAACCGCCTTAATACGGACAGGACATAAAGTGTCCTTCGCACGTAGATCAACAAAGGTTTATTGTTTTTGCAGTTTTTCTTAGTGTTTTAATTATAGCTTGTAACAAATATATTTTATGGCGATTGTAAGTACAGTCGATAAAGATGATAAGTGTGTTGGTAAATGTCAACCACATTAAGAGTTACTCTTGGACACCAGAGTGGCGCAACCATGGTCAAGCTCCTAACAAAATGTACGGTTGGTTGCGCTGATAATTGAACACCTGGCACATTATTCAATTTTAAAGCTGTATATTTTTACTACCTACGCTACCTTGGTGTTTTAGCGTAAAAAACAGGACCGCAAATATACAGGACCATAGCTTGTATAAAAGCAGGGGAATATCTTGCAGGTCACTGCGACATGCGACTTCTACAGTTAATAGTTTTTCTATGTTTACAAAATTATAACTTGTAAATCATACTGTTGTAAAATTTTAATAAAAATTGCCTACATGCTATAGTTCTCGCCAAACTTCTTGACCGCCCTGAAGTTGGCTACAATTGCTGGACAGCAGTAACATTCAAAAACAGCACCGTTCCGTGCCTCGCGCATCGGCAAGGCAACTTCAGGGCGCCCAAGAAGTTTGGCGAGAGACCTTGGTTTTATAGTGTAAAAACAACACCGCAAATATACTGGGCCGTAGCTTGTATAAAAGCAAGCAAATATCTTACAGGTCATTGCGACATAAAAATATAACTTGTAAAGCATACTGTTGTAAAATTATAATAAATATTGCCTATATTCAATTCAATAGCAATTTCGTGCCAGCACAGTAGATACCCAAACTCTTTTGTCGACTGTACACGTTGCAAGTGACTTAACTCGCACATATTATAAAAATATAGACAACAAACATTAAATAATTAAATCTGACTTACCAACCTCAATTTATGAGTAGGTATGAGTAGCAACAGCCAGAAAAAGAATCATCAAAACTTACCTGAAACAAAACGAAAAATAAAATTTAATAATAGAACAATTAGAAATAGCGTAAACATTAACATAAATACATTTCAAATTAATTCATGCACATAACGTATTATTTTTTGCAAAAAAAAAGTAAGACATTGTGACTCTTGAAACAAATCTCACAATTTTGTAAGTCATGCTGTATAATTCTTACAGTTCTGTTACTTTTTTTACAATTTAAAAGGTTAAAACTATATAATATAAATATTCAAAATTCACACCATTTAAACTATTTTTTTGCTGCGGAAATTTTTTTAATTGTGTACCGTTAAACCCAGTTAAAAAAAAATACGGCAAAACAATGCCTAATGTATTTGTCAAAATCTATTTAAGTCCGAAATCCTGTCAAACTGTGGCTTATAGGAGAGATTGACAGATTCCAAATGCAATATTCGGAAACTGGACCTTAATATGTTGCGAAAAACATTTGTGGCAAAAATTAAAACTTCTACATATGGTATGAACGATTACCCGATGAAAATACATAAAATAATTTTTCGCAACAAAAAAAAACTTTAATAAACAAGCTTTTTAGCTTACCGTGCATTGATACAAACCAAACGTGTATGCAAAATTTCATCTTAATCGGTTGAGGATAACTGCTTTAAAATTCAGTTGCAAGATTTGACCCATACATTGAGGGTTAATAAAACGCTTGTAAAAACATACATATTCAAATGTTAGGTATTAGGTACAAGATGATGGTAAACAAGTAATAAACAACAAAATTAATAATTTATTTACTCAGTTATTTACGAAAACAATGACGCAATTAGTGATCACATGGAACATGCATGTAGTTTCTTATTTACATAAATAGAATAGAAAAACCGGTATCGACAAAACCGAAAAGAAAGGCTTTGATTTTAGTTTCTTCTAGAGTTAGAACTACCACCCCAATCTTTATCTACTATATAAAAATAAGTCGGGTTTCTTCCTGACGATATAACTCCAGAACGCACGAACCGATTTCCAAGGTTTTGCATTCGTTGGAAAGGTATCGGGCTCCGTGAGGTTTATAGCAAAGAAAATTCAGGAAAAATAAAAAAAAAGCCTTTTCAAGCGGGAAAATCATTTTTCACATACAGCGCCATCTGATACATAGCATGTACTACAAAGATGGCGCCGGTGCGTGATACATTGTTTGACAGCTACTAAATTGTTCTCTGATCAGTTAATTATCTAATATATAAAAATAAGTTGGGTTTTCCTCCCTGACGCTATAACTCCAGAACGCACGAACCGATTTCCATGGTTTTGCATTCGTTGGAAAGGTCTCGGGCTCCGTGAGGTTTATAGGTAGGGTAGGGTAGAGTAGGGTAGGGTAGTGTAGGGTAGGTAGGGTAGATAAATGTTTGGTCTTTTTATGGCAAAACAAAGTTTGCCGGGTCAGCTAGTTATCTTGTATTTTCTCAAAGTGGGTTGGTTTTGTTAACCTAGTAAGGATCTACGCACACCGGAACGGAATGGCAGAGGATTGAAATTTTTACCAAAGGATATTCAATCTTATCTAGTAGGAATACGACATAAATGCCAACGTTTTAAATTGATTCCGTGGCATCGAAAGAGATTTCTTGACACGACATTGGAGAGCGTGCTAAGGGATCCCGCGGCGGGATGCGGAATGCAACGGCACGCCGACGGATGCCGTGACTTGCCGCGGGGTGAGACAGTGCAAGAGGGTGTACATGCCACACAGAAAAAAAACAATATACTTCTTTAAAGTAAAATAATCAAATGATTAATATTCAATGTAGGTACATTGTTCCGGACCAACAGATTGACGTGCTTTCCAAGGCACATAGAACCCCTTGGTCTGTAATGGAACATCCACCCATAGAAGAACTGATCTCAAAAGAGTTGACCAATCTTGCCGATCGACTCATGAGGCTGTTATCATTTAGCTACAATCTCCTTGAGCTATTTTTAAAGAACATATTGATCGTAACACAATGTTTCCTACGTCAAGAAGTATTTACGTATATTCTGCATTAAATATGGTATTTAACATGGCACAAACGATTGGTCATGCAGAATTGTCATTGAAATCCCATAGAGAGACATATTTTGGCAGACAATGTACCGCACATTGTCTGTAAAATTTGTGCCTGTCATTTTTGTTAGGGTGGTGTTACACTTGGCATATGAATCCTAGCCTGGGCTGTGGATTTGCCAGATTTAAAAAAAAACTTTTTTACAAAAAAAAAATAACCGGCTTTCAAAACAAAACACTACAAAGCGAAAAATAACTTTATTTTTGGCGGTCAGTATTTTTTTTCGTTTTTGACACCGACTTCCGAAAAGTAAGTAATTTTTCGCTTTGTAGTGTTTTTTTTTTAATGTATTTTTATTTATAGCCAGAGTGTTTCTCATTACAATTCCAACAAGCTTAAACAGTAACGAGCCTGTACGAAAGTACTCCGGAACTTAGGATTGAATCCTATTCCAGAAAGATATTTTTTTTCCGACGGTATAAATACATCGGGACTAGGTACACCTGTCTAATTGTGTTGTAGTTCAGTAACGAATCATGCGTCCGTACACACGGACTTTTCGAAAAAATTTATCATTACGGAGTAGGGTTCACTCCGAAGTGCCGTCGTCGACGGATTTAGGGAGAAGACCCCGTGATACGAAGTAGGAAATGCCCGTAACGAAGGCCGAAACTACGAACTTCGTGCTTAGGGAGACGCCCTGAACTAAGAAAAAAAGTTAGCAATGAGACAGCACCCTAAGATATCAAATGAATGTCTATATTGACAAACGAATACAATATCATTACAATATATAATTAGCTTGAAGAATCCTTCAGGCCATTATTCAAAATTTTCAGTCTTTTGCACCTAATGACAGCTGTTACTAATATTAAGATTATGACGAACTATAGCATAACAAAATGTGGTGGTAGGCGAAAATTCAAACACATTTTTGAGTTTTTGTAATTAAATACCACATGTCTAATTAAGATATTCAAAAATTCAAAATTCATATTCAAAATTTATTTAATATAGAACAGTATTATAAAGATTTTTCCATTGGCCCCAAACTAGGCAAGCCTGTATCTTGGGAACCAATTTTGAGGGTAAACATTTACCCTCTTACAAATAAACGCAGAATAAAGTTATACCAGGTATAAACCTATGAAAATGTATGGGTATACCTTAGTTATACCTGGTATAACTTTATTCCGCATTTATTTGTTAGACGGTTAGAAGATTACTTAGTTTTTGTATAGAAGAGTTTTAATTCAGCACAACTCTATAATAATTTGGCACTCCAGTTTTCAATACAATTTTAATTTATAAAAATATTTGTTAAAATACTTTTCAGCGGTGGGTTTTTTATTAAAAAAAAAGTTATTTAAAAATCTAAAAACCCGACTGCTTAAAAAGCGAACTAAAAAGCCGTAAACAAGAAGAATATCATGTTGTGCAGTCGGAGGATACATATTCGCGAGTTCCACAAAATGGCGCCCAAAATCCGCCATTTTTTTTTCATTTGCAATTTTAATGTAGCCAGTGACACTCGCAGTGTTAAGACGAATCGAACGACATAAGAATCATCAAAATTGGCCAACGCGTTTGGTCTCTAGAACGCCATATAGGAACAAACATACATACATAGACTAATAAACCTTCTTCGGCAGTCGGGTAAAAATACAGATTTATGTCTGTTTGTGACGTTTCAAGCCTAACCCCCAGTTTCCCAGCTCAAAATTATCGGAGAATTAATGTGACAAATTGTCAAGCACGCGTTAGCTGCTGTGATTGGTTGAATGAATTTTCAACAGCTAATCACAGCAGATAACGCGTGCTTGACAATTTGTCACATTAATTCTCCGATAATTTTGAGCTGGGAAACTGAGGGTAAACCGCTGAACCTCTGAGGACATAGTCTACTCAAAATTCTTGAACGCATACAAAGTCGCGCACCAGCTAGATTTTGTATTTATCATTTGAAGAATCCAAATCCCTCAAGACCGAACGATATTAATTCACTGACCTTTCATGTGGTAATTAAGATATTAACGAGTTAATATTGTACACAAATGGGTATAGGTATTACGTATAGGTAGAGGTTTATTTTTATTATTGACTAGCGGTTTCACCCGCGAAGTTCCCGTTCCCGTAGGAATACAGGGATAAAAAGTAGCCTATGTCACCCGGGGATAGTGTAGCTTCCTAACGGTGAAAGAATTTTTGAAATCGGTCCGGTAGTTTTTAACCGACTTACCAAAAAGGTTCTATGTTCGACTTTTTTTTAATTTTTTTTATTTGTGTTCACCGATATCTCCGTCAATTGTGAACCGATTTTGAAAATTATTTTTATGTTTGAAAGAGTATGACTCGAAATTGGTCCCATTTGGTGAACACAATTTGGTGAAGATCTGATGAAGAACTTCGGAGATATACAAAAGAACCCTTCAATAAATAACGGCAAATCATTCGGAATTGCTGCAATCACATGTCTGTTTATTGTATATACCATTTCATAACATAACATCACGCCAGCACGCACTAAAGGGGTACGCAGATCTCTCATTTCACTGGTTATGTTCAAGTTTCATGTTATTCGGGTGATCTATTCTGGCGTTATAGGTACCTTACCAAACAACTTGCCTATTTTAGGTGGGTACAACTAAAAAGCGCAAAATAAAAAACTTTTTTGCAAAAAAATACTAGGTACCGATTTCCAAATAAAAAAACCGGCTAAGTGCGAGTCGGACTCGCGCACGAAGGGTTCCGTACCATTATCATTCGTATCAATATCGTTAAAGGCACAAAAATCACGTTTGTTGTATGGGAGCCCCCCTTAAATATTAATTTTATTCTGTTTTTAGTATTTGTTGTTATAGCGGCAACAGAAATACATCATCTGTGAAAATTTCAACTGTCTAGCTATCACGGTTCATGAGATACAGCCTGGTGACAGACAGACAGACAGACAGACAGACAGACAGACAGACGGACCGCGGAGTCTTAGTAATAGGGTCCCGTTTTTACCCTTTGGGTACGGAACCCTAATAATAGGGTCCCGTTTTTACCCTTTGGGTACGGAACCCTAAAAACTACAAAGTGAAAATAATTTTATTTTTGGAAGTCGGTGTCCATATCGCAAAAAAATGGGAAAAAAGAAAGACACCGACTTCCAAAAATAAAATTATTTTTCACTTTGTAGTTTTTTATTTGGAAGTCGGTAGTCTAGTATTTTTTTGCAAAAAAGTTTTTTATAAGTTTATTCGTTACATACAAAAATACAAATCTTTCCTCTTCATAATATTATAGCATAGATAAGCTCGCGTTTGACCACTACCTCACCTGATGGTAAGCGAAGATGTGGTCGACGTTGGAGCACGCTTGCCTTGAAGTAACCTATTCACTCTTGACTATCAGGTAGCACAGACTCCGGCTGGGACTTCCACTCCTTAGCTATACGCCCAATAAAAGTATTCCCAAAACGCTTTGGGACCTCCATATACCGATGACGCATCGCCGTTTGTCTTGTAGTGTGTCTGATGGAACGGGCGGGTTTTTTTTAATAAATCTCTTTTACTCTTAAATCAATAAACAATCAAAGACAATCATTATAGGGAAAACTAATGAACAAGCCAGTAGCTCTTGAGAAAGGCGCAACTCCGCGCAACCTTGTATACATAAAATAATTATGTAACGTATCCGACACGCTCCAGTTGCTACTACAGGTACCTAGTGGCAAAAACTAGCCGACTGCTCGGTAAAAAAACCTTCTAGCTAAGCGTGAGTCGATAATAAACTAAAGAACAATTTAAATATATGCCATCGAAAGCCTGCAGACGAACAGACAATAGATCTATCCCTTTAAGAGCTACGATCCTGATGATGGACAGCACCTGTAGCCAAGTTAACAACCTACAATCGATAACGCTAGTAGAAAATGAATCAATGTATGGGAATCACATCTGAACGCTAAGTCACGTGGTCAGACCATACATATAGAAGGCGTTAACGATTGTAGAAAGAGATTCGATACGAAACGTTTGTAACTTGGCTAGGGGGGCAGACATACGTCTGGAGTAGTGTGATGTTTCACAGTTGCTTCCACTACCGACCTTTAGGAGCAAAAACTTGCCGATTGGTTAGTAAAAAACTACTAGGTAGGTATGCGTGAGTCGATTCGGTAGTAAGATAAAGTTGATTTGAATAAAACAGTTCATCCGTTTCGGAGCTACGATGCGGCAGACAAACACATTTAAAGACCTCAGGTCCAGTTGAAAACCAGCGTCAGGCACTAATCTGTCATTGAAACCGAATTCAGCATATTTGGCGCAGCTGTGAGGCATACCTTTTTGAAAGGAAGAATTTTTATTTGTATATTTTTATTATTTTATTCACTTTTGCTTATATAACACCGTTATTGATGAACCAATTTGGCGCAGCCAAATTAGAGGCATACTTTTTTGAAAGGAAGAATTTTTATTTGTATATTTTTATTATTTTATTCAGTTTTGCTTATATAACACCGTTTTTGTTGAACTAATTTGGCGCAGCCAAATTAGAGGCATACTTTTTTGAAAGGAAGAATTTTTATTTGTATATTTTTATTATTTTATTCAGTTTTGCTTATATAACACCGTTTTTGTTGAACCAATTTGGCGCAGCCAAATTAGAGGCATACTTTTTTGAAAGGAAGAATTTTTTTTGTATATGTATTTTTATTATTTTATTCACTTTTGTTTATATTACACAGTTTTTATTTCGAGGGAAAAACGCGACGGGGGGGGTTATAACGCCTAAGAAATTAAGCTAAACCAGCAAGATCACTACAATCGTTTTAGCAATAAATTCGCGGTTAATCAGTCAAACGAGGTTGAAAACATTCATTACAAAAAAATACGGAACCCTAACTCTTATAATAATGTGTGGCAATCTGTTGAAAAGGAAATAGATTTGATTATTGTTTGTAATTAATTAACTTTTTGTTGTTATTTAGAGCGAAGTACGTGGGACACTCAGAAAGTTTTGCGAAACTAAAAAAAATTGTTCTATACGTACATATATTTTTATTAAATCTTTTCAAAGTACTTTCCACCAGCCTCTATACAAAGATTCATGCGCCTAAACCAGTTTTCAAAACACTTTTTCCAGTCCGCCGCAGACACCTCGTTTACAGCCTGCTCGAACGCAGCCAGCGCATCTTCCGGCGACGAAAATTGTATCCCTTTGAGCTGATTTTTTATTTTTGGGAATAAAAAGAAGTCACACGGTGCTAGATCAGGGCTGTAAGGAGGGTGACCCAGGAGTTTGACTGGCGTGCTGTCCAGGAAGTCCCTCGTTTTGAGTGCGGTGTGCGCAGGTGCATTGTCGTGGTGGAGCAGTAGCCCGCGGAGCCCTGTGTTTGGTCGCTTGTTGCTTATAACAGAGAAAACTTCTGGCAAACATTTGGTAGTATACCATTCGGCATTAATGCTTCTTTGATCCCGTAAGGGAATTGATACCAAGTGGCCAGTCAAATTAAAAAAGCTAGCGATCAAAATCTTACCCCCGCTTCTAGATCGCTTCACTTTGGTAGGCGTTGGCTCATTTTGAAACACCCAAACAGTCGACTGGCGCTTGGTTTCTGGGTCGTATTGATAAATCCAGGACTCATCACGTGTAACGATGTCGTAAACACGCCGAGACGAGCCTGCTTCAAATTTGTTAAGCATATCACGGCACCATTCCACCCGGGCCTGCTTCTGAGCATCGGTGAGGTTGTGCGGCACCCAGCGTGATACTATCCTCCTCACGCGAAGATGGCTGTGTAGAATCTCGTGAACGCTTCCCGATCCAATCTTCAATATGTGTTGAATCTCCTGATATGTAATTCGCCTATTGTCTTGGATTAAATTTTTCACTGCTAGCACGTTTTCTTCGGTAACAGCCGTCAAAGGGCGACCGCTTCTTTCGTCATCCCCCAAAGTTGGTCGACCGCGCTTGAATTCGTTATACCAACGATACACGGTTGCCTTGGAAGGGCCTTCATCCATGAATGCCATTTGAAGTCTATCGTACGATTCATCCGGTTTCAGGCGACACTTGAAATCGTATAAAATCATAGCTCTAAAATGTTCCCGGCGCAGATCCATATTTCAGTGAGATACAATACTTTGAATTAACTCGCAAAAAATGTAGAGGGAAATTTTGAAATTGGAACTTACTTATTTTTACTTATAAATAATCATATTTTCGAAAAACATTATAACTGGCCAGTCTCCCATATATAAAAACTTTTTTTCGCAATACTTTCTGAGGGGCCTGGTAAATGTATCCAAATAGTGGAATAGTTAATAGAAAAGATATAAGCATTTTCAAGCTAATGACTACATTATCAATGACTTTACAATCTACTAAGGATTATGTCAATGTGGCGACTATGTAATAGACGTCTTCGGCGGAGATTATGTCAATAATGTCAACATCCCCATACAAGAAAAGCAGGAGATTGCGTTCTGTAGTTTTTGCCTAACCTATGTACCCCGAATAATCCTCATATTCGTTTTTAGGGTTCCGTACCCAAAGGGTAAAAACCGGCCAAGAGCGAGTCGGACTCGCGCACGAAGGGTTCCGTACCATTATAGCAAAAAAACGCCAAAGAATCATTTGTGTTTTAGAGTTTTTAGTATTTGTTGTTATTACATCATTTGTGAAAATTTCAACTGTCTAGCTATCACGGAGTCTTAGTAATAGGGTTCCGTTTTTAGGGTTCCGTACCCAAAGGGTCCTTCTGTCTGTCTGTCACCAGGCTGTATCTCATGAACCGTTGAAATTTTCACAGATTAATGTAACTATGTCTGTTGCCGCTATAACAATACTAAAAACAGAATATAATAAATATTTAAGTGGGGCTCCCATACAACAAACGTGATTATTATGCTATTTTTTGCGATAATGGTACAGAACCCTTAGTGCGCGAGTCCGACTCGCACTTGGCCGGTTATTTTCATTTACTTATTGGCCAAACAGAACAGTGTCTCAAGATCTGATCTCATGTATTTTCTCAAAAGGCACGTTTTAAAATTGTCTAAGTCATTATTATATTGTTCTCAGGTGTAAACTGGAGATCCAGGCATAACCTGCAGTCTACCAGCACAGGCAGTGGAGAAAAGACTGTAGCAGAGGCACTGTCTAAGCTTTTGCTTAAATATCAGGTAAATTAATATTGTCTTACTATACAAGCATCTATAGAAGTGAGAATTGGGTAAGAAATTATACTTGTAAATAGTTTGGTAGAACATACATAACATAACATACATATTTGATTAAGTATTTGATCTAATAAAACTAATAACCACAGTTAAGGCGCTATATACGCCCAAATGTTAACGCAGTACTGGCAATGCGCCCGCTCGATGCCAAAATATGAATATTCCTCCCTTTGAACAGTTTTGTTTGCAAAATATTATTTGATTTACATATGCTATGTTAGTTATGAAGAAATTCCAGCCATCAATTTTTCTGAGTAAAAATATTTTTAAACATCCGAGTCGTTTTGGAGGAGTTTCCAAAAGTTGCGAAAAAATATCGTGTTGTTAATTATTTTTTTAAAGCAAAACTATTAGAAAGAAAGAAAGAAAAATATTTATTTGTGACCCGCACAGGAGACACGAGAAAATAAGCACACACTTAAACAATAATAAAATAAAAAACCCTGTGCGAGACCAAAAAGGCTCCTATCTCAGCATGTGCAGCGATATCCAAAAAGGTAATAACGCTGCGCTGTGCGTGTATTAGTTACACGAAAAAACCTTGTGTTCAAAATTATGTACATGAATCGATAATTTTTTTTTTTTCAAACCTTTCAACCTCGCCGCTACTAAGGAGTATGCTTTAGAAAGTTACCGTTTTACGGTACTAAAGGGTATGTAGGCCCTTAACTATATATTTTTTTATTAACAAAGGAGCCTATAGGTAATTCAAGTTTGCACTAATTTTCATGTGCCTTACTAAAGATAGTTGCAATATTAATGGTCAATACAGGACTGTTGTTATTTTACTTTCGAAGACCAAAAATATCAAGTTACTTAATACACCTGAACTCTTTCCACAGGGAGTAAACACAGACATAACAAACGACGGCACAATGAGAGCGCTAGCAACAGCTGCAAAGTTGGTGCCTTACGACAGTGCCCTATTCGTGGTCACTGACAAGGGACCTGGCGATCCTCAAAGGCTCCCGTTAGCATTGAGGGCTTTAGTGGAGAAGAGACTGAAGGTAAGAGTCATTTTATAGTAGATAAAGATGCATAGGGAGTAATCAAAGACGGTGCAATAGAGGGAGAATATACAGCTGAAGTTGGTGCCGTACGACAGTGCACTGTTTGTGGTCACTGCCAAGGGACCTGCTGATCATTTGAGGCTGCCGTTAGCATTGAGGGATTTAGTGGAGAAAATATTGAAGGTAAGAGCTTTTTGACAGTAGATAGAGACGTATAGGGAGCAAACACTGACGATGCAACAGATAAAGAACCTACAGCTTAAGACGGTGCCATACGACAGTCACTGTTTGTGGTCACTGACAAGAGACCTGGTGGTCTTCAGAAACTACCGTTGTTAGCATTGAGGGCTATAGTATAAAAGATATTGAAGGTAAGAGTCATTTGACAATAGATAAAGATGCTTAGGGAGTAATCAACGACGGTGCAATAGAGGGAGAACCTACAGCTGCGAAAATGGTACCATAGTACCATAGGACAGTGCACTGTTTGTGGTCACTGACTAGAGACCTAGTGATCCTCAAGATGCTACCGTTAGCATTGAGGTCTTTAGTGGAGAAGAGACTGAAGGTAAAAACCATTCTTATATTTGATCTCCACAACCCAGTAACTGCGTAACAGGATACCCAATGATAACAATAGTTGTCAAAATTTCTGAATCCTTACTTCCTGCAACGACAGTGATCTGCAAATGACAGGCGGGTCCAACGGCTTACGTGCTCTCCGGGGCACGAGAGCAATTTCTGTTATTGTATAGCGAGCTCCTTTAATGAAACGGTAAATAATAACTGGACTTTCTTCTTCACCAGGTCTACACAATATGGACGGATCCCAACTATCCTTCAGAAGAATCAGAAGAAGCTCTACAAGAATTGAGGAACATCTCCAAACACACTGAAGGAGAAGTGATGCCTTATCCTTTACAAGTTATGGTAAGAATCTTTGCTCCTTTATTGTCGTTTACTCGTATGAATAAGAGTTCTGTGATCGAGATGTTTGGAAATTTAAGACTGAATTTGACACGAAAATCGAGCACAGCTTAAGACAGCGAATTGATATATGGATAAACTCTTTATTTTACACCATTCGAATGATGAGAAGAATGATAAGTTGATTACAGATAGATGAACTTTTTGCACTGGTCGGCCTTTCTTTTTTGGATTTGGAAATCATCCAATAACTTCTCCCGCTCTGGGTGAAGCGGGAGTGCGTGTCAGACTTACTGACTAAATCCCTCCCGCGTTCCTTCAGTTGCTTGAGCTAGGACCGCGGTAAAGCTCTTTCAAATTTAGCCGCGACCCAGACTGCCACTGGTTGCTCTAGCCTTCAGCTATAGTAAAACGTGATAAATAGGTTAATAAATAGAATATACTTGATTGTACATCAAAATTGTAAAACAGCTAATACAATAAGCAGTCATTAAAGTATGGGCAGTTTTACATAAGATAATTGATCCGCAAAACACGAAATACGATAGGTACGATGACCTGGTACTGTTGCAAATCTCAAACAAATCTATTCAAAAATCAGAAAAGTTAAAACACAGTTTGAATCTAAGATAAATAATGTAGAATAATGTGAGATGCCTGTACTCGAATAATCTTGTACCACAGTTAATATTAAACAACTCTTCGAAAGTAATAAAAACTGATTCAAAACTATGGATAAAGTCGTTGCCAATGACACAGTAAAAGAAAACCATCAATATAGAACCAAATGAGTACAGAAGTTAACTATTTTCAAAACACATACTAAATATTTTAAAACCCTCATTTGAAATGCCATAAAAGACTAAATTCTAACGGACTAAGCGATATGCCTGTCTAACGGTGATCTTAAAACACTAAAATACTATATAATGACTAGAAAGTTGCTATACACATACAAAATAAGTGCCTTCTGTCGGAATTTCTTTAAGAAACGTGCGAAATGCGAAAAGGAAAGTGATATGACAATATAATAAATGAATTTATGATATATTCAACCTCCGGGATCTTGGTTAAACTACGTGATTAAATCGCAGGATAAAATCTGCAGGCACACAAAGAACATGATAAACAAAAGACGAAGTACAGGGTGACTTTAAATCATTCCCAATTTTACAGGAGCTTATAGAACTGACATCTTTTATTATCACTAAGGTATCAATCAACATTGAAATTGTGACAAAATCTGTTGTTTACGACTAGTATATTTATATTCACACGCGTAAAATTTCAAAATTTAAAAAACCCCCGACACATTTATCTTTGTGAAAACACCCCGATTCAAACAGTAAAACGCCCATAACTTTTGAACGGCTAAAGCGATTTTATTCAAACATAGCTAAGAACATTCTCGACACACCTTTCAAACTAAAAATAATTATCAAAATCGGTTCATCCGTTTAGGCGCTATGATGCCACAGACACACAGATACACAGCAACACACGTGAAACTTATAACACCCCTCTTTATCCGGCGGGGGTTAAAAACTGGACAAAATGTTGGGAACAGCTATTTTTAACCGACTTCAAAAAGGAGGAGGTTCTCAATCCGCCTGTATTTTTTCTGATGTGTAAAGGTCACCCTGGTACACTCTAATTTCAACGAAAACTGATATCGTGAATAAAAAACTTGAACACATTAAGTTTTTTATTCACGATATCTGTTTTCGTTGCAAGTTGTTCGTATTCGAGTACTTAAACCCCCCAGTCATAAAAGCCAAAAAAAAAGAAGAAAAAAAGGAAATAAAAGGACAAAAAAAAAAGAAGAGAAAAAGAAGAAGAGATAAAAGTTACCCTATATACCTTCTAAATACTAAAGATATGCGTAGCTTTAAATAAGATCGGAGCAAACCTTGCAAAGAAGTAAAATCCTTACAAATAGATCAAGAATGGGCATAAAGATTGAATGCTCAATTCAGGCATTATTTTTTGCCTCATATCAAAAGACGACCTCTTTTGTGTGACGCTCAATGAAATTAAAAAATATATAAAAAGCGGTTTACCAGCGTAGAAATTCCAATCACAGATCCTATAACTTTTTAGTACCATTATACCTCGTTTGTGAACGATTTAGCATCGAAAGTAAACATTTAGTACCATTTAGTAAATAAATATTTATTAGACCTACACAAGACCATCGAAACCTAATTCCCACAAACTATTTAGATGTTGTGAAAGATGACCTCAGAACCATTTATAAACTAATATTATAAAGAGGTAAAGTTCTCGCCAAGAACACTCTCGATAAAATCAAAATCGGTTCATCTGTTTAGGAGCTATGATGACAGACAGGTACAAATTGACTGAAGGCAAAAATGAGAAATACGTCAATTATAAAAAACTATTAATATTGTTTCAGGATGTGGAAGGATCCAGTAATCTGGCAGCAGAAACAGAACTTGAACAATGGAAACCCTTGGACCCTAAGCAAGGAAGGAGGGGAAGACTCAACAATGATTTGGCTATGGAGAAGTTTGATGTGAGTATATAGAGATAGAGTAAAGAAAATAAAATGTGAACGTCATTTGTCAGTTAATAAATGACGGCAAATCTCTCGGGATTACTGCAACCGCATGTCTGTTTATTGTTTATAACATTTCATAATATAACATCAGGCTAGTAAGCTCTAAAGGGGTACGCAGATATGTACAGTTCACCTTGGTACACTCTCATTTCACCGGTTATGTTCGAGTACCTTACTAAACCACTTACCCAAAAGGTACAACTAAAGAGTAAAAATAAAAAAAAACCTTTTACAAAAATACTACCGACTTCCAAATAAAAAAAACTACAAAGTAAAAAATTACTTTCTTTTTGGAAGTCGGTGTCCATAAAGCAACAAAAAATGTACCTTACCAAAGAGACCGACTTCCAAAAAAATACTACCGGTATTTTTTTGTAATAAAGTTTTTTTATAGATATTTTAGCATTTTTTTGATATTTGCATCTTTTTTACTCATTATAACTACCTGCCCTAAAATTTTGCTATTATATTTAGTGTATCATCAATGCTTTAATTTGTTTTTTTTTCAACAGCTACTCCTAGTTCGTCGTGGAGGCGGTCAAGCAATGTCCCTGGGCGTTCCAGTAGAAAACGGAGTAACAGCACTGAGAGTATTCATCGAAGGTGCCGTGGAACATGCTGTTCTTTACCCTCCTAATGAAGGTCAGTATTTGTTCTCTCTTCTAACCAATCAAAGTAAATATATCGCGTTCAGAGCTTCATCCACGCGGTTCACATATATAAACAAAATTATAACACCCCTCTTTTTCCGGCGGGGGTTAAGAAACCCGATAGCAACCGTTTAAGACGCACAAGACGCAACACCCGTCTGATCGTAGGACCCTCCTTTTTACCCGAATTCCGAAGGAGGGTAATGTGTTTATCAGTCTATGTATGTTTGTTCCTATGTGGCGTTCTATAGACCAAATGCGTTGGCCGATTTTGATGATTCTTACTTCAATCGATTCGTCTTAACCTATCGAGTGTCACTGGCTACATTAAAATTGGAAAATAGAAAAATGGCGTATTTCGGGCGCCATATTGTGGTCGCCCAATTTTTTTTATTTCCTAACCCATCGTGTGGGGGTATCAAAATAAAGGGTTTTAAGCTCGTGGCTAAATAAAAACAGCGTTTTCTAATAATAGAGTTTCCTTCGTGCCTCGGAAAGCACGTTAAGCCGTTGATCCCGGCTGTCATTTGAAGATCTTTGACAGTCGTTACGTGTAGTCAGAAACTTAAGATTTAACACCAGTCCAGCCAAGTGGTACCGTGTTACCCAGTTACTGGGTTGTGGAGGTCAGATAGGCAGTCGCTCTATGTAAAACACTGTTACTCAGCTGAATCCGGTTAGACTGGAAGCCGACCCCAACATAGTTGGGAAAAGGCTAGGCAGATGATGAAGAGGTTATTTCAAAAATATATAACACTTATATGCTTTGGTTAGCCAGCTCGCGAATATGTATCCTCCGACTGCACAGCATGATTTTCTTCTTGTTTACGTCTTTTTAGTTCGATTCTTAAGCTGTCGAGTTTTTATTACTATTATGGAGGATAAATAACGATGAACCTTTTGATACTACAATATTGTTTCTACGAGAAAAAATAACTACGTCTGGCAAATCCTGGACAGTCAGCCCCACTCTAGAACCTTGCTAAAAGGCAAATTATTTGACCAAAGTACGAGCTTATCTAGTGTTCTTACCAATACGAAATATTACGAAGTATTCTACGATGGTGGAAAAATGCAAAACAAATTCACCCGGTACCTATACATGAGGCAATTTGGTATTTACCCTTTCTACCCGCTTATGTATCCAACCTTCTTTGTTATAGGGATGGTTGGATACTATGAGTTGGAGGTAAGGCCTTGGCAACCTCGCCCTTGTAAAATATGTTTTCATGGTTTTTCGTGGTATGCTAAATAATCCACAAATATTGGAAACGTTGGGATTGCTCGTTCCAAACAGGAGGCTACGGTTAGGACCGAGGGAGGGGCTGTTTAGAGTTCCGTCAACTCGCACTAACGTGTTAAAGTTTGCACCAGTGACTCGAGCAGTTAGGATACTGAATAGCATCTCTCTGCGTTTAGACATATTTTCTTGCTCTTTGGCGGAATTCCAGAGGGTGACACTTAGTGTGTTGTCCACTGTGTAACTTGTACCTCTACCTAGACCTGTTACTGGGACTGGCAAACTTGTATGTATGACTACGTTTGTTAGCTTGGGTCTTACCTGTAAAAATAAATGTACGTGTATGTGTTAATAGAGAGAAGAACACAGTACTAAATCTGTAGACTAATTTAGAAACTGATCCTTATGAAGAAATTGCTAGTATCCAACGCTAACACGATCCTTGCAGAAAAAACAACATTCCATAGCTTCCATAATCAGAACAAAATGATTTAACCTTCATACTGATAGTACCATACGAAGTCATTACAAACACAATACAAATTACAACGAAAATGACAATGATTCAATGAGATTATGATTACAAAATGATCGGGTTCCGGCTGCCACAACACGCTTGTGTTTGGACAAGAAGATTGGTGGTGAAGTAATGTGTAAATAAAAAAAACCGGCCAAGTGCGAGTTGGACTCGCGCACGAAGGGTTCCGTACTTGGTAAATTGCGGTTTACGATTTATGACTTATTAAAAAAAACTACTAACGAGATCTCGTTCAAACCAATTATCGGTGGAAGTTTACATGGTAATGTACTTCATATTTTTTTTTTAATTTTATCATTCTCTTATTTTAGAAGTTACACATATTTTACCACTTTGGAAGTGTCTCTCGCGTAAAATATTCAGTTTAGAAAAAAAAAAAATTAGAAACCTCAGTATCATTTTTGAAGACCTATCCATAGATACCCCACACGTATAGGTTTGATGAAAAAAAGAATAACCCCCAAAATTTATTGTTTTTTTTTCTATTTTTGTGTAAAAATCTTAATGTGGTTCACAGAATACATCTAATTACCAAGTTTCAACCGCATAGTTCTTATAGTTTCGGAAAAAACTGGCTGTGACATACGGACGGACAGACAGACAGACATGACAAATCTTTAAGGGTTCCGTTTTTTGCCATTTGGCTACGGAACCCTAAAAATTCATAACAAGACATGAATGTACTGGACATGGACCACACTTCTGATTGATTCAACGGTCAAATTGAAATAAGGACCTATTATCCAAGTAGATTGATTGTTGAAGTTGTTTCTATAAATGGGAAGCAGATGCTAAACTTATCCAATACTGAAATAATGACTTCTGCCGCTCTGGGGGAAGCTGTAGGGCGTGTCAGACTTTTACTGACTAAAACCCACCCGTGTTCCTTCAGTTGCTTGTGCCAGGGACGCGGTAACTCTCTTTCAAATTTATCCACGACCCAGACAGGCATCGGCCCTAGCGGACCCCGTCAGTTTTAGGAACACATCTACGCTCCGTCGACTCGGGCCTGGTCCTTATCGGACGGCAAGCTTAACATAACCTTCCGTCTGCAAGCCCGCGCCTACGGAGGCCGGGAATCGGCTTGCAACTCCCGACGCCCGGCGCGTCTCCTGCAGTGGCTAGGGGCGTGAGAGCGTCTCCCTCACGCGTTCCGCCTCCTCCTTTGCGAGCATTATTGCATCGCAGAAGGAGGAGACAGTTTCCCATGCCCTCTCGCTCCGTACCATGGCTTGCTATATGTTAAAACTATGTCCTGACGTTTGAGAGATACTGATACGTAATCCTGAGCATATTTCGGTCAGGATCAGGACAATTATAACGGTCTTTCGACGTCGACCCGGGGGCTATTATAATATAGAAGCGTATGTACACAGGTGCACTTTTCTTTCTGCAAAGAATAATGTTCGCAGGCCCTCAAATTACAACAAAGGAGCGTAACTTAATTGATCTTGAACTTACTTTCGTCTTATGTTTTCTCCAGTGTATATGCTATTCACTTATAAAATTTGATGACATTAAAAGCTCTACAAAAGTCCAACTTTGTCGAAAACTCGATGCAATTAATGGCTTCTTTATTCGTTATTTTAATTTAATATGTTCTAACAATCCTCTCTTTTCTGCCCAGCTCCTCAAATAGACCTGTACAACGCGTCATCAGTGGCTTCATTTTCTCCCGCGTCCAGAACCGAGGGTTTGTCTCCAAGAGACGTGTACCTCATGTTCCCTGGGACGAAGTTCGATTTGAACATGTAAGTATGTTTTATATTTATTTGATCCACTGCTAGATACCACTAGCCTGCCACTAAGTTTAGGTTGCGGAAACCCGTTATATGCAAGGCGCACGGAATCAATCGATGGTGGCTACACTTGTGAGAGGCTATGTTCAGCAGTGGACATGTTTACGCTGAAATGATGGTGATGACTTATTTGTCCAACATTTGGGCAAAGGCTTCTGCCATATTTGTTCAGCTTTCTACATCTCCCTTTCGGCCAATCGGTCTTTTGAAGTTTAAATAATGTTCACGTTTATGAAATAAGTTCTGGTGCAAGCTGCAGTCAGTTCCGTGTGTAAGTTAGGAAAGTAGAGCCAAAGAACTTTCCAAAGTAATTTATGAAGTGGCAACAACCCAACTAATTTTAGAGGTACCGATAGAAAAACAAGTTACTCTTCTTTGGAATAAAACAAGCATGTTCGCGGCTTAAGAGTGGCCCAAGGGCCTCCCCGCCGCATCTTAACCTAAATAACCAGTAAATCAATTTTCAATAATTCAATTCGATATAAAAAAAAATATTTTTAATAAGATATAAATGAGTCGGGGGTTTTTTAAATTGTGAAATTTTACTTGTTATCGTTCTCTTACACTTGTTACACTATGTTTGCAATATTTGTAAGTATGTGAGAACCATGTTCCTACTTATCAAATTAATTAATTTTCCTGTTAATGCTTTTTAATACTTTATACCTGTACGCAGTATAGTGTGTAGAGCTATTCTGGGTGCATGGTCCTCACATATATTAATGTATGTACTTATGTAATTATTGTAAAACACCTATTTTTTTAAAAAAGAGTAAGTCTGGAGTTTCTTGTGCGTTCTTCTCCATAACAATCTACTTTCCGAATGCACGGTAGAATCATTTTTTATTACTTGTAAATTTTAATTTTAATTTATTTGGCGTTCAAAAATGCCGTGTATTGGCCTAGTTGAATAAATATATTTGTATAATCATCGAAGTCAGTCGGTCCATCTCTACCTACTTTTATTTTTATTCTTCCTCTAATACCCTCATCTTTCCACAGCCTATCAGTCTTACCAGCCAGTCCGAACAGACCGGAGGTGCAGGCTCCCTTCGTGGGCATGTGGCACTTGAGCGTCCGATGTGACACCTGCGACTACCGACTATGTGTGTCTGCGAGAGCCCATATACACTTTGATGTGGAGACTGATACTCCTGGTAAGTCTTTTCAATGTATTTGCCTTTATACATTACCCTATTATTCTGTTAATGCTGGGTCTAAGGCATCCTTTCTGTATGAAGGAGCTAGGGGATAACGATGGTACTTTATAGACTGGACCGAAGTCAAAGCTTCTTTTTAGGGTTCCGTACCTCAAAAGGTAAAAAAAGGAACCCTTATAAGATCACTCCCTTGTCCGTCTTGTCTGTCCGTGCATCACCACCGATTTTCCCCTACCTACCTACGATAATACTCACAACGGATCTTTGTGTCTCTGAATTGGCTGCAAGAGGCTGCGCAGTAGCTAGTTTTGTGTAAATATTGAAAGTTAAAATAGCATTGTATAACTGTCTCTATCACTCGCATACGTTTGTCGCATCATCCTATATAGCTTACAATACGCAGTTAATCTGTTTCGTGCGCAATAATTGACAGCACCAACTTCACGCTCAACAAGTGCGCTCGTTTTCTTTATAAATCATCACCCATTTCGCTACAAATTTGGTAAAGTGTGTATTCATACACGAACTAGCTTCTTACTGCTCATCACAGCATCTATCTCTTTCGCACGTGTGATAGCATGCATTTTAACCTCGCGCACAAAATAATTCGTGCCGTCGACTAGTGACTTACTTAATAAGGATATTTGATCAGATTCGTAAATATGTAGAAACTGCGTGCGCATTACGGGATATATTGGCATGGGTTTTGTTACTCAAAAACTACAGAATACCACACTCAAAAGCTCTCAATAAGAAAGCATGATACCAGTCTTACTTAATGATAATCAAAATGAGTCAAGCCGTTTTCTTGACAGCCTTTCAACACACACATGCATACGAACACCATAATTATTATTATCATTACATAATGAAGGAGGCAGACGTTAAACCTGTACGGATATTGAACCCAGTCAGGTTTTTGTTGAGAAGTCACAAAAAAAGGCTTAACTTTGCATCTCGTTTGATGGGACTCTGAAAAAAGGTATAATCCATTTAGGAATACGGTTATTGGAGAGCAAAAAAGGTTTGGAACTCGTTGGTTTGGTTCCGTACCGTATTATGTAGCACCCCTGTATTACTCAAAGTGATAGGCAGAGAAAGAAAATATCACCAGAATTTGGATGGACCTTAGAATAGTTTCATAAATATGTTTGGTCAGTCCAATAAGGGCTTAGCCAGAATCATCAGATGTCCACTTCCATCGCTTCTTTTTCGTTTTCAACCGACTTCAAAAAGAAGGTTCTCAATTCGACTGTATGTGTTTGTATGTTTGTTACGCGTTAACACCGCCAATTATGAAACGATTTTTACGATATTTCTATTTGAAAGCTGGTGAATTCTCATGTGGTCATTGTGGACTGTGGTCCCATTTAAATTTGATCAAGATCTATTGAGTCATTTTTAAGTTATCCTTAATAATACGTATTATCATGGTAATTTAAGTTACCATACTAAAAAAAAAAAAACGACTTCCAATACTTAAAAACTACTGGATCAATTACAAAAATTCTTTCACCGTTGGGCAGCTACACTATCCCCGGGTGACATAGGCTACTGTTTATCCCTGTAATCCCACGGGAACGGGAACTACGCGGATGAAACTGCGAGGCGTCCGCTAGTCATCAGCTGCCTAGCCTTTTCCCAATTGTTGTTGGGGTCGGCTTCCAGTCTTACCGGATTCAGCTGAGTACCAGTGTTTTACACGGAGCGACTGCCTATCTGACCTCCACAACCCAGTAACTGGGTAACACGGTACCCCTTGGCAAGACTGGTGTCAGATCTCAAGGTTCTGACTACTCGTAACGACTGTCAAAGATCTTCAAATGACAGCCGGGACTAACGGCTTAACGTGCTTTCCGAGGCACGGAGGAAACTCGGTATGTTGAAAATGGTCACCCATCCACGGACCGACCTCGTCAAGCATTGCTTAACCTTGAAGTTCGACCCGTGCGGCTGTTATTATTTAGCCACGAGCTCCTAACAACATTTTAAGGACCTTATTCAACAGTGGCGCCAACTGGTGAGTAATAAATCGCATCGCATTTCGTCCATGTGAATATGCATACAATTTTAATAGTCTATCAGTGTTTAAATTAAATACGACGATTCATCAGAAACGTCAGTAATGCTTTCTGTTACCTAATGTAACTTATTGAAGGTATACACTTCAATTTTAAAAACTATTATGTGAACGTAAATTTTCATTAGATTGATGACAAAATTACAGTCATTAAGAATACTTACTCGAATCGCCCGAGGGTTTGAACGGTTTGAAATATTTACAACATTATTAATTTTAGCAGTACGGCAAGTACTGTTTTCAGACTTTTTATACGGAACCCTAAAAATAAGGAATACTGTACTGAGAAAGCTTTTAGAGGAGCCAATTAAATTGAGATTCATTTAATAAATTAAAATTAACGATTTGCATTGGCGGTCGGTGTTTTTTGTAGATTACAATATTTAAGTAAGTCAGTATTCACGAATATTAAATCCATACTAATATTATAAATTCGAAAGTTACTCTGTCTGTCTGTCTCTTACCTTTTCACGCCTAAACCACTGAACGGAATTCAATGAAATTTGGCAAGGAGATAGATGGCATCCTGAGGAAACACATATTATGCTACTATTTGGATAAAAGAAAAATTGTTGCTAGGTAGGTAGGTAGCCGGTTGAAAGGGAGCGAAGCCAGCAAGGGACAGCTAGTGTTTTGTATAAATCTATGATTGGTGACAACTATAGCAAACAAAAATACGGTTTTGATAATGAAAAAAATGATTGAACAGCTCTTCTAAAATTAAATGGTTAGAAGTCTTATAACAACATTAATATGACGTAACACTAAAGCAAAAAAGTAAATAATCTTCACACAAGAGAATTATCAACACACAAAAAAAATATAAGGCCACTTTCGCACTGATCAGCAAGCAAACTTGTTTGTATTTTAGTGAATTAAATAAAAGAACAGATATTTTCATAATTTGAAAAGACGACTGCATTAAATCAGTAAATTGAAACACATAATATTACCATGAAAATAATTTTCAAAAACGACTGTAAAGAAAATGTGACCGTTGCCCGACTTTTTCCCAATCTGTAGTAAGCCTTATGTCGTAGGTAAAAAATTACCTAAACAAGTTCCATCAAAAAAACAAAGCGTCATGTTAAGTATTGTAATGAATATAATATATAACATAATATAACATACAACAATATAACATTTATAATGTTCATGGTCAATGAAATATTGATATCGAATCGACAAAATAATGATAAAGAAATAAATTGGTATCTTAGCAACCACTATGTCCACTGTCGTTTTAACATATTGGTCTTTATTTATTATTTTTTAGCTTTTCGGTAGGTACCTATGACTCCAATGTTTAGAAGCATCATTTACCAGTCGCATACTGCATAAATAACGGCAGTTAGCTTTTATACACGACGACAGATATGATTCCATTTCGATTCGAATCATATTGTACCAAAAAAAAACACAATAAACAAAAACCTGCAAATATACAAAAAAAAACATACAAAACCACAGAAATCATGCAATAATAATCACAAGGGCGTACACAGCAAACCAATTAAAATCTACTTTAAATTCACTTTTAAAGCGTCCAATAACACTAAAACTTGAATTCATCGATGGCCTGTATAAACCCTTGCGAAGAAAAAAAAAAGTTTAACCTCTAAATGTCAAGTTGACAGCTCCCGCGTTCAAGATCCAAGATGGCGGCGCACCTTATGTGAGTCAAGGACAGTCTTGCATACAGCCAGATTCCGAATTTAAATGTCGTATACAGCCAAACATAGTCTAACCAGTTTTTTTTTAAGTTACAAGTGGTTACGAAAGGAATCGATTTATTCTGCCAAAACCATCGTATCTAATTATGGTTGTTGAAGTTTTTTATTGCACGCATCTTTCGGTTACTGCAACATTTTGTTCAATCCATCATGTAAAAAGATTTAAGGGAACTGGATTTTCTTTTTTTGGTATGTTGTATAACATCTTTCGACCATCCTCTTTAAGGCAGCCGTTTCGGTGCATTTTGCAATGGCATACAAAAATAACTCAAGTGTTAAATGTATTAAGAAATCGATTAATCAAGAACCCAAACAAACCATTTAAGGCTCTTAACGACAACAAAGTTATCACCTGTCCCAATTGGCATAAAAACCAAAACTGATTTTATTACATCGATTTTTTTTCGGACCGTGAATAATACAGCTCTACCTACCAAAACTCCGCAGATTTGATAAGTATCGATATGTAATGATTGATAATACAACAACAAAAAAACTTCTTTTTATTTTCAACAATCTTCCCCAAGTGTCACCATATTGACCGATCCCGTGCCTCTCGTATCCAGCGGATTCCCGTAATCCCTAGTGGGAGACACATGGCGTAGGTCTAAAGTCAGCACTGGACGTCTTTCGGTTGAAATTGTGACACAATCTACACTGCCAAACACCGTAGACAGCCAGTTATCTACATGAAATTATAACTTCAGATTTATTTTGTTTTTATTTATTCCAATCATGCCTGCAGAGTCCACTCGCAAATTTAATTTTAACTTATATTAAAAATAATAAGGAACGACTTAAAATAAAATTACGTAAAAACTCTCATAAAAATCTACCTAAAACTCTTAGAACAGTTACTGAATAAAATAATAATGACGTCATCAAAAAAGTCGAATTAGCGGAAAAGATACATTAGCGAAACATTTTACTGTTGTTTACTTCAATAAAAGAAATAAACCGTTTTTTTAAACTGTTAAAATGAGCTATTCATGTTTTTGTTCACACAGTAACGTTGTTAGCAGTAAATCAACTACGATTTTTTTTTAATATAATCTGGTAGAAGTGTTGGTTTGTTTGTTTATATGTTTTTAAAAGGTTGGAAGTACTGCCCTGATTAAACTTATTTTCACTGATATAAAGCTACACTATAGCTAAGTCCCATAGGCTACTTTATATATTTTTCTAATACTAAATACTACTAGTATTTTTGTAACACGCTGATAATAAATAAGACTTGTTTCTTTTATAATAAACCCTATACTTTTTTGCCGTCTGATTTATGTTATTTTTCCTACTCATGATAGTAATCTACGCAAAAAATAAAACTTTTAGATTGAGGTTTTACGATTTCAAGTGTTTATTTGCCCACTGTATTATAAAATAAATAAAAAGTTTTGGTTATTAATTTTATAATCGCAAATTCATGCCAGGGATGCCCCTAAGCCCCTTATATCACAATATGATATAAAAAAACTTAATAGTACAGGTTTTTATTATACCCAAATCTGTGAAGGTCAATATCGATATGTAGTTAAATTACATGAACGTGATAGTTGAACCTTGTTAACAAAACCGTTTAACGTTTAAACTACCGTTGTTAATTTGATAAAACCGAACTGTGCGTCATAGGAGATATAGGATAAGTTGTATTTAATTTCAACGTTTTTTTTTTAACGTAATTAAGCTCATTGATATCTCCTAAATAATCACACTAATATTATAAAGGCGAATGTTTTTGAGCGTGTGTATGTGTGTGTGTTTTTATGTTTGTTAGAATTAAATTTGGCACAGGGATAGATTTTAGTTTGGAATAGCACATAGGCTAGACTTTTCATCCCGGTATAATGTTCCTTAGGGATGATAAACCCTTTTCACGCGGGCGAAGCCACTGACAGAAGCTAGTGTGACATTTAAAATAATTAAATCTCGGTCGAATTCAATATTTGAAAAAGCACCCTTGACACTGCTTGCTAAGAACCAACAGGTCACATATTTTTCAGAAACAGATTTACGTATTAAAAACCGGTTAAAGTGAAAAAGGATAAAAAAGTAGCCTATTCTTAGAATGTAAAGAATAGTCGAATATGTAAGCAATCAAAATAATTAACAAACAGGTGTGAAGCAAAAGAAATAAAACCGTCAAATCTTTTAATTTATGGCTCATAAAAATGTACAATAAATTCTATATATTGACCTTAGAATATTCATATCATCTAAATTTTAGCACAGTTGCTATAAGATACTATAATTTTTAACCTTCAAGTATTAATAAAACGTTCGAACTTAAAGATATTTGGGTGTACTATGCAACTTCGTCGCCTGAGAAATATACACACTATACTCTTTGCGCTGCTGCACAGTGCTGCGACACAGTCCATCCATATTTTCTTTGGCTCTGTCTTCCTCTCTACATATATATATATGTAGATATATATATTCATCTACATTTATATTCATAAGTCTTTTGTTCATCACAATTCTTCACATCAATCAATTTGCCTAGCCTTTTCCCTTTTGGTCAGCTCACAGCCTAACCAGATGCAGCTGAGCTGATCGCAGGTCTTTACATGTCCATCCATATAAAAGCAAACATTAACTTGGACCACAGATAATATAATACTAGCTTACAGATGCCTCATCCTATACAAAGAAACGGTTCTGCTGATTAAACCGATTATTTTTTGTACATCGATCGCGTTCAGTTCCGTTCTACGGCGATAGATAGATGGTGTTAGCAGTTTACTCGGTTCGTGATTATTATTGTTTTCTAGTATTTTTTTGCACGTTTTTACAGTTTCATTGCAACAAAATGCACAAAACAAATTTAAACAATCGAGTGGAATGCCCTAGAAATTTGAAACCGCGCCATCTATTGGCGTCAATTTTAAATGATCCGTTCAAATAATCTTTGAAATGTGAATAAAGAGCCCAAATATTCTATAATTGTGTGCTTAGGAGAGTTGATTAAACAAGATCATACAATTTTTATGTTCAATTCCAGAAAATGTTAATTTTACACATATATAATTCAATAAGAAAGCGGTGATATCGCGCCATCTAGTGACATTTATTTGAACTAAATTGTATTTCTTAGAGCTGGGACCCCGTGCTCGGACGAAGCATTATCACGATACAAATAAAAATCCCGATAATTTCAGCCAATATCTCAAATCAATAGAGTCCAAGAATATTCCACATTATCCCAAGCGTTTGTTTGTTTATTTTTGGTATGCTGACCTGACCTTTCGGCCTGACCTAACCCAATATCGGCGCCGAGATGTTTACGTCCGTGAACCTGCCACCCTGATGGCCGCTAGATAAGATCGCCTTTTCCGGGACTTGTAATCTACACGCGTTTGTTATTTTATTCTATCTGTACTGCTAAATGATTATGATAAGTAATATGAATGGCGATCTGAGGGTGCAAACTGCAGATTGCCTTACTATAGGCAGTGGCGTCTCATCCCATACAAAGAAACCGTGCCGACGTACTGTACTGATTATACTGATTATTTTTGTACGGATATAGATGGCGATCTATCTATCGCCGTGGAATGGAACCGAACGCGATCGATGTACAAAAAAATATCGGTATAATCAGATGCAAAACGCTAGCTACGTCGGCACGGTTTCTTTGTATGAGACTAGCCGACACCCGCGGCTTCGCTTTCGTCAAAATTATAGCCTATGTTACTCGGGAATAATGTAGCTTTCCATAGGTGAAAGAATTTTAAAAATCGGTCCTGTACTTTCGGAGCCTATTCGGTACAAACTTTGGTATAGATGAGGCATCTGTATGCTAGTATTATATTATCTGTGATATAGGCCGTATTTCCGATAGATTTAACATTTATTACTCTTGCTCAAACACAACGCGAATTTGCATACAAACCTTTCAAGGATAAATTTTCTGAAGAGTTCCTAAGAGCTACCCTTTGTTATTAAATGAATTGGTATACCTACAAAAACTCAAGCTACTGTCGTTTTAAGCTGTACGTTGTGTACGTAAATGTATTTTTTTAAGTTTTAAGTTAAGCAGTCAAGAAAGGGCAGCATAATCGAGCATATTCTTTGTATTCAAATTTTCGAGTGATAAAAAGTGCGAACACACTCGATCGAAAATGCCACAGACAAGCTAACATCTCTTGCACGTCAAAATACTTAGCGCCATCTAGCGTAATTGCAACGAAGGTTTTAGCAAGTCACTATTCTATTGAATAAATATAACAAACAATTAACGCCATCTATGCGGAAAAGTATGCATACTGAGCCCAACTACCAATAAAAGACTGCTCGAGCGATTTCCTACTCTGTCTGGGCCGACCCTGATTTGTGATAACTATAAATACCTTGTTCTAGCAATGACTAAACAAACTGTCAACTACAGTATAGAGCAAAGTTCATTTTGACGCAACATTTTTTTTAATGTATCATAAACTGTCTATTTCACGCATGACTCATTAGAATTTAAATTCTAATAAGTAAAACCACTCTCAAATCTATAAAACACAAAGTTCATAATCCTTTAATCTTAAATACTTTGCTCTTACTTCAAGCCACAATTCACAAATAAAAGAATATAAAAAAATACACTGGCGATTTCTGTCTGATGACATATTAGTACAAAATTGGCATATCTCCTAACGCCTACCAAACAAAAATAAATCTAAAATCTTTTACATAAAAGGCTCATACTCGTAATCCTTTAATCAACAAAACTTTTGCCCTGTACCAAGTCCAGAGAGTTCACAAAAAAAACGATTAAAAATTACACTGGCGATTTTTGTCTGTTGACATAAGCATACCTAACAAACAAAAATGACTCACAAATCTTACAATACAAAGTTTATAATACCTTAATCATAAACCTTTGTCCTGTACTGTCATGATCAAAGTTTACAAAAAAAAACAAACAACTAAACAAGTTTGACCTTCACAGACCGGA
This sequence comes from Orthosia gothica, assembly GCA_949775005.1. NCBI lineage: Eukaryota > Metazoa > Arthropoda > Insecta > Lepidoptera > Noctuidae > Orthosia > Orthosia gothica. Next base: position 52,145,291 of record OX459034.1, on the reverse strand, counting down.
TCGATACACCATAACGTAACTATTTTAATATTCAAAGCTAAGGCCTATTGATCGGACTACTTATGTATGTCACAAATTCACGACATTGAAGGTTTTAGTATCAGCCTTGGACGCACCAAAATGTTTTTTTTTTAATTGACGATGGCCTTGCGTTTGACCACTATCTCACCTGATGGTAAGCGGAGAGAAGCAAGCCCTTTAGGGCAAGGTTTATGTGTCATCAAATGCACTACCCTTTTTTTTTCTGGCTACCTACCCTACATACATGAATGTTGCGTAACTTTAACCGCCTACGCAGCGCACGCAAGGGTTTTTTTCCCGTTTTTGCAACATTTTTCATTTATGCGCCGCTCCTATTGGTCGTAGCGTGATGTTATATAGCCTATAACCTTCCTCGATAAATAGACTATCCAACACAAAAATAATTTTTCAATTCCAACCAGTAGTTCCTGAGATTAGCGCGTTCAAACAAACAAACAAACTCTTCAGCTTTATAATATTAGTATCGATAGGCTCGCGCTTGACCACTATCTCACCTGATGGTAAGCGAAGATGTGGTCGACGATAAAGCACGCTAGCCTAGAAGAAACCTATTCACTCTTGACTTAAAGATTCCTAGGTTGTAGCTAACAGGAAAAACAGATTCAAGCAGGAAATTCCACTCCTTAAATAGCTGTACCCACAATGAAAGCATTCCCAAAACGCAAAGGAAGTCTTCTTATTCTCCCTTGTCAACCGTAAAGCTATCATCCGATCCCTTTCACTCAATCCATCAACTATTTACTTGCTTTACGTCTAGAACTAATGACATTCCATACGAGGGTTTGGTAACCCTCAGTATGTGTACCACTGCAGGGAAGCAGCTTCTCATACAGAGAAGAAACGAGCATCGATCACCACACGCGTGCACACTGCGTGATAGCTTTTTCTCTAGAATGTTTATTTCTGTTCATTTATGAAATCTAGCTTTCGCACTTTCAATCTGAATATCAGACGATACAAGTATTTTTTTGTATTTTTTTTTTGTCGTAATTGTTATTTTAAGTAACTTCTTCGTATTAAAAAACCATTTTTAGAACTGTTATTTTCCTATAAAGTTTTTATTTAATGTTTCGTTAATTTAAAAGGACATCGATAGTTGATTTACTGCTATTAACAAATGGTACTGTGGCTTAAAACACGAAAATCATTTTAACAATTTTTACTTTAAATTTTTCGTCTATTTTACCTATTCAAATACCCTAACTTATTAATAAGCTGAATAAAACCGTTATAACACTTCTAAAACGTAAAACTACAAAACACCACTGAAGAACATCACTATAACACGCGCACTTATTAATAGAAGTCGTAATAATAATTATTAATAGATTTAATCATTCACAATAACACGAGCGCACTTCACGATATTGCGTTATCAACTAAATTATATAAAACAAACGATGGGCCGTATCAGTTTGAGATATAAAGGCGGTTCCTGATTAGAAAAAATGTAAATATTATAATTTTTACTTTTTTTTTAATAATTAGGTCAAGATATTGTTTTGACTTTGGTTAAATTTTTGTTAAAAAAAAAGGTTTGATGCTTGTTATCGGTTATCAAAGTTGACATAAAATGAGAGTTGACTGCCCCTGAGAGCGTGTCATTTAATTTTTTATTATTGTTTTAAGAACGAAATGAGTGACGTCATATTTAACCGCCTTAAAAAAAGAGGCGATTCTGAATTCGTTACAATATTTTAAATAAACAAGCATCGAGTCAAAAATAAACCCCACGCGAGTTGTAAAAATAAATTTGTATCGAAGTTCCCTTTGAAGTTTCAGGCGTCTTTTAATTTTTTATAAAATAAAAAAAACACCGATTTCAAGATTACAAGAGAAACACCGCAGTCGTGATCGGTATTGATCGATATCAAATGACGATTCAAAAAAGAAAAACCGGCCAAGTGCGAGTCGGACTCGCGCACGAAGTGTTCCTTACCATAATCGCAAAACGGCAAATAAAAAAACACGTTTGTTGTATGGGAGCCCCACTTAAATATTTACTTTATTCTGTTATTAGTATTTGTTATTATAGCGGCAACAGAAATACATCTTCTGTGAAAATTTCAACTGTCTAGCTACCAAGGTTCATGAGATACAGCCTGGTGGCAGACAGACAGACGGATAGTGGAGTCATAGTAATAGGGTCCCGTTTTTACCCTTTGGGTACGGAATCCTAAAAAATTAACTCATCACTTCAAGTAACCAGCTTCAATTGCAAGCAATCTCATCTGCGTACTTTTGCAAAATAATTTAATTTGACCCTGTATTAGTAGCTCAAACTAACTAGTCTGCAATCATAAACTAGTTAATATTTTATAAAAAAAGCTTATTCCGATAAGATAAGCTACTAATCAGATTTGTATTACTATTTATTTAGTAATGTTTTGAAGTGTATTCCACTCCATACGTAACAGGTGAATGAACGGATTGAACAAATGTTGAGGGGTCATATATTCACTCAGTTTATTTATAGGAGAGGAAATAGGGACACTAATTTTTGATACGTACTAACCTTTGTAGGGCAACATCCAGAATCATTTCATCCAAAAACAATCAAATATTTTAATAGCTCGAAAACATGGCCTCAGACACTTTCAAACATCTCTAACCTCAAATCAACCATTTCTCATGGATGTTTGTTGTTTATCTACAAGGAGGTAAAATTGTATATTTGTTTCTAATATTGTATCTCATGAATATTGTTTTCACTGGTAGCAAGCTACACCGTCGCGAAGTGTCATTAGCTAATTTTTATTCTGAAAAAATAATAACGGGGCTTAATAAAATACTAAACCCACATGAGTCCACACCCTAATCTAACGCATGCCGTTGCGCCGTCACTGATGTTTAACTAGGAAGCTGACGTAAGCAAAGTTAATAGGTTATCACTAGTCTAGCTATCAATGGATATCCAGTTAGAGATCATTAAAGATTTGCAAGGTTATTTGTTAACGCTTTCCTATTCCTATTATATCTTGCCGTTCGTTAAGTCTGCAATCTAGATTATTGTTGGAGACGAAGTTGAAATATTTTATAATAGCCCAAAATCAATCAAACTTCTGACGTATTCCACATTGGGCACCCGTTTTAACGGCACCTGAGTTATTCCACATTCGGCACCTAACAATATTTTTCGCAGTGGAATGATTTATCATTTGAAATTTTATTCCACATTTGGAACCTACGGATCAGTAGGTACTAGTAGAAGTCTGGAATTGGATTATTGTTAGAGATGAAGTTGAAATATCATGGTCCAAAATTAATCAAATTTCTGACGTATTCCACATTGGACACCCGTTTTAACGGCACCTGAGTTATTCCACATTCGTCACCTATCAATATTTTTCGCAGGTGCCTTAAGTGGAATGATTTATTATTTAAAATTTTATTCCAAATTTGGAACCTACGGATCAGTAGGTACTAGTGGAAGTCTGGAATTAGATTATTGATAAAGATGAAGTTGAAATATCATGGTCCAAAATCAATCAAACTGCTGACGTATTCCACATTGGACACCCGTTTTAACGGCACCTGAGTTATTCCTCATTCGGCACCTAACAATATTTTTCGCAGTGGAATGATTTATCATTTGAAATTTTATTCCACATTTCGAACCTACGGATCAGTAGGTACTAGTGGAAGTCTGGAATTGGATTATTGTTAGTGATGAAGTTGAAATATCCTGACCCAAAGTCTATCAAACTTCTGACGTATTCCACATTGGGCACCCGTTTTAACGGCACCTGAGTTATTCCACATTCGGCACCTATCAATATTTTTTACAGGTGCCATAAGTGGAATAATTTATTATTTAAAAATTTATTCCACATTTGGAAACTAGGGATCAGTAGGTAATATAAGGTGTATGTTCTGCAGTAATAAATAAAACAGAACCGGTTCTGCATTCCCTAATACAATCATGTACCTTTTTCAGTTCGTAGTAATAATAATGTCTTCCTTTTTTTCAGATACCCTCAAATTCAGAGTAACGGGTCCAGTAGCAAGCGTAAGAGAATCACAACTGGTTGATGAATATGGAACTGAATTGGCTAAACTACCTTTCAGGTATGTACAAAAAAAGTGTCATACACACGTCGTTTGAAAAATATTAAAATTAACAGTTCTGGCGGGCGAGCACGGCCTTCTGAGATAGGCTTGAGTCGGATTTTTTTTTAGCAGTTTGGTAGCAAAAACCGCTTCGATCAAGGATACACCTGTGTATCCGTGATCGAAGAAAAAACCGTGATAAAATGCGTGACTCAAGCCGACAGAGGCCGTGCTCGCGCGGCTGCTTGGTGGAAATTGTATGATAAAGAAGGTAGAAGTGTTCTATTGCTTTAGGACGAAATGAAAATTCAAATAAAACCGTATTAACCGACCATAAATTTCAATCATTGTATCGTTAAATTTAAAAACCTATTTCTTAGCAACGCAGGGTCAAATTTCCGATATCAAATACCGACCGATGTACAACAACATGACATTTTACAGCACAGACATGTTCTGATCAGGCATTTAGAAACCAAAGCCTAAATAGAATAGTAAAACCAACGACAAATTTTCTATGTTTTTAAAAGTCTATCCTTCCATTTACCAGCTACCAACCCTTGGCAGCAGACGGTCAGAACGAAGAAATAGATCCTATTGTGGAACTGGTCGCCGATGTTGCTTTACCAACTGTGAAAGGATCCAAGGTGTACGCTAAGATCGTCGGAAGAGACTTAAGAGGTAATTTATTTTATCTACACTCACAACGTAATGTTCTAAATATGAATTCAAAAAATATTGTATAAACACGTACTTTATATTCGTGGAAAGGTAAAATAAAAATAAAATACCATTACAGTGCAACGTTTTCCTTCGATTTGCAAACAACTGCATCATAATAGTACATTGTGATACAAGGGTGGAAAGTAGGTTATTGCAAACGAGCTGTCGATAACAAGCCCGAGCCGAAGGCGAGGATTTTTAATGACACGAGTTTGCAATAACCTACACACCCGTGTATCACACGACGTTTTTCAATACAGTTGTGGTAAATAGTAAAAACAAATCAAAGAATTAGTTTTGTCCATAAAATAAAATTATCGTTAGTCGCCATATATCTTTCTCGAGATTTTTGGGGCAAAATTTCATCCCGCGCAGTTTTTGCCTCAGATAAAATATCGGGCAAAGTTAATTCTATTTCATCACTTGTACTTGAACTCATTATAAAAAAATAAACAATTTATCACACATGAAATTAAAATTTTCAGAAAATGGCGAGTTTTTGCAACTGGACATATTTTTTTTACAGCGAAAACAGCCTATACAGCCTATTCGATTTTTGAAAAATGCTGATGTGAAAATAATTAAATTAAAACTGATAATTAAATATATTAAACAACCATCTAAAAGACTTTTGAGAACTGTAACAACCTGTTAGTCAAAATATTTCGAATTCTAATCTGTCTGTACTAGATTTATTTTGAAAAACATTCATAAACCAGTAGAACCAACAGAAAAAATAGGATGAAAGATACATATTCGCGAGCTGGCTGATCATTTGATCCTCCGACTGCACAGCATGATTTTCTACTTGTTTATTTACAACTTTTTAGGTAATTTTTTTTTCGAATAACTTTTTAACATATATAAGTGGTATATATTTTTGTAACCACCACATAAAACCCTTAATTTAGATACCACAGTTTACCCTACTCGATGGGTTTGGAAGAAAAAAAATATTGAGATCCCCACAATATGGCGCCCAAAAGCCGCCATTTTTGTTTTTTTTAACATCTCTTATCTAAGAACACTCGGGCTGTAAAGACGTATCTAACGATGTCTTAATTGTATATATCCGTCTGGCAGTTTGCAAGATATTAAGATATAAAAAAGTAGTTTTGAAGACTCAGAATTAATTTTACCAATCTTTATTTTCCAGGCGAACCTTTCACCCGTCTCTCAGGACCTCTGAACCAGCCAGAGATTCGTATGGGCAGATCAGCCAACATACTCTCCAAAGAGTCTTCAAACGATTTGGAGAGGATGGAGGATATGAACTCCAGAGCTCATAATGCTCGGCTGCTGAATAACGACAGTGCTCAGCCTTATGCGAGTAGCAGAGCTGTGTCACAGGTACGGGTAAACTTTGTCCTAAATACAGGCCTGCGGACCACAACCAAGGGCCGATGACTGGGACCGATAGCAGTCTTGCGACTCCTGGATCTGCAGAACTATACCCAAAGCTAGGGGCTTGTTGTTTATGGTCTTACACGAGTTCTCGTGGGGTCCTTCTACTCCTCGTTCAATCCCGTTCCGTGCGTGGTACAGGGAGAGGAAGGCAATATATATAATAATGTAGGACAATGATGGGATGAGGGACACAAACGTTCTGAGCCGTGGACCAGCTACCAGCAGACACACGCACGCACTCACGTCAAAAGCACTCCGCTGCGCGCGAAATATGCACAAAAACACAGACGCCGCACAAAACAAATCGCGAATCGCGGATGCAATTAGGATGTAGCGTGGTTGATTATTCAACGATTATAATAATCACTGCGAATGCTCGATGTTCTGTTACAAGTAAATGCTCTAGTCTATACTCACCCTAACGTGAACGTAAAATTGAAAAATAAGACGTGCTATGCCGACCCCTGAACGATTATCGACAGATTCTTTCCTAACCTTACAAATTTATGTTGCAGGTGGTAAATCAACAAGGAACATTGCTGACAGCAGTACAGATTGGTCTTGCCAGCAGATTATACGGAGCTCCCGGCGAAAGCCTGCAGGTAAACCCGATCTTTAAAACCTCCATCAATGTTAAGAGGGCTTAAGGTCGTAGCCCACTTACACCACCCCGCTCCAACACAGCTCCCGCACAACACGGAGATGACTGCTCGCTGTCCACGCGCTTACAGCTAGCAGTCAACTAGCTGTCCCCGCGCCGATTGCTTTCGCCTTACCTTTTTCGGTAATCTAGCAACGTCCTTCAAGCGAGCAGTCAGCGTGCGTACAGCACGCGGGGCGTTCGCTTGAAGCGCGTGGTAAGCATGCGGTAAGCGAGACGTCAGCTGTCGAGTGGTTCGATGGCGGTAAGCTCGCTTAAAGCGAGCTGTCTGCTAATTTGTGTTGTCAATGTAAAGTATGTCTACAGAGGACGCCCTAAAGCTCACATTTCAATTAACGTTATTTTGCCGCATAAGTCGGCTGAAATAAGGACCAAGAAAAATGAAAAAACCCGACTGCTTCAAAAGCGAACTAAAAATACGTAAACAAGGAGAAAATCATGCTGTGCAGTCGGAGGATACATATTCGCGGGCTGGCTGACCAAAATCTGGTGTATCCTCCGCTTGCACAGCATGATTTTCTCCTTGTTTACGTCTTTTTAGTTCGCTTTTGAAGCAGTCGGGTTTTTTGATTTAACTTTTTTTATTTATAACTTTTTGTTTTTTTTTTTTCGAATTACGTACATTTAAACATATAAGTAGTATATATTTTTGAAATCACCTCTTAAAACCCTTTGTTTTGATACCCCACACGATGGGTTCGGAAGAAAAATTAAAATTTGGGCCCCCACAATAAGCCACCATTTTTCTATTATCCAATTTTAATGTAGCCAGTGACACTCGCAGGGTTAAGACGCATCGATTGACGTACGAATCATCAAAATCGGCCAACGCGTTTGGTCTCTGGAACGCCATATAGGAACAAACATACATACTTACATACACACATACATACATACTTACATACACACATACATACTTACATACATAGACTGATAAACACATTACCCTCCTTCGGCAGTCGGGTAAAAACTAAAATAAAAGAAGCAAAACTATATCCAGAGTTCCAGACCCACCAAAAAACTGATGAGGACTCTGTTAGATATATTATTAAACTATAAAAAAGAAGACTGCTTTCACAGAAACAGACAATATTTTTAGAACTGACAAGAGTAAAAAGCTTGCCTGCAATAACACAGCAAGAGGCACTCTGAATATAAGCGAAGAAAAACGATTATTTATTTTAATATGTTTGTTTTAATTCACAGCTACACTTCGAAGTAACAAACTACAGGGAACAGACAGTAAGATTCAATTTCGGAGCGTCAGGGGAGCTAAGGTTCTTGACGGGCATCAATCCTACGTCGTAAGTTTCTTTGCTATATATTTATACTAACTCTCCCACGCGGCTTCTCTCTTACCCTACCTACCCTACATACATGATTGTACCGTTTACGCAGCGCACGCAACGGAAGCTCTCAAAAAGGAATATTTTTGCCCGTTTTTGCAACATTTTTCATTTATGCTCCGCTCCTATTGGTCGTAGCGTGATGTTATATAGCCTATAACCTTCCTCGATAAATGGACTATTCAACACAAAAAGATTTATTCAATTCCAACCCGTAGGTCCTGAGATTAGCGCGTTCAAACAAACAAACAAACTCTTCAGCTTTATAATATTAAGTATAGATTTCACGTGACATACAAACCTAACCGAATAACAAAACACGCAGCCCATGTATTCGAAACAATTTGTAAATCGGATAAGGATTTTTATTCGTTTCCATAAAAAAACATTGCAATATGTTATATGCGGCACTGAATCTAGGGTTGCCACATGGACGGGAATCGTCTGGATTCGCCCGACATTTTAAAGGACTCCCGACAAAACTTAAAATCTCCAGATAAACAAAATATTTTAAAGTTCTTTAAGAACGTTCGTTAAGAGTTAGTAAATAGACTGAACTTTGAAGTAAATAGTTTGAATTTAAAATATTTTCCTAAATTGGTTGTAAAGTTTAATGCCAAATACATGTGGCAACCTTAAAATTAAGTGTAGTTATACTAGTTATGTTTCATCAATACTTAGATTTTTTTTTATTTTTTTTTTACTTTTTAGTTTTTTGTACCGTCAACAACCTGAAAATCCCGACATTTTCAAATTTTGTCCAGATATTTTCGTTTTCCGAACTAGCAACCTTAACTAAATCCCACAATAATATACCCTGTGTCGCAGCATTCTGTCTCTTTCGACAGATATAGTTGGATTAGATTACAAATTAAACACTTTCAGGATATTTTTCATTTAACTAAAGACTAAACTAAAGTAAAACGCAACTATACTCGATTCGAGAAAACATTACAAATTTAAATAATCCCATTTTACAGCCCGTTCAACCGATTTTGACTTCTATTGCGTTGGTGATATGACAAATGGCAGCTATATTAAACAGTTAGTATTTTTTGTAATAGGTTTATGCTTTTTATGTCATCCTTATATTTACGGGATAGAACTCAAAATCGGTTGAACGGAATGTAAAAATGGGTTGTAGTATTTTTTAATATGGAGTATAAATGCGTAATGGGCGAATGAAAGTGTTTATAGAGTAACCTAAAGTTATAAGTGTAGCAACTTAGCAAGCAGAGATATTGCATTTAATAATATGGCAGGCGTTCGGTGATAATTTTCTTCAAAAAATTTAAGGTTCAGTAGACCACAGATTTTAAAGATATAATCGTTTGGAAGGCTGGAATTTGTAGAAATCACCAATAGCAATGTTTCCTGGGTAGAAAAATCATAATTCTATTTCGTCCGTCAGTGAGATTATCAAATAATATTGGACACGTATTTTTTGCTTTACCAAATCAATACAAATTGACAAAGATAAAGCCCATCAAAGTTTAGTAGTGCAGGCTTGTGACGTCACTTTGTCAGTATTAAGTGTAGCACACCGTGACGTCACACGATATGTCAACGCACTGTATCGTCGTATTTTTAGGGTTCCGTAGCCAAATGGCAAAAAACGGAACCCTTATAGATTCGTCATGTCTGTCTGTCTGTCTGTCCGTCCGTATGTCACAGCCACTTTTTTCCGAAACTATAAGAACTATGCTGTTGAAACTTGGTACGTAGATGTATTCTGTGAACCGCATTAAGATTTTCACACAAAAATAAAAATAAAACAATAAATTTTGGGGGTTCCCATACTTGAAACTAAAACTAAAAATATTTTTTTTCATCAAACCCATACGTGTGGGGTATCTATGGATAGGTCTTCAAAAATGATATAGAGGTTTCTAATATAACTTTTTCTATACTGAATAGTTTGCGCGAGAGACTCTTCCAAAGTGGTAAAATGTGTGTCCCCCCCCCCCCCTGTAACTTCTAAAATAAGAGAATGATAAAACTAAAAAAAATATATGATGTACACTACCATGTAAACTACCAGCGAAAATTAGTTTGAACGAGATCTAGTAAGTAGTTTTTTTTTAATACGTCATAAATCGTAAACCGCAATTTACCAAGTATCGGAACCCTTCGTGCGCGAGTCCGACTCGCACTTGGCCGGTTTTTTATCGGTTACATTTCGGGGAGTGTGCGATGGAATTGCATGATCTAATTCCGCCAAGCCCGTTTCATCATCGGACTACCAGACGTACGGCGATGCGCCATAGGTACATGGTAGACATCCCACCCATACGCACTAAACGTTTTGTAATTTATTATGCGTACAGCTAAGGAGTGGAATTCCCTGACGGAGTCTGTGTTTCCCGATAGCTACAATCTAGGGGTCTTTAAGTCAAGAGTGAATAGGTTACTTCTAGGCAAGCGTGCTTCACCGTCGATCACATCATCGCTTACCATCAGGTGTGATAGTGGTCAAGCGCGAGCTTATAATGAATAAAAATAAATAAAAATGATGAAGTGTGGTGATCCGTACTAGTTATGTCATCACCATCATTGAATCAATGTGTTTCTCTTCTCTGCATAAGTAGAGGTCTGCCCTGACAATTGACATGACATTATTTCCGTTGCAGATCAAACATAGCATCAGGACAGACGATCAACGTAATAGTCAGTCTGATAATACCAGCAAATGCGCAACCAGGATTGAGGGACACCATTACATTCACTGCTTATGGTAAGTTTGTTATAATTTACTCCCTAGGTCTTTACTTAAAAACATCTTGAATGTTTAGTAAAACCGAAGATGCCGCAAAAAAGGCTTGGCAAGAAATAAAATTTGACTTTTAAAATTCGTTGACCTTTCGAAGTTTCGGGTAGGCATGCTAAACATACCAATAAAGACCTTGGTCAAGCAACAAAACGAATTTACTATGGTTACGTTACTTGTCTATGGTTTTAAACGTTCAGATAAACTTAGGCCATGCTTTCTTTTAAATTTATTTAATATTAACTCCCCGTACTGCATTTATTTATTGGGAAAATCCCACCGCACTATTCCCAAACCACTGCAACTCCTGAAAGCCAGAATCAACATTGGCGACCACCAAGAAAAGCGTCGAGGCAATGAAGCACGACGAAGTCCCGGAGAATGAATTTAACTGTCTTGGATCTCGCAACGAAATTAATCAGAAAAGAATAACGGAGGAGTAGAAAAAATACAAATATCCACTTCCCTCCATACCAAGCAGGAGACAGAACAAACAAGGCCAATAAGCACAAAGGGTCGTTTACAACCGGGATAAGCCCAGTTGTCTAGCACTACGGATAGAATGTATCATAACTATTAAAGGGTCCCAACATTGTGAGCTGTTATATTTGATTCCAATAATAGGTATGGCAAAAACGCTTGAACGCACGTCCCCGTACTGTATTGCAGAATTCGTGCAAATCGCAGAAACAATTACACGGGCTAATAGAGACTACCATCAATCTTTTCCATTAAAATGCTTAGAAATGCCGATCATACTCGGCGCAAATAAACTCGTTACTTTTCATTCTTATGATGACTGTTTAAAGAATTCATCATCTGCTTAGCCTTTGCCCAATTGTCACTAGGGTCGGCTTCCAGTCTTACCGGATTCAGCTGAGTACCAGTACTTTACATGGAGCGACTGCCTATCTGACCTCCACAACCCAGTAACTGGGTAACACCATACCCCTTCGCAAGACTGGTGTCAGATCTCATGCTTCTGACTACTCGTAACGACTGTCAAAGATCTTCAAATAACAGCCGGGACCAACGGCTTAACGTGCTTTCCGAGGCACGGAGGAAACTCGGTAATGGTCACCCATCCACGGACCGACCTCGTCAAGCGTTGCTTATCCTTGAAGATAGACCCGAGCGGCTGTTATTATTTAGCCACGAGTTCCTTCTCTTTAAAGAATTGTTTGACTAAAATATTTGTCCAAACTCCTCGTTATATCTTGAACAATTAAAAACCCCATTTTATTTTCGCAGGAAACGAGCAAATCTCTCTCGCCGCATTCGTCTACGTTGCGAACTCAGCGGAACCGGCAGACACTTGGGCTCCAGAAATCCGTCACACCTTCCAAGGAACCTGTCTTGGCAGGACTGGAGATGACTGTGCTCAGCATTCATGGTCTACTACCATTGTGGCGAGGGATGCGTTGTCAGGTGAGAATTGATCCAAATATAACTCAAATAAGTCTTTTGGTCTGTAATTTTAGACGATCACAGATTTTTTTGGAGAAAAGACTTTACAATTTTTACATTCTGCATAGTGGGAAGACCACGGTTATCCTCTACGCTACGGAATAGTTTGTACATGACAATTTCAGATGAGTATATTTTCTTGTTTCATACTTTTTATCCGACTGCCGAAGGAGGGTAAAAACCTTATAGATTCGTCATGTCTGTCTGTCTGTCTGTCCGACCGTATGTCACAGCCACTTTTTTCCGAAACTATAAGAACTATGCTGTTGAAACTTGGTAAGTAGATGTATTCTGTGAACCGCAATAAGATTATCACACAAAAATAGAAAAAAAAAATTGGGGGTTGCCATACTTGAAACTGAAACTAAAAAAATATTTTTTCATCAAACTCATACGTGTGGGGTATCTATGAATATGTCTTCAAAAAGAGGTTTCTAATATATTTTTTTTCTATAGTTTCGAGAGACACTTCCAAAGTGGTAAAATGTATGTCCCCTCCCCCCCCCCCTGTAACTTCTAAAATAAGAGAATGATAAAACTAAAAAAATATATGATTAAATATATTTACATTACCATGTAAACTTCCAACGAAAATTGGTTTGAACGAGATCTAGTTTTTTTTTTTTTAATACATCATAAATCGTAAACCGCAATTTATCAAGTACGGAACCCTTCGTGCGCGAGTCCGACTCGCACATGGCCGGTTTTTTTGATTATATTTTCAACTTAAATGCGCGTTACCATTTCAATAACGCAACTGCTTGACAAGAAAGGTCCTAGACCGCAAAAGATTGCCCTATTAACTATTAAGTTCCTAATGTGTGTTATGGTGTACAATAAAAAGCATAAAAAGCTAGCTATCTTCTATCCCCAAGATTATTCAGACAACCCTCCATCCTGTCTTAAACCAAGTTTAACCAGAACCAATGATTCTTTCTCCACCAGGTCTCCTCCGCCTAAGCTCCACACCAATCGGCGTAATTTACAGCGGTGACTTCACCTCGGGCACTCGTCAGGATGTGTTAGCCACATACAGGGCTACCTGCTGCGCGCCCAGGGTGCTGGTGAACGCCGTGGACGCTTATGGGAATGCCAATAGTTATACTATAGATATATCAAGTAAGTTTGCAGCTCTCGGAAGCTAGTTGCCACATACAGAGTTAGACTCTGGCTATTATAACTCTGCAGAACTCATAATTGGTATCCCCATTTTACATCTGTCAATTTCGTGGTAAGTTGTCAGATTGCTTACGCAGTACATTGATTTTCACAAATCCAATTAGAAATATGATTGAACATATTAGAAGTGGATTGCCGGAGTTAGTATATTACATGTTATGTATTAATTCCAAGATTTGAAGGAACAGCACGACGACAAAGTTTACAAATATCGCAACGTTGACGTGTACGTCGAGCTAATATTAGATTATGAAATTTTGCTCTTTGATTTTTGCATAATCTATCTATATCTATAAATAGATTATATAACTAAGAACATTATTTCAAATACTCATCGAACGTGTCAAATTATAAAAGGGTTCCGTACCAAAGGGTAAAAACGGGACCCTATTACTAAGACTCCGCGGTCCGTCTGTCTGTCACCAGGCTGTATCTCATGAACCGTGATAGCTAGACAGTTGAAATTTTCACAGATGATGTATTTCTGATGCCGCTACAACAACAAATACTAAAAACAGAATAAAATTAATATTAAGATGGGGGCTCCCATACAACAAACGTGTTTTTTGCCGTTTTTTGCGATAATGGTACGGAACCCTTCGTGCGCGAGTTCGACTCGCACTTGGCCGCTTTTTCAGTATCACACACTGAAAAACGGTCACTCACAGTGATAAAACTGTAACAAACCCACACTGCATCTTACAAAAGTTTCTATTCTTTACCAGGAATGAATCAGAATATAAACAAAATAACCTATCAAAAACACCAAAAAAAGCACGACTATCAAAAATAATTTTCATAGTACAGACGGTGTTACCTTCCCCAAATTTTTGGTTGCCCAAAATTTTTGAATAATGCATAGTTATAATAGCCAAACTCTACCTGCTGCGCACCCAGGATACTGCTGTAAGCAGAGGACACTTACGGCAATACTAATAGTTATACTACGAGTATAGATATATCAAGTAAATATTCTGGTGCTGTTGCATTTCTACTGCTTATTTATATATTTTTTTACTCTGAGTGTTGAAAGGCATCTTTTTGTCGTCTGATGTCTTTGTTTCTAGAATAAATAAATAAATTGTTTATTGGAACTAAATTTGTACAATCAAACTTATGAACAACATGACGCATAAATAACAAATTCACATCAACGAGTAACAATGTATGTCAGTATTATTTGTAAATGAATTCTGGCACCCAAAGAAAGATTTAACTTGTGTTATGGGTACCAGGATCCTCACACTTGTGTTGTATATCAAACATCAGAGGGTCAGAAGTTAAAGAAGTGACAAGACAAAATAAACCATAGCCTTTTCATGTGTGTAAGTGTGTTGAATGTGGAGATTCACAAACTCGCAGAATACGTAGAGTATTTAAACAAGAACTAATGGCAATGAAAAGCCAAATCTATTAACTTTCCGCAGTAACTTTTAAAGACAGAAAGCGCTAGATTCAACCTCCCACCATACTAACTACCAATATTATTATACTTATCTACCTACATGAAAACCTTGAACCGACCCCACCTGTACTAGTATACGCTTCTGCCCAATTATGAAATGTCAACCGGCATGCGTTTAAGTGCACCAGTATTGATTGGGTACCCTAGAAATATGTACAGATAGCTAGAGCTATATTCTGATATAGCTCTAGCTAGCTGTACATATGTCTGGGATGGGGGAAACAGCAGGCTTATTACGTATCTTTAGCAAGAGTAAAACGATAGCAATCAAACGCTTTCTATACCAATATTATAAAGAGGAAAGATTTTTTTGTTTGTTTGTTTGTACCGAATAGGCTCCGAAACTACTGGACCGATTTTAAAAATTCTTTCACCAATAGAAAGCTAAATTATTCCTGAGTGACATAGGCTATTTTTTAATCCCGAAAACGGGTCCTGTGGGGTGGCCCACGGGAGCGAAGCCACGGGGAACAGCTAGTATGTCATAAAAGTCGGAATTACCTGCAGTGTAGGTATGTTAGCTGTTTGTCAAAGGCACTTATTTAAAAAAAAAACGCCAAAAACTCTAAAACTTATGTATGGAAGAGCAATTATTGCGCAAAAATCGCTAACGTTTTACTCTTGCTAAAGATACGTAATAAGCCTGCGGGTCGTAACTTTATTTGGCGTTTGATCTGAACTTGATACTTATTTAATACTTCATGCGCACAAACATACAGAGGCGGACTTAAGGCGGTACCCCGAGCAAAACGCCGCGCTAGCCGTTTTTCGTGCTGTTTTAGGAGCTATCTACTCGTTATTTAAAAAGAAATATCAACTAATATAAATACATTAAATTTTTACATAGATTCTAAAATGGTCGTCGTACTTTTTTTTTAAAGAGGTATATGTTTCACTAATCTCCTTCCAACAAAACCATAAAAATGAGAAATAATGATTGATAGCATGCATCTCTTCGTAAAGTGTTCATTAATTATTTTTTGTACTACTAATGGATAAACAATTTAATAACGGACATTATTGTCGTATTTTTTTTTTCAAAACACTAAAATTCCATTTTATAAAGATATTATTCTAAAATCTAGGCGTATTCACTACTGTTATTCATGCGCCACCAGTGCCGCTAGGCCAATAGGAATGCTCATATCTCTGCTGATTTTTTGGTCAGGGTACCGCCTTAATGCCTTAGGCATTTTCTACCATTCGACCTTTGGGTGACGCAGACACAAATAGTAGTAGGTGCTAAATTTAATCACGATACTTATATGTAGGTTTATTCAAATTCAAAGCACAACAATATACTCAAACAAATAAACTAAATACTCGAAAATACTTAAACAGTTAGTGGTAGCAGATAATTGGAAAACATTATCGCTGTGAAGATACGATACGATATTGCCAACTTCATACGAATGTGCTCGCGAGATAGATGGCGTTAAAAGCGATTGACTCCACATTCCATAGATGGCGTTGTGCATTTGACGTCATTTTCTGAATGGCGGTGTTAAGATTTGTCGCGGAAGAATGACCCTAGACCCTAAGTGTAAATATGGAAGGTAGGGTAGGATAAGCAGTAGTATTGACGGGAGCGAAGCCGCGGGCAATAGCTAGTAAAGACTAAGTTAAAACTAATTAGTTTTCTCTCTTTTCAGACTACTTAACAGAAGCAGCAATCGCAGCCATAGTCCTCGGAGTCTTCTTGGCCATAGCCCTGATCATCCTGATCGTATTCCTGGTAGTCTGGTGCGTGAGGAAACGGAAGGAATCCAGGGAACTGCCCTCTTACAATACAAGAACTTAGTACGAAGAAGGGACGGGTGCAAATATTATAAGTTGTGTTTCTGAAGGTCGTGCAGTAGTTTAAGTTATTAATTTTCTTGCTCTTCTTCCAAAGTGTTTGTGATTGGCGCAACACGTCTTCTTCTTCCCTCGTCATCTCAGAAGTTAGTCCCTTTCGACCCATGTCTTCTTGCAAATTAAAAGAGATTTTGGTCCAATAACTTTGAGAGGGTACAACTCAGTGTTGAAAGTGAAATGATAAAGAGGTATTGAGAGTTTCAAACCTACTAAATAGGTCCGTGTAGACATTGGGAAAATCAAGCTGTTTCCTAAAATCACAGTAGGGTATATAAATAGTGAATAGTCTGTGTTGCCCGATAGCTACAATCTTGGGGTCTAAGTCAAGAGAGAATAGGTTACTTCTGGCAAGCGTGCTTCACCGTCGACCACATCATCGCTTACCATCAGGTGAAATAGTGGTCAAGCGCAAGCCTAAAGACGATAAAAAAAAAACTCTGCGTATTGCGCTTATCTTTTAACCAGCAGATTTTAGATGCATAATATTCTTTCTATACGAAATTACAAACACGAGTTCCACGTTGGTTTCTAAAACGCAGTTGTAATAATCATAATTGCCGCCGAAAGACGTCCACTGCTGGGCATAGGCCTCCCTCAAGCGTCACCACATTGACTGGTCCCGTGAGTCTCGAATCCAGCGGATGGATAAGAGAAAATTTAAACTACTGCACACCTTCCAATGAAAGTCAAATCGACCGTATTATTAAATCAAGTGAAAGAGTAACTGTATGTGATTGTAAGTTGAAGTGATTAAGTTAAAATTTAAGTTACCTTTAGATTAAGTTAAGTTATACTTTTATTTAGGTGTAAGTGATTATGAAGAGCATCTTTAGATGCGATGTTGATGATGAGAAGAGCAGCCTAAAGGTGACCGCGCACCTAGACGCACCCCAGGAGCCGCACGCGCCGCAGTCATCGCATTTTATAAATCGTTATTTGAAATCGTATGCAGCCTCGATCGATCTTCAAGGTTAAGCAACTCTTGCCGAGGTCGGTCCGTGGATGTGTGGGTGACCATTTCAACATAGCGAGTTTCCTCCGTGCCTCGGAAAGCACGTTAAGCCGTTGGTCCCGGCTGTCATTTGAAGATCTTTGACAGTCGTTACGAATAGTCAGAAGCTTGAGATCTGACACCAGTCTTGCCAAGGAGTACCGTTGTTACCCAGTTACTGGGTTGTGGAGGTCAGATAGGCAGTCGCTCCATGTAAAACACTGGTACTCAGCTGAATCCGGTTAGACTGGAAGCCGACCCCAACAACAATTGGGAAAAGGCTAGGCAGATGATGATGATGCAGCCTCGTGCACTATCCGCGCCGCACTACCCGCATTTCAGCAAAATGCTGTAGGTATACAGATTCCACCAACGCGTGCGGATGACGTCATCAGATTCGGCGCGTTCGTTGCTTGCAGCGAGTGCGGTACGGTCCGCGCGCGTCATCCGTATAATATTCACAGCGGATCTTTGAGTCACTGAAGTTGGCTCAGTCAACTATTGCGCAAGAAACAGTTTAACTGCACAGAGTAAGCGAGATAGGACGATGCGACAAACGTAAGCGAGTGAAAGAGACAGACATTGCTATATTCACTTTCAATTTTGACACAAAAATAGCTACTGCGCAGGCTCTTGCAGCCAATTCAGAGACACAAAGATGCGTTGTGAATATTATATCAGTATAGAAAATATTGATATAATAAGATGTACAGAAGTGGATACGATGAGTGCGGCGCGTTCGGCGCGGGACCTTGAGAAAATGCGATGACTGCGGCGCGTGCTCCTGGGGTGCGTCTAGGTCCGCGATCACCTTTACATAACTTAAGAGTTTAGGAGAGCCATCTTTCGTAAGTAAGTAAGGAGATGTTATGGTTAGGAGCGGAAATGTGACATATGAGATATATCTGTCAAACAAAGCAGCGATGAATTTAATTTTGATGATGTAACTTAACTATTACCAGTCAAAAAAAACACACAGATAAATAAAGGAGGATATAATGAATTGAATGATTTTACAAGTCCAAGAATAACTGTAATTCGTTTTGCTGAAAACTTTCAATTCCCTTCATTCAAACTGCCGCGGTTAATTATCCTAGTTAACAAGAATTAAAAGATCACGTTAAAAACATCGTGTTACTTATGGAGAGCATTTATGTCCCTGTAGGAGTCCAGAAAATTCAGGGCTATTTCAAAGGTTGTCAAAACGAGAAAATATATGCTAAGAAGGAACAAAGAACAGAGCCTAAATATACGTATTAAAAAAAGCCCTTCTTTGCAGACGATAAAAAAACAGTAGGCAAGAGGTGGTAACAATTTTCATACCAGAAAACAATTAAATTTTAAAATCCTCGACTCGATCTTGCGCAAATACCCGGATTTAAAAAGAAAAAACGCCCATATCTTTTCAACGGCTGAACCGATTTTCAACAAACATTGCTTCCGTTTAGGAGCTGTGATGCCACAGACAAGTACACAAACACACAGCTACAAACGTCATACTTATACTCCTCTTTTTCCGTCGGGTGTTAAAAATACAACCACAAGAGAAGAAGCCAGTGTAACAACTTTTAACCCAACAATCCTACCTGCATTATCACAAACGATTCGTTCGGTGCGGGTCTCAATATTTAAATGGCGGATTTCCGCACTTGACAGGACCCTTTCCAATGTAATGGTCGTGGATCGCAACAAATATATTGGCTGAATCGACAGTAGGGAGGCCCAAATTCGATACTAAACTTCTGTAACTACAAAGCTAAAAATTTCGTAGCACAGAGAATATTACACATGAAGGGTGTAGAGGAAGTAACTTCATTTCACCAGATGCTAAGTCCCATGCTATAGAGGACGAGTATATTGTTATCTATGGGGCACTAGCCTATTTTCATCAATCGGACACAAAGCCGGACTTCGGGCTGCTAACGGGAAATTGCAGAAGAAAAAATGCAACGATTCTAAACCAGGAGCAAGGCTTGGCAACCGGAAAATATTCCAACCGGTTAACGCCTAAGTACAGTACAACTATTCTCTTAATGTCCCTCGGCAATCATCGCATATCCGAATATAAACGAATGCTAAAATCCATGACCATCGTATATTCGATTTATCGTGTATAATAATTTGAATTCAGAACTAAGTACTTTATTTTTGTTTTGTTTTTCCTTTAGTAGCTTTGCTGCCATTTTTAAAATAAATTACATTAAGTTAAAAGAGTATTAACAACTCTATATGCTGCCAAGTTGATTGAGAGCGTCCGGTCTGCACCAAGTGCAAAGGGCAACTGACAGAAATCCGACGTCTGACGAAACACGAACAAATGTTTGCCGAGGGGCATTAAGAAAACAGTTGTTCTGTAGATTGGGAACATTTTCTTTCCAATTTGTTCAACCTTTTAACCACAATTAAACGGTTTTCGGCAACAAAAGTTCCTAAATTTGTTTTGTAGAATTAACCGGTTAACCGTGCTGAAGTACAAGAGCTGAAGCGATTCAGAATTAGGCTCTCGCCCTGCCAAAGACGGTTAAATAGGGTTTTCAAAAACGCTCGTTTAACGTTTAGTCTCCGAACAAAAATAATAATCCGGTTATGACATTTAATAACCGGTTATACGTAAACCGGTTCCATGCCTTGGCCAGGAGGTCATGTTCGGCAGTGTTACTTGCAACTATAGACCAACGAGGCAGTCGTGGTAAGAATTACATTGATGCCTTTGCATCTGCAAACTCGACTTCAAGTCTTCATCTGCTTAGTCTTTTCACAACTAATTTGAGGTCAAATGCCAGTCTACCCGGATGCAGCTGTTGACCACACATTTTAAAAGGAGTGACTGCCTATCTTACTGCTCGTTCACACAGATGTCCGTTTAACGGGTCCGTTTTATCATATACATTTTTATTTTGGCGAGTTCACACATGACAGTATTCCTCCAGTAAACATATACCGATCCGACAAAATATACAGCAGACCGTTTTACATGTCCACTTTATAGTATACGTTTTTATTCAGCAATGGCGTAGGTAGTTGCATGAACGAGTTCACAATCACAACAGTATTAAAATACTGATCCGTTTTATCGGATCGTAGTGATCCCCCAGTAGTGATGGATCCGTTAAGACGGTGCTGTTAATGCGGTGTGAACATCGCCTCGAAAAGCGTCGGATCCGTTAAAAAGATCCTGGTAATACGGATGTTCTGTGTGAACGGGCCTTAACACGGACCGACCTCCACAACTCCTGGGGGACAACTACATGATACCCCTCGGTAAGAACAGTAGTCAGATTTAGTGTCTCCTGACTATCCGGAACTTAACTCGGATTGATATGGTTTGCAACTGCAAAAACCGGTTAAAATCATAACACTCCTTTTGAATTCACCGTAGTCGGTTAAAATGTGGATTGGTCACACGTACTTCAAGTACTCATTAGTACTGATAGCACTTAAAACTTAATCTAGAATTACAGTTAGAACTAGATTTTAACTGCTTCCGCCATGTTTGTTTTATTATTTAATTTAATATTGGACAAATATTGTGTTTTTATTTATTAGCTTTAGATTTAGATCTTAGAATAACACATAGGGTGAAGATAGATAAAATATTACTGAAAATATTGCCAAGTATTACTGTGACTCAATTTCTGGAAAGAAAATGACAACAAATAGTCAAACGCGCGTTAGCTGCCGTGATTGGTTGAATGAATTTCCAACAGCCAATAGCCAATCACTTGAGTTGAATTTAGTTTTTTTTTTTTTTATTATTGTCTACAGCTTTATAATCAAAGAATAGTTTATTACAAAATTTTATGTTCATAACAATTTTTACTAAACATCAGATTCTGTTGATCAAAATTTGCCACCTTCACCCTTCCAATTAAAAAATAAGTATTTCTTAGTTAATTTTACTAATACGGGTAGTACAATAATTTAACATTTAGTTTGTAAAAGAAAAAGCCATATTTTGTAAAAAGAAAATCTAAGATTTTTATGAAATAAACATTGAAATTGAAATATTTTTATTGTGTTTCTTTTATTACTAAACATAAAAACTGTTGCAACACTTGTGTGAAATACCTATGTTTTACTTATCTAATCTAACTTTGTTTTTTGTTAGTCTGAGTTGTCCCACGCCTGGGCAAAGACCTCGCCCCATTCCTTTTACCAATCAACTAACTAATATTACAAGAGGCTCATCGACAATGAGGCGCTGGTCAAGTCAAAGCTCCAGAAACTTGAACATCGTCGCCGAGTTGCCAGCTTGTCGGTTTCTTTCGGTTACATTTCGGGGAGTGTGCGATGGAATTGCACGATCTAATTCCACCTAGCCCGTTTAATCATCGGACTACAAGACGTACGGCGATGCGCCATCGATACATGGTGGACATCCCACCCATACGCACTAAACGTTTTGGGAACACTTTCATTATGCGTACAGCTAAGGAGTGGAATTCCCTGCCGGAATCTGTGTTGCCCGACACCTACAATCTGGGAGTCTTTAAGTCAAGAGGGAATAAGTTATTAGAAATAACTTATTCCCTCTTGACTGGCAAGCGTGTTTCACCGCACCGGAGAGCAGTGGTGGCCCAGTGGTATCGCCGCGACTTACAAGTTCTAGGTCGTGGGTTCGAGCCCAGGCAGGCGCTTTTCTTTGTGTAAATTATTTCATCACCACAACTCTCAAAACGGTGAAGGAAAACATCGTGAGGAAACCGGCATGTCCTAGAACCAAAAATTCGAAGACATGTGACATCCACCAACCCGCACTGGGCCCGCATGGTGGATTATGGCTCATTCCCTCTCACAGAGAGGCCTGTGTCCCAGCAGTGAGAACATTAACAGGCTGATGATGTGTGTTTCACCGTCGACCACATCATCGCTTACCATCAGGTGAGATAGTGGTCAAGTGCGAGCCTATAGAATATAAAAATGTCAATAGGTAAATTGTTTGGAGGTAAATCTCTGGAACTACTGACAAAATTCCGAAAATTCTTCTCTACTATAGCTAAGTGTCATACACTACTTTCTTTTTTTAATTTTTATCGTGGAAAAATGCGTCGTTTCTGTACGGTAAGCCACGGAAGAGGAGCCGTCGCTAAAAGCTAGTGTGCAGATAACACCCGGGTACTATATATATACCTTTGAAGTGAATGGATCCATACCCCACTAAATTTTAATGGAAGAAGAAAACGGACCCCTAGTAACATGCGGCAGGACGATGATGGCGACAAAAAAGACATGACATTAAAAATTGTGGTGCAATCCAGTCAAACAATTTTGAATGGAAGAAGAAAACTTGTTGCACTGACCCCAAGCAACATGAGACAAGGACAGGCAGGACGATGATGGCGACAAAAAAGACATGACATTAAAAATTGTGGTGCAATCCAGTTATTTGAATGGAAGAAGAAAACTTGTTGCACTGACCCCAAGCAACATGAGACAAGGACAGGCAGGACGATGATGGCGACAAAAAATACATGACATTAAAAATTGTGGTGCAATCCAGTTATTTGAATGGAAGAAGAAAACTTGTTGCACTGACCCCAAGCAACATGAGACAAGGACAGGCAGGACGATGATGGCGACAAAAAAGACATGACATTAAAAATTGTGGTGCAATCCAGTCAAACAATTTTGAATGGAAGAAGAAAACTTGTTGCACTGACCCCAAGCAACATGAGACAAGGACAGGCAGGACGATGATGGCGACAAAAAATACATGACATTAAAAATTGTGGTGCAATCCAGTCAAACAATTTTGAATGGAAGAAGAAAACTTGTTGCACTGACCCCAAGCAACATGAGACAAGGACAGGCAGGACGATGATGGCGACAAAAAATACATGACATTAAAAATTGTGGTGCAATCCAGTCAAACAATTTTGAATGGAAGAAGAAAACTTGTTGCACTGACCCCAAGCAACATGAGACAAGGACAGGCAGGACGATGATGGCGACAAAAAATACATGACATTAAAAATTGTGGTGCAATCCAGTTATTTGAATGGAAGAAGAAAACTTGTTGCACTGACCCCAAGCAACATGAGACAAGGACAGGCAGGACGATGATGGCGACAAAAAAGACATGACATTAAAAATTGTGGTGCAATCCAGTCAAACAATTTTGAATGGAAGAAGAAAACTTGTTGCACTGACCCCAAGCAACATGAGACAAGGACAGGCAGGACGATGATGGCGACAAAAAATACATGACATTAAAAATTGTGGTGCAATCCAGTCAAACAATTTTGAATGGAAGAAGAAAACTTGTTGCACTGACCCCAAGCAACATGAGACAAGGACAGGCAGGACGATGATGGCGACAAAAAATACATGACATTAAAAATTGTGGTGCAATCCAGTCAAACAATTTTGAATGGAAGAAGAAAACTTGTTGCACTGACCCCAAGCAACATGAGACAAGGACAGGCAGGACGATGATGGCGACAAAAAATACATGACATTAAAAAATGTGGTGCAATCCTTCAAACAATTTTGTATGGAAGAAGAAAACTTGTTGCACTGACCCCAAGCAACATGAGACAAGGACAGGCAGGACGATGATGGCGACAAAAAATACATGACATTAAAAATTGTGGTGCAATCCAGTCAAACAATTTTGAATGGAAGAAGAAAACTTGTTGCACTGACCCCAAGCAACATGAGACAAGGACAGGCAGGACGATGATGGCGACAAAAAAAACATGACATTAAAAACTGTGGTGCAATCCAGTCAAACAATTTTGAATGGAAGAAGAAAACTTGTTGCACTGACCCCAAGCAACATGAGACAAGGACAGGCAAGACGATGATGGCGACAAAAAAACCGGTCAAGTGCGAGTCGGACTCGCGCACGAAGGGTTCCGTTTTCCGTTGGTAAATTGCGGTTTACGATTTATGACGTATTAAAAAATAACTACTGACTAGATCTCGTTCAAACCAATTTTCGCTGGCAGTTTACATAGTAATGTACATCATATATTTTTTTCAGTTTTATCATTCTCTTATATTAGAAGTTACAGGGGACACACATTTTACCTCTTTGGAAGAGTCTCTCGCGCAAACTATTCAGTTTAGAAAAAATATATATTAGAAACCTCGATATCATTTTTAAAGACCTATCCATAGATACCCAAAAAGTATGGGTTTGATAAAAAAAAATATTTTTAGTTTTAGTTTCAAGTATGGGAACCCCCAAAATTTATTGTTTTATTTTTATTTATGTGTGAAAATCTTAATGCGGTTCACAGAATACATCTACTTACCAAGTTTCAACAGCATAGTTCTTATAGTTTCGGAAAAAAGTGGGTGTGACATACGGACGGACAGACAGACAGACAGACATGACGAATCTATAAGGGTTCCGTTTTTTGCCATTTGGCTACGGAACCCTAAAAAGACATGACATTAAAAATTGAGGTGCAATCCAGTAAAACAAATTTGATTGGTAAAAGAAAACTTGTTGCACTGACCCCAAGCAACATGAGACAAGGACAGGCAGGACGATGATGGCGACAAAAAAGACAGGACATTAAAAAGTGTGGTGCAATCCAGTAAAATACTTTTGAAGGGTAGAAGAAAACGTGTTGCACCGACCCCAAGCAACATGAGACAAGGACAGGCAGGACGATGATGGCGACAAAAAAGACAGGACATTAAAAAGTGTGGTGCAATCCAGTAAAATACTTTTGAAGGGTAGAAGAAAACGTGTTGCACCGACCCCAAGCAACATGAGACAAGGACAGGCAGGACGATGATGGCGACAAAAAAGACATGACATTAAAAATTGTGGTGCAATCCAGTTATTTGAATGGAAGAAGAAAACTTGTTGCACTGACCCCAAGCAACATGAGACAAGGACAGGCAGGACGATGATGGCGACAAAAAATACATGACATTAAAAATTGTGGTGCAATCCAGTTATTTGAATGGAAGAAGAAAACTTGTTGCACTGACCCCAAGCAACATGAGACAAGGACAGGCAGGACGATGATGGCGACAAAAAAGACATGACATTAAAAATTGTGGTGCAATTCTTTGAAACAATTAATGAATCCATATTATAAACTTTCTATTACTGATAAATTAAAATGCAAGTAATGGTGTAAATTAAAATTGTCATTATCGTCATGCTAAGTAGATTGAAACCTTATACAGGGTGGCCCATAAGTCCTTTAAAATGTTAATTCAGAGCGATATATAGCAATGATCGAGGAGTTTTTTACACCAGCGTTGCAGAATTTTCCAGGCTACAATACGCGGACCTGGTTTCTACTGGATGGCGCGACGGCCCATACCTCTAACACCGCTATGCCCGTCATTCGTGAACTTTTCCCCAACAAAGTGATCTCTCAAAGAGGAGACATTTCCTGGCCCCCACGTAGTCCGGATCTAACCCCGATGGACTTTTTCTTATGGGGTTATCTGAAATCTAAAGTGTATGACACAAACCCGCGGTCAATTGAAGCCCTAAAAGAAAATATTCAAAGAGAAATGGCTAACATCACAGAACTGACTTGCCGCGCAGTCGTCGATAGTTTTAGACGTCGCTTACAGGAGTGCCGTGATCGTAACGGGTTACATTTGGATGATGTTATTTTCAAAAAATAATTCCCATTTTATAAAGGTTAATACGAAATAAAAAGGTATTTCTTATTGTAATTAGTTTTTTATTTATTAATTATTTACATGTGTAAGGACTTATGGGCCATCCTGTATATGAAACTGCATTGCCCATTCATGTAAATATCTACTTCCTACTAATATTATAGAAGTCTGTATGTTTCAGGGGCGTAGATACCGCGGTATCAATGATACGGGGCCCCCAAGCTACAGGGGCCCAACATGTGAAAGCAAAAATTCGTGAAATGTTATCCAAAACTTCAAAATCTAATAGATAAGAGGCCTCTGTTGCATGAATTAAGATGACGACAACGATGAAGAAGCTTGCTATGATGGCAGCTAGCCTGAGTGCCATCTACCAATTAGTAGTAGTTTAGTTATCCGATTCAAGAATCCTGACTTGAATAGCTTAAGCTTTCATTAATTTCGAAAACAATTTTACAGTATTTGAGTAATAAGGGCCCGCCGCAACAAATTCTGATACAGGGACCTGTGGGACTAGCTACGTCACTGGTATGTTTGGATGTCTGTAAATCAATTACACATCAATAGCTGACCGGATTTGGATGGGCACACAGGTTAACCAAGAACTGGATTAGGGCATAGAATATTTTATAGCCAAGTTGTTTGTTCCATTGGGATAAATTCCTAATACGAGGGTGAAACTGCTTATAAAAAAATTACAGAAATAAATATCATTTAATTTCATTCTTTTCATGAAATAAAAAGAAGAATGAAAAATTGATAATTTGTCTTAGCCGTTTTGTTTTTATAATATCATCTGTTCCACTAAGCCACAGATAATATAATACTAGCATATAGATACCTCATCCCATACAAAAAAACCGTGCCGACGTATTTTGTGTATTTTTGTGAGTACATCAGTCGCGTTCGATCCCGTTTCACGGCAATAAATGGTGTTAGCAGCGTCTTGCAAGTAAAAGGGTTTACTAGGTTCGTGAATATTTTTTTCTTTAAATACAATGAAGGTTCGTTTAATAGTATTTTTTTGCACGTTGTTACAGTTTTTTTGCACCAAAATGTGTTAAAATGCAAATTTTAACAATCGAGTTGAATGCCTCAGAAATTTAAAAATGCGCCATCTATGGCATCAATTTTAAATGATCCGTTAAAATAATCTTTAAAATGTGAATTAAGAGCCCAATAATCCATAATTTTGTACTTAGGAGAGTTACGGCACGGTTGGCGCAGTGGTTGAGCGATTGACTGCTGCGCTGCGTGTCGCGGGTTCGATTCCCGCACGGAACAAATATTTGTACAGATAGTTGTTCCGGCTCTGGGTGTTGTGTATGTGAGTTTATATGTTTGTAAACGCACCCACGATACAGGAAGAAATTCCTAATGTGGGGCAACGTTTTTTAAAAAAAGAAAAATAAAGAAAGAAAGAAAAATGTTTATGTTCAATTCTAGATAATGTTTGAATTGTGTGTACATGTCGCGCCATCTAGTGACATTTATTTGAACTAATTTTTTTTCTTAGCAATGAGACCCCGTGACTTAGCATACTGAAAGTCTTCCCTACATGTGTAAATATTTATTTTTAGGTATACTGCCTGCTGAAGTTTATAAGCCCTAGAATATATTTATGTATTTCATCCTTAAATGCACATTAATCGTTCAGAGTGCACCTAGCAATGACTTATGTAGAAGCCCGAGATAGCATATTAAATGTTTCACTTCATAAACATATTTTTTGAGAATGTAATATCTTACCTATTGATTTTTATAAATTGAAACATTTATGTAGAACAGATTGCCTAAAATGAACAATAAAAAAAACCCACCGCATCATGAAGATACATCTATACTCCATTTGAAATAACCTTCGAAATTGTTCCATTTTTAGGGTTCCGTAGCCAAATGGCAAAATACGGAACCCTTATAGATTCGTCATGTCTGTCTGTCTGTCCGTCCGTATGTCACAGCCACTTTTCGCCGAAACTATAAGAACTATGCTATTGAAACTTGGTAAGTAGATGTATTCTGTGAACCGCAATAAGATTTTCACACAAAAATAGAAAAAAAAAAAAAATTTGGGCGTTCCCATACTTGAAACTGAAACTAAAAAAATTTTTTTTCATCAAACCCATACGTGTGGAATATCTATGAATAGGTCTTCAAAAATGATATTGAGGTTTCTTATATATTTTTTTTCTAAACTGAATAGTTTGCGCGAGAGACACTTCCAAAGTGGTAAAATGTGTGTCCCCCCCCCCTGTAACTTCTAAAATAAGAGAAAGATAAAACTAAAAATAATTTATTATGTACGTTTGAGCGAGATCTAGTACGTAGTTTTTTTTTAATACGTCATAAATCGTAAACCACAATTTACCAAGTACGGAACCCTTCGTGCGCGAGTCCGACTCGCACTTGGCCGGTTTTTTATATTTCGTTCAACCGATTTTGAGTTCTATTCCGTCAACATAAGGATGGCATAGAATGAATAAACCTGTTACCAAAACTAACTGTTAAATACAGCTGGCATTTGTCATATCACAAACGCAATAGAAGTCAAAATCGGTTGAACGGGCTGTAAAAGGGGTGTGTCGTTTGTGATGTTGTTAATATGTTTTCACAATAACTTCACGACTGTAATCGCCAAAGGCTTGTGCAGAATTGTCCCAGCGCTAAGATAGAAAATTAGGTTCCAATAAATATCAATAGATGGCGCGATATGCATCGATTTGTTATTGAATTGTGTGTAAAATTAACATTTTCCAGAATTGATCATAAAGATTGTATGCTCTTGTTTAATCAACTCTCCTAAGCACAAAATTATGGAATATTCACATTTCAAAGATTACTTAAACGGATCATTTAAAATTGATTCCCTAGATTGCGAGGACTTAAATTTTTTTAGGCATGCCATTCGATTTTCTTTTGTATTTTGACACATTTTGGTACAATGAAACTGTAAAAACTTGCAAAAAAATACTATCAAAACAATCACCAGAGTATTTAAAAAAAAATGACACGAACCGAGTAAACCCTTTTAAAAGTCGCTGCTAACACCATCTATAACCGTGGAACGGAACCGAACGCGATTGATGTAGTTATAAAAATAATCAGTATAATCAGACAAAAAACACTAGTTACGTCGGCACTGTTTCTTTGTATGGGATGAGGCATCTGTATGCTAGTATTTATATTATCTGTGAGTATAGTGCATAAATTTTTTGCCCGTTATGTTTTCAGACCCATGTAAAAACTCTTTGCCCGACCCAGGAATCGAACCCATTACTTAAGAGCGGACTCTAGTCGGTAATATAGTATAGTAACATAGTCTATTGCCGTCGCGTCACCTCCAACCTCACCCCGTAAAGTGCGAAAGGGACAACTGCAGCTCAGGCGGATTTTACCTACAAAAACTTTGACTAAAAGACGTTTCGTATTCTGCTGTTTTCTTCATGAAAACTGGTCTGATCTAAAAAATTCTTATATCAAAATTTAGAGGAAAAGCATATCTATGCTCCTATCATTTCCTTTTTTGTTAAAAACTTATAAATTTTGTCTGAAAGTCTTCTGAACATGGCGGTAAAAACGGGCATTATTTTTCGGATTTTTGGATTGTCATATTTCTTTTTGTGATTATGTTATGGAAAAAAGGAAATGATAGGGGCACGTATTAATTAGACCCAGATTTTATGGGGAAAAATCATTGCTCTAGAGGCATTATCCACGAAGAAAACAGCAGAATGTTTTTGTATGGAGAAAGTTTCACTAGAGTCCCCTCTTAACTTAATGCTCAGTAGTATCACTTGCAACCAATAGACCATTGAGGCAGTAATCTGTTTTTATTTCTCCAACTAGCTTGTGCCAGCAGTTTCGCCACCGTGAATGTCGAAAATTATCCCAACGCAACATATTCCCAGGATTAAAAGTATTTTAATTGCTATTCAGACTATAATCTATCTCTGTGCCAAATTTCATGCAGATCCGTTCAGTAGTTTTTGCGTGAAAGAGTATCAAACATACAAACACACAAACTTTCGCCATTATAATATTATCTGAGACTAGCTGACCCCCGCGGCTTCGCTCCCGTCAAAATTATAGCCTATGTTACTCGGGAATAATGTAGCTTTCCATAGGTGAAAGAATTTTTTGAATCGGTCCAGTAGTTTCGGAGCCTATTCGGTACAAACAAATAAACAAACAAAAAAATCTTTCCTCTTTATAATATAATATAAAAAAAAAAAAAAAAAAAAAAAAAATATTATCTGAGATTAGTAGGATATTCTTCTATTTCGGTAGACAAGTATTATTGTAAACAAAGACTTTTGTTTTGTAAACAGGTCTGCTCTTAACCTAGTTCTAAATTGGTATGCAATGGGCGAGATCTATTTTTACAAAGAATAGGTTTTAGGTAGATGTTTTTTAAACTGTTGATTTTGTTTTTCACATTTTCTTTATGGTATGCGTTATACCTGGAGCAGATAAATCCATTATCTAAGTTTAATTTTGCATTTGAAAAGTTGATTTTAATGCCCACAACGGATCTTTGTGGCTGCAAGACCCTGTGCAGTAGCTATTTTTGTGTTAATGTTGAAGGTGATCATTGTATAACTGTCTCTTTCACTCGCTTAAGTTTATCACATCATCTTATCTCGCTTACTCTATGAAGTATACTCGATGACAAACTGTTTCTTGCGCAATGGTTTGCAGAGTCAACTTAAGAGAACAACTTAACAATGATCTGCTATGGCTATTGTAGTGTTTGAATCAGATTTTACCGTTTCTTTTAATTGTATGATTTTCCAACTATGATGGGGTTGGCTTTTAGTCTAACCTAGCAACTATGTACCAGTATTTTAGGAGTCACTGCCTATCTGGCATCCAGTACCCAGTAACTAGGTTACAGAATAGGGTATACCCCTTGGTAAGTCTGGTTTTAATGGCTTCTAACCAACCATAGCAAGTTAGAGATAAATGACAGCTGTGACAAAAGCTGAGCGTGCTTCCCGAAGAACAGAGAAGTCTGGGTATATAATCTGGCACCCTAAAAACAAGTTAAATCTTACATTGGGTGCCAGAGTTTGAGTGCCACTCTTTTCTCTAGCTGCAACGCAACAAAAATACTTTTATTTTATTTTAATGGCAACCTCGTCAAGCATTACTTAATCTTGAAGATTGATCTGTGAGTCTGTTATTATTTAGGCACAAGGTACTCAAAAGAAACTCAACAAAACAGAAAGTGGTTAAAAGAATTTTAAAAAATTCAAAGAAAATACGGCGGTACAGCACTCACAAATTGAGTCTTAAATAGGGCTACAAAGGACAACCTTATTTTTATTTTGTATTATTTATGATGGGAGATGTTCCGTAGTTGTGTTCCATTACTATCTCAACTTAACGACTCACCGATTGTAGCTATCAGAAAACATAGACTCCGGCAGGGAATTGCACGTCTTAGATGTATGGACCGTTTAAAACGATGTTGAAGGGACCTTTCAAATGCCATTATAGCCAACAGTCTTTATAAACATATGTGATTGCCCATAAGTCCTTGAACGGGTCCTGTATATTCTGCCGTAATATCCAGTATGTTGTTTTAAGCAAAGTCGCTATAAACGGTTTTCACTGTATTCCCAAAACGTTTATTGCATATGGATAGGATAGACATGTACCTATGGTGCATCAACATAAATCTTGTGGTCTAATGATGAAATGGGCAGTAAGATGTATAGATTGTGCGAAAGATGATTTAGCTAGAAAGGGTGTCAATACCGAGAGAATGAATGTTGGACGATAGGAAGATATATTATGCTGTTCCTGCTGTCCCCAAATATATTGGGATATGGTTAGGAGAATGGTGATGATAAAGTTCATAGCTCATGGCTTTCAAAACGGTTCTTTCCAATGGCAATTACTATAAGGCTCCGCTAGCAGACCATGTTGGGTTTCTTATATTTGCTATAAGCAAATACTGTGCTCATGATTTTGTGAAAAGCCATAACTAAAAACTAGAATTTTATATAATCAATGGTTTTTTATGATATAAATAATGTATATAAATTAATTAATAAGCTCTATTGCATCACAGTCTGCATACTATTACTACATGAAATCATAGGAGTTAGATAAACTTAACATTTAAAAATATCAATAAGCATAAACTGTATCAATCTACTTTGTAATCAAGCCTACTTGGTCAAACAACCAAAGACAATTTGTTTGGCATTGGTACTATTTATTTACTCACAAGTGTAGCATCATAAAAGTATTTCTCCATACTTTTGAATTTGGAACGAAACGAAAATCGCATCTCTGGCGTAAAGCCATAATCAAAAGGTGCATTTTTGTATGATTTGTAGAGAAACGACATATCAACCACTAAGTTTTTTGTCACAAATTAAACACTTCTCACTGTTTATTTAGCAATAAATTGCACGCACGAACCGTTTAACACTATAACAAGTACTGAAAAACGTTTAATAGCCAAGAATTCGCGTGAAAATCGTGAATTATGACATTGAGATCGCGAAAAACTATGTCGATTATTTTGGCTTCTTTCGCCGCACTAACGTCACGAAAAACGTGTTAATAGCGTACAAATAGGATAAAAATAAATAATAGTACTCACCTGATCTCGTGATTAGTCCCTGGGTAGCCGCAACGGGAACTAAAACCGCGTTATGCGTCAAATCCTCTATCGACAGCCCAGTCACGGCAGTGGAGAGAAGTGGGTTTTTAACAATGTTCCTGCTCGGGCAGTCGCCGAAACTTTTATCTGACATGTTGTATACTATATTATTGACCGGTTGATGAGAAAATTTTCACGTTTTCACACATTTGGAGGTCATAAATAGGTAATTTAATTATATAAAGTTACGTGTCACTTGCATATTTTGACAATTTGACAGATGACAACACGTTGATTTTTTTTTTTTTTTTTTGTTTTTGTTCGCCCTTTCGGGCAGGCTAAGGTCTTGGACCATACCGCCTCGTCTTCAGTGCAATTTTAACATTCTTTAGTATGCATTAGAATACGGGTGTAACAGATTCTAATGGTTTTTGGAGTATTTGGCAGCAAATTGTATCGAGTCAGCCTTCCCAGTAAGCTTTGCGGAGGTAGTCAATACTACAATAAAATTCTTCGCTCCACTATCCTGAGATCGCTTCTGTCAATGATTTCACATATTGTCCAGTTGCGTAGACAGTTGAGACACAAAACTACACCAATTTTATATTACAATATCCACTAGGAATCAATTTGCAAATAATATTAACAGCCGCTGAACTTCACTCGAATAAATCCCGCCAAAAACTCACAACACGTTGATCGTGTGATTGTTTGACAGAGAATTTGCAATCTTTGCATTCAAGTTTATACAATGAAATTCTTCCAAAAAGTATGAATATTTATGGACAATATAATTAAAATGTTCATTATTTAATAAGTTTAACAAAACGCTTGCCTTTCATACAATCAAGGTCAAGACTATGAGTTTAAATACTTTTAATGGATCAAAGGGTCTAAGATTACGATTTTGATTACGATAGCTGTTGTGTAAAGTGCATCAAATAATTTATATGTAATCAAAACCAACAGTTTGATGGTTTGAGCGACAAATTTGACTTAAAGTACCTATTCAAGATTACCTTAATCACAATCAATTTATCAAATATTTATACTCAACAATACAAGCAGAACATAAATGAGCACCAAGATAGCTACCATGATAATTTTCTTCCAAAAACACGAAGACGATCAACCGTACATCGGAACGTATTTACAGGCAAACTTCAACTGTCAAGTGTCAAATCTCAATCAATTCGTTATCTATGGTAAATATTTACAAATTCTGCTGTGTTTTGCTATTTTCACAATAAAATCGCTGAATTCTTTATAATTAAACATTAAAAACAACAATGGAGGACAAAAAAGATAAGCCGCCGCCTATTAAGCGTTATAGACGTGAAGAAAACTCGTCAGAATCGGAAGAAGATATAGATAACTATGAACCTTACGTTCCTGTAAAAGAGCGTAAAAAACAGCAGTTAATGAAACTAGGCAGGATTAGTCAGCTTACTGCTGAAGCTGCTGCAGAGCCCAAGAGTTCTAGTGACAATGATCCTGACGATGAAAGTAAGTAACACGGATTTTTGAGGTTATCTGAAAATATTTTTGTTTGTGTTGTTTTGCATGTAAACAGCCTTGGGCACATAGATTTCAAATATATAAGTTATTCATTATTTCAACTACTCATCTATCGCAACACTGTAAAGTTAAATCTGCAAATAATTCAATAAACTATAAACTAGCTGAATATTTTGTAATCTTTTTATTTATTTTAATTTCCACCCTAAGGCAGAAGGCCGTTAAGTTCTGGTTATTTCAAATTGTCATAAATTAATAAAAAAAATATTTGTTACATTTTGAAACCGTAGGTGCAATACTAAATCAATAAAATGTTACATTTTTTTCTTTCAAGTTACTTGTGAAAGGTTTGTTCTTAATTTAGTAAGCATATGTAATTTCAACCAATTTAAAACACTCTGTAAAATGATAATTCAGGCAGTGTCTTTGTATGAAAACAAGTTAAATATAGACTAGATGTATGAATGTGTGTGAAGCAAAAGAAGTATGTAAGGATCGTAGCAGGTGGCGTTCTGTAGTTTCTGCCTACCCCCATGGGAAAAAGGCGTGAGTTTATGTATGTATGTAAGTTAAATATACATACTCTTTTTACAGATTTAAAAAAAGGAGTTAATCAATTCAATATGTATGTATGTAATATTGTTGGAACTGCACAATATTCACATAAAGGAGCATACACACTGGGAGCATTTGTTCATGAGCTTTTGTAAACTAGCAATTGTAGGCGAGCAACAAATGCTTCCCAGCGAGCCCAGCATTCACTTTCAAGCAAAACTATAAACGTTCCAGGTGAACATTCCCTTGCGAGCTTGGAGCATTCGAATGCGATATTAAATGTCATTCATTTGATAATATGACTGACCAAGAAGTTCACAAACACTTAAGATCAAGGAACTGTTCCTTGCTTACAAGTGGCCAGTAATATTCCTACATATATACTCATTGATTTCATTATCGGAGTACTCACTTTCCAGCGTTTTATTTGCGTGAACATTCGAATGCGAGCCGTTTCCGCGAAAATCGTTGCGACGTCCACATCAGCCAAAGTTCGCGCTTGCATGTAAGCTTTGTAACACTCGGCTCAATGACCACACCAATCGAATATTCGACGTCGAATGCTCATTACATGTGAATGCTCTCAGTGAGGACGCTCCTTAATATTTGTTATTCTATTTGGGTGCCAAATTTCATAGCCGAGCTTTTTATTTGATCTGAGAGCTCGACTGTTAAGCTAAGGCGTAGTTTCGTTGTCTATGTGTGTGTGTAATAGTGTATGAATGCAGCAAGGCGTAGTTTTAACCAGTGTCACCAAATGTGTTTATTGGAATTAAAAACAAAAACACCTTAAAATTAAACAAAATAAATAATTAAAACGTTTTTTTTTTTTTTTTAATGCCGATTTATGTATTCCACGCATTTCTCCGAAACTACTTATCGGATTGTGATCATACTTTTTTTGTTGGATTGAGTATCGAGAGACCGATTTTGATGAAACTTGCACTATTGCAAGTTCCATCAAAATCGGTCCAGCAGGTTTCAAGATACAACAACATACACATATAGCATACTACCAAACTCCTCAGCGACAAACGGCATAAATGTGTAAATTGACTTATTATAGGTATTTTGTTAATTTTTTACCTTACTATAGAACTTGCAAATTTTTAGTAATGGCATACTACTTTTTATTATTGTTGGTAACAACCTGTGGGCATCACAAACTTATTAACCAACATTCCTCATCACAGCATCTCAAGAAGAATGGGGTCGCCGCTACAATGTCTCCCTTCTCGACCAGCACAGCGAACTGAAGAGGATAGCTGAGGCACGAGCACTGTCTGCTGCAGAACGACAGGCGAGAGAGGAGGCGCATATCCTGGAGAGTGTGGCCCAGAGCAAGGCTCTGATGGGTGTTGCTGAGTTGGCTAAAGGTAAGACTTCCCTACCTACCCCTAAACTATAGTCACCGCCGTATAACAAAAAAAAAATGTTGTTAATACCTGTCTACCAATGTATTCTAATATTTGAAAACGATACGAAGAAATGTGAAGGCAGTGTCGCTCACACGATCAAAACAAACGTATCGCGGTAAGGGGCGTCCTTGACCCTTTCACTTGGCATTCAGTAATGAGTTAATATCTCATAAACGCGTGGAGCGATTAACATGATTTAAACGGATAAAATAATTCTATGCCATGTTTTAGTGACACAAGGGATTAAACCCAGACAGTCCAACTTTATTTAAACACAGCAGATTGGCCATCTCTGTTTGCCAAATCTTTGATTTGCTATTAATATTAATAGCCCACTACATTGTACCATTGCTTCTTGCAATATAAATTATAATTAAGAAATATGAAATAAAGAGGAAATATGGGCAGAGAGCTCCGACTGAATTTCCTTATTAAGGCGGTACCCTGACCAAAAAATCAGCATGAGATATGAGCATTCCTATTGGCCTAGCGGCACTGGTGGCGCATGAATTACAGTAGTGAGTACGCCCAGATATTAGAATAAAATCTTTATAAAATCGAATTTTGGTCTTTTGAAAAAAAAAATGCTATATAAATGTTCGTTATTAAATTGTCCATCCATTAGTGTTAGTACAAAAAATAATTAATGAACACTTTACATGATGCATGCAATCAATAATTATTTCTCATTTTTATGTTGTTTTGGAAGGAGATTAGTGAAATATATACAACATTAAAAAAAAACTAAATCTACCATTTTAGAATCAATATTATGTAGAAATTTAATGTATTTTTATTAATTGATATTTCTTTTTAAATAACGAGTAGATAGCTCCTAAAAACAGCTCGAAAAACGGCTTGCGCGGCGTTTTGCTCGGGGTACCGCCTTAAAATGTCATAATTCGAGGTTAAGCTCTCGCCTATTTCCTCCTCCAATATTGGACCATTTAAAAGATGTTCCATAAACTGGAAAAGAAAGATATATATTTATTATGCCCCTATCTTTTCCGACACGGCAGTTGCCATAGAAAACGGCGTTTTCGTAGAGCGGGGACAGATATATTTCTTTAAATTGTTATATGTATATTTCGTTTTTTGATCAATTTTGATTCTGTTTTCACTATTGGTATTCTATTTTAGTCTTTTTATCGCTAAACTAGTCAAATAATACATATTTTTTCATGCATATTATATTCTTAAGATTTCATAGTGAGATTTTCCTGTAGTCTTTTCAAGCCTTTCCGTACACTTGAAATATGTACTTCTTTTACAAAGCATTCCAGTCTTGTGAAGTCTCCTATGTTGTGCAATCGCCTAATCTTTCCCAGTCTCTACTTTTCTGACTCATAAAACACCACTCTTCTCCCCAGGTATCCAGTACGAAGATCCAATCAAAACATCCTGGCGTCCACCACGCTGTATCCTGGAACTGCCTGAAGACCGTCACGAGAGGGTCCGCAGAGAGCTGATGATATTGGTGGAGGGGGAGGACGTTCCGCCACCTATCAAAACCTTCCAGCATATGAAGTTTCCTAAGGGTAAGTGAGAGAACAGCAGGTCTTCATCATCATTTTAACCGATATATGTCCAATGTCCACTGCTGGACAGAGGCCTCCCCCAGAATTGTACATGGAGCGAGAGTCTATCCGACGTCTCCAAACTAGTTAAATCCATTTCAGTCTGGAATAGCACATAAATAAATAAATAAAAAAGCCTTTTATTTCCTTAATAAAATTCAATTTACAATCATATTATTTATGAGCATGCATATTAGTAAAATCAAATAAATTAATTCTTTAAGAAATTATACAATTGTTCAATTATCCGCTACTATTATGTAATTATTCAATTCAATCATTATTATTAATATCTAGTTGTTCAATTCATTTACTGTTACAATACAATTATTAAATTAAAATATTATTACTATATAACTATTCCATGGAATAGCACATAGCCACATATAATATAATACTAGGATACAGATGCCTCATCCCATACAAAGAAACCGACGTAACTAGCGTTTTTCGTCTGACTAAACTGATTATTTTTATAAGTACATCGATCGCGTTCAGTTCCATTCTACGGCGATAGATGGTGTTAGCAGCGAGTTGCAAGTAAAAGGGTTTACTCGGTTCGTGAATATTTTATTCTTTCAATACAGTGACAATTTGTTTTATTGTATTTTTGCACGCTTTTACAGTTTCGTTATACCAAAATGTGTACAATACAAATTTAAAAACTCGTGTGGCATGCCTCAAAAATTTAAAACCGCGCCATCTATTAGTATAAATTTTAAATGATCCGATCAAATAATCGTTGAATTAAGAATCCCAATCACACTCTAATATTATAAAGGCGAAAGTTTTTGAGTGTGTGTGTATTTGTATGTTTGTTACTTCTTCACACTCAAACGGCTGGACGGATCTGGATGAAATTTGGCACAGAGATAGATTATAGTCAGGAATAGCACAAAGGATAAGTTTTATCCCGGGAATATGTTCTCTCGGGCTAATTTTAGACTTAAACGCGGGCGAAGTCGCTGTCAAAATCTAAATATTCCATAATTTTGTGCTTAGAAGAGTTGATTAACAATACATACAATGTTTATGATCGATTCTAAAAAAAAAAAAATTGACGCAATTCAATAACAAATCGATGCATATCGCGCCATCTATTGATATTTATTTGCTTTTTTTTTTTTTTATTTGTTTATTTTATTTGCTGCATTTTATCCCGGTAGTATGTCCTCGTTGTAATGATTGCCGGCAACCACGCGGGTGAAGCCGCTAGCAAATCTATACTAATATTATAAAGCTGAAGAGTTTGTTTGTTTGAACACGCTAATCTCAGGAACTACTGGTTGGAATTGAAAAATCCCTATATGTGTTGGATAGTCCATTTATCGAGGAAGGCTATTCAAGGCATCACGCTACGACCAATAGGAGCGACAGAAAATGTTGTAAAAACGGGTAAAATTTATTACTTTTGAGCGCTTTCGTTGCGTGCGCTGCGTAAACGGTTAAAGTTACGCAACAATCATGTATGTAGGATAGGTAGGTTAAGGTAATACCTTCAACCTACCTACCAACTAGGTATTTTGTTTACGTATGTTGGTAGGTAGGTTAGTAGTAGGTAGGTTTGATAGGGAAGGTAGGTGGGTAGGTAGGGTAGGTGGGTTGGTAGTGTTGGGTAGGTAAGGTAGGGTGGGTTGGTAGTGTAGAGTAGGTGGGTAAGTACGTAGTCAGTTGACGGCAGCGAAACCGCGGGGGAAAGCTAATGCTGCATATAATAAAATTCCTTTACAATCTTTCCAGGCATCCTCCGAGGTCTAGAAGCCAAAGGCATAAAGAAGCCCACGCCGATCCAGGTGCAAGGCATCCCAGCAGTACTCAGTGGCAGGGACATGATTGGCATAGCCTTCACCGGCTCTGGTAAGACGCTGGTGTTCACGCTGCCTATCATTATCATGTGTCTGGAGCAGGAGATCAAGATGCCCTTTATCAAGTGAGTGCCTTGTGATGTTTACGACATTTTTGAATAGGATAATCTGTAACGACATCTGTGCCGCCACATACAAACTCAAGTCAAATTCTTTATTTCAATAATGCTTTAAGCGGCACTTTTGAACGTCAACATTTTAAATTTAAAAGTAATAATAATTGATTCTACCATCCATTCGGAAAAGTAGCTTTTTATGGAGAAAACGGACAAGAAACTCTACACTTACCTTTTAAAAATAAGTGTTTTACAACATTTACATATATATTAATTCATATACGTGAGGACGATGCACCTAGACTAGACTAATACTACTATACTAGCTACCTATAGGTATAAAGTATTACAAGCACTACCAGGTAAATTCATTCATTCGTTGGGGGTTTGATGATTTGCAGAAAGAGCTTTCTGAAAATCGTCAAACTTTCTACACTACACTACACTTACATTATGTAATCTTCATACCTAAATTTTACCTTTTTTTGCTTCATTAAATACAAATTACTGCTCGTACTCTTTTTCTTTTAAACTTTTATGTCTACCCGTAGACAGCGTTGTGGGTTATATTATTACTAACATCGTCATTGTTAAATTAGTTATAAGTTCTTATAATGTAACCGTTAGCTGTTCCTTTAAATAAAAAAAATAAATGATAAATAGGAACATGGTTCTCACATACTTACAATTATTGCAAACATAAGTAAATTACCTAATACAACAACAACAGAACGGTGTGTGAGTCAATTGAAAACTAAATGACCTGACGTCACACTAAATCCTGCATAGCGCAAGCAGAGTTTTCGGCACGATTTGAACACAAACACCAGACCAGACTCACCCAGACTCAACACCCGTATTTTTTGGTTGTGTTAATTTCTCAAAATATATTTGATCTTGGTAGATAGAATGTACATCTATATACTTATCTGTACACCATAATAGTAACACAGCACGTGGTTATGTACCTAATATGTTTTTATTTAGTACCTTTGTGAATTTCTATTTGAAATTATTACTATCCCTGCTTTTTCGACTAAGTTAATTTTCTGTTTAAAAAATGTATTATACAATGTGTCTGGACTTGTTGTAATAAAACTTTAAGGCCGTTAAATACAATTAATTTTATCCATATAAACATCCCACATAAGGGTGAAATCACCACACTATCAAACACAGATCAGTTTAGTTATATAGAAGTATATAGTAGTAATTGATTCTACCATCCATTTGGAAAAGTATCTTGTTATAGAGAAAACGGACAAGAAACTCCACAATTAATCTTAAAAAAGAAGGTTTTCAATATTTACATCCATACATTAAATTCATAGTAACTGGGCGACCGAGCTCTGCTCGTTTGAAAATAGATTAGTAAGTACTTATTACAACATGCACATATTCTAACAACCATAACTTTGAACCTAGGTCTCACAGACGCGTACATGTAATTTAATTTTACGGCTATAGCATAGATAATCTAAAAAAATATTCATCTAACACTCAAAGATAAGATATTTTTGTATTGAGCCATAAAATACAAATTTAAAACGTAACTTCACAAGTTTTATTACATTTTCTAAAATTCGTTTTTTTTTTTTGTGATTTTATGTCAAAGTCAAAGATTTATTTACAGATAAATATGGTTACAAAAGATCTTACAATGGTAGTATAATAGTAGCTTAACATATTTAATCATAGCATAATGACATGCAAATTTTTTGTAAGTATACAATTAGGTCATTTAAATTTAAATTGAAGGAATTCTTTTAAAGTATAGAAGGAATTCTCTATTAACCACCTGCGCAAAGCCCTTCTGAAGCGGACCATTGGAAGTTCTTTAATTTCGTTAGGAATCTTGTTGTAGATCTGAATACACATAGGATAGCAACTTCGCCTATATAGCTCCGTTTTCATTCTAGGAATAATTAATCTATTAGGATATCTAGTCCTGAATTTACATTTATCGCCCAGTTTTTCAAACATCTCCGGGTGAGATTTTGTAAATTTACATATTTCTTCAATATAAATACCAGTCAATGTAAGTATTCTCAGTTTCTTAAACAGTGGTGACATACATGACATATCTTTTATGCTTAGTTTGTTAGTCTTTGAGTTAATTTACACACAGACAAAAGAATCACAGCTCTAGGCCAATTAGTTTTAATTTTATTATTGCTTAGAAAGAAAAAAGAAGGTTTTTTTTGAATTTATTAAAAGCAATAATTAAAAAATGGGGTTTTAACGCCGTATGTTGGTGTTTTTATCGATAAAATTCAGGTTCACCATCACCACCTCATCTTAAATTATTCTTTATTTATTTATTACTACAAGTTCGGACACATTGTATACTTTGGAACTCGACCATTCTGACTCATAAAAAAAATTAACCGTGTCTATTTCACGCTTTTTCCAAAATAACTTAATTATTGTTTTAAATTTACAGAAACGAAGGCCCCTACGGACTAATAATATGTCCTTCACGCGAGTTGGCGAAGCAGACGCACGATATCATTCAGCACTTTGTAAAGCATCTCAAGATGACTGGCAACCCCGAGATCAGGAGCTGTCTGGCTATTGGAGGTAAGTTATACATACATCTTAAGGCGGTTCCCCGAGCAAAACGCCGCGCAAGCCATTTTTTGTGCTGTTTTTAGGAGCTATCTACTCGTTATTTAAAAAGAAATATCAATTATTAAAAATACATTAAATTTCTACATAATATTGATTCTAAAATGGTAGATTTAGTTTTTTTTTAAATGTTGTATATATTTCACTAATCTCCTTTCAAAAAAACATAAAAATAAGAAATAATTATTGATATTATGCATCTCCTCGTAAAGTGTTCATTAATTATTTTTTGTACTAACACTAATGGATAGACAATTTAATAACGAACATTTTTGTAGAATTATTTTTTTCAAAAGACCAAAATTCGATTTTATAAAGATTTTATTCTAAAATCTGGGCGTATTCACTACTGTAATTCATGCGCCGCCAGTGCCGCTAGACCAATAGGAATGCTCATATCGCACGCAATTTTTTGGTCACGGTACCGTCTTAATATATATAAATCACGTGTCACGTTGTTTGTCAGCGATGGACTCCTAAACTACTTAACCGATTTTAAATTAAATTTGCACACCGTGTGCAGTTTAATCCAACTTGAAAGATAGGATAGCTTTCATGTGTTAGTTACACTATTTATAACTCAAGAACGGCTGTATTGATTTGGCTGAAAATTGGTGGGGAGGTAGCTTAGAACCAGGAGACGGACATAGGATACTAGGGTAGGTAGGGTAGGGTAGGTAGGGTAGATGAATGTTTGGTGTTTTTATGCCAAAACAAGGTTTGCCGGGTCAGCTAATACATACGTATATAGCATACAAGTAAAATTTCAAAATTTAAAAAACCCCCGACACATTATCTTGCGAAAACACCCCGATTCAAACAGTAAAATGCCCATAACTTTTGAGCGGCTAAACCGATTTTATTCAATTATAGCTAAGAACACTCTCGACAAAATCACCTTTCAAACAAAAAAAAAACTAAATCAAAATCGGTTCGTCCGTTTAGGCGCTATGATGCCACAGACAGACACACAGATACACAGCAACACACGTTGTAGTATAATCAAACACAGATCCGGATGACAACTGGTTTAATGCCACAGATTATAAATAATCAAAGTCAAATATATTTATTCAATTAGGCCAATAAACGGCACTTTTGAACGTCACATAAATTATAATTAAAAATTAAAAGTAATAAAAAAAAAATTAAAAGTAATAAAAAAAATAAAAAATAAATAAGATAAAAAAAAAAAATGATTCTACCGTGCATTCGGAAAGTAGATTGTTATGGAGAAGAACGCACAAGAAACTCCATACTTATTCTTTTAAAAAAAAAAAACAATTGGTGTTTTACAATATTAACATACGTACATACATTAATATATGTGAGGACGATGCATCCAGAATAGCTCTACACACAGGTATAAAGTATTAAAAAGCATTAACAGGAAAATTAATTAATTTGATAAGTAGGAACATGGTTCTCACATACTTACAAATATTACAAACATAGGTAAAATACCTAATTCAACAACAACGGAACAGTGTGTGAGTCAATTTCAAAAAAAAAAAAAAAAAACAAAACAATGAATACAATAACTATGAATGGGAATATAAATTAACAAATTTGATTTTGTCTACACCAAAGATTGCCCTATGGAGCAGGACCAGCATGTTTCCAAGCATTCTTATCTTGAATATAATCATCTAATTTGTAATATGCTTGTTTACAAAGGGTGCTTAACTAAAGTTTTAAATTTACTTTCATTTAGTTTTAATATATCACAAGGTATTTTGTTATAGAATTTAACACAGTACCCCATGAAAGATGATTGTACTTTAGCTAGTCTGTAAGAAGGCTGATCTAACTTATCTTTATTTCTGGTATTACAATTGT
This sequence comes from Orthosia gothica, assembly GCA_949775005.1. NCBI lineage: Eukaryota > Metazoa > Arthropoda > Insecta > Lepidoptera > Noctuidae > Orthosia > Orthosia gothica. The sequence goes on along the minus strand of OX459034.1, from coordinate 52,100,663 downwards.
GTCTATCACTGACTTTACTAAAGAGATTTATATTTTTCCTTACATACATAATATTTTCATAAATAAATTGGCATGAAACTGTCATAATATTAATATTTTTAAACAGTTCCCTAAGAGATTCACGGTGACTTAACTTATATATGGCTCTGACAGCTCTCTTTTGCAATATAAATATGGATTCAATGTCAGCCGCTCGACCCCACAGTAAAATACCGTATGACATTATGCTGTGAAAGTAACTAAAATAGACCAAACGCGCGGTTTCTACATCCGTTAACTGTCTTATCTTTCTAACAGCATAAGCGGCTGAGCTTAGCCGACCCGCAAGAGATGTTATATGAGGACCCCATTGCAATTTGTCGTCTATAGTGATTCCCAGGAAAACTGTTTGATTTACAAAGTCCAGCTTTTCGCCATTCAATATGATATCGCATTCGGTACTTCTAACATTCGGCAATGTGAATCTAATACATATGGTTTTTTTTTCATTTAGTACTAAATTGTTTGCCGTGAACCAATTTTGAACCTGATAAATGGAGTTATTCACGTCATCAAGATTTCGTGACCGCCGATCTATTTTAAATATCAAAGATGTGTCATCAGCAAACAACACCATCTTCGGTTGATTTTGTAGTAATTGGGGTAAATCGTTAATATAAACTAAAAAGAGGAAAGGACCCAATATCGAGCCTTGAGGCACACCCATTGTCATTTCAGACCCTAGTGAGTTTACGCCGTTTACCTGAACTTTAACTTGTCTGGCTTTTAAATATGATCTAAGTAACTCAAGGGCTGTATGTCTAATTCCATAGTGCTCGAGCTTCAACAATAGTGTCTCATGGTTAACGCAATCGAACGCCTTCGAGAGGTCGCAAAAGATTCCAATGGCGTCCTGTGCTTCCTCCCAGGCCTTAAATATGTTCTTTATTAGGGTGACACCCGCGTCAGTTGTGCAACGCCCTTTGGTAAAACCGTATTGTTGATCATAAAAGATGGAATGTTTGTTAAAATGACGCAACAATTGGTTGAGCATTAACTTTTCGAAGACCTTACAGAGAACCGGCAGAATTGACACTGGCCTATAATTATTGGCTTCTTTGCTATCCCCAGATTTAAACAATGGAACTACCTTACTGTGTTTCATGAGGTCCGGAAAAACTCCTTGCTCGACACTAGTGTTAAATATGAAAGCCAAATAGGGTGCAACAGTTTCAATGATTGGTTTACACACTTTTACAGATAGTCCCCAAAGATCTTCTGTTGATTTAATTTTAAGATCTTTAAAAGCTTTTAAAATAGCCTGTCACAATTAAAATGTGTGAATCAATTTTAAAATGTGTCAATCACAAACAAAGTAACAATCATAGACAATCCACAACACACGTGAAACTTATAACACCCCTCTTTTTCCGGCGGGGGTTAAAAATGGGCGTATGGTGGGGTTAGGTTGGGCGCTTGCCCCACCCTGCCTTGAAACATTTTTTTTTGTTATTTTAGGCAAATTAACTAAAGTTGCCGAAAGGACCATGGCAGAAGTCCACCCATTGTTTTAGCTGAGATTAAATTCCTACGTCATTAAATGAAAAATATATGGTTTAACTCAGGGTCATATTCTGAATTAGTTTGTGCAGGTTTTTTGATCGAGAACGCCGAGAATAATAGATATTCAGTCATGAACTTTTGTAGGTTAGGTCTGGGTAACTTTTAATAATGTGTTTAATAGGTAATATTATTCAATTTCGTGGAAGTAAAAGTTCAATATCGCACTAGTATTTCCCGTAACTAGTTATTTCAGCATGAAATGTAAAATATACTCATTGGAAAGAGTATATTTATTTATAACTAGCTTCTGACAGCGACTTCATCCGCGTGGATGTCAAAAATTGTCCCAAGGGAACATATTCCCGGGATAAAAAGTATCCTATGTGCTATTCCAGACTATTATCTATATCTGTGCCAAATTTCATCCAGATCCGTATAGTAGTTTTTGCGTGCAAGAGTAACAAACATACAGTTTGTTAACAAACTTTCGCATTTATAATATTAGTAGGATATGATTAGTAGGATAAGCGACTTTGACGTGTATCAAAAGATCGTCGTCAACAACCAAGCTATATTTTTTTAGACTTAGATACTAGTCTTTTTGTCTATCATTAATCGAAAGTATGTAATTCAATTATTTCTACTACACTATAGTATTCTTACCTACCTGCAAGGACACCTACACACTTTTTAATCCGTGATGAACTAGTTAATGTTATACTTTGAAAAAACGTAGACAATAGAATTTCTTTCGTATATAACTCACTTTCAGACGCTCAAAATTAAGTAAACTAATGTTTCGCCATTGTTCTTTTCGAGCTAGCTCTTGCGTCCTACATTCTCGCGTTTCTCAAACTTTTCTGCAAGTCGACATAAGAACAAAATTTAAAAACCCCCGAGGCCTCGACACATTTATCTTGCGAAAACACCCCGATTCAAACAGTTAAACGCCCATAACTTTTGAACGACTGAACTGATTTTATTCAAGCATAGCTAAGAACACTCTCGACAAAATCACCTTTCAAACAAAAAAAAACTAAATCAAATTCGGTTCAACCGTTTAGGCGCTATGATGCCACAGACAGACACGCAGATACGCAGCAACACACGTGAAACTTATAACACCCCTCTATTTCCGGCGGGGTTTAAAAATAATCAAAAACACGACTACTTCAGAAGCGTACTAAAAAGATGTAATCAAGTCAGTCAGAATTCTGATTTTTAAAATTAACAGTTTTTATTTACAACTTTTTGGTTATCCTTTTTTTATATAATTGTTTTTATACATATTTATATTTTTAACATAGTATATATTTCTGTAATCACCTCTTAAACCCCTTCATTTTTATGCCCCTTAGTATGGTGCCCAAAAGCCGTCATGTTTTTTTTTTACCGCCATTATGCCACTTATCTAAGAACATTTGGACGGTCAAGACGTTTCTAAAGATGTCTTATTTATGAAAATCTGTCGAACTGTTTGAAAGATATGAGTTATAAATTCTCGCCAAACTTCTGGGCCGCCCTGAAGTTGGCTTTCCGATGTGCAAGGCACGGGTAAGTGCTGTTTTTGTACGAGTATGAGATTTACTACTATGCAGCCATTGTAACCAACTTCAGAGAGCTATAATAAAGGAGATTGCATAGATACAAAAATACAAGATTCGCGCGAAAATAATAACCCTTTCCTTGCACTCTAGTAAAAATAACTTAAAAAATTTTGGTTTGTGTTCCAAAGAACGTTATCTGGTATGCATTATACCTGCAATAATACTGCCATATAAAACCTCAATCTATCCTGTTACGAGCTTGTTAGCTAAGATTCAGGGATAAATAATTTAAACAACAGACTTCAACTAATCGATCTTTATTACAAGAACACTTCTTAAACAATTCTATTACTTCGCACTATTTTCCTTTTTCAAACGCTCTGTGTCGCTTGCAAATCGAAACTGACTCACGAAGAACCCGACCGCTCTTTATATAGCCCGAAAGATGTTTCTAGAACTTTCCATACTGTTCTAGATACTTCAAGAATCTGCTAGAACAATCCACTTTCGAACTCATTGTTCCCGAAGCGACGAGAAACTACCAAAATATTCGGCACGAAAACTTTAGAAAATACCATTCGACACGAGCTTTCGAGAAGATTCGTCCCGTTATTTGATACTAAATGGCGCTACTAGTTCTTCCTCTCGTCACTAGATGGCGTTGCCCTATCTTGTAACAATACTATAAAACAATTATCGTTTCGTTCACCAGGTGTGGCAGTCTCAGAATGTATGGAAGTAGTACAAAGAGGAGTGCATATCATGGTAGCCACCCCCGGACGATTGATGGATATGCTCGATAAGAAAATGGTAAGATACATTGCAAAAAAAAAACCCGAAACAAAAACCTCTAAAAAGAAAAAAAACTTACATAGTCAATTAAATTTCCCAACATTAAAACAGTTCATTTCAAAACTCACTTATAAGTTTTATATTACAACTAACCCTAAACATCAAAATCCACTTATTTCTAACATTGGTCAAACACGATTTAAAAGTTTAAAATACATCGACACATATCATCGATACCGTCTCCCACATCACTTACTGCTGTATGAGTAACAAAGACGAAACTACTCGATGACTGGACTTTTTCTTAAGTTCGACACAAATGCAGGTAGATTTACAAAAAATCACCCTCAGTACAAGAAGTTCATTTGCATTTTTTATTATTCGTACTTAGTTTCTTAAGTAAAATTAATTGTTAAGTATTAGTGTACTTTGTTACAATGTCTTATAAATAGTTTGTGTTAAAAAGTGCGTTTGTGTCTTACCATTGCGCTGTAAGTACATCAAAAACTGTCTAACGTAAGTAATATGATATCCATGTTTCATAACAAGTTGTTTTGCTCATTACTTTTAGTATACGTAAATGTTTTATATAGGCGCTATAGTCTGCAAAAAACACGCATTTCATATGTTTAAATGCTTTTAGAATAAGGTCTAACTGTCATTAATTTCCTTTTATTTATGTGAAAATAAAGAAATTTCAAATCAATGCCACCTAGAGGCGAGTTGCTGAACTAAAGAGACAAGCGTGATATTTCAAAAAGTCATTAAAAGTTCTGCTATTCATCGATAGATGGCGGCCGGTGACCGGCGCTGTGCCGGTCGGAGTGGAGGGTGTTAGATTTTTTTTCGTCACGGAATTTCTGGATTCGGTCTCCACGCTCAAGGCCCGCGATAGAAGCTATGCAATAGCTTAAAAACAGCTGCTTATGTATTCGTCCGATTTCGGAGCAGCTCGTCTCGATTCGTGCGAGTTTCGTAGAGTCGTACAATACGTCTAATCGCACACAACGCCGTGTCGAAGACTGCCGAACTGAAACGACATTAGGCGATGCACGGCCTTCAAGCCACACCTCCTTGCCCGTCGGAGTGGGGAGCGTCAGGTTTTTTCGTTACGGAATTTCTGGATTGGGTCCCCGCGCTCAAGGCCCGCGATAGAAGCTATGCAATAGCTTAAAAACAAGCCTCGTTCTCGCGTCGGGGAACCGCCAACATTTTCAGCAGTTTATTTTATTTACTTAGCGGTTCCCCTCTAAAATAAGAAAGCTAGAGCTAGATAGCTAGAGCTAGATAGCCAGAGAGAAAAGAGCCAAAAAACACACACATACACAAAAAAGTTGAATAAGATTCAACTTTTTTGTGTATGTGTGTGTTTTTGGGAAAGAACCAGATTGTTTCCTTTGCTGAATTCACTTACACAATTAGGCTGCTGGATAGCTAGAGCTAGATAGATAGAGCTGGATAGCTAGAGATATATAGCTAGAACTAGATAGATAGAGATAGATAGCTAGAGATGGATAGCTAGAGCTAAATAGCTAGAGCTTTGTAACCAGAGCTAGATAGCTAGAGCTAGATAGCTAGAGCTAGATAGATAGAGCTGGATAGCTAGAGATATATAGCTATAACTAGATAGATAGAGATAGATAGCTAGAGCTCAATAGCTAGAGCTTTGTAACCAGAGCTAGATAGCTAGAGCTAGATAGATAGAGTTGGATAGCTAGAGCTAAATAGCTAGAGCTTTGTAACTAGAGCTAGATAGATAGAGCTGGATAGCTAGAGATTGATAGCTAGAACTAGATAGATAGAGATGGATAGCCAGAGCTAAATAGCTAGAGCTTTGTAACCAGAGCTAGATAGATAGAGCTAGATAGCTAGAGATATATAGCTAGAACTAGATAGATAGAGATAGATAGTTAGAGATGGATAGCTAGAGCTTTGTAACTAGAGCTAGATAGAGCTGGATAGCTAGAGATATATAGCTAGAACTAGATAGATAGAGATAGATAGTTAGAGATGGATAGCTAGAGCTTTGTAACTAGAGCTAGATAGATAGAGCTAGATAGCTAGGCTAGAGATAGATAGCTAGAACTAGATAGATAGAGATAGATAGCTACAGATGGATAGCTAGAACTAAATAGCTGGAGCTTTGTAACTAGAGCTAGATAGCTAGAGATATATAGCTAGAACTAGATAGATAGAGATAGATAGTTAGAGATGGATAGCTAGAGCTTTGTAACTAGTGCTAGATAGATAGAGCTAGATAGCTAGAGATAGATAGCTAGAACTAGATAGATAGAGATAGATAGTTAGAGATGGATAGCTAGAGCTTTGTAACTAGAGCTAGATAGATAGAGCTAGATAGCTAGGCTAGAGATAGATAGCTAGAACTAGATAGATAGAGATAGATAGCTACAGATGGATAGCTAGAACTAAATAGCTGGAGCTTTGTAACTAGAGCTAGATAGCTAGAGATATATAGCTAGAACTAGATAGATAGAGATAGATAGTTAGAGATGGATAGCTAGAGCTTTGTAACTAGTGCTAGATAGATAGAGCTAGATAGCTAGAGATAGATAGCTAGAACTAGATAGATAGAGATAGATAGTTAGAGATGGATAGCTAGAGCTTTGTAACTAGAGCTAGATAGATAGAGCTAGATAGCTAGAGATAGATAGCTAGAACTAGATAGATAGAGATAGATAGCTACAGATGGATAGCTAGAGCTTTGTAACTAGAGCTAGATAGATAGAGCTGGATAGCTAGAGATATATAGCTAGAACTAGATAGATAGAGATAGATAGTTAGAGATGGATAGCTAGAGCTTTGTAACTAGAGCTAGATAGATAGAGCTAGATAGCTAGAGATAGATAGCTAGAACTAGATAGATATATATAGATAGCTACAGATGGATAGCTAGAGCTAAATAGCTAGAGCTTTGTAACTAGAGCTAGATAGCTAGAGCTGGATAGCTAGAGTTAGATAGACAGATCTGAATAGCTAGAGCTGGATAACTAGAGCTAGAAAGATAGAGCTAGATAGCTAGAGTTATGTAGCTGTATCTAGATAGCTAGAGTTATGTAGCTAAAGCCAGAAAGCTAGAGCTAAATAGCTAGAGCTAGAAAGCTAGAGCCAGATAACTGGAGCTGGATAGCTAATTCTAGCGACATAGTTCTAGCTATCCAGTACTAGCTACATAGCTCTATAAAAAAAAAAAAAACAAACACTCTTCAAACACAGACAATCTTCTAAACTAAATAAACCATTCCAATGACAATTCTTCTAAACTAAAAGTATGCTTTTCCACCAGGTCCGTCTAAACGTGTGCCGCTACCTGTGCATGGACGAGGCGGATCGTATGATAGACATGGGCTTCGAAGAGGACGTGCGAACCATATTCTCTTACTTCGCGGGACAGAGGCAGACGCTACTCTTCAGCGCCACCATGCCAAGGAAGATACAGAATTTTGCCAGGTAACATAATATATATTTTATTTCACAAGTACACTAATGAAACATTAGAAGCTAAAGATTCGCTAGAATGTAGGTGTTTCTAATAAGATCGTGGTATGAAAAGTGAGCCATACATTCTGCCCAAAATTTGGCATGCAAAAATAAAACAAGCTGAGCTGTAAATTAAATAAAACAAGAGAGCATTGGTGGCCCAGTGGTATCGTCCGCGACTTACAAGTTGCAGGTCGTGGGTTCGAACACAGGCAGGCGCTTATTTACTTTGTGTAAATTATTTCATCACCACTGCTCTCAAAACGGTGAAGGAAAACATCGTGAGGAAACCGGCATGTCCTAGAACCAAAAATTCGAAGACATGTGACATCCACCAACCCGCACTGGGCCCGCGTGGTGGATTACGGGCCATTCCCTCTCACAGAGAGGAGGCCTGTGTCCCAGCAGTGGGAACATTAATAGGCTGATAATGTGATGTGGACATTCAAACGTATCGATATGGAAATACAATATAAATTGCTATGCTTTAAAATGATGCCGTGGTATCGAAAGGGATTTTATTGCACGGCATTGAAAGACGCGCTCCTCGGGCTCCCGCGGCGGCATACCGTGGCATACTGCGGCAGGCAACAGCATGCCGAGGACGCCGAAGCTCGTTGTGACATACCGCGGGATGAGGCGGGGGTAGAGAAACGGGGGTTGCACACCATTTTTGCCCGCGTCTCTGACGACAGTGTATGAGAATTTATCGGAGACGACATGTTTTTGAATTTAACACTCGATCAAACACAACTGAAAACTAAACGATTATCGGGCAGCAGGAGCTGCTGAGGCATGCTTTGGCGTGCCGCGGCACACCGTGGCATGCCGTGGCAATGCGCTGCAATGCCTCGGTATAATATTCACAGCGGATCTTTTTGTCATTGGAGTTGGCTCTGTCAACTATTGCGCAAGAAACGGTTTAACTGCATAGAGTAAGCGAGATAGGATGATGCGACAAACGTAAGCGAGTGAAAGAGACAGTTATACATTGCTATATAAATCACTTTGCTTCACTTTCAATATTGACACAAAAATAGCTAATGCGCAGGGTCTTGCAGCCAATTCAGAGACACAAAGATCCGTTGTGAATATTATATCTAAGCGGCTAGTGTGAGCTGACTGACAGCAAAATCCCTTGCCTTCCCGTCCCGGTCTGCGTTGGCCTTTATTATTATAGGCACACGAGACATAGCAGCGTTGTCTGGAGATGTCTCTGCTATTGTAGATGTTTTAGGCGACTGTAACTTATCATCGGTTGGGCCATCGTCTTGCAAGCCAGGGTTGGCACGATTAAATCATTTTGATTTAAATCAAAAGATTTTTTCAATAAAAATCTATGATTTAATCAAATGTGTTTAATTTTTGCTTTCTTTCATAGAAATCATCATAAACAAGTAAAATTTCAAAATTTACAAAACCCCAGACACATTTATCTTGCGACAAGTAAAATTTCAAAATTTAAAAAACCCCCGACACATTTATCTTGCGAAAACATCACTATTCAAACAGTAAAATGCCCATAACATTTGTACGGCCGAACCGATTTTATTCAAACATAGCTAAGAACACTCTCGACAAAATCACCTTTCAAACAAAAAAAGCAAGAAAATATATTTATTTAGCACAGAAAGACACACAACATATTAATACAACAGATAAAATACAAATAAAGTAAAACTAAAAAGTCTGACGTAAGAAATCAGCATCAGTGTGACTCACGGCTGCGCCAAAAAGGCCCAGTTCAGCAGAAATGCCAGACAACTAGTGCCTGACGGTGGTTTTCAACTGGACCTGATGTTTGAGGTGGCGGATGTAAATCAGTTTTATGCTGCATGGTGACGTGTGTATGTATACCTAAATAAAATAAATTTGTATCCTGTAAAAATAATGAGGAATATGGGAATATGTATAAATAGTGTTAAAATGAGTAGGTAGCATTGCAGGAATAAAATTACGAATCATGCGGGTAGATAAATATGTCATATAATTGAAACATTAAGTGCGACCATATCTAGATTCCTTTGTGCTTCAATAAGATACTGCCGTAAGCGTCGTCTAAAAACGTGTAAAGTGTTTATTGCTCTAATCGGTGGTGGCAAGTTATTACATATTTTGGAAGCCGCATAACGAAAGCTGCCTCTAAAAGCAGCTGTACCCTGAGACTGAGTCGAGAGTTGTTGTGAGCATTGTCTTCTACCGCATTCCCAAAAAAACTAAATCAAAATCGGTTCATGCCTTTAGGCGCTATGATGCCATAGACACACACAGACACAGCAACACACGTGAAACTAATAACACCCCTCTTTTTCCGGCGGGGGTTAAAAACAGATTTAGAGATTATATGTTAAGGGTCTTTGACATCTGAGAAATCAATGTATAAAAAACTAGTTTACCAGCCTTTTCAATTCCCAATCGGTTTTTTAATACGAGTATACTTTGAAGAATTTCAAAGGTGGAAAACATTCTTTCCATAGCAGCTGCAGAAGCTATCGCCCCAAACAAATTGCTTAATAACTGGGAAAATCTACAAATAGAGTTAAACTGTATGATAAAATGAAAAGAACAACTAAAAAATCATGAATAATAAGGATTTTTTTAAAAATCGTCCTGTATTCGTTTTTAGGGTTCCGTAGCCAAATGGCAAAAAACGGAACCCTTATAGATTCGTCATGTCTGTCTGTCTGTCTGTCCGTCCGTATGTCACAGCCACTTTTTTCCGAAACTATAAGAACTATGATGTTGAAACTTGTTGGTTGGTTGAAGTAGATATATTCTGTGTATCGCATTAAGATTTTCACTCAAAAATAGAAAAAAAACAATAAATTTTGGGGGTCCCCATACTTGACACTGAAACTAAATTATTATTTTTTACATCAAACCCATACGTGTGGGGTATCTATGGATAGGTCTTCAAAAATGATATTGAGGTTTCTAATATCATTTTTTTCTAAACTGAATAGTTTGCGCGAGAGACACTTCCAAAGTGGTAAAATGTGTGTCCCCCTCCCTGTAACTTCTAAAATAAAAGAATGATAAAACTAAAAAAAATATATGATGTACATTACTATGTAAACTACCACCGAAAATTGGTTTGAACGAGATCTAGTAAGTAGTTTTTTTTAATATAATAAATCGTAAACCGCAATTTACCAAGTACGGAACCCTTCATGCGCGAGTCCGACTCGCACTTGGCCGGTTTTTTTTTCAATTGTTCGTGATTTTTGCCAACCCTGTTGCAAGCCACCTTAAAACAGACCCAAATCATTTACAGATATCTTAACCAGGATTATTTATATTTCCACCAGGTCAGCGTTAGTAAAGCCAGTGACGGTGAATGTAGGCCGAGCCGGAGCCGCTTCTCTCAACGTGCGCCAGGAGTTGGAACCTGTCAAGGCTGAGGCTAGGACGGTACATCTGCTGCAGTGTCTCCAGAAGACACCGCCGCCTGTGTTGGTCTTCGCAGAGAGGAAGCAGGATGTTGATGCAATTCATGAGTATCTGTTACTTAAGGGTAAGTTGTAGTGTAGTTAAGAATAGTCTGTACGATTAATCGCTGCTATTATTCGGTGCATTTAGTCGTTGCGATTACTCGCTGCCTTTACTCGCTGTGATTAGGGGCCGCTTCGCTCAACGTTAGCGAACCAGATACGATTAGTTGTTGCCATTGGTCACTGCGAATAATCGCTGCCTTTAGTCGCTGTGATTAGGGGCCGCTTCTCTCAACGTTCGCAAACCAGATGCGATTAGTTGTTGCGATTAGATATTGCCATTGGTCACTGCGATTAATCGCTGCGTTTTGTCGCGGTGATTAGGGGCCGCTTCTCTCAACGTTCGCGAACCAGATGCGATTAGTCGTTGCCATTGGTAATTGCGATTAATCGCTGCTATTTGTCTCTGCGATTACTCGCTACGATTTGTCGCTGGTATACATGATGATAAAAGGTTATTTTTTGTAGTAATCACATAATCGTAATTTAGGCCCAGTTTTTTTAACCGTAGTTATTTTTTAACTAATGGTTAAAAATGATAACAAATAACAATAAAAATATAGTTTATTTATTAATTGTTACAAATTGGAGCTAAAACATTAGTATCTTGACGGTAACTATTTAAGCAATAGGTTTGTATGTAGGATGGTCCCCATACTAAGTGGAACCTGTATCTTGGAGACCTGAGTTGTGATTACATTAAATTTTTTAATAACTTTTGTGTGTTCTAAAGATTTTAAGCATGTTCTAATTTCGGTAAAATGCGTTTTTCATCAATTATTATCTTAACAAATGGTCAAATAATCTGTACAGTTAATTATTCTGCAATCACCAACCATTTTGCCAAGTGTGGCGATTACTATAAAACCTTTTCGACCCATGTAAAGGTATCTGGTTATCGGTTATATTAGATATCCATACTAGGGTAAACCAACCTATCGTTGGCCTCCCTCTCTTCTGAGTTTATAGGCGAAAAAAGCGTATTAAAATAATAAAACCATAAATTACGCAATGTTGATATTTCCATGCCAGTAATAAGATTTTAGATAGCTTTTTTTTTAATTCAGTGAAAATAGTTATTTATGCTACAAGTGCGGAAGGTAGGTGATTTCCGATGAGTGGATAAATCGACACAAGTCGGAAATCATCTTACATACGTGTATCATACAACATTTTACTATGCATTGTGCGAGGAAATAAATAAATTAATACAATGAAATTAATAAAATGGCGGGCTTATTCAAGAGCGTTCAGCATATCCACAGATTAACTAATAGTTCCTCGGGCATATCTACTGCGCATGTGCGAATAGCTGTCACATCGTAACGCAATAAGGCACGAGCAAAATATACGTTCTGCCAAACATATTTAATGAATATTTAAAATTAATTTATTGATCAAAATCTAAATCTAGAGTAATTAAATACGCCTAAAATAAAGTATTAGTTTTATTTTACCTTTTATATGAATGATAATCTGTACATAACGACTTAACTAATTAGTAAAACTTTTCTCAAATAATAAAAACTCTATGCGTCGGGCTGAAGTCGTTGAAGTTAAAAATTAAAAAAATTACAGGAAAGTAAAAAGCACTATTGAAAAAAAGTGACATTTTCCGCACAGTTTGTCTGCTTGGAAAACGCTCTTTTCGAGGACATGCATTGTAAAATTATCTCTCTTAAAATAAAGATTAGAATATTATTCCTTCGATTTTATTATCATTTTTGTAAGCTAGTGCATTTCAATATGTTTTTCTGGGCATTTGATTACGAAGCTCGGCCCGAGTTTCTCACCTTTAAATTATCGCAGAAGTAATGTGACAAATTGTCAAGCACGTTTTATCTGCTGTGATTGGCTGTTGAAAATTCATTCAACCAATCACAGCAGATAACGCGTGCTTGATAACTGGGTATCTTACCCTATGTTTAATTTATTATAGGTGTTGAAGCAGTAGCCATCCACGGTGGTAAGGACCAGGAGGAAAGATCACGCGCTGTAGAAGCTTTCAGGAGAGGAGAGAAGGATGTACTGGTCGCTACTGATGTCGCCAGCAAAGGTAACTATTTCAAATATTTCCTGTTTTATTTGAATTTAGAATTCGAAATGTTTGCCATATTTTTGATTTACAGTTTAAATGGCATTGCAACCCATACTTTACTACTCGTCTTTGCGATTATTTACTGCGATTAGTCGCTGCGATTTGTCGTTGCGATTCGCTACGTCAACATTGACACGTGCGACACTTGTAACAAGAGCGCCTCGTGCGAGACTAGGATAAATGCGACCAGGCATCTAGACAATTGTGACACCTGATATTAGTCGTGATTTCATTGCTTCATTAGTCGTTGGTATTAGTCGCTGCGACTAATCGTTGCGATTAATCGCTGCGACTAATCGCTGCGACTAATCGTTGCGATTAATCTTTGCGACTAATTGTTGCGATTAATTGCTGCGATCAGTCATAGTGACAGTTTACTGCAAGTGCAATATAAAAACTCCTGCAAACTCTTACTAACGCCATCTTTTCACTTCCAGGTCTCGACTTCGCAAATATTCAACATGTGATTAATTACGATATGCCGGAAGACATAGGTAAGACATACTTATAATAACAATATAAGCTTTTATTCAGACACATTTTGGTACAGAACAACTATTTTGTTAATGTCCCTCGGCAAACTTCGTGGTTCGTCGGCCGTCGGCTTACCTGTCACCAGGCTGTATCTCGTGGACCGTGATAGCTAGACAGTTGAAATTTATCTGATGATGTATTTCTGTTGCCGCTATAACAACAAATACTAAAAACAGAATAAAATAAATATTTAAGTGGGGCTCCCATACAACTGACGCCATTTTTGTGCCGTTTTTTGCTTTAATGGTACGGAACCTTTCGTGCGCGTGTCCGACACTTCGTACTTGGACGGTTTTTTTAAATTATTTCCTATTTAGTGTTTTAATTCTCTTCTTTTTCTATTTTCTAATTCTCTTATTAATTTATTATTCAATACTTAAAAATAAAACTTTTATTTCTTTCATTGTACAGAGAACTACGTCCATCGCATCGGTCGTACGGGTCGCGCGGGCGGAGAGGGAGTGGCCACAACGTTACTCGGTCGAGCGGCAGATGACAGCGTGTTAAGGGACCTCTTGCATCTGTTACGAGAGGCACAACAGAAGGTAACACCTCTTTCATATTACAAGCAACATCGGGCGAATGTCTTGTTACAAGCAACGTTGCATCATACGTAGTAGCCAGCAACATCGCAACGGTTCTTGCTGCCAGCAAAATCGCCAATAGTCTAGTTTCAAGTGACGTTGCAACTTTATTGTTGCTAGCACCAACGCTGCACGGTATGTTGCGTGTAACATCGTTATGTTACTGCAAGTATTCGAAGATATCGCTGATGCATCTGTTGCGAGAGGCACATCAGAAGTTAAAACCTATTACATATCACTAGCAACATCGGGCGAATGTCTTGTTACAAGCAACGTTGCAACATGCGTGGTAGCCAACAACATCGCTACGTTATTTTTGCCAGCAACATCGCCAATAGTCTAGTTTTAAGTGACGTTGCTACTTTATTGTGGCTAGCAACATGCCATCACGGTGTTGCGTGTAACATCGTTACAAGGTATGTTACTGCAAGTATTCGGCTATATCGCTGATGCATCTGTTGCGAGAGGCACATCAGAAGTTAAAACCTATTACATATCACTAGCAACATCGGGCGAATGTCTTGTTACAAGCAACGTTGCAACATGCGTGGTAGCCAACAACATCGCTACGTTATTTTTGCCAGCAACATCGCCAATAGTCTAGTTTTTAGTGACGTTGCTACTTTATTGTGGCTAGCAACATGCCATCACGGTATGTTGCGTGTAACATCGTTACAAGGTATGTTACTGCAAGTATTCGGCTATATCGCTGATGCATCTGTTGCGAGAGGCACATTCATTTTATCTTTATGTTCATTGTAGGTCAATTTACTGTCCATCACGATGCGAATATCCCGGATACTATCCGCTACTTTGAGTTTTAAGCCCGAATTAGCGTATATTGTGCTAAGAATCTTTTTATTACGGCAAAATTTTATATGTTTTATGTTACTAGCAACTTTGGGAAATCCCATGTTTCCAGCAACATCAAAATATTTCATTAATTTAGCTACTCCGCAAAATGGATTTTCGTTAACGTCGCAACGTGTCATGCTGCTAGCAACATTGCAACATCTCAACTTTAATCGTGAGAATTGAAGTAGTTCGATGACGTTTCTCATTTTTCAACTTTGTATGAACGTCTACGAAAAATCTTATTCATAATCCTATTTAATTACTAGGTTACCCATACACCATAACAACGTAGTATCATTCGTAAGCATCAAGTTTAACTTATGTAACGTTTTTTTAATGCTGAGATAGCAGTTTTTTGTGGTCTCGCACGGGGATATTTATTTATATTTTTTTTTTGTTTGTGGTTTGCTTATCTCGCGTCTCATGTGCGGGTCACAATCACATTTTTTTTTCTTTATAGCTGTCAAATCCGATTTCTTAGATTGTCATGTTGCTAGAAACGTTGCAACATTGCGTTTAACCAAACTTAATACTAGCCACATAAAATTTGCGATGTTGCTAGGAAATAAATAAAATGCAGGGTAGCGTCCGTAATGGCTTATTGAGGAGTTGAAACATTTTGAATAACACAACATAAGGCATAAAAATGACCGCTGGACAGTGGTCAATAGAAACAGTAGTATGATAAAAAGAAAGAAAGAAAACTAGTTAAGGTGATAAATGTCTGCACTAGCAATTTTATACATAGAGTGCTATGTACCAATTGTAAATCTACAATTTACTGTACCTAAGTGTCGTTCGTTGACTTCTGTGTTCCCTGGCTGTGGAGCGTGTCATGTTCTCTCTAATGTCCCTTTGATGGTGGCACATGTGTTGGATCATTCGGTTCCCTTCATGATGGTTGAGCTGAGTGGTGCCAATCCATGCGTCATGTTCGTGAATGGGCGCCATCAGTTGGGATTGGTCATAACTTAAATGCTTCGGCCTGCTTTTTGAATTGTTTGTTTTACTCTAGACGCTTTGACATGCACGTCTTTTTAACATCGTTCTCACTTATGTATTTTGCCAGCAAGAATGATGTAATCAAATAATTGTAATTAAAATTGATGGAAAAGAGTGTCCGTGGAGTTTCTTGCACGTTCTTCTCCATAGAGACCTACTGACGCTTGCAATGTGCAACTAGATTAATATTTTGTTTGAAAATTCAAAATTACCTATATAGTTTAGTTGTTTTTTTTTTTTTTTACCTATATATAATACTAGCTGACCCGGCAAACTTTGTTTTGCCATAAAAACACCAAACATTCATCTACCCTACCCTACCTACTAACTGTACTCTACCTACCCTACTATCCTATGTCCGTCTCCTGGCTCTAAGCTACCTCCCCACCAATTTTCAGCCAAATCGATTCAGCCGTTCTTGAGTTATAAATAGTGTAACACGACTTTTTTTATATATATATATAGATTTATCATCTACCGAACATTTAAATTCTAAGAAATAAATCTAAATACATTGGTCCAGGTCCCGTCGTTCCTGTACGACATGATAGGCGAACCAGAACTACCAGTCGTGGACGGACAAGGGTGCTCGTATTGTGGTGGTTTGGGACACAGGATTACAGGTAAAAACATATATTTTATAATAGACTTAATTACCACTCATTATCATCTGCCTAGCCTTTTCACAACTATGTCACGGGGCCCAGCGCTAAAAAAGAAATTTTAGTTCAAATAAATATCACTAGATGGCGCGATATTTATTAATATTTATTTGAACTAAAATTTCTTTTTTAGCGCTGGGACCCCGTTTAATCAACTCTCCTGAGCAGAAAATTATAGAATATTGTGCTCCGAATTCACATTTAAAAGATTATTTGAACGGATCATTTAAAATTGATTCCAATAGAAAGAAGAGAGAAAAATACTATAAAAGAAATGGTAGCTGTATTAAAAAAAAAAAACACGAACCGAGTAAACCCTTCTACTTGCAAGTCGCTGCTAACACCATCTATACCTGTGGAACGGAACTGAACGCGATCGATGTTCTTAGAAAAATAATCATCTTACTCAAACGAAAAACGCCAGTTACGTCGGCACGATTTTTTTGTATGGGATGAGGCATCTGTATGCTAGTATTATATCATCTGTGCCCGAACACACTTACATACATACATTGCAAGTTAAGGTTACACTAGTCGAAAATTCTTCCATACAAACGTAGTCTGGCGATTGCCCCACTATTTGACGATGTACGTTCAAAATAAAAAAATATATCAATTTGTCTCATCATTATCTAGTCCTGTATGGAAACAAAAATGTAAAAAAATACAATATTTGAAAGTTATGAGCGTCGAAAGTTCCATATTTCAACATTAATTTTAACGCATCTTTGGGCGGAAATAAATACCATAAGAAGAAGGAAAATTGCAAAACGGCATACATACAGGGATAGATTAGTAATTCAACAATGCAAATAATTTTATTTAAAATTAGTTTTTTCATGATATCTAGACTCCCAAAGGTCTGTTCATAAAATTTCGCGCACTCATCAAATCATCATCCATTTCGCTACAAATTTGCAAAAGTGCTAATTCGTACGCGGTCTAGCTTCTTACTGCTCATCACAGCATTTATCTCTTTCGCACGTGTTGTCGGATGAGATAGCATGCATTTTAACCCCGCGCACAAAATAGTTCGTGCCGTTAACTAGGGGCACCTTAAATAAAATCTTGTAAAATAGTGTCACCTTCCATCATCATTAATAAACATTTAAATTTATTTAATTAATCTTAAATATTTTTTCTTTTCACAGAATGTCCAAAACTGGAGGCTGTACAGAACAAACAAGCTTCAAACATCGGCAGAAGAGATTATTTGGCTAACACAGCAGCTGACTATTAGGTTTCCAACATCACGACGGTATTCCCCGAAGCAATGGGCAGAGCCAGTTATTTTTAATTCCTTTGTAATAGAGGTCGAATTGATAATGACAATGATTAAATGAATGATCTAACCAAGTTTTTACTTGATGTATGATAATGCTAAGCGAAGAATATTTAAATTAGTTATTTAAGTAATGTTTTAAGATGTAAATAAATATGATTTTAAGTAAAGCTACTTTTATTCAAGTAATCCTATTTCCTACAAACATTCAGACCTATAAAACTGCTGTTTTGACAAGCTTTTATTTTACTTGCAATGTATGTAAGTCTGTTCTGGTCAAATCTTGCAACTGAATTTTAGTAGCACTTTTCCTCCACCGATTAAGATGAAATTTTGCATACACGTTTAGTTTGGATGAGAATGCATGGTTAGCTAAGTTACGTCATTCTAAATCCAATATGGCGAACGGCTCAAGATGGCGGACTAGTTATTTTTTGTGCACTGCCATGATATGGGTATCATAAGAAAGACTTTGCTGAAAAGAATACGAAAAAAGCTTGTTTAAAAAAAGTATTATAATGAATAATTTTATCTATACCAATATTAAAAAGAGAAAATATTTTTTTGTTTGTTTGTACCGAATAGGCTTCGAAACTACTGGACCGATTTTAAAAATTATTTTGCCTTTGGAAAGCTACAGTATTCCCGAGTAACATAGGCTATAATTTTTGACGGGAGCGAAGCCGCGGGGGTCAGCTAGTTATCAAATAAGTTAACGTATTTTTTTTCTATTTTATTTGTTTCTATTAATCAAAGTAATCACCCATGCAATCAATGCAGTTTATTGATAGGCATCATTCTTGAAGAAATCAGCTGGACGGGAGGCAACAAATTTTTTAAAGCCATTTTGTTGTAATCGACTTTTATCGACTAAACTAAACAATCGACTAATTCGAATAGTTTTAGTAGTAATCGCTCATCACTAATTGTAATCGACTAAACTAAACAATCGACTTATTCGAATAGTTTTAGTAGTAATCGCCCATCACTATTTTGTACTTATTCTCGGGTATTGAATATTTTGCCCGCCAAAGAGTTATCCAAATTCTGGTAAAAGTAGAAGTCTGTAGGCTCAAGGTCTGGTGATTATGGCGGATGACGGAGAGGTACTAAGCTCTCTTGTAACTTTGAGACCGTTTGCTGTGCAGTATGAGGTCGTGGAGGAGCAACGGATTTTATTTGATTCACTGCTGCGCTGCGTGTTACGGGTTCGATTCCCGCACGGAACAAGTATTTGTTTGACCTACAGGTAGTTTTTCCGGCTCTGGGTGTTGTGTATGTGAGTTTATATGTTTGTAAACGCACCCACGATACAGGAAGAAATTCCTAGAAACGGGCAACGTTTTATTCCTAAAAAAGAGAAAATATTTTTTTGTTTGTTTGTACCGAATAGGCTTCGAAACTACTGGACCGATTTTAAAAATTATTTTGCCTTTGGAAAGCTACAGTATTCCCGAGTAACATAGGCTATAATTTTTGACGGGAGCGAAGCCGCGGGGGTCTGCAAATAAGTTTTTTTTCTATTTTATTTGTTTCTATTAATCAAAGTAATCACCCATGCAATCAATGCAGTTTATTGATAGGCATCATTCTTGAAGAAATCAGCTGGACGGGAGGCAACAAATTTTTTAAAGCCATTTTGTTGTAATGACTTTTATCGACTAAACTAAACAATCGACTAATTCGAATAGTTTTAGTAGTAATCGCTCATCACTAATTGTAATCGACTAAACTAAACAATCGACTAATTCGAATAGTTTTAGTAGTAATCGCCCATCACTATTTTGTATATACTTATTCTCGGGTATTGAATATTTTGCCCGCCAAAGAGTTATCCAAATTCTGGTAAAAGTAGAAGTCTGTAGGCGCAAGGTCTGGTGATTATGGCGGATGACGGAGAGGTACTAAGCTCTCTTGTAACTTTGAGGCCGTTTGCTGTGCAGTATGAGGTCGTGGAGGAGACTAGCGATTTTATTTGATTGACTGCTGCGCTGCGTGTCACGGGTTCGATTCCCGCACGGAACAAGTATTTGTTTGACCTACAGGTAGTTTTTCCGGCTCTGGGTGTTGTGTATGTGAGTTTATATGTTTGTAAACGCACCCACGATACAGGAAGAAATTCCTAGAAAAGGGCAACGTTTTATTCCTAAAAAAAAAAACACCAAAGCTTGGAGACGTGTGAGCTTCTGCATCATTGTGTTCATTTCTCGTCGGTGCTCCGTAGACCAATTCAAATTTGACTAATTGGTCTATGGGGAAAATTACATGTTTCCATCGTCCAATTATCAACTGGGTTATGGAGAATTGAGAAATGTTCCGCAGCCCAGTTTAATAGTATAGTAAAGACTTGTCCATAAGTATTAAAAAAAAAATATCAAGATCAATTTTTGAAACAATCAATTACTGAATAATCACGACATAACAATTCATTTGTACAAAATCACATGGAGTCCGTTGGGATCCCAGAATTGGCGACAACAGTCTTCGCAATACCCTCATCTCGGATACATACTGTCATTTGGCAAGTTATAGAAAAAATAGTCCTTAAATATAGCTATCGGCATTGGCGAACTTTTAAATGTAAACCACATGTCGACGAAATAAATACGTCAATTCCTTATTCTGGGAGGCAAACGAGATAATCCAAAAATTAATACATTGTCATTATATTGACACCATACATAATGACAAAGTTTTCGGTGAAGTGGCCATTTCATTTACAGTTTACATACTTTTTAAGAGAACCAGGCCTACCGACATAGCCCGAAGAATTGCCAAACTTAAGTAGCAGTGGGCAGAGCAGAACGGATGGCCAATGGTGCAGAAAGGTTCTGGAATGGCGACCGCGAACCGAAAGACGTTGCGTTGGATGGCCTCCCACCAGGTGGACCGATGACCTGGTGAAGGTTGCGGGGATCCGCTGGATGGACCGATCAATATGGCGACGCTTGGGTGAGGCCTATGTCCAACAGTGGACGTCTTCCGGCTGATATGATGATGATGACATACTTTTCTATCTTTTCATTAAAGTTTATTTATAATATTTTTGATTTCACTTTGATGTTAACCAAAAAATATAACAAAGGCTTCTTTCAACCCAAAGTATAGGCAAATGGTGTGAACTCGGGGTTATAATTTTATAATGGAACATAGTTTTGGTTAACGTTCAATGTTCTCCATAGCCCAGTTGATAATTGGACGATGGAAACATGTAATTTGCCCCATTGACCAATTGGTCAAATTTGAATTGGTCTACGGAGCACCGACGTCATTTCTTCACAGTACACATCTGCAGTAACGCTCATCCTTTTTGGTAAGAATCTGTGATGAATCACACCGGCCCTAGACCACCAAACAGTGACCATCATTTTTCTAGGGGTAAGTTAGTGAAGGCCGCAATCACTTTTCTGGGGGTAAGTTTTCGTTTAGGTGCTAAACCAGGATCCAGATAACTTGCTGAGCGCTTGCGATTGTCAAGCAGAATCTATTTTTTGTCGCAGGTAACAATGCGGTTAAATATTCCTTTATACCATTCCGCCTCTAAAAACAGTGAATAAAAAGCACTTTTAATCACTGTTTTGGCGTTTGAATTTGGAACACACCAATGTATTAGACGCCCATCTTAATGCTATGTAACCTTCTTGCGAAAAAAATACTCGATAAAAACTTCTTGTGCAGAGAATATTCGACTTTCAAACTCCTTCTTGGATTTTAATTTTGAGTTTTTTTATATTTAGGATTTTAATAATGATTTCGATTTTAGTCTAGGATATTTATTGAATACTTTTTTGGATTGAAATTCTAATAATAATTGCAATGGTGTTTAATTCACTATAATTATGTAACGTAACGGAGGTGGTAACTGGCCCCTGAAACACACGTGCTGTTACCTAGCTCAGGAGTCAGGGTTTCACATTTTTTTTAAATTTTGAAGGAAATAAACCATTTATTTATTACTCGTAATATTCCTTGTGCTTTTTGCTTAGATCTTTCTTTTTCTCGAAGTCATGGTATAAAATATAGTATGCAACTCTTGAATAATACGGATTTATATCGAGAGCCATGAATCACTCGCGTCGCTCATGATTCTAACACTTGAATCACTCGCTATGCTCGTGATTCATCTGTGGCCCTCGCTTTAAATCCGTCTTTTATTCACTAGTTGCATAATATACTATTGTGTGCCTGTAGAGCAGTGCAAGGTGTTCACTCCGTAAACGTCGTAGAAGTTGCGTACCGTTTGTGCCGCACTGCTGCCACAACGGTACTCATCACACTAATATTATTACGGCGAAAGTCTGTGAACGTGTTTGTTTGTTTGTTACTTCTTCACGCTCAAACGGCTGGACGGATCTGGATAAAATTTGGCACAGAGATATATTATGGTCTGGAATAGCACATGGGATATTTTCTATCCCATGGGAATATCCCAAAACGGCTTGGGAGTGAGCTGCTCCAATTAAATTAATTTAGTTTTTTTTTTTGTTTAAATATTTTGCACCACAAATTTTGTTATTTTTTAATTTTTTTTTTTATTTGTTTTCTTGCAATGACAAGAATATTTACTTTTTAAAGTATTATATTATTTTATTTTAATTATTGTGAATGTGAAGACTATGTGGATCATTATTTTGTTTTTTAATTTATCTTAGTTTTTAATCATGGTCTGGCAGTTTGAGTAGTTTATGCGGCCTACCCGAATGTCCTTTCTTTGGTATTGTTCGTCGAATCGTTGAGCTCCTTAAATTCTGAGTTGAGCTGCTCGGTTATTGACAAATGCGTGCACTGACTGGACAGGTCCACTCAATCTGGCTGGTTCTTTCCTCAAAAGACCATTTCAGACATCAGTCTACATGGTCTTCACATGATCGAACCAAGATTTTGTCAGGACTTTAAAAGAGACTGTGACCTCTGAGTTTGTTTCGGCCTTTCTTCTCAGAGTAGTCAGATAGGAAACGCCGACCTCATCTAGTTTTAAAAAAAAAATATGTTAGACATGTAAAAGCGTTTGTACAAACCAACTTACATAAATAAAATCATTTATCATTTATCCCGGGAATATGTTCCCTTGGGATAAGACCCGCTGGAGCCAGCAACACTTTCCCGACTCACTGGGATATCACACAAATCCTAAATCGCGCAAGAAAAGCTTTTGGCGCGATTTGATAACATAAAACAGTACGACAACCGTTGGGCAGTTGCTCGGACCAGACACAACACCCGTCTGGTTGCAGGATCCTCCCTTTTCTATGGAGGTTTGCGAGACTTTACACCCCTTTCCGCATAGGTACCCCCAAATATGTTAACATAGAAGAGCAGTGGTAACGGCCCCGACTTACGTGTCTTAGGTCGTGGGTTCGAACCCAGGCAGGCGCTTTACTTTGTGTAAATTATTTCATCACCACTGCTCTCAAAACGGTGAAGGAAAACATCGTGAGGAAACCGGCATGTCCTAGAACCAAAAATTCAAAGATATGTGACATCCACCAACCCGCAACAGGCCCGCGTGGTGGTTTATGGTATTTATGGCCCATTCCCTCTCTCACAGAGAGGAGGCCTGTGTCCCAGCAGTGGGAGTGGGCATCCTTTACTTCGTTATTGAAAATATGATTCAAATAAATGGGACTTTTATTTCCCAATCTGTCCTTTGCATTTTTACTTTCCACAAACACTTTAAATTCTGTATTGGAGGAGTTCTCCGGGTATAGTCTCTTATAGTTTGGTTTTAAATAAGGTAAATACATGGAGTCAGTACGCTCACCGCCGCCGCTACCAGAGTCCAAACCGCCGGAGGTGTCTCCGTCCTCAGGCCGAGGACGTTTGTGTGAGACGGGCGGGTTATCCCCGCCCCCCTCGTTACCATCCATTTTCTAGATAGACTTATACTATCAGTGTAGTTTAAGTGTACTTTTGGCAACTATAATTGAACAAAACTAGGGAAAAAACTTTTATAAAAAAAAATTGAATCCCGCTCTTTTTCAAGTTCCCGCCAAGAATCCAGACCCGAGAGGGTTTCCGCTGGTAGTGTGTCTTGCCAGCTCAACTAATCATAGCGGGTTTGGTAATGCTGCACATTTAAAGGCTGGTGATTATGATAATTAATATAAAATGTTCAGTCGAGGATGAAAAGAAAAACCCAAATAATAAAAAGAAAAGTATTTATTTTCAAAACACTGTTTTATTCATGGTTCTTAAATTATACAACAATATACACCATGATACTATATCTATGATTGAATACGTGTTGGGTTAAAAAAATATTTCATAGCAGTGTATTCTTAACAGTTCAGAAAAAAAACATTACTTCTTCACATTCTTATTTCTCGATAGGTAAAGAATATTCAAACTTTTTTAAGAGTCTATTCCTCGCTTATCCCCACCGGTATAGGTCGATTCAATATTAATGGCGGCTGTAAAGGTCGGGTATTGGCAGCGACTCACCTAGTGTTCGGCACCGCCATCAAGTTTAAATCTAACTGTATTTATCTAGAAATGTTACAAACATTTTTAGCGATCATTAACTTAATTCATTTATTTTGTACAGTGTAAATGTCTATATTCACTAATAGAATTCCATAATATAATATTCACAAAAGATCTTTGTGTCTCTGAATTGGCTGCAAGACCCTGCTCATTAGCTATTTTTGTATCAAAATTGAAAGAGAAGATAGCAATGTATAACTGTCTCTTTTACTCCCTTACGTTTGTCGCATCATCCTATCTCGCTTTCTCTATGCAGTTAAACCGTTTCTTGTGCAATAATTGACAGAGCCACGGGGTCTCATTGCTAAGATAGAATATTTGGTTCAAATAAATCTCACTAGATGACGCGACATGTACACACAATTCAATAGAATTGTGTTAAATATTAACATTATCTGGAATTGAACATAAACATTGTATGTTCTTGTTTAATTAACTCTCCTAAATACAAAATTATGGAATATTGGGCTCTTAATTCACATTTCAAAGATTATTTGAACGGATCATTTAAAATTGATGCCATAGATGGCGCATTTTTTAATTTCTGAGGCATTCAACTCGATTGTTAAAATTTGCATATTAACACATATTGGTGCAAAAAAACTGTAAAAAACGTGCAAAAAAATACTATAAAACGAACCTTCACTGTATTTATAGAAAAAAATATTCACGAACCTCGTAAACCCTTTTCCTTGCAAGGCGCTACTAACACCATCTATTGCCGTGAAACGGGATCAAACGCGATTGATGTACTCACAAAAATAAGAAGATTAAGCAGATGAAAAACGCTAGTTACGTCGGCACGGTTTTTTTGTATGGGATGAGGCATCTGTATGCTAGTATTATATTATCTGTGACAGAGCCAACTACAGAGACACAAAGATTCGCTGTGAATATTGTATCGACCATGATTTTGAGCGGCTTATAAGTTAATATGGGCATAATACACAAGCTCTATTTACAATCTGGTGAAAAGCCAAAAAATACATAACATCACGCCAGTATTAAGGGTCATGCAAAAGTTTATAGTACGCCTACATTTCAGCAACAAGTAAAAATATTATTGTTGAGCAAGTTTGATGAATAATGATACCTTCTCTGTATAAGAAGAGGCCTTTGCCCAGCCGTGGGACAGTAACCTGCTGGTATTTATTTATTTAAACTATTGTTCTTATATCCATAAGTGGCTATTAACAAAACAATATTTTTTTAACCCAACGCTCAAAATTAATGGTCAACAAATATACATGACAGGATAGATATAATTATGTTTTATTTCGCTAAATTTTCTTATACTTCATGAAGAAAAAAAAACCGTAATAGTTAGGCACTCAAATTCGTTTTATATTTGATAGCAAGCTTCAAGAAATAAAAATACTAATGAAAATACTATGAAACAATGTTGGAACCGTCATTGGTCTTGAAGCAGTATTTTATCATGATACTAGTTAGGGTTCCGTACCCCAAAGGTCCAAACGGAGCTCTATTGATGTCACTCACGTGTCTATCTGTATTTTTGTATGGGGTCTCCCATACAGCGATGAAAAAAAAAAATTGCTACTCCATCGAGTAGAGTATCGTTGTTAATGAGAAGTAACCAAAGTCAGCGTTTTTACAAACATGTTGATGCTAAGAATTTTTAACTGCCCATTGACCTATAAATTCGAAATTTGGTATAAATGTTTATTATTACGTATATTTTACCAAAAATACCAATATATTGAACAACCAGATATTTTTCTTTGAAACTCCCTCATGTTTCCTATTACAACCAAATTAAGTTTGCGGTTTGGTACGGAACCCTAAATGTGCTAAGTCAGATACGCACTTGTCCGGTTTTTTTATTCAGCGAATTTACTCCCGTGGCCCACCCGGACCAGTAACATTTTTGGGGATAAAATTGCATATGACACCTCAGCCAGTGATTTATTTTTGTTAATTGGGTCAAGTAGTCCCAGAGATGACCTATTACAAACAAACATACGATTTTATAGTTGTATGTTTAAAATATAGATCCAAAGACTGGGATTAGAGACACCGTTACTAATAATGCCACGAAATCAGTCAGTCAGTCACGGGCCGTCAATTTAAACAAGAACGGTGCCAATCACTGCCACGCTTTGTCTACGGAAAGATTTGGCAATGCCGTTCCTAGCCGTGTTACATCATTTTGACAAATATTTTGTTAATTTAAAATCTATTAGTTGAAATTGAGATTTTTCAGGCATATTTCGGTTTAATTTTAACCCTCAGTAATAACCAGCAATCAAATATAAAACTCCTTAAACTGTTGAACCAAAAAACAAAGCACTTCTATAATGCATAAAATTTAAACAAAATCTTATAATATGACGTCGACATTTGATTTTGAATGTTCTATACAAATTATAAGGAAATATAATGGGAACTATTTATCTAATAATATTAATGAATTATTGTGCAATGATAGAGTTTTTTTAAACAATAATTTAGTGTTAAATATTTGGAGTAAAAAGTACTCTTCAAAATGAACAACATTTACTTTGAGGCCAACTCTGAAATCGGAAAACATTTTTTTTTACTATTTCATACCCTATCCAGAACCACTGCAACTCCTAAAAGCCAGAATCAATAGTGGCGACTACCAGTAAAGCACTGGCTTAAAACAAAATTGTTTTATAAATTTTTAACTGACATAAAAAAGGAGGAGGTTCTCAATTCGTCTGAATGTTCTTTTATTCCTTTTACCCATAGTGAAAGTTGTTTATATTCATCAGTAGTACGACCCCGAATACTAAACTATTTTTGATTGACGTATGACGTAGCGCGAATTCTGTTAATTACAGATCAAACTAACAAATGTTTCTATCTCTTTTTAATACTTAGGAAAGACCTAACCATTCCTCGGAGTTAAAAAGAGACAAAAACATACTTCTCGTTTCGCATAAAACATGATGAATATTTTTTTTTATCTCATAAACTACAAAAAGTATTTGGACTGGCCATGATTTCTCGTTGCGTAAATATTATACAGAGTTATCTGTAAAGATGGATTATTCACCAAATCAACAGATCAACCTGTTTTTTTTCGTTTTATTTTGAAAACTATCGTTTTTTCAAAAGATTTTCGTGTTTTAAGATCCTGTGTGCTTACTGAAGTATTCATGAAACACATTTTTTTTACATAATAAATCTATTATTTTTTAGTATCTGCTTGTGCGAGTATGTGAAATACTTATGGCTATTGAGTTGTTATAAAACTATTTTTAAAATACCAAACTCTATTTGGAATAACACATACTTAAAAAAACCTGTTTTACAGTCCGTTGAACCGATTTTGAGTTATATTCAATAGAAGTCAAAATTGGTTGAACGGGCCGTGGATTGTTTTAATTTTTTATGTGATTTCAAATAGAGTAGAACTAATGAACTATTTCTGACAAGTGGTTGTAGTGAAGGGATGTTTCAGGGTAGAAAATGAATAATTCTCTTTAGTCCATCAGTGGGATTATCAAATAATATTGGACTCGTATTTCTTGCTTTATCAAATCAATAAAAAAATACAATGATAAAGCGCATCAAAGTTCAGGAGTGGGGGCTCGTGACGTCACTATGTTAGTATAAGTATACTAACGGCGTGCCGTCACACGTTATAGTTACGTGTCAAAAGAAAATACGTGTCCAATATTTTTTATTAATCTACCTGACGGACAAAAAACAAATTTTCAGTTAAAATCCCTATTGTTGACTGATAGTTAAGAGCAAAAATTACTGGCATATATTCGAATCAGCGCCATCTTCAGTAAATGTTCAAACAAAAGGCTATTTCTTCTAGGAGTCCTGAATAGAAACAGTGATCCGTAGCTTTTCCCAGCAATGGGCTATTACAGAAAGTAGCTCAACATTAATTTCGGCTATTGCAAATTACAGTATTTTATTTCTGTAATATTTAACCAGTCATTTCAAATTGAGATAAAACTGCTCGAGATCGCGTATTTAAAAAAAAAGTTAACTTCTATAATAACTAAATTAAAATGTGTGTTATTGCCAAGAAAAACTTTAATTAATAATATAATATTTTTATACATTGGAAAGACTTAAAAAAAAACCAACTCGCCTGTAGTATATTATCAAGCTTTTTAATAAGAGGGTAGGTAGGATTTTTAGTTGTGTGGCAACATTCAATGGTGGTCAATTATTGTTCCGACTCTGTATAAGAGGCCTTTATGCTCAACATTGGGCAAAAACATGATTTACATGTTCTCAAATTGGTAAGACAACTTCTAACAGTGAATATAGGTACTTATTTACCGAGAGATTTCTGTAAATGAGAACATTGAAATAATTTCATTATAGTATTTTATATCTAGTATAACACTGAAGAAAATTCTCCTACCAATAAAAAAATACTATTGGCCAGTTTCTGATTTGAGAATTTGGGAGTTACGGTAAAACCCTACCTGTCTAATGCCTACATTTGACAAGTTTTCAAGCTGAGTTACAAATTCTCAACTTCAAATTCTAAATTCATACATCGGGGGTATTTCCATAATTTTTTAACATAAAATCCCACCTACCTCCAAATAAAAAAGCTTGACCCAAAATCAAATGCCGACTCAATTTAAAACTCCTTAAGTAACAAAATCATAGCCTAAATATTTCTTATTTTTTCTTCTCACTCGCGAAGCAACCTTCTTGGGATCATCATAATCTTCGTCTTGCTCATAGACAATATTGTTTTCAATAACCCAGTCTGCGGGCTCTTGCTTTATTGGTGTGCTGCTGGACAATCGTTTCTTCTTTTTCCTCCCAGAATCATCTTTAGACCGCTTCTTTGGTCGTTCATCTAGAACAAGATGCTGATATTCTTCAACAATATAGTTTTCTGGTTCATAACTTGTTGTAATTTCCACACCAACGGATGGATCAACGTCTGGTAGGATGTAGTAATTTTCAAAGTCCCCTTGTAGAGTGATTTCGTTCATGTCTGCTGTGAAATGTCGCTTCTTTTTTCCAGAAGAGCAGTGTTTGATATAGGCATATTTTGGCTTGGTATCATCGGGTAAGATGTTCACAGTCCATTCTGGGTTTTCAGTACTTGTAGCGGGAATTTCTTTAACTTCCTCCATGGTGATTTCTTGTTCCTCAGCTATTTCATAGATGAAGTTGTCAGAAATAGTATTGTCTTCCATGATTTGAAGAACTTCTGAGTTTTGCGGTTCGGCGGTCGATGTTGAAGAGGTTTGTGGGATTATCTGTGAAGGAGGGTAGTTTGATAAATATTTACATACGATAGAAATAAATTAAGAAAACAGTAAACTAAATATTAAATTATTGCCTCCTGGGTCATAGTATTGTGTGTACGTTGGTTATGAACAACCAACGTTCTTGGGTGGCATAAAATGTTGGAAATTAAGAGGAAATAAGGGCAGAGAGCACCGACTGAATTTCCTAAGTAAAAAGTCATAATTCGAGGTTTGGCTCTCGTCTATTTTCTCCTCCAATATTGAACCAATTTAAAAGGTATTCCATAAACTGAAAATGAAAGATATATTCTATGTCCCTATGTTTTTCTTTTTAATGATACATTATCTTTAGAAGCACTAGAACCCTCAAAAAATGCTCAAAATTGCGCTGTCAACAGAGGCTTAGTGTACAAATTTGACAAATATAAATGAAAAAAGGAAAACATAGGGACATAGTATATATCTTATGATTGATGTCTTAATTATAAAAATCCGTCTGGTGATTTGAAAGATATGAGGTAATAAAGAATATTACATACATACATACATACAAACAAACATACATACAAGATACCCGCGAAAACACACTTTCCTTGCAGCCGGGTAGTAATTCTACAGTTGACATTGTTTTTATTTATTAAAGTAATATATTGGCCCCCTACTATGACGTGTAAATGCCCGTTCTTTCTCATAAAACAGAATCCATCATGACTGGAATACAGCATTGGCACGTCATATGCTGCTTTATCATCTTCATCATTACAGCCAACGAACCTCTACTGCTGGATATAGGCCTCCCCCAAGCACGGGTTGTTGGGAGACGCAGCGTTGGAAGGTCTCCATCTAGATGAAGCGACGACCTGGTCAAGGCTGAAGGAGTCCGGTGGATGCGACAAGCACAGGATCGATCAGTGTGGCGACGCTTGTGGGTGGCTATGTCCAGCTGTTCTTAGTCTGCACAAAAACTAAAAAAATGCTAATACCCTTACCTCAATGATCTGCCTCGGATCAGGCATCTTGGTGATGACCTGCTCCGACTGCGTGATGGACGCCTCCGCCTTGTCAGTCTCCACCTTCACCACCCACAGCTGCTTGCGCTGCAGATTCTTCATCGATCTGGCGATAAAATTATGTGTGTATTAGTGTGTTAGTCTTCACAATTGGTCATTTGCTCGATTGGGGTGGTAATTTGTTGTTCGATTGGGGATGGTGATTTGTTGTTCGATTGGGAATGGTGATTTGTTGTTCGATTGGGGTGGTGATTGTTGTTCGATTGAGGATGGTGATTTGTTGTTCGATTGGGGTGGTAATTTGTTGTTCGATTGGGGATGGTGATTGTAGTTCGATTGAGGATGGTGATTTGTTGTTCGATTGAGGTGGTAATTTGTTGTTCGATTGGGGATGGTGATTGTAGTTCGATTGGGGTGGTGATTGTTGTTCGATTGGGGATGGTGATTGTTCTTCGATTGGGGATGGTGATTGTTGTTCGATTGGGGTGGTGATTGTTGTTCGATTGGGGATGGTGATTGTAGTTCGATTGGGGAGGTAATTGTTGTTCGATTGAGGTGGTAATTTGTTGTTCGATTGGGGTGATCCACACGATCAATCTAAATGACGTTATATGTCGTAGTGGCTCAATATGACTAAGACCTCTTGTCTAGTGCTTGAAGGCGTGGGTTAAAATCCGGGCAAGTACCTATGTGACTTTTTCAATACATATGTAGGTACTTCAAGTTTATCTTAGACAAAGCTGACAACGGTAAAGAAAAACACGTGCGAAAATCTGGATTTTTAGTAAATATAAAGCTGAAATCGCCAACCCGTCTCGGGCAAGCGTGGTGATCTATGATCACGCCTTCTCTGTATGAGAAGAGGCCTTTGCTCTACAGTGTGACAATAACAGGCTCGTATTATTATGTATACTGGGTGTGTCGGACATGATTCAAGAAGTTATATAGTGTTGGAATTTTTCGTAGTATTTTTCCTATTTTTGATTAAATAATACTACTTCTACGCTTCTTCAGTGTTCAGATTTTTGGAAGAAATAAATTAGTTTTTTTTTACAATTTATCAGTTTTCAGGCCTGTAATTTATGTAGGCAGAAACTTATTTTATGTTATACAAAAAGATTTAATCATATCATATACTCACAAATATCCGAGGGTGTCCACCAGTTGTCTCACGTTGAGTCTGGAGACACTCTCCTGGGTCTCTTTCACTGGCTCCACAGAGTAGTTGTGCTCCATGCGAATTATTTCAGCCACTGGGGACAAAAGATAATCAGTGTTAACAAAAGATATATTTAAACACGGAAGCTCAAGTTATTAACGGAATGAACATCTTAGCTGGGAAGGTTTTTAAGCAAGCATATTCAGGTCGAAAACTGCGATTTGGCCATTTTTTTAAGTCGTCAGATTTAAGGAAAGGCCATAATATATTCGTTTGATTTGCCTATTTGTGCCATTTTGCGTCAAGCCGTATACGATCAAATAAAAATGAACGGCCCTGCACGTTCAGTATATGAAAAGGGAGGGCTCCTACCTGAACCTGTTCCCACAACTAAAAACTGAAAAATACAACTGAATTTCAAATAAAAATACTACAAAGTGAAAAATCACTTAAATTTCGGAATTCAGTGTCAAAAAACGAAGTATCAAAAACAAGAAAACCGACTGCCGAAATTGAAGTTATTTTTACTTTGTAGTATTTTTTATTTGGAAGTCGGTTGTATTTTTTTGTATTTGTACCACTTCACGATGTTCGAATAAGCCGAATTAAAAAACAGCCGAAAAACATGTTTTTTTTTTTATATAAATGTCTTATTTCGAAGTCTCAAATACTATCTACAAATAATTAAACTACTCTACTATAAGTTTAACTATATTACTTGCGATCTTTTTTTTTTGCAAACCCAGCGATTCTCGAACATTATCTGTATGGGACCGCATGCATTTAAATCTATTCACAATTTTAGTGACGCAAAACACTTCCAACTCTTACAAACCACATAAAATAGTTCGACGGGCCGCAAAAAGTTGCTGGACTGGCCGCAAATAGTTGCTCTTCGTGCCGTATTTTAAAATTACTGAGTCACGAAAAGTATCTTATTGGGTCGCAGAGATATATCTTGAAAGCCGCATGAAATGGTTCGAAGGTCCGCAAAAAGTTGTTCCACAGCCCGCATTTCAAAATGAACATCACACAGCTGAGGCGTGGAATTCCCTGTCTGTCTTTATTACCTGATTGCTACAACCTGGGGGTCTTTAAGTTAAGAGTGAATAGGTTACTTCTAGGCAAGCGTGCTTCAACGTCGACCACATCATCGCTTACCATCAGGTGAGATAGTGGTCAAAAACGTGGTCAAACGCGAGCCTATAAACAATAATAATGAAAAAAAATAAACAAGTCGAAAAATTTTGCCCATCTGGTCGCTACTGAGTATCGCTGGCATTTTTGACTATATATATAGGCTCCTACCATTTTTAAATATTGATTTATTTCTCACTAATATACGTTTAAATTAAAATAATAATTGATAATTTTATCTGTGACAAATTGCAGTACCTTTGGGGCGGCCTCCTATGAACTTTTCGAATAGACCTTGGAAGGACGGGCCCCTGACAGCGCCTGCAATAAGGCAGAAATGTCACAACACTAACTATTGAGTTGGCAGCGATACTCAACTTTGGACGGGCCGCATGAATTTTCACAACTAATTTATCGCTTGTGAGCGGGCGTAATGACGTATTCCATATTGGGCACCTCAGGTATTCCATATTGGGCACCTCAGGTATTCCATATTCAGCACCTATTCTGGTCTCCTGGTAGCTTGGGTATAAATGCCTATAATGTTCAATATCTAACCAAAAAAAGCAAAAGAAGAAGTTATATTTTTATCATGTTATTAAAATCTCTACTGATTTTAATCGCGTTTTTTGATTTTTTTCGGTCCAAAACTAGTACCTACTGATCCGTAGGTGCCAAAAGTGGAATAAATCATTCGTCTTACGGCACCTGCGAAACATATTTATAGGTGCCGAATGTGGAATACCTCAGTTGCCAAATGTGGAATACGTCGGCGTAATTTGTAAAATTACGATATTGTTTTCTGGTTCGTTGTATTTTCGCTATAAATTTAATTTTGACCATTTTGATAATTTCATTACTTAATTGGCTTCCATATGGAAAGGAAGGACACTATTGTTTTTTTTTTGGTATTACTTATCTAAGTATGATAAAAGAATAAAACAACCGTTCTTACTCTAACCTTTTTGCACAGGTAGGGTCTATTTACCTACCCTGATTATTGTTTCAACATTTAATACCACGCACTACATGTGTGAAATGTGTTGGTAAGCGCATAACTCAACAACGCCTGGACCAATTTGGACAATTATTTTTTTTAAATGTTCGTTGATGTTCAAAGATGGTTTTTAGGTTTTTTTTTTTTTCTAAGGGTATTGTAGGGTAGTGTAGGGTAGGGTAACGTAGCGTAGGGTAGGGTAGTGTAGTGTAGGGTACGGTAGTGTAGGATAGGGTAGGGTAGTGTAGCGTAGGGTAGGGAACGTAGTGTAGGGTAGGGTAAGGTAGGTAGGGTAGATAAATGTTTGGTGTTTTTATGGCAAAATAAAGTTTGCCGGGTCAGCTAGTAAAATTATAAACACATTAATTACCCTCCTTCGGCAGTCGGGTAATAAAGAGGAACTTGTTGTTGTATTTTTTTATGTAACGAATAAACTTAAAAACTACTGGACCGATTTCAAAAATTCTTTCACCGTTGGGAAGCTACACTATCCCCGGATGACATAGGCTACTTGTTATCCCTGAATTCCCACGGGAACGGGAACTACGCGGGTGAAACCGCGAGGCGTCCGCTAGTGTTAAAATACTTACCTACTCAAAAAACTAAATTCTCATCAGGCCGCAATATTGCATTATTGCCTGCATGCGGCCGCTGTATGTTGAGTATCGCTGCTTCACCGTAAGCATGTATTAACAAACAGGGTTTTGGCACTTGTAGTTTTTATATATACTAATTGATAATAATTTTAGAAAAAACCTACACCTTGACCTTTTCTGCCATATTGCGACATCGAAATAATGAAACCAACTTCATATAATCGTGCAAGTCGATATGTAAGTATCGGTTAAACGGGGTTACATTGAGATCTGGGGGTAACTTTGATGATAACTTTATTTTTTTAGGTTTAAACGGAACGCACCTCAATTTTCTTTTTTAA
Organism: Orthosia gothica; assembly: GCA_949775005.1. Taxonomy (NCBI): domain Eukaryota; kingdom Metazoa; phylum Arthropoda; class Insecta; order Lepidoptera; family Noctuidae; genus Orthosia; species Orthosia gothica. The sequence goes on along the minus strand of OX459034.1, from coordinate 52,065,828 downwards.
ATTTGCAACACTGACGTGTCAGCCATGTTTTGTATCAACCTCAGCGCAAGAATAAGTTTACTTGTTGTTTTTTTTTTTAAGTTGCCCTTTAAACGCAAAACGATAGCGATCTTTTGCGCAATAATTGCTTTTCAATACAAAAGTTATAGAGTTGTTAGGGGTTTTTTTTTTAAAGTGCATTTTACAAACAGCGAGCGATTAGCAAACGATTGTGTAGGACCTACCATACCTACACAGCAGGTAATTCCGACTTTTATGACATAAAGCGTTTGATCGCTATCGTTTTGCTCTTGCAAAATATACGTAATAAGCCTGCCGGACGCTCTCAATCAACTTTGAAGTATATAGAGTTGTTAATACAATTTTAATTTATTTTAAAAATGGGTAGAAAGCTGCTGCCGTTAAAAAGACAAATAGTTTTACAGCTCTATATATTTCACACGGAAATCAAAACAAAACAACAACGAAGTACTTAGCTCTGAATTCAAATTATTATAAACGATAAATCTAATAATTGGTGGACATGGAAATTAGCATTCGTTTGTATTCGGAAATGCGATGATTGCCGAGGGACAATAAGAAAATAGTTGTACTGTATTAATATAATAATTTTGTCTTTACAAACGTAATATAAGTTCTACTAGTACTATCATTAAGGTTTTAGTTTGAGCATAATTGGGGAGATCACCAAAAAATATTTTTTTTTGTCCGTCAAGTAGATTCAAAATATTGGACAGTAATTGATTATTTTGTCACGTAAACAAAAAATAACGGCGTAACCTTTTAGTAAACTTTATACTGACTAAGTGACTTAACAAGCCCCCACTCCTGAACTTTGATGCGCTTTATCTTTGTCAATTTTTAATGATTTTCTAAAGCAAAAAATACGTGTCCAATATTTTGAAACAAATCTAACTGAAGGATTAAACAGGAATAACCCCAGAGTCTGTGAGAATAAATGCTTTTTCTTTCTAAAAAAACTAGTTAACCGTTTGATCATGTTGTTTTGCTGAAAGGTATACTTACTCTTCTTATCATTAGGCGACTGTATGACGAGGGCTGGCTTCTCCTGGTGCGTGAGGAGTTCAGGGAGCATCGGCGAGTCGATCCACAATCCTTGGTTGTCCAACTCGAAGTGGTAACTGGACAAAAAAAGGGGAACATTTATTTCCAAGTTAAAAAAAAAAGCCTTGAGCGTTTTTGTCATACCTTTTATTGAAATCAAATAAAACCGCTCATAATGTTAGTATGCAGTCACCATCATCATTCTTCGGTCTATGTCAATAACCTTCGTCTTCCTGCGGATATCTTAATTTATGATTCGACCACGCAAAGAAACTCCGAGCCCTCTCCATTGCTCTTTGGGTGATTTTGAGCCTTCCGATGAGACCGATTATGAGCGATCACATTACAGAATCCAGAAGTAGTTCTGTCACCTCCTTTTGCGAAGCAGTCATGCTCGCAAAGAAGGAGGCGGAAAGCGTGAGGGAGACGCAAAGGAGACGCCCACACGGCCCTAGCCTCCGCAGGAGACTTAGGCGCGGGCTTGCGTAGTGTTCCACGCGCGCCTCAGAGAGATATCAAAGTGACGGGGCCCGCTAGGGCCGATGCCTGTCTGGGTCGCGGATAAATTTGAAAGAGAGTTACCGCAGCCCTGGCACAAGCAACTGAAGGAACACGGGTGGGTTTTAGTCAGTAAAGTAACACGCCCTCCCGCTTAACCCAGAGCGGGAGAAGGCGAAGTCTTTCCCAACCCAAAAAACAAAATTAACTCTAAAGTAGTTTTATTTTATTATACTGGGGTTTCACTTACCCGCAGAGCTGAAGACTGACATGCCTCCAGAGGCATTCGCTCTCCTCGTGCATAGCTCCTTCGATCCAGTCCTGGCGTTTGTTTTCATTGTCGGTCGATATATTTGCACTGTGGACAACAATACACATTTCATTAGGAATTTAGGATCCATCCTGAACTATGCAATACCTTTACTGTTGCGTGTTAAGTCACCATAGATGAGACAACCTCCCCGCCTCAGAAAGCACATTAAGCCCGGCTGTTATTTGACATTCGTTACAGATAGTCAAGCCCAAAACTCTGTCAACCAGTCTTACCAAGGTGAATCCAAGGCTTGTTGAAGTATAAAGGCAGTCTCTCCATGAAATATACTAAAGTCACCGCCACATACAAAAACTTAAAGTCGTTGAAACCTGTCTACCAATGTATTCCAATATTTCAAAACGATACGAATAAAATGTAAAGGCAGTGTCGCTAACACGATCAAAACAAACGTATCGCGGTAAGGGGCGTCCTTGACCCTTTCACTTGGCATGCGTTACAAACCTTTTGGTCAAAACCATGTTCAGACGTATTTTTTTTAAGTAGGTACTTACTAGTATAATGCAACTCATCCTAATTATCTAATACCTTTAAGAGCGGACTCTAGTCAACAGGAATTTGAAAAATAGGTATTTGAAGAAACTATTGCCGTCGTGTCACCTCAAACCTCACCCCGTAAAGTGCGAAAGGGACAACTGCAGCTCAGGCTGATTTTACCTACAAAAACTTTGACTAAAAGACGTTTCGTATTCTGCTGTTTTCTTCATGAAAACTGGTCTGATCTAAAAAATTCTTATATCAAAATTTAGAGGAAAAGTATATCTATGCTCCTATCATTTCCTTTTTTGTTAAAAACTTATAAATTTTGTCTGAATGTCTTCTGAACATGGCGGTAAAAACGGGCATTTTTTTCGGATTTTTGGATTGTCATATTTCTTTTTGTGATTATGTTTTGGAAAAAAGGAAATGATACAGGCACGTATTAATTAGACCTAGATTTTATGGAAAAAAAACATTGCTCTAGAGGCATTATCCACGAAGAAAACAGCAGAATGTGTTTGTATGGAGAAAGTCTCACTAGAGTCCCCTCTTAAGCGAGCAATTCCTGTATATATCTATACCAATATTATAAAGAAGAAAGATTTTTTTGTTTGTACGTTTGTACCGAATAGGCTCCGAAACTACTGGACCGATTTAAAAAATTCTTTCAACTTCGGAAAGCTACATTATTCCTGAGTAACATAGGCGATAAGATTTTAACGGGAGCGAAGCCGCGGTGGGTCAGCTAGTGTATATATATAATCTGAATCTCGGAAACGGCTCCAACGATTTTCATGAAATTTAGTATGCAAGGGGTTTCAGGAGCGATAAATCGATCTAGCTAGGTTTCATTTTTAGAAAACGCCGTTTTCTCTATTTTCACCCGAGCAGATCTCGGTCACCCAGATACTAACCCTTATTACCCGACTGCCGAAGGAGGGTAATGTGTTTATCAGTCTATGTATGTATGTATGTATGTAAGTATGTATGTATGTTTGTTCCTATAGGGCGTTCCAGAGACCAAACGCGTTGGCCGATTTTAATGATTCATACGTCAATCGATGCGTCTTAACCCTGCGAGTGTCATAGGCTACATTAAAATTGGATAATAGAAAAATGGCGGATTTTGGGTGCCATATTGTGGAGGCCCAAATTTTTTTTTTCTTCCAGACCCATCGTGTGAGGTATCAAAATAAAGGGTTTTAAGAGGTGATTTCAAAAATATATCACACTTATATGTTTAAATGTATCTAATTCGAAAAAAACTAACTAAAAAGTTATAAATAAAAAAACTTAATTCAAAAAACCCGATTGCTTCAAAAGCGAACTAAAAAGTCGTGAACAAGGAAAAAATCATGCTGTGCAGGCGGAGGATACACCAGATTTTGGTCAGCCAGCCCGCGAATATGTATCCTCCGACTTGCACGAACAGCATGATTTTTTCCTTGTTTACGACTTTTTAGTTCGCTTTTGAAGCAGTCGGGTTTTATGATTTTTTGAATTAAGTTTTTTTTTTGACAATTATTTTCAATGAGTTAATCTATACTAATATTATAAAGGGGTAAAGTTTGTTAGGTTGTAGGGGGTAATCTCTGAATCTACTGAACCTCTTATGCTGATGAAATTTGTCATAGAGATAGTTTGAGACTCTGGGAAGCACATAGGATAGTTCGTATTCCCTTGGGATGATAAAACACTGTTTACGCGGGCGAAACCGCGGTCAGAAGCTAGTATCTCATAAACGCGTGGACCACTTAAATTTACATGATTTAAAATGATAAAATGGTTCAACGCCCATAACTTACATTTGAGACCAAAATTAACAAAATTTCTCCATAAACAAAAAATCATGTTTTCAAGTTACGTAATTATACTTTTTGGGGCAAGTCGGTTCAATGACTTTTTTTTTGTTCTCTGGTGGAGACTTTAATATACAGATTCGTTGTCTACAACTTAAATCGGAAAAGGCTAGCCTAGGCAGGCATCTGCAGGCTAAAGACGTCTACTGCTGGACATAAACCTCTCCAGCTATAATTGATTCCCGCGACCAAGTCATCAATCCACCTTGCAGCGTCTACTCTTCACTGTACCACGGGGTCTCATTGCTAAGAGAGAATATTTGGTTCAAATAAATCTCACTAGATGGCGCGACATGTACACAAAAAACAATAAAATGTGTGTAAAATTACCATTTTCTGGAATTGAACATAAAAATTGTATGTTCTTGTTTAATCAACTCTCCTAAGTACAAAATTATGGAATATTGGGCTCTTAATTCACATTTCAAAGATTATTTGAACGGATCATTTAAAATTGTTCCCAGTAGATGGCGCATTTTTAAATTACTGAGGCATTCCACTCGATTGTTAAAATTTGCATTGTAACGCTTTTAGTTGCAAAAAAAACTGTAAAAACGTGCAAAAAAATACTATAAAACGAACCTTCACTGTATTTAAAGAAAAAAATATTCACGAACCTAGTAAACCCTTTTACTTGCAAGCCGCTGCTAACACCATCTATTGCCGTGAAACGGGATCGAACGCGATTGATGTCCTTACAAAAATAAGAAGATTAAGCAGATGAAAAACGCTAGTTACGTCGGCACGGTTTCTTTGTATGGGATGAGGCATCTGTATGCTAGTATTATATTATCTGTGACTGTACAGATTTTTAATCAAGTTTTGCATCATGAAAAATTTTTAACGGGCCACCTGTCTGCAATTTTCATCTGGTAGATACATATTTTGTATTCCTCTCAAGGAATTGCCTTTTCTGACACTATTATTGCAGACACATTAATAAACGTCAGCTTACAATAGATTGCTTTAAATAAATATCAGTGTAACAATATTGTAGTAATAATTAATAACAATTTATGTAATCGTGATAACACTATCACATGCCACCTATGTAGGTATATCAGTAATGCAGTGCACAGCGCGGCTCAGGGGAGATTCTTTTACAGTTTCTCCAGGGATGTGCCTAACAGTCGTCGCACAGACGGGGTTCCTAGGTGATACATTTATTGAGATAATAATTCAGAAAACCCGACAGCTTAAAAAGCGAACTAAAAAGACGTAAACAAGAATAAAATCATGCTGTGCAGTCGGAGGATACATATTGCGTGCTGGCTGACCAAAACCAGATGTATCCTCCGAAAGCACAGCATGATTTTCTTCTTGTTTACGTCTTTTTAGTTCGCTTTTTAAGCAGCTGGGTTTTTAGATTTTTTTAATTAACTTTTTTATTTATAAATTTTTAGTATTTTTTTTTAATTAGGTTCATTTAAACATATAAGTGTTATATATTTTTATTATAAATCACCTCTTAAAACTCTCTATTTCGATTTTAATGTAGCCAGACACTCGCAGGTTTAAGACGAATCGATTGACGTAAGAACCATCAAAATCGGCCAGCGCGTTTGGTCTCTAGAACGCCACATAGGAACAAACATACATAATATATAGACTGATAAATACATTACCCTCCTTCGGCGGTCGGGTAAAAATACCACAGTCGCTGGTATTTTACCCAAAAAGTTAAAAGTTTTCTCTCTGATAAAAAAACCGGCCAAGTGCGAGTCGGACTCGCGCACGTAGGGTTCCGTACTTGGTAAATTGCGGTTTACGATTTATGACGTATTAAAAAAAAACTACTAACTAGATCTCGTTCAAACCAATTTTCGCTGGTAGTTTACAATGTAATGTACATCATATATTTTTTTTAGTTTTATCATTCTCTTATTTTAGAAGTTACAGGGGGGGGGGGGACACATTTTACCACTTTGGAAGTGTCTCTCGCGCAAACTATTCAGTTTAGAAAAAAAATATATTAGAAACCTCAATATCGTTTTTGAAGACCTATCCATAGATACCCCACACGTATGGGTTTGATGGAAATAAAAAAAAATTGTTTCAGTTTCAAGTATGGGGACCCCGAAAATTTAGTGTTTTTTTATAAATTTTTGTGTGAAAATCTTAATGCGGTTCAAAGAATACATCTACTCACCAAGTTTCAACAGCATAGTTCTTATAGTTTCGGAAAAAAGTGGCTGTGACATACGGACGGACAGACAGACAGACAGACATGACGGATCTATAAGGGTTCCGTTTTTTGCCATTTGGCTACGGAACCCTAAAAAGTGAAAGTTTTTTTTTTTTGTAAAGCTGGTATTGAATAGGTATTTGATAAATCCTTAGCTTTTTAATAAGTTTACTGTAATTTTGATCACTGGAAGCAACCCCAAAATAGGAAAAGCCTTGCAGATTGCTTTGAACATTTTGAACCTAATTTCTCAGTCATCATTTCTTCATTACTACTAGCCGACTCCCGTGGTTATGCTCCCGTCAACTGGCTATTTAACTACCTACCACCTAACTATCTACCCACTTACCTACCAACCTACTCACCTGCCCTACTGATTAACCTACCTACCCTATCCTACATACCTACCTAACCTACTCTACTTATCAATTTGTTAAACAATTTATTTGAATAAGAATTAATAGCATACTACAATATGAATGTAACCAACTTTTGTTCCTACCGGCGATATTTAAATTTCAGAACACAAAAGCTGCTATTGTGACTTAACTATGATAGTGAGATGTATTCTTTCGCAGACTTTTATTTAGGTAATAATGAGTAGTTTTATTATGAAGTACATAATTTTTATGTATCATCAATAGTTTTCTCAATGCACGCCATATAATGAATTTTATAGGCAAAATTTTGCAACTTTGGGTTACATATTTGCAATTTTCATAAGAATTACTTGGGAATAATAGAGCTTCGCATAAGTGAAAGGATTTTAAAATCGTTTCAGTAGTTTCGGAGCCTATTCGGTACAAGCAAACAAACAAGAAAATCTTTCCTCTTTATAATATTGGTATAGCTAAATAACCTAAGATAGATTCCAAAAAGATGTGCCAATGCTGTGGCATTTGAGACAGGTACAATTGCCAAACTTTCTATTCTAAAATGTAGGATGACTTTGCATCTTTTTGATTCAACAAAGTAGCTACTAGACTATGCACAAAGGCAATCAATCTGCCTGGATTTTACTATGTTACGCTGGCTTCCAGTGTAACCGGGTGCAGATGAGTATCAGTATTTTACTGGGTAACTTACTGATACCCCTTGGCAGCACTCTTCAGATTTTTGGTCTTCTGAAATATACACCTCTAAATAAATCCATCAAATCAATCTATCTGGTGTTTTCCCAACTACATTGAGCTCAATTTCAAGTCTGACTAGACACTACTCAATGCTAGTATTTTACACAACCCAGTAACCAGAGGGTTACTCCCTATCTCGGTCAACAAAGTTATGGGCCACGTCGAAAAGTACTCTAAAACGTTGGAGTGAAAAACTAAGTGTTAAGTCAAATTTTTCAGATATAACACATCCGGAGTAGGTACAACTGTCAAATGTTTTTGTCATTAATTCTTAGTTCGGGACCTGAAATATTCATCCTTCCGAAGGTGATAAGGAGTAGGAAACGGCCATAACGAAGGCCGTAACTACGGACTTCATGCTTAGGGAGTAGACCCCTTGGTAACACAATACCCCTTGGTATGACTAATTTATTATTTTTTGACTTCTGCAATGTATTATACAACTCTGACTAAGTATAGAAGACTATGACTTCAGAGTTTCTTTAGCAAGGTTTTCACCCTACCTACAACATTAAAAAGTTCTGAAGAAAAAGTACCTATTTAAAACAATCTATTGTGAGTCGCTCCCTCTCACAAAGAGGAGGCAAATCACTTGCTACCTCTTAGTATCTAAATACAGAACTGTTATGGGCTTCAGTGTATTTTTTCTGTTTTGTTTTATAATAATTGGGATACGGAAGAAGTCACACTCATCTTACTTGAAACAAATTGGGATAAAGTCCGGAGGATGCTAATGATGAGCTTAAGAATGATGTTCAGTAGCCAAGAAGAATGTGTGTTACTAGGTTATTTTTTAAAAGGAATTTGATCAACGAGTCCAAAGTTGTAATTTGAACTTTTTGGTATTTCTATTTTCAGTAAGGGTAACATAACCTCTGTGTAGATTAATTGCCGCTCATGTTGATATTAAAGTTCTAATCAAAACTGTTACTGATAAGGGTAACGAAGTGTAGTTGATAGCAATTTTGCAAACTACCACACATTGATTGGTAAAAAACCTATACTCTAGACATGACATTCCATATGATACATGCATTTTAAGGTTAAAATGGGATACCAAATGGCAATTATCTGAATTTATATATGAGATTGTGTTCACAATACAGCCTTTGTATAATCTACAGCTACAGTATGCTATTATGCATGATTTCTTGTAAGACTTATCCCCACCAAAGGAAAATATTCATGTATAATGATTGAAAATCTGAAACAAATTGGTATCAATATTTATGTTTATAACCAATATTATTGAGATTTTTTTCATGTAAATGATGATATATATCCTGTGTGAGGTTTTTATGGACAAAAAAAGAATTTTAATGGACACATACTGGATCAAAACCACATAAAGCTAATTATGTTTACAATCAGTTTACTACTTGAATTTTTTCGAGGTCACACGAGCAAACCATAGACACTATGTTGGTGGCACAAAAGATAAAAATAAATATTTTATTATAGGAAATATTAACATCATAACAAACTCACTTGTAGAAGGAGAAGCTGCAGACTACATCGTACTCTAAATTGCAGCCTTCGACAACACACTTTAGAGCACTCATTGTGGAATGGAAGCGCACAACCAAAAATGGACACCTCACGATCACATCATAGTAATAAAGTTAAAATAAAGAAATAATAACATTTAGCGCCCAAACCAACTTTCAAACAAACTAATTTGATGGATCTTTAGAAAATTATCAATCAAATGTCGAAATTGACGTGCTGTCACGAAAAGTCGAAAATTTTAACAAATGCGTCAAACGCGTGCCATGAAATGGTGATGTAATTGCGCGGCAAAATGTAATGGCAACACTCTTTTAAGCATCGATTAATCGAATCAGAAGTAATATTTTTAATTTATTTATTTACCATATTTAATCGAACGTATTTAATCATTTTGAAATAGTGATTTCTAAATATTTTCAGTAAATACTTTTGAAATTAAACAGCAAAGAGCTATCGCAGCGATTTCATAAAGAAGTTTTTATAACCTATTTGTTATAACAAAATTATTGAAATAAAATGTTTCTCAAACCAATTTTTCAAATCCAAAATCAGCTTTTACATAAATCCATTAAATCAAAAGCAATAGTTTTACAAAACATCGCATACATACTCGAAAAACCATTTTGAAATCAACGTTTTAAATTCTGAAACCAAATGATTGAAAATGTACTTAAATGTTCTTTGTTTATTTTAAACTTATTATTTTGTCTGTAATACATGAAAAGCCGAATTATATAAATGTTATTAATTAAAAATCGATTCTAACAAACATAAATCGATTAATGAGTTTCAATGTTACCTGTTACAATTATTCACCATAGACAAAATGATTTACTCTTCGTTGTAATCTGGTCTATGGGACGCCATGTTGGAAGAGGACAAAAAGAAAATTAATTAAAATAAGTATTTTTTATTTCATAAATGTTATTGCTGGAGACACAAAATTAATATACGAGAATATTCAAGGTGACCAAATACTAATTTAGTCGTTTTGACTAAAATTGGGGTCACCATCGACAATCTTGGTTAGCATCCGGATGTTACGTAACTGCTAGTTCATTGATCGTCGGTATATTGATTGTTTCTTTTTCAGGGTTTTCAGATATTGATGTGAAACGCGTAACAAAATTATTGTTTCCTCATCGTATTTTGTCAAAATGACACTGGTAGTTAGGCATGTCACATGTCAATGCCATCATCCATGACATTATTTTGTCACTTTACTTGACTTTTTATGTCAATGATTGAAGGCAGACATCTCGACTCGGAAGTCAAAACAAAGCCAACTTTTATCACACCATACATACCTACCTAAGATATGTTGCACAATTCTTCTAAGTAAAGAAGTGTTTGAATAGTATCGATAATATAATTTTGTATTAATTTAGACGTTCATTCTCCTACCTCCTCTCATTACCTATGTATCAGATCTGATTACCTAATCTCATGTAAGTACTTGTAACTGACTTGAAAAGGAGGTTCTTAGAGGTAGGTACCTACTCCGTCCGTATCGTATGCAGCCTGTTTGCAGCCTGCTGATCATGTTATGCCACGTCCTGCGTTAATATATAAAATATTCTATTTAATTTATCGTAAATTGGTTTCCATTTTCCATTTATTTAGTGACCACACCCGGTCCTAGATGCAAAATAATAGAATAGGTCCTAGGAGCAAAATATCTATACCTACTCTCACAGAAATTCTAGAATCTAGAATCCAATCATTCTATTGACTTTGAATTTAACACGAGTACCTATCTACCAAAGTAGGTACGACAATGATTTGATTTGAATGATTTGAAATCCTACTGAGTTTTTGCTCTCACTGGTTTTTTCGCTGTTTATATAGATAAATGGTAAGAAAATAAACTGCATACTACAACAGATACATGCACAGTATAATGAGGTAGATAGGTAGGTAATTACGAAGTCAATTAATCAATCTAAATAAGATAAGTAAAGTCAAAGTTTGCAAAATTTCGTCGAAGCCATCTTGGATTTTGGTTTTGAACCCATAATCGTCATTAGCGACCCCGAGAACCATGAAATCGACACCCATTCAAAAACCGACCTGGGTAAGAGTTGCTCCTGAGGACTTCACCACCCAAGCCGGTTAAGGGAAAACACTAACCATCCAAAAATCGACCTTGGCAAGTGTTTCTTCACATCAATACCATTTTTTTTTTTTTTTTTATAAGTTTTATGGCCTGGTTGCTAGGACCTTTTAGCCAATCAATACCAACTGTCCGTCGCGAATTAGTGTTGTGGTCGCAACTGTCGGCGCTCAGAACGCATTCTGGCTTTTCCGCCTTGCCAGAACGCGTTGTCAACGAATATTGTGAAAGCCGCAACAAGAATTCGCGTTGTGGTCTGTTTCAATTTACCAGAACGCATTGAGGCCGCTTTTCAAGGTGTCAACACGAAGTTCGCATTGTGTGTGTTTGCGTTTTAAGCTATTTTTACGCTCAATCAGCGTTTTCGAACTTTGAGCCTAACATAAATATCTTCTAATAGTAACTACGCCCACATTTCTAGTTGGGTACCTACTTTAGGTAAGTCCCATCGTCCCGCGTAATAGGGGGCGTATCTATTGCTACCAGCCGTCACGAATACAGAAATCAGGCTGATGCTGATAATTTTCAGATAGAAAAACTCAGACTTATTGACCCGAGAATCAACCCAGGACCTCCTACTCAAAAGTGCCATTTCCGAACAATGACTAATTGCAAGCTCCAGTAGCTTAGCAATAGTTCCTTCTCGCCATTCTCTCGTTCTCACCCCAATCAATTTTGGGGGCAGCGCAACCAGTCTTTTTCATCCCATCTATTCGAAAAGAGGCGAAGGGATCCTCGATAAGTGCGAGCAAAATGGGACATTCCGGCGCACCGAAATTACTTTTGAATTTGGATCACTATTTATTGAACGCAATTCGCTACTATATAAAGTCCTGGCCGGTAGTAAAAAAAACCGGCCAAGTGCGAGTCGGACTCGCGCACGAAGGGTTCCGTGCTTGGTAAATTGCGGTTTAGGATTTATGACGTATTAAAAAAAAAACTACTTACTAGATCTCGTTCAAACCAATTTTCGGTGGTAGTTTATATGGTAATGTACATCTTTTTTTTTTTTAGTTTTATCATTCTCTTATTTTAGAAGTTACAGGGGGTTACACACATTTTACCACTTTGGAAGTGTCTCTCGCACAAACTATTCAGTTTAGAAAAAAAAAAAATTAGAAACCTCAATATCATTTTTGAAGATCTCATCAAGAGATCCATAGATACCCCACACGTATGGGTTTGATGAAAAAAATATTTTTAGTTTCAGTTTAAAGTATGGGAACCCCCAAAATTTTATGTTTTTTTTCTATTTTTGTGTGAAAATCTTAATGCGGTTCACAGAATACATCTACTTACCAAGTTTCAAAAGCATAGTTCTTATAGTTTCGGAAAAAAGCGAAAATTGGTTTGAACGAGATCTAGTCAGTAGTTTTCTTTTAATACGTCATAAATCGTAAACCGCCATTTACCAAGTACGGCAGCCTAATTGCGTAAGTAAATTCGGCAAAGGAAACAATCTGTTTCTTTGCCAAAAACACACACATACACAAAAAAGTTGAATCTTTATTCATCTTTTTTGTGTATGTGTGTATTTTTGGGAAAGAAACAGATTGTTACCGATGCCGAATTTACTTACACAATTAGGATGCAGTTCTTCTATCCGATACTAATGCAGTATGCTTATTTTCTCGTGTCTCCTGTGCGGGTCACAAATAAATATTTTTCTTTATTTCTTTTATACTGATGCCAAAGTCTGTGTTTAAGTATGTCGAAGCAACTGATTAAATTAACCATTTAATCAACCGCCTAGACTTTTCACTAAACGGGGCCGTTATACCCTTGAACCTAGAAAGCTGAAATTTTACACAGAGGTTCCCTTTATAATGTAGAAAAGGAATAAGGAAGGCTTTTCTGGTAGTACGTTCCTGTGGGATATTTTCCGGCAACTGAGCGGGCGAAGCGGCGGGCAAAAGCTAGTCGTTAGAAAATACCGGCATCCGGTCCTAGTCCGGCCCTGCCTAGCGAGCATGGGCGTACCCAAGATATTTGTGACATGACATGATAAATTATGTCATATCTTACAATTTGTCTTAAATGCTAGCACGGGTCAAACATGTGACATATTTTAAAGCTGCAACATGCCTTTCTTGTTGCTGCCCGGCGAGGACGGCCTACTGTGACATGGCTTGAGTCACACATTTCATCGCAGTTTGGGCGATAACGCCATTTTGTCCTAAATAATAGCACCGGCGGCGTGAGAAAATTTCCTGACGTTTGTTTGGGACTCATCGGGTCATAATTGCTAATACGGGCGCACCCATTTTGTCACAAATGTCACATTTTGACAGATGATTTAGAAAAATGTATCACTTTCGTTCGGAGGTGGTGATAAAATTTTATAGTTGAAAAAAATATATTTGCCTTCTAATTACGGCACCAAATGGCAATAAATTAATTTTGTGTGTATGGTGAATTGGTGATCAATGATTATTAATTAATTGAAATGTTACAAGATTATTAATTATTTTTATATTATTACTTTTTCATAATTGTATTTTTTTTTATTGTTGTTCTTATTTTAATTATGATTATTTTTTTATAATTATTTTCTTTTATACCATATTCTTCTTGCTTTCTACATTTTTAAATGTTTCTTAAATAAAATCCCCAAAAAACATTTAAAATATAAAAAATAGGGGCCCACCGGTATTGGTCCAAGCTATTATATTTTTTAGTAATTATTAAAATTTTCACAATAAATATATCTTTCTAACTAGCACTTAATATGTAATCAAACAAACAAAGAAAAATAAAGTGTGCATAAGTCTATGGTCGTGGGTCAAATATTAATTTATTCCCAACAAAATAAAAAAGTTGTTTAGCTGTATGAACGGCATACTTTTTTACGTATTATTTTATTTGGTCGTCTATTCAAATTATGTCGCACTATGAAGTCAACAACAAGAAAAGCAAGTCGCGCCTGTAAATTATGTCACATGGTTGTCCCGTGCTAGCATTTAAGACAAATTGTAAGACATGACATATTTTATCATAACTTGTCAAGACCGAGTCGAAAACCAAGCAATGTAAAAAAAAAAAAACTTGTAATTCATGTTGGGATGCTGCTAACATGGGGGTAGCAAAGGGGGGGGCTAAATTTTGGTTATTTTTGGCCTAGGACATACCGTTTTCGAGATATCTTTTTGGAAATATGCTAAATAAAATAAGATACGGAGGCCCATAATTCGGCAACAGTGCGTCGTAGGGCTATGCTTCTCAGAACATAAATGGTTTTAATGGCCAAGGTTAAACCGAAACTACAATAAAATTGGAAAATTTCCGAAAAAGAAAAAATAAACGTCAAGAAGTTATGCCACAAGTCAAGAAAATATCTCACGCCGCCGTGCTAGCATTTAAGACAAAATGAGTTTATCACCCAAACTGTGATTAAAAGTGTGACTTAAGCGATGTCACAGTAGGCCATGCTCGCCGGGCTGTACTGACAACATTCTCTATGTGTGCGTAATGGCTACGCAATTTTTAGCTAATGTTTGGTCTGCTACTGGTCTTATATGTCTGTGACACCAAACCGCAAAATTAAGTTGGTTGTAATAGGAAATACATACTTACTTATGACGGTACCCTGACCAAAAAATCGGCATGAGATATGAGCGTTCCTATTGGTCTAGCGGCACTGGTGGCGCATGAATTACAGTAGTGAATACGCCCATATTTTAGAATAAAATCTTTATAAAATCGAATTTTGGTCTTTTGAAAAAAATAATTCTACAAAAATGTTCGTTATTAAAAAATAATCAATGAACACTTTACGAGGAGATGCATAATATCAATAATTATTTCTCAATTTTATGTTTTTTTGGAAGTAGATTGGTGAAATATATACAACATTTAAAAAAAAACTAAATCTACCATTTTAGAATCAATATTATGTAGAAATTTAATGCATTTTTATTAATTGATATTTCTTTTTAAATAACGAGTAGATAGCTCCTAAAAACAGCACAAAAAATGGCTTGCGCGGCGTTTTGCTCGGGGTACCGCCTTATGCTCGAAAACATTACCCTGCCGCAGTCGTGTAAAATTGAGGGAATTTAAAAGAAAAATCTGATTTATCAATAAATTGGTATTTGTTAATAATACAAAAAATCTTCGGAGCAAAATTTTCTAAAAAACGCTGACTTTGGTGGCTTCTCATTCCTTTGTTTTCAATATTTTTAAAACAAAAAAATACAGTATTTATTTACTCTACGATACCACACTCGATGGGATGAAACACTTTTTTCATACCCCCTTTAGCTGTATGGGAGCCCCCTTAAAAACATTTAATAGTAGATAGTTATCTAGGGAGCAAGCAACTATTTTAAAGGCGAGACTGTTTTTTATAATCGTCTTATAACGTCTCTCGAGCTTAAAAAAAACTGTGTTGCTCCCGAGGTGGACACTCTACTTTTTATCACCCTCTATGAGCAAATAAATAAGTGCAACATATGAACAAGAACGTTACGTTTATTTATTTACTTACAATTAGGAGCCATAAGACTTAGCATAGTAATAATTAGAGGCTTAGAGGCTAATGTTTATATTTGAACAATTATGGAAGTGAATCGTATCTTTATCGTATATTTTATTAGTAACATCCGTTACAGCTTTAGATTTATTTTTTAATTTGGTTGTGGCGCGGCTTTCCAGCCAGTCACTTGCTTAATACAATGTACCCGTGCGGTCCGAAATAAAATTACAATGGCTCATTAGTCATTCACCTCATACATTCGTCGTAGTCGATTATAGCAATGTAATCCTATTTCGACCGCATGGTTTGTGATTCATCTCTTTGCTGATTGGAACATTTTCTATCAATATCCATATTCCAAATTCAAATCACTTTTAGTCCCTAGGGACTAATGAGCTATTTTATTTTTAACTAAAATATAACAGATAGAACAATAATACTGATGGTAGGTGTGTAACTAGTCCCCCCCCCGGTGGGTTCCCGCATTTTCGAGGCGGGGGGAGCTCAGTAACCGTGGCTTGGTCACCCACGGTGAAGCGAAGAGGAACCCGAGGAGGGGCCGCTCCTTAGGGCTTTTGCCGATTAAGCCGACGACGTAGCGGCCAACTAGTAGGTTGCACAGAATAAATAGTAGTACGTTGCGGTGCCGCTTGGTAACAGGCGACATCGCAACTGAGGCGGGCCGCGATGTCTTATGGAGCGTTCCAGGTCCCATACGATATCGCGGCTGAGGGTTGGAGGCCGCGGTGGAAGAGGAGTGCCGGTTTTGCGGTGCGCCGCTCTCCCTATCCCCTGCGCCCGCAAAATGGTAGGTGGCGGGGCCTTTGACCTTGACCCGTCACAGGGGGACCAAGGGTGCCATACACGGGGTCGTCTGGCACCCATGTGCTGATTTGGTCCCTGGGGTTGTCACGGCGTACAGTGCGTTCTGGTGCGCCGGTGATGGGGGGTACTCCCCCGAGGAGGGTCCGGTTACGGACAGCCGCGGCGGGTTCGCCGTGAGTGCTAACGCGTGACCGTGTTCCCGCCATAAGCGGCACAGGAGGACACCGTGGAGTTTTAGTGGGTTAGAGTCCCACATAACTGCACTATGTCCCCAAGGTAGTGCAGTATGCATGAGCATTGTACCACGCCAAAATAAAAAGGTGTGTAACTAGTCCTCTCTTAGTGCGTGATGGAAGTGAGATGAGTGAGTGTGAGAGGGTGTGTGAGATTGCGGACCGTTTGTTGATCTTATGACTATCTTCGGTAGTCATCATCTGCCTAGCCTTTTCCCAATTGTTGTTGGGGTCGGCTGCCAGTCTAACTGGATTCAGCTGAGTACTAGTGTTTTACATGGAGCGAATGCCTATCTGACCTCCACAACCCAGTAACTGGGTAACACGGTAATACAAGGGGCAAGACTGGTGTCAGATCTCAGGCTTCTGACTACCCGTAACGACGGTCAAAGATCTTCAAATGACAGCCGGGACCAACAGCTTAACGTGCTTTCCGAGGCACGGAGGAAACTCGTTATGTTGAAAATGGTCACTCATCCACGGACCGACCTCGTCAAGCGTTGCTTAACCTTGAAGATCGACCCGTGCGGCTGTTATTATTTAGCCACGAGCTCCTCTCTCTAGATGACTATCTTCGTCAATGGTTTTTTCAACAATTAAATTTACAAAATTATATCATAGTTTATAATAAGGTAGATACCATTAAATGTTGAAATTGCAAATCACTTTTAGTCACTAGGGATTAATTAACTATTTTATTCCCTGTTTACGAAGAATAAAATAGCTCTATTAGAATAGGTGTGATAATAGTAGATTATTAACTAAGGGGATAAAATGAAATGAAGCAGTGTCTTCTGTCGCGGGTGACGATTTAAATCGCGAGCGTAACGAAGGACTCGAGGTTTACTCCCGAGCGTAGCGAGGGTATTAAAAACTTAATTCACGAGCGAAGCGAGGGATTTAAGACGAGTCCTGAGTGTAGCGAGGGATTTAAGTTCACCCAAGACTAAGACAGCTTTATCACCGAGGAAAATACTCTACTTTACGTACCATTTGCGAAAAAATTAACACAATAATAATATGAGATAAGCATTTATTAAAAATAATGACAATTAAAAGTAAAATAAACTTAACGTTTATGTATTTGAAGAAAACAAAAACGCGGCAAATTCCTAGACTAATATTTTTTTGTCGGAAAAGCAAAGGCATCAAGCTCATACCTACGGCCTCGTCGGTTTTCGTAATTTTATTTAATAATCATAACTGCTTAATAAATGCGTATTCCTTTTTCAAAAATATGTATAATGCTTAATTCATAATTCATTTATTCATTTGTTAACATAATTAGGTACAAAAAAATAGTTGTTTTAAAAAATTACAAGCGCGCTATGTTATGCCAGAAGGCGCACACATATTAATTGATTCCATTGATTTAATAATAACAAAATAATAATAAACAAAAAACACAGATTCTTGAAAAATAAAAACAAACAAAAAAACCAAAAGAAAATAAAAATTACAAAATGTCAAAAGGAAAAATATAAAAATAATATCAATAAAAAATGTCAAATAAAAAAAATATAAAAATGTCAATTACGAAAAAGAAAACAAAATAATACAAAAATTTCACGTGAAAAGTTAAAAAAGCAAGATATATATAATAGGCTTATTCTATTAATAATTACTTACCAGGCCACTGAATAGGTACAAACTATAGGGAACAACACATTCATTACATTTTGTCTGTCAAAAATACAAACTCAATATTCATATACAAACTCAATGGTGTAAACACAGCTGTAGTTCAGTATAAATTTCGGTAAGTATTCCAAATTTAAATCACATTCTCCCCCTAGAGGATGAATGAAATTCAGTACAATTTTCTTGCCCTGATTTTAACAGATTAAAAATGACTATTGTTATGTTCGCTTTTTGTGGCATAGAATGAGCAAGTGGTACGAAAAAAAAATTTTTTGACAATTTGTTTCAATTAATAAGATGCGTATACTGTGAAAATTTTAAGACTGTAGCTCCAACCGTTTGGCTGTAAAACCCGTGTGACAGACGACGGACAGACACGTGATTTACAGCAATAGTGTTCCGTTTGGACCCTTCGGTTACGGAAACCCAATGGCGTCGCCAAGCGGGGGCAGTTGACCCCCCCTAGAGATTAAAAAATAAGTAGCCAAATGAGAAGAAATCAAAGTCCTAAGTCAACATAAATCCAACCCAACAAATCTAGCTAATTGTTGATGTCCTAAAAGAGTACTAAAAGCGTTGAAAATTTTGGTCGGTTTACCAAAATCAATCGTTAAGCAGCCTCAGGAGTCAGGAGTCTAAAAACCTGGTTATGAAGTACTCTGGGTGAAAATCGCCTCAATGGTCTGGCCATGATGAATGTGCACAGAAAACTTATAAGATTTACATAGTTAAGTGGTCGAGCAGTTTGTCCAAAACCCTCGATGATTGAGCTCGTGGAACGTTACCCATATTATACCGTTCATAAAACAATCGCCGCGCGCCGTAGGGGTAAGACTCGTACTATTTAAAGCTTCATAATATGCTTTTGACTGTACCGTATTTAAAATTCATACTTTTGTCCATCCTCCATATATCAACTTACACCCCGCTAGTCCATCGGCTGGCGACACCGTTGGAAACCTATAAACATTACACGAGAACTTCTTATTCGTTTTTTTTATTACATAAAAAAATATTACAGACAATTTTAATTTTACTTACACAAATTGTATAAACATGAGTTCTAGCAGTGAATAAGAAATATTAACACCAGAAAGTGTTAAATAAAACGCAGAAACTGTCATTAACAATTTACTATCTACCAAAAAAATCGAGAGAAATACATACACTTGGTACATACGCAAGGCATTTTTTTTATAAAGGACACTGTTTTCGCCGTACTTCTGCGACTCTTATCAGATTCTGGAGCAGATTTAACCCTGAAGCGCCATGTCGGATGAATATCGAGTGGTGTTGCGGAATGATATATCGAGGATTCAATCGAAAATAAGGCCAAAATAATAAGCGCGTACCTAGTTGAAACTGAAAGTAATAAAATACCGCCTTCCTCAGTTGATCCACCGATTCAACCTTTGTAACCCAACAAAACAGTTACTTCCAATAAATTTTCAAAATTGCGAAAATGTACCAATCTAATAATAATTCAAATTTGTAACTTGGTTAAGTAAATATAAATTTTAATATTCGTCACTACTAAAAGGATCTCATATTATTTTTGTCATAGAGGGGTATGATAAAAGCGATGATGTGGTTGAGGGTGAAGCACGCTTGCCTAGAAGTAACCTATTCACTCTTGACTGAAATACCCTTAGATTGAAGCTATCGGGAAACACAGACGCCGGCAGGGAATTTTACTCCTTAGCTGTAGGTATAATGAAAGTATTTCCAAAAACTTTATTGCGTATGGGTGGGATGTCCACTATGTACCCATGGCGCATCGCCGTACGTCTTGTAGTCCGATGATGAAACGGGCTTGGCGGAATTAGATCATGCAATTCCATCGCACACTCCCCGAAATGCAACCGATAAAAAACCGAGAAGCTGGCAACTCGGCGTCGATGTTCGAGGCTCTGGAGCTTTGACTTAACCAGTGCTTCATCGCCGATGAGCCTCCTGGCCCGCTTTTCGATCGACTCTAGTGCATCAAGCTGGTATTTGGCAGATCCGTCCCAGATATGAGAACAGTACTTCAACAGCTTCTGCTCAGTCAGACACATGGGTGTCGCGGTTAGACCCATCATCATGAGCATGTCGTTAGTTCCAAAGTGGTCAGGGAAGGCACCAAGCAGGTAGCAGATTTGCCGCCTGCTTTAACACATAAGATACGTAGAGGAAAGGCAGCATATTTGGAATACTGCAGGTAATTTGGAATACTTAGATATCTATATTATTATAAACGCCATCTGTGTTTTTTTACGTAAATATAACCTCATCAGACACACGAAGCAAACGAGTGTCAAACAGAGGGCGCCATCTTGACATTCCGGCTGCCAGCCACACAGGAACGTGACGTGAACTTTCAAATCTTTTTCGGTATAAATTCAATTATTGATAATCATTTATTAAGATACGTAAAATCTCCATTGTAATTATTTAAATTGCTTAGTGACCTTGTTAGTTTATGATTTTACTTTGATTTTGTGAATATTTCTAGAATTAAAAATATCAAATGGAATTTTAGGTTAGGATGACATGTTGTTAATTTGGAATACCGAAAGGGAACATAATTTGGAATATTCCAAATTATATGCTGATTTTAAATGTTGATATTATTTCTTCTGTTTTTAAAAAAAATAACTATATATCCCAGAAATACAAGAAGAGAAAGAAGTGGGAGAAGGAGGCAATGTCCGCTGCTATTGTCGCTGTTCGTAAAAAGAGAATAGGATACATAAAGGCAGCTAAACATTTCAATGTTCCCAGGTCAACACTATTTCGATTTGTTAATGATAAAAACTCCCTTATAGAATTGATAACAGATAAACTTATTGGTCGAAGGCCTGTTTTATGTGTAAATATTGAAAACCTGCTGGTGGGTACATATTAAGAGGAAATACGGGCGGAGAGACTTTTGAAAAATAGGTATTTGAAAAAACTATCGCTGTCGCTCTGCGAACTGCGAGCGCGTGGCGCCCGGCCGCCCTATCCATGTGTGTGTAAGTTGACAGTGTGTGCGTGCCTCCGAAACGCTCTCGGCCGCGGCTCGCGCATTTCTTGTAATCGCCCGAGTCACTCGTTACTTTTGTTGTTTGGATTGTGGACAGATATCCAACAATATCTGTTATTCTTAACAGCAAACGCAGAAAATCTTTTTTTGGACGTGACTAATAATACTGTAGAGCAATTTAATAATGTAATTGCTAAATTTATTGGCGGAAAAAGAATTAACTTTGAAGGAAGTGACTCATATCACATCAGACAAGATGTTATGGAGTAGTAACTTCATGGAATAGCGAAGGGCTATTCATGCACGCATTCAAAAAAAAAATACGGGGCTGCAGTCCGGGCCAATATACAAAAAAAATATAGAACAAAAGCAGCGTTCGAAAAAAACCACAGAGATTTACCGAAAAAGGAAACTGACGTATCCCAAAGACGGAACGAGCAAAATAAAAAGAACTATACTCGGAATTTTAATTCGATTCCAGATTTGACAATTTCAGTGTTGCAACGTTATGACAAGTACTTGTCATAACGTTGTTGTAAATAGTGACATTGCGAAATTATTCGATATGGAAATGGAATATTTCTGGATCGATTCTTCTCGTTTATAATTTTACCCTCGTAAACTAAGTATATCAGGAAATTAAATATTTCTGAACCAATAATTTAGTTTTGACGATTAATTAACGATCTGAGACTTTTCTTTTATAATTGTGTGTGAAATAAAAAAAAAATGTGATCATAAAGGAACATGACAAATAAAAGAGATAGATGTATTATGGTAATAATTTATTTTATAAATTGTCGCCGTCATCGCTATCACTTTCTGTAACATTTATTATAAATGTGTCTGTGAAAAAAAAAATAAAAAAACTATCTAGGCTCTTTTATTATAAGTTTTGTTTTTAATATAAAAACAAAAATATTAACTTTTTATAAAATAGAGCAGCGATTACTAATTAATAAATAATTATTATGAATAATTATGTATTTATTTAAATAAAAATCAATAATTTAGTCTTTAATTGGCACACTGGTGGCACACACACTGATTGTTTATCGATTTTTGTGTTCATCACTACACTATTATATGTGGTATCATTATTTCACAAAATGACAGTAGCTAATGTCAAATCTGGAATCGAATTAAAATTCTGACTTTAGGTACATAACCTGTTAAAAACTACGGTCGCTTAGAGTTGGAAGAAGATATGCCTTTGGATTTATATAAATTAAAAGAAAAATAAATTTCTTGAAAGATTGCTCTCAACTAAGGATGTTCAAAGAAAAATAGTGGGGGCCAAAGCGATAATAGCTTATGGGAAATTGAAAGACTAAAGGGGCTTAAGGCATCGAATTTTGGGCGAATATGTAAGATGCGACCGAAAACATCAGTTCGCAAAATATGACAAACGTTATTATATAACAAATTTAAAGGAACCGTGGCTACCAATTATGGCAAGGAAAAGGAATCTGAAGCGATCGATCAATTTTATTTATCAAGCACACGGGGCTACAGGTATTAGAGTGTGGAATGTTTATCGATGAAAACAAACCCTTTTTAGCGGCAAGTCCGGATGGTCTGGTAGGTGAAGACTCGATAATAGAGGTAATCTGTCCTTATGAAATTGCAAGTATGTCACCTGAAGACGGAATTCATCAAAAATAAATGGATTTAGAGCCGTTTTCAAGGGTCTTCACTAATCGTCTCCGTAGACCACACACAAACGCTGCGGCAGGTTATACAGAAGACCGAAGAGTACAACCTGCCTCTCTGTTTAGCGTTTGTGGAATACGAGAAAACCTTCAATTCGATCGACACTTGGACTGTACTGCAGTCTCTCCAACGGTACCAAATTGACTACCGGTACATCGAAGTGTTGAAATGTTTGTATAAAAACGCCACCATGTCAGTTCGACTTCAGGATCAGACCTCGGAACCCGTCCTTATGCAGCGAGGTGTGAGACAGGGAGACGTAATATCTCCAAAACTGTTCACCGCTGCACTGGAGGATGTCTTCAGGGTTCTGGACTGGAAAGGGCTAGGCATAAATGTCAATGGCGAATACATAACTCACCTTCGGTTTGCCGACGATATAGTGGTCATGGCTGAGACTATGGAGGACCTTAGTACAATGCTCGATGACCTCAATAGAGCTTCCTAAAGAGTGGGTCTTAGGATGAACATGCACAAAACCAAGGTGATGTTGAATTTCCATGTTACACTCACTCCAATCAAGGTCGGATACTCTACACTCGATGTTGTGGGTGACTATGTCTACCTGGGACAAACGATTCTTATTTATTATTTATTTATTTAAAAAAAAACGTTGCCCCACACTAGGAATTTCTTCCTGTATCGTGGGTGCGTTTACAAACATATAAACTCACATACACAAACACCCAGAACCGGAACAACTTATCTGTAGGTCATACAAATATTTGTTCCGTGCGGGAATCGAACCCGCGACACGCAGCGCACCAGTCAATCGCTCAACCACTGCGCCAACCGTGCGCGTGATTCAGTTGGGTAGGGCCAACTTCGAGAAAGAGGTCTACCGTCGAATCTGACTTGGCTCGGCAGTGTTCGGGAAGTTGCGGTATCTTCTCGTCCAACTTACCACAGTGTCTCAAGACGAAAGTCTATGACCAGTGTGTGTTGCCAGACATATGGCTCTGAGACATGGTCGCTTACTATGGGCCTCACCAGAAAGCTTACAGTCACCCAAAGAGCAATGGAGAGGGCTATGCATGAAGTTTCCTTGCGTGGTCGAATCAGAAATATAGAAATCCGCAAGAGAACCAGTGTTACCGACATAGCCCGAGCAATAGAATTTGGCAAGCCCGAGAATTGCCAAACTTAAGTGGCAGTGGGCAGGGCACATTGCTCGCAGAACGGATGGCCAATCGGGCAGAAAGGTTCTGGAGTGGCGACCGCGAACCGGAAGACGTTGCATTGGAAGGCCTCCCACCAGGTGGAACGATGACTTGGTGAAGGTTCCGGGGATCCGCTGGATGCGAGACGCACGGGACCGATCAATGTGGTGACCCTTGGGAGAGGCCTATGTCCAGCAGTGGCTGATATGATGACGATGATGATGACGAAATAGATTTATGTATGTTTAAAGGCAAAATTTTACAATTAAAACAGAATCACAATTACTTCTACCAAGTACAAGGCCAACTACACATAACTCGTCGAGATTTCTGTTATTTTATTTTATGGAGTCCCAAAAGCTTTTATTTTTCAAAATATTAAGAGGGACGATGCATTATGGCATAAAAATGGAACCATTATTAGAAAAGTTCGATAGATTTAATTTGATTTGAAAATTTCTACCACGTTAGTGGCAAGCCTAAGGCCTTTACCAGAAATCATTGACGGTCGGATACCAAAGAATAAACCAGTGAGAGAAAGCACGTCGTCATAATCTGCCTAGCCTTTTCCCATCTACGTTAGAGTTGGATGCAGCTGAATACCAGTATTTTGATGGATCGACTGCCTATCTGACCTCCACAACCAGTTACTGGGTAATATGCAACCCCTTGGTAAAACGGGTCAGACTTACGGGCTGTTAAAGTCGAAAATAACAGCCGGGACCAACGGCTTAACCTGCTTGGCGATACACGGACGGGTCTTGGTATGTAAAGATGGTCACCCATCCACGGACCAACCACGGCAAGCAAAGCTTAACCTGATCGATTGAACCGTGCGGCTGACTTTGAAATAAGTTTAATTTCGCTGATGTACCTAGTAGACGATCTAGAGATTGCGGATACCTACCCGATATATAATTTACTGTTTTGTATTGAAAACTTTTTGTAATAAACATTTATAGACATGCACTTTATTTTATTTTGTATCCAATACTTTTTAATACTTCTATTTGTATTTCTCACAAACAGCACATGTAAACAATATAAATGTGTTTATCGATAACTGTTTACAACACTAGTATATCGATATTATTTTCGACTACTACGCATCACTTTTCCGTCTGTGTACGTATTATGCAGACCTCTTGCGTCTCACCCCGCCCACAAATTCGTGCGATAAGGACAACTGCAGATTCGATAAATTTTCATAAGTAAAAAGTCATAATTCGAGGTTTGGCTCTCGTCTGTTTTCTCCTCCAATATTGGTCCGATTTAGAAGATATTTCATAAACTGAATAAGAAGGATATTTACTATGTCCCTATGTTTTCCTTTTTTCATTAATAGTCGTCAAATTTGTACACTAAGGCTCTGAAGACAGCGACTCAATACAGACAATTTTGAGCATTTTGAGAGGGTTCTAGTTCTTATACGGATAATATATCACCAAAAAGGAAAACATAGGGACATAGAAGAAGTTAATATTTATTTTACTGTAAAAAATCATTGCTTTAAGTTCATAAACCAGAGAGAAAACAGACGAGAGCGTTTGTATGGAGAAAAGACCACCCCCGTTTCCTCTTAACTATATGGAGAATAAATTTTATGGGATGACAAGAATGGATAATATGCGTCGACTGGCGTATAACTAAGCTTTATTTTTATTTTGTTTAAAAAGAGTCAATAGCAGAGTCTGAGAAACTCTAACAAAATATGAAAAGAATGTATAAGTTTTTAAGAAAAACTAATATATTCATAAAAACGGTGAAAAATTTACTAAAGAAAAAATGAATATAATTTGGAATACTATATTCCAAATTAACTGCACCCTATGTGAATCACGATTTTGGAGTTTTTTAATTTGATACAAATTTTGATAAGGTTTCTGGTTTATTTTTTGTTTGATTGTTTAATATTATTAAAGTAAGATAATTTGCTAACAGTTTAGTGCATTTTTATTGGCCTGTCCCGTTTATCTTGCAATTTATCTCCAAAAAACAAACCAGTATTCCAAATATGCTGCCTTTCCTCTACGTACGTTTTTTTTACCCAACTGCCGAAGGAGGGTGTTCGCGCTGGAATAAAAGAAAATACGTTGACTTTGAGTTTAAATATTTAATATAACTAGGCTTGTTGGAGTCTACAAAATTTGAGGCAAACAGTGGTCTGTCAGCTGATGGCTGTGGCAGAGTAAAAAAAGCGGGTTCCTCCATCGGCGGCGGCAAGCCATGCATCGCGCGATATTTCGCTTCGGCGATTGGCTGTTGAAGATCACGCCACATTCGGGCGCTCTCATTGGTCGGCTGGCTGAGTGAGACAGTAGCTGGCTGTGATTGGTTGTGTGCGGCGTAGACATCCTCCCGGCCGTTGAAAGCTCTAGGTCCAGCTTTCAACACAATCAGTGTTCTGGGGCAGGCAGTAGGCAGAGGCGATTGAGTGCACGTCGAACGGTGCCCTTGACTGTGCCTACGTCAGCCACTCTTGTTACTCCATCGGAACCTGGAAATAGTTTGCTGATTCGTCCAAGACGCCAGCATAGGGGGGGGGTCTGATCTTCCTTGATCAAGACCAGATCATCGAGTTGTAACTCCTTCCCCTTGACGCGCCATTTGGTCCTCTGTTGAAGATCGGAGATGTATTCGGCAGCCCATCGTTTCCAGAAGTGTTGCCTTGCTTGTTCGATGCGCTGGTATCGGTTGAGATGATTCACGTTGGAGTCCACAATGTTCGGCGTGGGCAGTGACGTCAGCGACCTACCAATCAAAAAGTGTGCCGGGGTAAGAGGCTGGAAATCGTTGGGTGAAGGGCTGAGAGGACAAAGGGGTCGGCTATTGAGGATGGCTTCTATCTGAGCAAACACAGTGGTCAATTCCTCGAACGTCAGGTGAGATTGACCTAAAATTCTACGTAGGTGGAATTTTGCTGATTTTACACCAGCCTCTGCCAGACCATTGAAATGAGGAGCGTACGCTGGGGAGAAGCGAAATTCGATGCCGCGGCGAGCAGCAAAATCCTTGATATTTTCAGTGTTAGTCTTTATGAAGCTACCAATTTCCTTGGCAGCTGCTACAAAATTGCGACCGTTGTCGCAGTAAATTGTTTTTGGCATTCCTCGTCGAGCAATGAATCTAGTAACGGTTTGTATGAACGCGTCTTTAGTTAAGTCACTTACGACTTCAAGGTGTATACATTTATATCTGAGACACACAAAGATGCAGAGATAGCATTTTGTTATCTTGCATCCTCGGCCCTTGCGATCGGTGATTAGAAAGGGACCGGCAAAGTCCGTACCGACAGCGCTGAAAGGAAAGTCGGGTTCAATTCGATCTGTTGGCAAATTACCCATGATATTGGACATAGTCTCTCCTTTAAACCTGCGACATATGAAACAGTTCCGTACAACATTTCGTGCTAATTTCCTACCTCCCAGTGGCCAATAACGCTCGCGAATCGAGGCTAAAAGACCTTGAGGCCCTGAGTGAAGCAGGCGTAAATGTTCAGTTTGAAAAATTAATTTAGTTAGGTAATGTTCTGCCTTCAGAATAATAGGATGTTTCTTATCGTAGGCGTAAGATGATTTATCAATGAGCGTGACTACCGCAGGACCACCTTCAAAGTCGATTTTCTCGAAAACTACTAAGGTACCAATTTTGTTGTTCGGGTACTAATTGGTACCAATTGAGTAGTAATTATTTACCAAATATGGAAGCGGTTGCTGTCGGGGTCCTGCGGTAGTCACGGACATGTCAAAATGAGAGAAAAGCTGGTAAAACGGTTTCGGTGCAATTTTCAATGTAGGTACCATCCCCATAACATATGTCTGTTATTTTTATTAAATCTCTTGCTACTTGACTGCCAAACACAATTATTTTATGTGCACGACCATCATCATTAATATAGAAGTCTTTAACTAGACACTCAGGTATTTCAATATCTTCAATCTTGTCGCTTTGAAAAGAGTCAGCCCTTGCCCTCGGAGCAAATCGTCCACTTTCCTATCTGGACCACTTTTTCATAATGTCTATATTCCCTACTCATCTATTTTAATTTTGTCATGGATTGTACACGTTCTGTGTAGTTGATAATCTGTCCAGTTGATAAACTGTCCAGCTGAGAATCTGTCCAGTTGCGAATCTGTCCAGTTGCTCCGGAGGGGTCGGAGGATACATATGCGCGAGCTGGCTGACCAAAACCAGATGTATTCTCCGCCTGCACAGCATTATTTTCTTCTTGTTTACCTCTTTTTAGTTGGCTTTTTAAGCAGTCGGGTTTTTTGTTATCTTTAAATATTTTTTTTTTACGTAGAAGCTATTATATTGCTCTCAACAGAACAAGAGAATCGGCATCAGTGTCAGTGAAGTACCTGATAAGAAAATAATTCAGGTAGGTATAGTTCTTGCCAAACTTCTTGGCCGCCCTGAAGTTGGTTTTCCGATGCGCAAGGCACGGATCTTCACGGAACTTCAGTTCAGTTCAGGGCGGCCAAGAAGTTTGATGAGAACAGGGTAAAAAAATAAAAGTCCCAAGTGTGGTTTTATTATTAATTTATTTACTTCAAATATAATATGTATATTTAACTTACAGCCTTACTTACCGCGCCTTGCGACATGACAGAGTTAGCTAAAATGCAAATTTCTTTTAAAAATCGTGAATCAATACATACACCTGTCTACGTCACACGACGAAGCAAATCTTAAAAAAAAAACAAATTTTTACTTAATTTCTGAACTAACCCTACCTACATTGACTAATTTTTTTTGCAAACACCTACGCAATTATATTTTTTTTTAATATTATTTTACAACAACCAAAGTTTTTACCGAAAAAAAAATTGTCAACAAAAAATTTAATGCGCTGGAGATATTGAACCTACTTTATGGTTTACTCTGCACTATGGCGCATAGACAAATAGAGTTTTAACATTTTTAAGTATCAAAAATTGTTCGTATACGCGCCATTTTGCACAGCGTCAATATTCATTAGAATTATCAAAGCCTTAGTTTATTAGCAAGATATTTTTTTTATATTTTTCATTTATACAGTAAACCTAAGTGTTTTATCAACACCTGTCTTCAACACCTTTGGCGCGCTTACAATAAGAAAAAAATTGCAACGAATGAACTTAAAAAACAACTTAACAAATATTCCCGCCATAAGAATTTCATGACGTTATATTTATACGCGGGAAACTTTACAAACTATTCTTGGGAATAATTCCGAATTAAGTTTTTCTTCTACAATACTCTCTTTTTAAGACAGCTATAATTTTCTACAAGACGATCAATTTCTCTAACTACAATATATCAGCATA
Source organism: Orthosia gothica (assembly GCA_949775005.1). Taxonomy (NCBI): domain Eukaryota; kingdom Metazoa; phylum Arthropoda; class Insecta; order Lepidoptera; family Noctuidae; genus Orthosia; species Orthosia gothica. Next base: position 52,036,293 of record OX459034.1, on the reverse strand, counting down.
GCTCATGCCATGGTTAGAATATTAGCCAGGCAACATGGTGGTCCAGGGTGCGTCTCACATACATTCAATCATCTTTCGTGAAGGCAAATTCATTGCTAAAAGAAAAAAAAACAAGCTAGTTTATCACTACAATGTCTATGCTAGGCCACAGATAATATAATACTAGCATGCTAGACAAATCTCCATTTTTTCTAGTTGTATTGTAGACGAAACGTCAATAGAAAACTATGTCAGCGCCAATTTGAAAAAAAAATGAACGGCGGCGATTGACTGGAGCAATTCTTCGTTATAAATTTTATTATTAGCTTTCAATTAATAACGAATACGGGGTCTTACTATGACGTATCAAAACTATCATGAGTCCACTGTGACAGAGACGGAGCTATACAGAACGAAAATCACGATCCCGTTTTTACAGACGCACCATAAATGTTTTGATACGTCAGAGCAAGGATCAAGATTGTTTTATACAATAGCCGTATATTGATTTAATTGACGCTACTGTGGCTTCCAGGAAAATAGAAAACTATTTATTAGGAATTATTCACAAAAACTTATTCACTTGGTCTTTAAAGATAGTTGATCAGAAAATAAACCCATTTAGAATTGAAAAACATACTTTGGCAAAATAAATCATACAATAATGACATTTGGAAATCTGCTGTACAGATTTATAGCAATCAAAATTAAATCATAATATATTAAAAATAACAAATTTATCATTTCGAAAAAGATTTTAATGCATATCTGTTTTTAGAGCCAAAAAGACCAAGTTCTTTTTTCACCGCGTATAAGAATAACTCTCAGCTCACGATCGCTTCTATGCTAATTTGTCTCGATACAATGAAATACAAATTTCTCTATGGTAAACATTAAACATAATGCTTGTACGTTTAAAGGACGGGAGAAAAAAAATGGATCCGTATTGACACAAAACCTTGAAAGAGCCATCTTATTTTCCCAACCAACTATTTCATAGTTTTTTAATTCAAATATCATAGATAAAACACAACTTATTAGCTATAATTCCTCGCCTTTATATCACAAAGGCGAGAGAAATACTTAACTATATTTCGGCTAAAGGAACGCCATTTCGAATTTCAATGTTCAACATGTTACTGTTTGCGTCAATATTTGGCGCAAAAAACTAATTTTGTTTAACCTAAAATGTTTTATTTAAGACACTTGTCCAATTTGAACGTCACTCCCAAGACTTTCTCGATACCTATACAAGATTGTATTAAAAATACGTCGTGTATTTTTTTGCTGCCTTACTTCGTACCTAACTTCAGGTAGGCCGTATCCAAGGTTTTAGTGTCAACATATTTTAAGTTAAAACCTTAAAAACAATAATCAATAATCGTATAGGAACTATTTCGTCGGGTTCGAAGCGATCTAAGCAAACTACTTGTATTTTTTTTTTATTCATAATCCTAAATGTAGTAATATATAATATTAAACAGAACTGCAACCGAGTGCGCGGTATGCCTTATAAAAATATATTAAATATAACACAAGCAAGTTTCAGTCGAAAATTTCAAATACATAATTTGTGGGTATTTTACATTCTTTTTTTGAAAGAGTAACTGTCAAAAGCTGAAGTACTATCGACATAATCGATATGGAGCAGCCATTTTTTTTTTAGTTTTTTTTTGTTTTTAGTTTTTGTAGAGACATACCGCGACCGCATTGCACAACAAAAAATAAAAGCACACTTAAATACTAGAAAAAAATTAAAAAGAGCCATTTCGCACATCAGCATTCTTTTTATATGAATTCTATACATTATTTTAAATATATATTTTATTATTTATTGGCTAGGTGTTATGTCCAAATTGAACGCAAAGACAGTTATCTCCATGTACGTTCATATAGCAATATGATTATTATTATTTTCTTAAAGAAAGAAAGTTATTTACCCAGAACCGGGTTGTGGAGGTCAGATAGGTGGTTGGTTTCACCTGCGTCCGGATAGAGTGGAAGCCAGCCACACAGATCGGAAAAAAGGCAGTTTCAAAGTTTCAACTTGATAGGCCAAGTGAAGAAAAACAGACAAAAAAGAGAAAAAAAATCTAAAATAAGGAAAACTAAGGCCTGCACGACTGATCACTAAAACTACAATGTAAGCTAAATATTTTCGGAAAATTAAGACATTTTCGCAACGTTTACACCAATGATTTTAAAATATATACCTTAAATTATATTGCATGAACAATCGAAAAAACATGCCTTTTAAATTAAATAAAGGGAACCTGGCAAGAATTTTAAAGCATTTTTAATAAAAAAAAACTGTCACTTTAGTTCGGTATTTCACCGCTAGGGGCGCTGTCTGTAGGTAAGATTAGTTCAGAATATCATCGTTAGGGGCGCTGTTTGTAGGTTCAATTAGTTCGGTATATCTTCGGTAGAGGCGCTGCCTGCGCAATTCAATTCGGACTAACACAACATTGAACATACCACAAAATTACACACTCATACATAAAGAAAAACTTGAGCAAGTTAGTGTTTAATTATCGATTTGTTTGATACGAAACGATTTTCAATTAATTCATGTTATTAGCCTTCATCCGGTATTGTTCGGCAATTATTGATTTTCTATGAATTCTTTCTTGTAAGATATTTTTAAGCTCTTCATGATAAAGCTGGATGGTATACATTATAATAATATCACGCAAGAATTCCCCGAAAAGTTATGATAGACTAGCCTTTCCTCAACACACGTTAGTATAAATAATTTATATTAATTATAATATTGCTTTAAAAATTCTCTCTCTAGCTTCAAAAGGCTAGATTTTCTATAGAAGTAGCATTGTCACCCCATCGAAATTCTGACTTTGAAGTTCCAAAGCACTATGAAACTGTTATATATGGGTTGAGTCTTTAAAATTGCTTGCCCGAGATTTAGAGCAGTATATTCGGGTCATACGATGTGTAGTTAAGTGTCCTCAATGTATACATTTTTATTGCGAATCGCAACTTTGAAAAAACCAAAATGGCGATGTTTACTGTACCGATTCAGTTCAATGCCCATTTTAAATTAAATAGATAATCTTTATACATAAATGTAACACCCATTTCCCAGTTCACAAATCAATTGAAAATCGACCCAAAAGCATTGGTTTGAAAATAAAACGGTTGTCGAAAACAATTTTATTAAAAATAGCACCAAAATTATGTTTTTAGGATCCCTGACATTATTGCTACTCATTTGATAACATAACATCAGGCCAGTGTTCCCTGTAGGGTCATGCAGAGATGTATTAACACCGACATTTCGCTAGTATAGGTCCCATGTAGGTATTTGTATGAAATATTGCATATTTAAAGGCAGTAACAGCTTATATTTATACATTAATAAGGCCTTGAACTAGTATGTTATTTAAATGGCATGGATGAAATACTGAAACTCAGACACTATTCTCCATTTATTCTTAACATTCTTCACAATGATTATTATGACACTGTATATACTAGGTTCATTTTATTGATGATATGACACATGCTAAATGCTTCTATGACATTAAATAAGTCGAGAGATGGCTTTTCTTTATACTTTTATAGATAGGCTTGCATTCGAACACTCTCTCAACTGTCAATAAGCGATGATGTGGTGACGATGGAGCACGCTTACCTAGAAGTAACCTATTCTCTTAAGACTTAAATAATTTAGAAGGTTAACCATCCTTGCTACATAGGATGAGCACGGCGAGGTTAGCATCGTAAGCTGGGCGGTGCAATTGTTTGTCAGTCACGCATCCATGCATAGGCGAGCTGTGAACGATGCCGCCTACATTTTTAAGCATAGCTAAATACACGTGCGTAGATTTGCCTTGGATCGCCACTATAGTCAATTATACTTTACTTTTGAACATGTGTCATATTGATCATAGTAAATTGTACATAGTATAGTAACAACCGTTCTATCTTCAATACCAATGCATCGATTCGGTTATGTACTAAATTAACGTGTGTGCTCAGTTTAAATATTTATAAATACAAGTGGCAGTATTTTGCAAACCGTTTTTAGAAGTTATACGTGGCGATTTTTTTAGTTCAAGATTTTTTTTGACATGTTTTGGGGATATAGAATTTTAAACATGGGTTTTTTGTGTCAAATCTTGTTGTTAGTTTTTGTTATTTTTGTCAACCAATCAATGAGATTTTATGACTATTTACTGATTAAGCTTCCAGAAATCATAGCATAGTACATTCAATTCTGTATTGTTAAGACTGGGCGCCGACCCAAATAAATAAAAAAATGAAGATTGGGCAGAGATAGTCAGCAATAGACTAAAAATTGCTGATTTTATTGCCACCTAAATTATCAACTATAGAAAATGACAGATATATTTTTTTAAGATTTTTTTGTGTTATTTTTTTAAGAAACCGTCATCTTTTTTTAAACCTTAGTTTAAAATTCTATCCGCCAAGAACATGCTTTGAAAATCTCCAACATACCTAAATTGCTAAAATCGAACCGTCCACATACAAAATAAAAGAGTATACTAAAAAATTCATTAAGTATTTTCAACATCGAGTAAGCATTACCCAATCTCTTATTTTCTCAACATTTTGTAATTTTTCTCGCAAATTCAGAATTAAATTCCAGTCTTCTGTCAATTATACATTTTTTTAAACTATGTTTTATACATGACACTACTTGGCTGTACAATTATACAAAACATTTTTTTTTTATGATAGCAGCATAGAGTCCTAGTATTATATTTTTTTCTAGAGATCGAAAAATTTGAATTGGGTTAACTCGAGTGAGTGTGGCTCGAGAATGAGTATTACTCACTTGGAACTCGAAGTTCAGAATTCGCATGCAAACTTTTCTCGAGTCTGAGTGAAAAACATACTCCTTGAAAAAAAAACTTGTGTGAGTTAGACTCTTAAGAGTTCATATTACAATAAAATTCAACCCGACTTATACATACAAAACCTTATGAACACCCAAATACACTCACAGAAAAACCCATACAAGTTTTATTTAATAGAAATTATTGCTAAAGAACTCGAGACAAATCACTCGAGCAACCCGAATGTCGGATGAAAAAAAAAATGCGAGGATTATCGATGTCGCAGCACCATAGTCGCCACAGATAAAAAATACTTAACCTACCAAAGACTAAGACTGAATTTTTTTTTTATGTCATTTTGAATTTTCTCAAGATGAATGTCGTTATTTTTATACAATGTCAAAAATATATAAATATATATTGTTATGGTAGTACATACTTACTCTAGCTATATAGATGTCAAATTGATAACGCGTGAACATACGAGCGTAGCGTTTGCTTATTGTCGATGCATATAAGCTGGAACAAAAGAAAAACATTATTAGATATTTGTTCACTTTTATTTATTAAAACTTCATGCAACATAAAAGTACATAGGCGGACCGTACAACATTCGTTAAATATTAATCCAGATTTAAAAACTGTCAGTTTAAAAGATGAAGAGAGATTGCAAGCCAATTAAATTGAGTAGACAATGTGAACTCAGGGCAAAAGCCAGCCATAAGAATTGCAATCGGTCAAAGATATAAAGTGGCCCTTTAATTTAAGGCAACACTAAAACTGTATTCTTGAGATTTTTAAAGCTCTTGTTTTAAAAATATTATTTTTGTATATTTTTCAAAGGATTATTTTTGAGACGACTCAAATATTCATCAAAAAAATATTTCTGGCATTCGTGTATGTTCCCTAAGTACTAATTTTACCAATGCCAGATATACTCGAACGTCGTATACACGTTCCCTGTGCGTGACCCACATGTGAGGCATTTCGTGGTTTAGATGAGGCGTGAGTGCACCACATGTGGGTCATTTAAGTCTTGTTAAAGCCCTAGTTAAGTCTTGTTAAAATTGTTATAGCATTCCAATTGCCTTACACGTGTGGGCTATGAAATTGTAAACAAAAACTATGGAACAATTGAGGGCTTTATGTCTTATTTTCAGTTGCACAGTTAACGTGTTATTCTGACGAATATAATATGGATAATTAATTCATTTTTTTTAACCAAATTTTTTCGTATTTTTCTCAGTAAAACCCTTTAATTTGATACCCATATCATGGCAATGCACAAAATATAACTAGTCCACCATTTTGGGCCGTCCGCCATATTGGATTTAGAATGAGGTCACTAATCATGCATTGTCATCCAAACTAAACGTGTATGCAAAATTTCATCTTAATCGGTGGAGGATAACCGCTTTAAAATTCAGTTGCAAGATTTGACCCGAACACACTTACATACATACATTGCAAGTTAATTAAAAGCTTGTAATAATAAAGGAAATTTTTTGTTTCATAGGCCGCCCCCTTCTTTATTACCATTCATCTCAGTTTTGAGCAAGTGTAGATCATTCCTATCTTTTGTGTCAAAAGACTTATTTAGTTAGTAAAATCAGCCCAAAAGAATAACAAAAAAAAACGTAATAAAATGTAATGAAACTCACCTAGGCTCCGTAAATAACCATCGAATAACGCCTTAACGAACCACATAGTGTCACAGCACTCACTATCATTAATAAAAGTTTATAATAGAAAAAGAAAATGCATTTCAATGAGACGTTTAACTCTACACTCTGGTGATTAAGCACAATGCACTTTAGTCTTTATGTTTTATGTACAACAATCACTGCTTCGCTGAGAGCTGCTTCGGTTCTGATTCGGGCTTCGTTTTTGGCGTTGCTGCGGAGAAAAGGAAGGTATTAGTATTTTAAAATAATAGTTTATGCAACGGTCATATAATAGTGGTTATTAAAACACGAGTGCGGGTTTATGATAATAGTATCACACGAGTGTGGGGGTTTATGATAATAGTATCACACGAGTGTTGTAATACCTAATTATATGCCGTTGCATACACTGTTTTATATTCACTCATACAGTTGAATAAAACAAAAGAGCATACGCGCCAATAAATTAAAAAATAAGGTCATTGGTAGCTGTCAGTTTAGTCTACGAAATTAAAAGTCAGTTATAACCTGCGTGCTAGCTAGCTGTCCAGGGCCTGCAGTCTCGACATAGCTAACGATCGTTACGCTAGCTAGCATTCGATAACTCTTACCACAAAATAGTAAGTACACAGAAGGGCCACTCCCGCCGTTTGGAAAATTGACAGCTAAACTTGACAGATTCACTAGGGTTGTAGTGTTCGTGATATTAAATGGATATTTGATGCCCTGTCTACCCTCTAAGGCATGTAAGCATGATATGATGTATGTTTAGACGAATCTATGTATTTATGTTTGTAACTTGGGCAACCTACCCTTTTTTTTTTAATTCGGAATCAATATAGTAGCAACCCTAGTGAATCTGTCAAGTTTAGCTGTCAATTTTCCAAACTGCGGGAGTGGCCCTTCTGTATACTTACTATTTTGTGGTAAGAGTTAACGAATGTTACTTAACGTAACGATCGTTAGCTATGTCGAGACTGCAGGCCCAGGGTTCACCGGGCGCTAGGAATCGAAGTACGATATTTTTAACGCCGTCGCCGCTCGGGGAAGCTTCTTAATGTTCTTAAAGTGAAGAACAATATAATAATAAATGTTGTACTTACGTCTAGGCCTAGAATTAGCGACGACGCTCTGCGCACCACAGGAGCCGGCGCGACCACGGTTGTTGTTGTTCGTGTTGGCGGGACGATTGCCCCCCGCATACTTCTGCTGTTGACTGTTGAACAGACAGGGACATAAGTATTACGTTTTTTTTTATTGGGACAATCCCACCGCACTATTCCCAAACCACTGCAACTCCTGGAAGCCAGAATCAACGGGCAAAAAAATCAACAATAACTGTTAGAAATAAACTTGAAGTATCTATACTTCAAGTTTATTTCTACAAGATCGAGTATGCATAGGAAGGTTTATGAAAGACAAGAGTTTCACTTATGTTCTTTCAGTTATTTTATTAATATATTTTAACAACTCTGATAATTTGATTTGCTTTGTAGTAAGTATGTACTGTGATGGCATCTCCACAGTACCGTAATAACGTCTGGGGAGGGCAAGTGCCCCCGTGCCCCCCCTTGAATCCGCCCTTGCATGTGTGTCAGTGTGTAGTTACCTGTTGCTCCTGCTAGCGGCTACAGCACGGTCGCTCTCGGACACGGAGCGCGTGCGGTCGTAGGGGCGCGCGTGCGGCCCGCGCCCGGGGGCCGACGAGCCCTGCGCGGCTAGCAGCTCGTTCAGTTGAGGCTGGGGGGGAGATTACAATCAGCATGTTACTGGAACGCAGTTCCCGATAACACAGTACACTTGAAAGACACCTATAGTTCATTCGCGTTAAGAAAATAGTGAGTCATCGATGTCTGCCGGCCTCTTGACTAATCGGATGGCTAGCTTTATTATTTGTAGCGACACGAATGGTCGAGAGGCCAGCAAAACAATGACTCGCTATTTTCTTAACGCGCATGAACAATAGTGTGTATTAGTCGCATTTTTGATTATTTGGTGAAATGACAGTGTACCAGAACACATGTGCGTACCTTTAGAACGTACCAATTTGATGTTATGTTATAAAATGGTGTAAACAATAAACAGACATGCGATTGCAGTAATCCCGAGAGATTCGTTGTTGTTTATTGAAGAGTTCTGTTGTATATCTCCAAAGTTCTTCACCAAATTTAAATGGGAACAATTCGGGGAAATACTCTTCCAAACATATATTCAAGTCTAACATTAACATTCGAAACGGGAAATCGGTCCACAGAACAAAAAAACCGAACAGCGAACCTCCTCCTTTTTGGAAATGTTCCATATTCGCTATATTCCGTCAATGGGTTATTGAATTTTTACGAATGGAATAGGGTAGTTGGCAAAAAATATATATTTAGACCGTCAGTTAGATAACCTAAAAATATTGGACACTTATGTCGACGATACAGTGCGTTGACATATCGTGTGACGTCACGGTGTGCTACACTTTATACTGACAAAGTGACGTCACAAGCCCCCACTCCTGAACTTTGATGCGATTTATCTTTGTCAATTTATATTTATTTGATAAAGCAAAAAATACGTGTCCAATATTATTTGATAATCTCACTGACGGACTAAATAGAATTATCACTTTTCTACCCAGGAAACATCCGTATTAGTGGTCCAAGAGCCCAGAATCCCCAGACGATTCTGATTTTTCTACAAAAAATATGTGGGATTGAGTAGTAGTACCCTTAACACTTGGCTCCTGTAAACTGCCTTCGGACCGAAATATCAAGTATGCGTATACAACTGTCAAAAATCCAATAACTCGTTAGACGGATTATATAAATTTATATAAAGAAAAATTTTTTGTTTGTTTATTCCAAACTAGCTGACCCGGCAAACTTTGTTTTGCCATAAAAAGACCAAACATTTATCTACCCTACCTACCCTACCTTATACTACCTACCCTACCCTACACTACCCTACACTACCCTACTCTACCCAACCCTACCCTACCCGACCCTACACTACCCTACATTACCCTACCCTACCCTATCCTACCCGACCCTACACTACCCTACATTACCCTACCCTACCCTACCCGACCCTACACTACCCTACACTATCCTACTCTACACTACCCTACCCTACACTACCCTACCCTACCCAACCCTACCCTACCGTACCTACCGTACCCTACCCTACCCTACCCGACCCTACACTACCCTACACTATCCTACTCTACACTACCCTACCCTACCCTACCCTACCCTACCCTCGTTATGCCGGGGAGGAATGTACTCGAGAGACTGACAAAGGCTGTGTTCAAGGGTCTATCGGTGGTCCAATACTGTGGAACCTCCTTCTGGATCCACTCCTAAAGGACCTGGAACGACGGGGTATCTTTGTGCAGGCGTTCGCGGATGACATCGTCTTGGTCGTGGATGGCGACACGGCGACTGAAGTCTCGAGAACCGCCAATGCAGCCCTCGCCCATGTTCAGGATTGGGGCGTCCGAAATAAGCTGAGGTTTGCACCGCACAAGACCTGTGCGATGACCATAACCAACAAGCTTAAGTACGACACTCCAATGCTGAGCATGGCCGGGGTCGACATTGGTATGGTGAAGAAAATGAAGTTGCTGGGTCTGACCATTGACGAGAAGCTCACTTTCAGTGAGCATACCGCGAACGTCTGCAGGAGGGTAACGGATGTTTATAAGCAGCTGTCTCGCGCTGCTAAAGTTAGTTGGGGTTTAAACGCCGAAGTAATCCATACCATATACACGGCAACAATCGAGCCCATAATCACGTACGCGGCCGCTGCCTGGGCTCCTGCTACGAAAAAGCAAGGTATACGGAAGAAGCTAGGCTCGGTCCAACGAGGATTCGTCCAGAAGCTCTGTAAGTCCTACCGTACTGTCTCTCTTAACTCGGCACTGTTACTATCCGGGATACTACCTCTAGATCTGCGCATACAAGAGGCAGCCGCCCTGTATGAAGCAAGAAGAGGGTCGTCTCGGTTCGTGCCAGGAGACCGGGAGATTGAGGGTGCGGTGAGATTTGCAGAGACTCCTCACCCTGCCAAACAAATGGCTTTGGAATTCATGTGCCTAGCAGACCAACAGCTTGTGGACGGTCAGAATGTGCAGGCAGTGCGTATATTCACTGACGGCAGCAAGATTGAGGGGAAGGTCGGAGCCGCATTATCCATTTGGGATAATGATGGTGAAGTCCGGAACCTCAAGCTTAGCCTCGCCGCGTACTGCACTGTCTACCAGGCTGAATTACTGGCCATTTGCAAAGCGACAGATGTAATCCTCGCGCGGCAAGAGGCGAGCTATGGTTTGTACAGCGACTCAATGTCCGCATTGCAGACGCTGACAAACCATGGCTCTCTCCATCCCCTGGCAGTTCGCGCGCGCGCCAACTTGGCTCAAGCTCTGGTCCAGAGCAAAGTTGTATCCTTGTTCTGGGTCAAGGCCCACGCGGGCCTGCCGGGGAATGAGCGAGCGGACGAGTTGGCTAAGGAGGCAGCATTGTCGTTACGGAGGAAGCCGGACTATGATCAGTGTCCGGTTTCATTTATCAAGCGACAGATCCGTTTGGAATCGCTTGATGAATGGAATCGGAGATATGTGACTGGCGAGACGGCCTCTGTGACGAAAATGTTTCTTCCCGACGCCATAGCAGCTTTCCGTATTGTACAACAGGTGCGGCCTACAGGCTTACTCACACAAGTTTTGACAGGGCACGGTGGGTTCTCTGAATACTTGAATCGTTTCAAGTGTAAGGAGAGCCCAGCGTGCGCCTGCGATCCCGAAATGTCTGAGAGTGTCCAGCACATACTCACAGATTGCCCGATTTTTACCAGGGAACGCTATCAACTACAATCTGAGCTGGACATGAGACTGTCGTGTGAGAGTCTACACGAGTTTATGGGTAAGAAACACCGGGAAAAGTTCCTAGCATACTGCGAGAATGTGGCCATAATTGTAGTAAATAGAAATAAAAGTTAAGAGTAAGCTATGTTTCATTTATATTGTTATTATATAAGATTAGAAACATAGGAAAAACAGCACAAATCTAAGTAGAAAGCAAGCAAGTAGTATCTAAGAAAGTACCAATGTAATGTACATGTAAAAGTATTAAAATAAGATGTACCTAGAAATAAGTAGTTAAGAAAAATGTAAAAATAAATGTATTAACTGTATTATTTCCCCAAACTATTTAAATAAAGTTTGCCCTTAGCGTAGTATTAAATAAGTGGGAGTCCCACCCACAAGAATGCATGATGATGAATGAAAGAAAGATACAGGATGCAGAATAAAAGTACGAGAGGCATAGAAGCGAGAACTTGTATGAATGAAGTTAAGCAGAAAATAGGCGCCGACTACGTTGGTGGGATTAGTATTAAAAAAAAAAAAAAAAAAAAAAAAAAAAAAAAAAAAAAAAAACCCTACCCTACCCGACCCTACACTACCCTACACCATCCTACTCTACACTACCCTACCCTACACTACCCTACCCTACCCTACCCTATGTCCTTCTCCTGGCTCTAAACTACCTCCCTGCCAATTTTCAGCTAAATCGGTTCAGCCGTTCTTGAGTTATAAGTGAAGTAACTAACACGACTTTCTTTTATATATATAGATAGGCTCCGAAACTACTGGACAGATTTAAAAAATTCTGTCACCTATGGAAAGCTACATTATTCCCGAGTAACATTGGCTATAATTTATTTTCAAAAAAAATTAGAGATCCTTATGAAAATTGCAATAATGTAACCCAAAGTCGCAAAATTTTGCTTATAAAATTCATTATTTGGCGTGCACTGAGAAAACTATTGATGATACATAAAAAATGCATATGCAATGCATGCTACATGATTAAAGAACTCATTATTATCTACAAAAAAGTCTGCGAGAGAATATATCTAACTATCATAGTTAAGTCACAATAGCATGTTTTGTGTTCTAAAACGTAATAAGATCGCCGGTACAAAGAAAAGTTGGTTACATTCGTATTGCAGTAATAATTATTTTTTTTATTTATTCTGGGTTTGCTCTTGACTCTTGTCTAGGTCAGAGGTGACAGAGACAGAGTCTACGATGGAGTGAGCTTACCCAGAAGAAGCCTGTTCACTCTAACTTTGAAGAGATTCGTGTTGAATGCGTTCGGAAAAACAGACGCAGGTAGTGAGTTCCATTCATTCGCTGTGCGCATTATGAAGGATGTTTGGAAGCGCTTGGTGCGAATTGGTGGAATGGCAACAAGGTAAGGATGGTAACTTGCAGTGCGTCTAGATGTCCGATGGTAGAAGGTAACAAATTGGTAGGTAGGTTTAAGCAGGTTGGGTAGAGTAAGTAGGATAAGGTACCTAAGTTAGGTAGATAGCCAGTTGACGGGAGCCGTAGTACGTAGTCATCAGCCTTGCCTTTTCCCAATTGTTTTTGGGGTCGGCTTCCAGTCTTGCCGGATTCAGCTGAGTACCAGTGTTTTACATGGAGCGACTGCCTATCTAACCTCCACAACCCAGTAACTGGGTAACACTATACCCCTTGGCAAGACTGGTGTCAGGTCTAAAGCTTCTGACTACTCGTAACGACTGTCAAAGATCTTCAAATGACAGCCGGGACCAACGGCTTAACGTGCTTTCCGAGGCACGGAGGAAACTCGGTATGTTGAAATGGTCACCCATCCACGGACCGACCTCGGCAAGCGTTGCTTAACCTTGAAGATCGACCCGTGCGGCTGTTATTATTTAGCCACGAGCTCTTCAGCCGTAGTACGTAGTAATTTTATAAAAACTATTGGTTACACTAGAACAACAAATTTGGTAAACGCTAGGCAGATGACTTACCTCCAGTACTCTGAAGTCTTCGATGGTCTTGAAGTTTTGTAGGTAGCCCTTCAGCTTCGGTTCTATATATAAGGCTCCAGTATGCTTGTAGTACCTCGTGAATGCCCAGAACTTCTCCAGGCCGTATAGTTGACCTGCAGATGGAAGAATTTATTAATAGGTACAGATATAAGCTGTTGCTCCGAACAGGTTAACCTGTTATCTCCTGTGATTAACTGTTGAAAATTCACTAACCCAATCACAGCTGATAACGCATGATTGGCAATTTGTCACATTAATTCTGCGATAATTTTGAGCTCAGAAACTCGGGGTTAAAGACACACCGTTACTGAATTTGTTTTGGGTAGTATGATTCTTGCAATAAATAATTGCAAAGATCTCTAATAGTGACAATTCAGAGAGAAATATTAGAAAATCAGGCACATTCTTTTTCCTAATTTAATTTTTTTGAGCTTAACAAATCCCACTGTAGAATTAAATTTCAATAACCCGTCTAAAACTTGAATAGTTTAACGAATGTAGTTCTATTTTCTAAGGGTATTCCTTAGAAAATTGATGATCGTATCAAGAATGCCGATATTTTAGACGCTACCAAATAAAAAAAAAGGGATAATTGAAATTTATATCATCATCATCTGCCTAGCCTTTTCCCAACTATGTTGGGGTCGGCTTCCAGTCTAACCGGATTCAGCTGAGTACCAGGGTTTTACATGGAGCGACTGCCTATCTGACATCTACAACCCAGTAACTGGGTAACACGGTACCCCTTGGCTAGACTGGTGTCAGATCTCAAGCTTCTGACTACTCGTAACGACTGCCAAAGATCTTCAAATGACAGCCGGGACCAACGGCTTAACGTGCTTTCCGAGGCACGGAGGAAACTCGGTATGTTGAAATGGTCACCCATCCACGGACCGACCTCGTCAAGCGTTGCTTAACCTTGAAGATCGACCCATGCGGCTGTTATTATTTAGCCACGACCGAGATAATTGAAATTTATATATTTTACTTTATATCCGATTCCTGTAATCAAAGTTGGGGGCAATGAAAGTTTCTCCAAAACGCTTTATGCGTATGGGTGGGATGTCCATCATGTACCGATGGACATCCCACCCATACGCATAAAGCGTCGAACTTATTTTAGTTCAATGATGGAAAAGCTTCAGCGGAATTAAATTGTGCAGTTCTAACGCACACTCTCACTTTTTTTTTATAACAAGCTTTTTTCGTATTTTTCTCAGCAAACCCTTTCATTTGATACACATATCACGGCAGTGCACAAAAAACTAACTAGACCTCCATCTTGGGCCGTCCGCCATATTAGATTTAGAATGACGTCACTTAGCTAACCATGCATTGTCATCCAAACTAAACGTGTATGCAAAATTTCATCTTAATCGGTGGAGGATAACTGCTCTAAAATTCAGTTTCAACATTTGACCTGAAAACACTTACATACAATAAAAGATTGTACAAACGGACAGGCCAGCAGCATGTATTTGGTAGATTAGTCCCAGAGATGAGAACAGTACTCCATGATTGATCGAACTGCCGCTTGATACAAGTTGAGCAGCAGTTTGTGGCGTAAAGTACCGTCTCACCTTCGCAAGGATCCCCAACGTATTTGCATCCAACTGTGCCTTTGCTCCAATTTATGGAGAATTCCCTTTCCAAATACATTTAGTGTGTTGCTTTTTTTAACTCTTACCGTTCTCGTAGTCAGCCATTGTCTCGTTCTGGAAGTGCGTGTACAGATCAGGGCGGAATTTCCGCTCTAGCCCGTACGAGTAAAAGCGGAACAAGCACTCCAGACCGTAGCGGAAGCCTGCGGCGGCGTCTTCGCAGGCTAGCTTTCTGTAAGTGACAGATACGGTTTAGTACATTTCGTGTCGAGCATAAAAAGTTGACATTTTAACACGAGCGATGTAGCGTCGAAACCTAAAACCTTTTCAAGCGAGACACGAAAGATTCTTTTTCGACTGCCTGATGAGCTTACTTAATTTAATGCAAACAAGTTCCAACAACAATTTATTAGAAACGTTCAGACTAAAAACCACAGACTATATCCGTACAGTCAACGCGCGGGGTTTTTTCGAGAGGTAACAGGTTCAGTATCATTCTGCCAGTTACATAATGATTCATACAAAAGTCATTTCGTAACTGTTATTATGTAATATGGATTACTTTAATTTTATAATCTTGTGTCTAAATGTTCATATTCCAAAACGAATTTCTTAGGCAAGGTAGTAGAAAAAATAACATTTATAAATTTATTTTTCCCAAAGGTGTAGGTGCAGGAGAGCAGTGGTGGCCCCCTGGTAACGGTCCCAACTTACAAGTTGTAGGTCGTGGCCTCGTGGGTTCGAACCCAGGTAGGCGCACTACTGCTCTCAAAACGGTGAAGATAAACATCGTGAGGAAACGGGCATGAGATGAAATTGCTGTATAAAATCTAACCATAGACTCATAATTTAAAAAGCTTACCTGAATTCATGATACATGTTCTTGTTAAATTGCTCTCGCAGGAAGAAAGACCAGAATCTGAACAGCGTGTTCATCTCTTGTGACTGGCCGCTACCAAGCTTCTTGCGCTCTGAAACAGAAGTACAATAGTTAGAATTACATTACAGAAATCAATCTATATAAATGAAACAAAGACGGGTTTGTTACAACACTTATAACGCGAGATCTGCTGGACCAATTTTCATGGTTTTTGATTCGTTGGATTTGTCTCCGCCCCGAATAGCAGAATACATCTTAAAAACGTAGGGTAGGTAGGGTAGATGTATGTTTGGTGTTTTTATGGCAAAATAAACTTTGCCGGGTCAGCTAGTTTATATATATTTAACGGCCTACCATTTAACTAGGCAGGACCTGCAGAAGCTGAGCTGCTAGGTCTGAAATAAGTAAGTATTTATCGTTACCTTTCAAACAGCGCGAGTGGTACTTGTGGTAGGCTTGCTGCGTGAAGTGGTTCTCTCGCAGCAGGCCGTGGCTGGGGTGGTGGAACGCGGGCAGCGAGCCGGGCTGAGAGCCGCACGACGAGCCCAGAGTGGGCGACGTGCCTATCGATGAGCTGTGGGCAAAAAAACATGTACAAAACAAATAAAAAAAAACAATCTGCCTAGCCTTTTCTCAACTATATTGGGGTCGGCTTCCAGGCTAACCGGATTCAGCTGAGTACCAGTGTTTTACATGGAGCGACTGCCTATCTGACCTCCACAACCCACTAACTGGGTAACACGGTACCCCTTGGCTAGACTGGTGTCAGATCTCAAGCTTCTGTCTACCCGTAACGACAGTCAAAGATCTTCAAATGACAGCCGGGACCAACGGCTTAACGTGCTTGCCGAGGCACGGAGGAAACTCATTATGTTGAAATGGTCACCCATCCACGGACTAAGCTCGTCAAGCGTTGCTTAACCTGAATGATCGACCAGAGCGTCTGTTATTATTTAAAAAAAAGTTTTTTTATTATTATTATTTATTTATTTTGTAATTATTAGCTGTAAATACTCCATGTACTAAAATAAATAAATATCAATGTTTTGCTTTAATCTTTGGTGCCTGAAATCTACATGAAAAAGTTTCAAAAAGGCTATTGCAACTTACCCAGTACTGTGCGTCCTCGCCCTGTGCTCGCGTACGTCCATGACCCAGCCGACATGATGCTCCACCGGCGGGTTCAGACTATGTCTGGTCTTGTGTTTTCGGCTGCTACTGCAAATGGACAAGTATAAAATAATATTAGTATAATACTAGCATCAGCCAGCGGCTTTACGTGAAAATAGTACATTTCGGTCGAGCATAAAAAGTCGAGATTTTAACACGAGCGATGTAGGCAATTTCGAAAGCTGCCTTTTCTTGCGAGACACGAATGATTCTTTTTCCAATACCTGATGAGCTTACTTAATTAAATTCAAATAAGTTCCAACAACAATTTATTAGAAACGTTCAGACTAAAAACCACTGACTATATACACACAGTCAAAGCAAGCTTTTTCGAGAGGTAACAGGTTCAGTATCATTCTGCCAGTTATATATTGATATCAAAACTATGTCATTTCGTAACTGTCATTATTTAATTTTGTTTTTATTTTATAACCTGTTGTCTAAATGTACATATTTCGAAAAGAATTTCTTAGGCAATGTGTTACATAATAGACAAGGTAGTGGAAAAAGTGTTTTATTATCCCAAGGGAAAAATACTCCGGGTAAAAAGTAGCATGTGTGCTATTCTAGACTATAATCTACCTCTGTGCCAAATTTCATGCAGATCCGCTCAGCCGCTCTGGCGTGATTGAGTAGCAAACATACATCCATCCAACTTTCACATTTATCACACTAATTTTATAAAGGCGAAAGTTTGTGAATGTCTGTTAGTATGTTTGTTACTTCTACACGCTCAATCGGCTGGATGGATCTGGATGAAATTTGACACAGAGATAGAGTTATATTGTAATTTGTAAGATATACATACATCACATCAGTAGCATGAGGATCCTTATTGGCTGCGTAGAATCTTGCGGTGCGTCGCGGTCGCTTGTGTTTGCTATGGGAGTCCGATTGGTGATCAAACTGTAGATGGAAAGAAAATATTGTCATTAAAACTTTTTTGTATGAGTTATTTGCGGAAAGATCATGACAATAGTAAGCAGATTAGGCGGGTATGGCACTGTTTTTTTTTTTCATACAAATTCACAGCAAAAATCAATTAAAATTTCTTAATCGATAAACTCGATTGTTATAAAATTATTAATCTTTGAGCTGACAATAAAAATTACAGGCTTTACTTTTTGCGCTGTAGCATAGTGCGGGTGACAGTTTCAATAAATTTTTTTACGCATATACGTATAAGCATTTTTTGTAGTTTAACGTCATACAGGCAACTATGGTATATGGTAAACTATGGTATGATGTTAAACTACAAAAAATGCGTATACGTATATGCGTAAAAAATGTTATTGAAACTGTCACCCGCACCATGCTACAGCGCTAAGAGTATAGACGGATTTTTATGGGAGATTCTTTTGTTTGAGTATTGACTTCCTTTGAAAAAGTGCCACATTCCACTGGTTTGATAAAACCCAATCCAATTCAAAGAATATGCACCACCACCTTTTCTGCCAAGCATGCACAACCACCAACTTCCACAACTTAAACGAGGCCAACGACAGAGCTGCCAGAGCAAAGCTCCTAGTGCAAGATTACATCCAAAGTTCCTATGCAAGATTAGTACGGCCTCAGTTGCCCATATTCATGACGGATAAAATTTGAGTCATATCGACATATAAAGAAGATTTCTTGTAATGCTATTACAATTTTTATTACTTGTGACACTTATCAAATTGCATGGATTCCATACAAAAATAATAATTGTCGCGTCAGCAATGCACCCGTTCTGCCTAAGCCGACAACACGGAACGCCTAGCCGACTCTGTTCATGTAGCACTCACATTCGCAGTGACTGAGTACAACATCGTTATTGTATACAGTGGACATAAAGTGCAATTCTTCTAAAAATCTAAAGAAAAAAAGGATTTTTTTTTTCTTCTTTCGAGAGATATTCGATTCTGATGGTTCCTGAAAGTCTAAATTTATTACTAAGCCCTTAAGCAAGTGTGGTGATCAATATTTTTTCCTTCTTTGAATAAGAAGGAAAAATTATCTTTCGCTCTGCATTTGATATTATTTTTACTGTTTGTGTCGAGGCCGATGACCCGGCGAAAGAAGCGTGAATGCCCTGGCTTGCACCTAGGGACAGGACAGGACCGGTTGGTGGTCGATTTCATCATCATCATATCAACCGAAAGACTGACCAATGCTGGACATAGGCCTCCTCCAAGCGTCGCCACATTGACCGGTCCCGTGCATCCCGCAACCTTCACCAGGTCATCGGTCCACCTAGTTGGAGGCCTACCAACGCATCGTCTTCCGGTTCGCGGTCGCCACTCCAGAACTTTTCTGCCCCATCGGCCATCCGTTCTGCGAGCAATGGTGCCCAGTCCACTGCCACTTAAGTTTGGCAATTCTTCGGGCTATGTCGGTAACCTTGGTTCTCTTACGGATCTCTACATTACTGATTCGATCACGCAAGGAAACTCCGAGCATAGGCCTCTCCATTGCCCTTTGAGTGACTGTAAGCTTTCTGGTGGTGGTCGATTTAGGTGACGTTTATTGTGTTTTACTTTATTTTCCGGCTGGTACCAA
This sequence comes from Orthosia gothica, assembly GCA_949775005.1. Classification (NCBI taxonomy): domain Eukaryota; kingdom Metazoa; phylum Arthropoda; class Insecta; order Lepidoptera; family Noctuidae; genus Orthosia; species Orthosia gothica. Next base: position 52,016,789 of record OX459034.1, on the reverse strand, counting down.
TGGCCTGAGCGGTTCAAAAGCTTTGGCCATACAATAAGACAGGGCTAGTATCTAGTACACTCACTTGAGGCCTGGGTGGAGGCGGCGGAGGCTCAGAAGGATTGCTGTGCTTCTCGTTGGGTACAGCTGCCTCGAACTGTTCGCGACTTATCAGCGATACCGTGCGGTATTGCTGATGAGTTTGTGAGCCGTATGACTGGGGAGAGAGAACATTTTGTTAAGTCAAAATCAGAGAAATATAAATAAAAAATACTATGCTAAAAATATTCTATTTAAAACAAGCTTTGAAAGATACCAAGACACATTTGCACGAAACATTTTACTGAGAGTTAACTGTTAACACGAGGTTATTGAATTGACAGTAAAGTCATACTATATTTTCAATTTAACCTCATGTTAGCAACTAACTCTGAGTAAAGTTTTCTGTGCAAGTGGGCCTAAATGTAATATCACTTATCGAACACAACCAATGAGTCCAAACCATTGAGATAGAAAATATATGGAGGCGCCGCGATGTTCTATACATACATTAGCTTATACAAATATGAGTGAAATACGATACATAATGTGAAACATCGTTTTGTTTCATTCCTTCTAATGTAGTAATCGGTGTGATGAAAGAGACAACAATATTTCAGTTGTTGCTCATTATGGCAACATTTTGTTATGACGTATGACAGTTGTAGGTACGTGCCATATTCGCCATATTAAGTGACAAGTTTTGTGGTTGTGTTCGTGGTAGTCCTGCTGTCAAATGGTTGTTTACATATTGTATTATTGAGATTTGTGAGTGTGTGTGTGTTGCTTGATTGACACAACCTTAGAATCGGCGGCCATTTTATGAGACATTTTGAGGTTTAGGTAGGCACGTTTTTTTCGTAGGTATTACCAGTCCATATTATTAAGTATGTCTATGGTCCAAACAGATAGGGATGTTGCCTGGGTAGAAAAATGATAATTCTATTCAGACCGTCAGTGAGATTATTAAATAATATTAAAAAAATACTTGTCCAATATTTTTAGGTTATTTAACTGACGTACTAAATAGAATAGATATTTTTTGTCAACTACACTCTTAATTACCTTTTTGCTTGAAAATAATAAAATAAGCAACTCACCGATGGGTAGTCGGTGTCAGTCCACAAATCTTCTTCGTATCGTCTCAGGCCATCTGTGATAACCTGGAAAAAAACATTATCAAAATTAAAATCATTAATAAATAATTATTTTCTGTAACATTCCTCTAAAGAGAAGAACAGGTTTAGGACAAATATTCAGAGTTAGAGATGAAATTTCTTATGTGCAAATATTACAGTGGTACATAGACCTTTCAAACTCGAAAACAGTAACGCTTTGCGGCAGAACTGTGTATGGTCATAGTACATTTCATTCTCGTTATATTACTAGTGACAGCAACCTAAACAGTCTTGATCAATATGTAGCCCTAGTTGTCCCCCCAGCAACGCCCTGAGCCGAGGTTCGTATCCCATAGGGGATAGATCAGCATGGTTGCTTAGGTTAAGTTTTTGTGCCTGGTTGGACGCTCTAGTTTAATCGCCGGTTAAGCAGTAGTAATCATTTTGTTCAACTAGGAGAAGCACTTCAAAAAATATATATAAAACCTTAAAAAAACAACCCTTTAGAAAACTTAATGTTAAGCGAATAAAGATCATTTTGAATCTGACAGAGATGATAAATTACAGCCAAAGATCTACGCAATGTACTACCATTGTTAATCTTGTCGCGTCAGCAATGCACCCGTTCTGCCTAAGCCGACAACACGGAACGCCTAGCCGACTCTGTTCATGTAGCACTCACATTCGCAGTGACTGAGTACAACATTGTTATTGTATACAGTGGACATACAGTGCAAATAAGTTTTCAGAGTTCTGTAGTAGTTGAGTGAAAACTGGACCCCTTAGGTGACTTTAAGCCTTCTGTCCTTCTACCTCTTCACATATAGTTCTAGTACTACTTCAGCTTAGCTATTAATCGTTTGGTCGCATTATGTCCAATTCGCAAAATGTCCAGTGGGCTCAAAATGTCCAATTCGCAAATGGTCCAGTACGCAAATGGTCCGGAACGCAAAATGACCTATTCAAATTATAGTCGTTAATTAGGTATAGATATCCTTGGAAGGTAATTAAATTCTCCCAAATCTCTATGATGCACAGAGCTTATTGAGCTTTAGAACCGCATCGCAGTAGGACAGTTCATGGCATAAAAAAATCGTTTACGGAGTTTAGTAGTAGTCGTCTTACATTGTTTAAGCGTTGATGATAAAATACATCTAAATTTCTAGATAGGTACTAGGTACCCATAACTTTGTTGATTCCACTTTATGACTACCTATATGACGTAATTTTTTGTGTTTTTCTTAAATTATAAGCGGTATTATGATTTATCAGCCTTAATTATTTATACAGGTATGTTTTTTTTTCTAATATATGTGTTGTTCAATAATTATACGCATTTTTACTTCGAGCCGAATTGACCCAACCTCACGTGGGCATTGTCTAAAAACGCCTCTCATAATCAAGGACGTCCCCTAGTTGCGAACTGGACCAATTGAGAATTGGACTACATGCGAATTGGACCAATTGCGGATTAGACAGTTGGACATTTTGCGAATTGGACATAATGCGCCCAAACGCTATCTATTAATGTTCCCACTGGGCCCGGGTGCTGGATTGAGGCCCATTCCCTCTCTTACAGAGAGGAGACCTGTGTCCCAGCAGTGAGAACATGAAAATGCTGATGATAATGATGATCAAAGATCCCTACCTGTTCCAAGTCCTGAGTGATCTTAGTGCGCGTGTTCCAGTCGCCCTGCCGGTCATGTCCATCATGTTTGGGCTGGCGCGCCGGTGTTTGCGTCACAATCAGCAGTCGCCCCACGTCTTTGTCTGTGAATTCCGCGTCGGATTCGTCGTCAGACCTGGTGAAGGAAGAATAAGATATTTAAATAAGAAAATGGTTGTTTGGAGAAAACCATGGACTTGGATGTATGTGTGTATTTTAAATCTTGTCGCGTCAGCAATGCACCCGTTCTGCCTAAGCCGACAACACGGAACGCCTAGCCGACTCTGTTCATGTAGCACTCACATTCGCAGTGACTGAGTACAATATTGTTATTGTATACAGTGGACATATAGTGCAAAACGATATGTAATTTTATAGAATAACAGGCACATCATCATTCAGCCGAAAGACGTCCACTGCTGGATATAGGCCTTCCCCAAGCGTCTCCACACTGATCGGTCCTGTGCATCTCGCATCCACCGGACTCCCCAACCTTACCTTTGACCAGGTCATCGGTCCACCTAGTGGGATGCCTTCCAACGTATCGTCTTCCGGCTCATGGTTCCAGAACTTTTCGGCCCCATCGGTCGTCTGTTCTGCGCAATGTGCAGAACAAACGACAGCAATGTGTCCTGCCCAATGCCACTTAACTTAAGCAATTCTTCGGGCTATGCCGGTAACTTTAGGTCTCCTGCGGATATCCTCATTTCTGACCTGATCACGCAAGGAAACGCCGAGCATAGCACTCTTCATAACCCTTTGGGTGACTATATTTTTTTTTGGTAAGGCCTATTATGAGCGACCACGTCTCAGCCCCATAAGTAATTACTGGCAACACACAATATCTGCCTAGCCTTTTTCCAACTATATTGGGGTCGGCTTCCAGCCAACCCAGATGCAGCTAAGTACCAGTGTTTTGCACGGAGCGACTGCCGATCTGACCTCCACAACCCAGTAACTGGGTAACACGGTACACCTTGGCAAGACTGGTGTCAGATCTCAAGCTTCTGACTACTCGTAACGACTGTCAAAGATCTTCAAATGACAGCCGGGACCAACGGCTTGACGTGCTTTCCGAGGCACAAAGGAAACCCGGTATGCTGACGTCGTCAAGCATTGCTTAACCTTGATGATCGACCAGTGCGGCTGTTATAATTACTGGCAACACATACTGGTCATCAATGACCTACAAATGTTAGCCCGGATCAAGGCCTTGAGGTGCTTCCGAGACACGGAGATGGTCTCATCCCTGGAAACTTACCAAGCATCAGTGAAGGTGTTCTGCCGTGGCGGCGGCAGGTCTAGTTCCTCGTCGAGCTGAAAATGCAGCTCTTCGCGTTGTTCCTCGTCGGTGACGGCGGGGGCTCGCTCGCGAGATCCTGCCTTTGTACGCCGTTTTACCTGAGGGGGAAAATGTTATTTGTGAATTTTGTTTGATATATTAATAAACGGTTTACTTATATAATAATTAATAAAATATAACAATTAAAAGTATATAACTTATACTAGATTCTGCCAGCGGCTTCACCGGCGTAAATGTCGAAAAATATCCCAAGGGATGAAAAGTATCCTATGTGCCTTATTCCAGACTATATTATATTTCTCTCAAGATACAGGTTGCCCTAGTTTGAGAGGCAGGGTTCATTACTCAAAATGGTTGCAATGAAATAATTCTTGCAATATAGCTGTACGTTAACTGTAATGTAACCTTTCTTTTTGCACCAATAAACATTTTTTTATTTTTTCTGTGCCAAATCTTCATCCAGAACCGTACAGCCGTTTTAGCGTGATTGAGTAAAAAACGTACACATCATCCATACAAACTTTCGCATTTATAATATCAGTAAAGATTTGAATGTCTTTGCCTTCCTAAAACCTCTGCCATCTTCCTTTACTAGGATAATATCATCTTAATTCACTTTCATACATTCACTCATCCGCATAATCAAGTCATATCAAAACAGAAGTGAGCAGTGGTGCCCCAGTGGTATCGGCCGCAACTTACAAGTTGTAGGTCGTGGGTTCGAGCCCAGGCAGGCGATTTACTTTGTGTAAATTATTTCATCACAACTGCTCTAAAAACGGTGAAGGAAAACATCGTGAAGAAACCGGCATGTCCCAGAACCAAAAATTCGAAGATATGTGCATCCACCAACCCGCACTGGGCCCGCGTGGTGGATTACGGCCCATTCCCTCTCACAGAGAGGGGGCCTGTGTCCCAGCAGTGGGAACATTAATATTGGTTCAATATTGGAGGAGAAAATAGACGAGAGCTAAACCTCGAATTATGACTTTTTACTTAGGAAATTCAGTCAGCTCTCTCTGCCCCCGTTTCCTCTTAATGTATAAAATAAATGATATGTTCTTACCTCAGTCCAAACATGTTCATGGTTGGGACTGGCGTTGCTTGACCGTCTGATGTCCTGACTTTCCGGTTTGTCGTTGAGCTCTTCTGTAAAACGCAATCAAAATAACATTATTTTAAATTGTTTTTTATGCTTGATTTCTCGTATGGTTTGTTGCAAAGGTTGTGAAATTGTGACGTTCATGTGCATCTTCTTTTTGAATAATAAATGGTAAAGATCATTCTGTGTGTTAAACTTTTAAATTCTCAAGTTTTCCGTTATGTTTCCAACATGATTCTGAGGGCCGATTTCACCAATGAAACTAATCGCGATTAGTTCAACTAAACTCAGTTTAAGCAAAAACAGCATTCTGATTGGTTGAGACTGCTCGTGAAACTACCAATCAGAATGCTGTACTTGCATTAAAAAAAACCACTCTGGTCATCACAATCATCATGTAGAAGGCCCAATGACCTCTTTAAAGACCTTCGCTGTGCACGGCAGCACTTGATCACTGTGCCACCATCTTTCCTGGACTGACTTGGTGGGCGGACAGAGTCCCCAATCTGAGCGCCCACAACGCCGCTTAACCTAGAACTCAGTTTAAGCAAATACAGTGTTTTATTGGTTTAGACCGCTGAGAAACTACCAATAAGAATGCTGTATTTGCATAAACTGAGTTTAGTTGAACTAATCGCGATTAGTATCATTGGTGAAATCGGCCCTAGAGATGGAATTAATTATAACTTATTCCTTCTCTGTCACTTAGAATCATGTCATGCCCTCGTCTGCGCTGGCCTTTAGAATTGCCGAGAATATAGATGAATGTTGTACAACTGGAGGCAAAGCTACCAGTGTACTGCTATAAGCTGATTAAGCTTATTGTAAGCTTTTATTTAACTTGCAATGTAAGTATGTAAGTGTGTTCGGGTCAAATCTTGCAACTGAATTTTAAAGCAGTTATCCTCCACTGATTAAGATTAAATTTTGCATACACGTTTAGTTTGGATGACAAATTATGCTGTTAGCTAAGTGACGCCATTCTAAATCCAATATGGCGGACGGCCCAAGATGGCGGGCTAGTTATTTTTGGTGCATGTGCACTGCCATGATATGGGTATCAAATGCAAGGGTATCTATTTCTTTTCTTCATAAATTTAACAGAAAATATTTTACTCACCGTGCCTGTTGGCAAGGGGCACAAATTCAGGGACATCGGGGTTCAGTAGATCGTGATGCGCAGCACCACCTGCCAGCCCACCGCGACCCGTGCGGAACATTCTGCAATAAAAACATTACTGTTACTACACCTTGAATTGAACAAGTCAGTCGAAAGAAAGTTCTCCATTCTGTAAAGTTTGGTGGCGATCGGAGCATTTTTTTTAACTTCGAACGCGGACGAAACCGCGGTCAGAAGCTAGTCTATACCAATATTATAAAGAGGAAAGATTTTTTTGTTTATTGAAAGAAAAAAAAAAATTTTATTTGTGACCCGCACAGGAGACACGAGAAATAAGCATACAATTAAACAATAATAAAATAAAAACCCCGTGCGAGACCAAAAAGGCTCCTATCTCAGCATGTGCAGCGATATCCAAAAAAGGTAATAACGCTGCGCTGATATTCTGATAGGGCCCACTGTTGATGCCACGGACACACTTACGGAAACGGGACTTATATAATAAAAAATAAAATAGAAGAATATATAAATAACAAACAAAATAGAAAAAAAAAATACTTAAGGTGGGTCAAAGTATGTGCAAGTATAATACAAATATATAAATAAAACATATTAAATATAGGTAGACCTAGAAACCGACATATACCATCTTTACCGTGGCAATACTCAATGATCATTTGTCGATCTCAATGTGTTTGTTTGTTGGTACCGAATAGGCTCCGAAACTACTGGACCGATTTGAAAAATTCTTTCACCAGTAGAAAGCTACATTATTCCTGAGTGACATAGGCTATTTTTTTATCCCGAAAACGGGTCCGGTGGGGTGGCCCACTGAATCGAAGCCGCGGGGAACAGCTAGTAACAAATGTAGTAGAAAAGTAGCATACCTGGGTAGCGGTGGCGGAGGTACGGCTCTCAACAGGGACGAAACTGGAGCAACCAGGGGACCACCCATCGTCGGCAGCGGAAAGATGCCCACCATCTGCTTCTTCCGGCTATAACAAACAATGCCATACATAAATACCATGTTGTAAATTAGGTGCACTAGAGGGGTGAAGTCACAGACATAAATCTAACTAGATGACGCGATTGTATTTACTTCGCGTGCCAAAAAACGGAGTAAAATTACTATCAAAGATCGTAATCTGAAATAAAACTAGAAAAATGCCTTTGTATGCCATATTGAGCTGTAAAGACTGTATAGAAAAACATGGCCGAGGCATTGGAAATGTTTTCTTTCATTGGTAAGTAAATTTGTTTTTAAATTGTGTGTGAAAAAGTGGCACGCTTGGTTTTCATACAGATGTAGGGACTTGCGTTATCTAGTTAGATTCATGTCTGTGGGTGTAGTCTAGAATCGTTTTAAATCGAGTGAATAGTTTGAAATGAGATCGGTTTCATTTGCAAGGCTTCTTCATTTGTGTCACATCAATCAATCTGCCTAGCCTTTTCCCAATTATGTTGGGGTCGGCTTCCAGTCTTACCGGATTCAGCTGAGTACTAGTGTTTTACACGGAGCGACTGCCTATCTGACCTCCACAACCCTGTTACTGGGTAACACGATACTCCTTGGCAAGACTGGTGTCAGATTTCAAGCTTCTGACTACCTGTAATGACTGTCAAAGATCTTCAAATGACAGCCGGGACCAACGGCTTAACGTGCTTTCCGAGGCACGGAGGAAACTCGGAATGTTGAAATGTTCACCCATCCAAGGACCGACCTCGTCAAGCGTTGCTTAACCTTGATGATTGACCAGTGCGGCTTTTATTATTTAGCCACGAGCTCCTCCTACATATATCCTAGAATCTAGATCATACTGTTTCGACTCAGTAGATGACTACGTTTATTGCAGTGTTGGAGGCTTTGGAGCACACCAGCAAATAGGATATTTTATGAACTGGAGCTTTACACTCGCACTGGGTTTTTGATGGGTCAATAATCCCCACTTCGTTAAATTGATACTTGACCATGACGGAGATCGATATAAGACAGACCTTGACTTATTGACAACTTCATACACAAACGAATCTGGTTTTAATTGCAACACATAATGACATAAGACTAAGTTGAAAATCCGATCCCGATGTCGTTAATCTTTAAAAACCATATACATAAATCTAAATAGATAACGCAAGTCCCTGCATATTACCTTTTGCTTTTTATAAAGTTTTGATAATCAGCGTTAAAACAGTTCTAAATAAAAAGAACCGTCTCTGCAGATTTCCTTACAAGCGACTAAGGACATAATGTTTCGAAATCAAAAGTCATTTACTCAATTTACCCCCAGTTTCCCAGCTTAAAATTATCGGAGAATTAATGTGACAAATTGTCAAACACGCGTTATCTGCTGTGATTGGTTGAATGACTTTTCAACAGCCAATCACAGCAGATAACGCGTGCTTGACAATTTGTCACATTAATTCTCCGATAATTTTGAGCTGGGAAACTGAGGGTTAGGCTGAGGCCAGTCGACGGTCACAAAAGATGACTACCCACTATCTGATTATCATTCAAGAAAACGAAGTCTTCTACTGGACATATAGGCCTTCCCATATAGGCCTTCCCCAAGCATCTCCATATCAAATTGACATGTACTCCTCATATCCAGCAGATCCCGGAATCCTACATCAGCGGCCTAATTGTGTAAGTAAATTCGGCAAAGGAAACAATATGTTTCTTTCCCAAAAACACACACATACACAAAAAAGTTGAATAATGATTCAACTTTTTTGTGTATGTATTTTTCAAACACACACTTACACAAAAAAGTTGAATAAAGATTCAACTTTTTTGTGTATGTGTGTGTTTTTGGGAAAGAAACAGATTGTTTCCGTTGCCGAATTTACTTACACAATTAGGCTGCAGGTCACAAGTGACTGTCTGCTTAGCAACATATTGCATTTAAAAATCGTCGGTTAAAATGTGGATACCTATGGCAATTTCAAACTAAAACTACAATTGAGGGGCCTTTGTTTACAACTTGATCTCTTGTCCTCATGATGAAAGCATCAGAATAATATTTAACAGGTAATAAAAAACATGTTTTTCAGAATAAGTAATCAAGAACATCACAACAACGTTCTCAATAAAACCTACTTACTGTTAAATATTTACTATACCCGCATTGCGTAACCCAGCATCTCTATTGTGAAGAGATATGAGGCCTAAATAACGGGATAATCAGTAAAAACCATACACATAAGCATAAAATATTTGTCACAAGGCACTTCATAAAGTTTTTTTTTTTTTTCATAATCTGACTTCTGAGGCCGAAAATTGATACCTGAGGCGGCATTTAAAATCAAAGTAATATCTATATATGTAGTACATTTCGTGACGAGGATAAAACCTTGAGATTTTAACACGAGCGATGTAGCCAATTTAGTTGAAACGTTCAGACAAAAAAAACAGGCTATACACACAATCAACGCGCGCTTTTTCGAGAGGTAACAGGTTCAAAATCATTCTGCCAGTTACATAATGATCCATACAAAAGTCATTTCGTAACTGTTATTATGTAATTTTGAATTTTTTTTCAAATTTTTTGTCAAAATTTTCATATTTCGAAACTAATTTCTTAGGCGATGTGTTACATACACAAGGTAGTAGAAAAAATACTTTAGTTCCTTACCGCTTCTCTCCAGGCTTATCATCGCCCCCCTCAGACTGTAAAGGGGGATCGTCTGCTGGGTCGGTGACTTTGTCACCATCGGACTCGCCTTCTGTCTTCTCTTGTTTCTCTTCTTTCGTCTCAGTCTGTTTCTTTTCATCTTCTGTGGTCGTTATTGGCTGTGGAAGGGATGAGACATTAGTGTCGGTTCTGCAGTTCTGGTGCTTGTAACATTGAGAGTGAATTCGCGGCAAGCGGTGTTGGAGTTAGTACAGAAGATAAGCGAGTTCTTTAGTATCAGGGCTGAGGGAAAATCGCTCAATATAACCGACTTTCCATAAAGGAAGAGGTTGTTTGTTCTGTGTTTCTTTTTTTTTGTGTATGTACAGATCCATTTCTCCGTAAATTGTGGACCGGTTTTGAAATAACTTTTTTTTACAAGATAGAAAAGAATCAATATTTATTAGTATATCGTACACTTATACCTTGCAAGTTGTATCACCTATTGGCTTTAGCTGGAAACATACTGAGCCCGGGTTTATAATACCAAAAGATCGGTAGTACCTACTAACAATTGGTAATTCAAATACTTGATTTCGAGGTATTATGTAGTTAGTATTCAAATACTCATGGCTTCAAAATACATTTGAACAAAAATACATTTACGATCTTATTAATGAGTGCGTTCTGGAGAAGAAAAAAAATTGTCAATTGTCATTTCAATTAGTTATTTTCACGAAACTTCTGTGTATTAATTAATTTAATTAGTACGAATGTCACGATGGATGATAGACTGTTTTTTGTATTTTAAATAAAAATAGTTAAAATACTGTATTTTGTTTTTTTATATTTCAAATACGCCTTACATATATTTTGTATTTCGTATTTTAAATACTTGCGAGATAGTATTTTGTAGTTAGTATTTTAATTAAAGTAAAGCATGTATGTTGCCCAGCTCTGGTTTCAAAAGATAACATTTTTAAGGTCATAAGATAAGAAGATTAAGATTCGAGTGGAAATAAAATTTTAATCCCTGCTGTCAGTGCTTTGTTAGTAAATATTGTACCTTCATCTTGCCGAGAGTATAGTCATTATAATTATTTAGGATACTAAAGACCTCAAGCTCTTTCTGTACTAATTCTAATGCAAAGGCAAGTAAATTCGTGCTCTATACTAACATAAATGTCGCACACACTCGGAATGAAAGTGACCTAACTCGAAATTCTAATTTGTGAAAAATTGGAAAAAGATTTTGCAATGAGAAAAAGGTTTATTTTCTAAAATGCATACTGTTAATTTTTTTTTACTAAAGTGACCGATGTTTGGGTTGTTACTTTACTTATAATTCGGGCTCTTTTTAACCACAGGATTTTAGAATAAGATTTTAGAGACAGAAATAAGTGGCATTTTCAAGTATTTATTTATTTTACAAGCTTTTAAATAGCTAGCAATGTATGTATGTAAGCGTATTCACGTCAAACCTTGCACCTGAATTTAAAGCAGTTATCCTCAACCGATTAAGATGTAATTTTGCATACACGTTTAGTTTGGATGACCATGCATGTTTAGCTAAGTGACATCATTCTAAATCCAAAATGGCGGACGGACCGATATGGCGGACACCCTAATATGGCGGACAAGTAAGTTTTTGTGCACTGCCATGACATAGGTATCAAATGAATAATTTTATTTTCGTTTATCCTCGCACTGGAACGTCTTGCAGCAATTACACCAATGAAGCACAATCTTATAATAAATTTTAAGTTGTAAGTTTTCCTTCACTAATTAGGTCAGTTTCATTCTAAGTGTGCGATGTGTTCTGTTGTTTCGAAACGTCTATGTTAACAAATAGGCGCTCGCGACAGTGAGAAAGATAATGTACCCTGTCGTAGTGACCGCCACGGTATTGTGTACCGAGGAGGTAAGAAAACAGGGGCTTTTTAGGTTATGTTCACATGTAGAACCAAAACTTGTGTCAGACTACAAAATCTTTTAGCAAAACGATCCGCACCACAGAGGATATTTTTTTAGACGCATTGTGTCAAAACGCGGAATGTCCTTGAGGATTAATCCGCATCGAAAAACGGGCAACCAGAGAGACTTGGACGATTGACGGGTATACATTCTGGGCAACGATAGACTCGGACGGTTGAGTGGGTCGGTCTCGGTCTAGTTTCAGGGCAGTTTGAGGTTCGCTAGCCATAGCGGGTCGATACCAGTCGGGGGCGCGCGAGATTTTAATTTTAATCCGGAGGAAGGTATCTCCCAAGGCGGAGTGCATTCATGAGGATTTCCAAAGGAAAAAAAAAGTCAGCACTGTTAGAGGTTAGATAGAATGTGAAATACATTAGCTATTGTAGTTATATAGAAAGCCGTCTCCAACAAGGTTGAGAAAATACTGAAACGCCCGAAGAAAGAACTAAAACTTACATTCCTTTGCGGTTGCTAAGGACCAAGCATTAGTGAAGACTGGCAAAGTAACAACTAATGATGTTTCCTAGTACCGGATAAGAATTAAATCAATCTGCCTAGCCTTTTTTCCAACTATAATGGGGTCGGCTACCAGTCTAACCGGATTCAGCTGAGTACCAGTGTTTTACATGGAGCGACTGCCTATCTGACCTCCACAACCCAGTAACTGGGTAACACGGTACCCCTTGGCAAGACTGGTGTCCGATCTCAGGCTTCTGACTACCCGTAACGACTGCCAAATATCTTCAAATGACAGCTGGAACCAACGGCTTAACGTGCTTTCCGAGGCACGGAAGAAACTCGGTATGTTGAAATGGTCACCTATCTACGGACCGACCTCAGCAAGCGTTGCTTAACCTTGAAGATCGACCCGTGCAGCAAGATTTGTTAAAGCTAAATAGGGCATTTGCCCTGTAGTGGGGCAGTAACAGGCTGATCACAAATTCGATTTATTCACTTCATTCATAAATCATAATGACGTTGACATGTGAACATACCCTGTATAAAAACAAGTTTGAAAAAAAATTCTTATCATATAAATCAAAGCATTAAAACAATAATTAAGCTAATTTGTACTATGTAATATCAAATTTAGGCTCACATTAAAGAAAATACATGTTATCTAACTTATCCTATATAAGAAAAACATCAAAAATCCTATTGAAAAGCCGCTACAAAGACAAAATGAAATATTTTACTGAAACCCTGCGATTTACCGATATATAATAATATTTATTAAGAATTAGCAAGAAGAAGAAGATAGTTTGAAATAGAAACGAAAAGCACCATTCCAGCTGTTGCTTGTCGTATACTACAACTCGTCATGCGACCTAAAAGAACATGCAATATTTCTATACCACACATTAGATGATTTGTTGAAGGTAGACCAAACGAACGTAGAGCATGATATTTCTTGATATTAAATTGAGATAGAGCAATGGAATAATGTCTTTGCTTAATAAACAAAGGGTATTTAACTACTATATCAAACTGAACTGATATAATCTATATATATAAAAGAAAGTCGTGTTAGTTACACTATTTATAACTCAAGAACGGCTGAACCGATTTGGCTGAAAATTGGTAGGGTGGTAGCTTAGAACCAGGAGAAGGACATAGGATAGGGTAGGTAGGGTAGATGAATGTTTTGTGTTTTATGGCAAAACAAAGTTTGCCGGGTCAGCTAGTAAATATATAAAAATAAAACCATAAGCTACTTTTCATTCTGAAAACATCAGTTGGACAGGCCACACGAGCAAAGCCCGGGGACAAAAAAAAGTAAGTAAATATGAAAATCAACAGTAAAATAACGTCTTTAAATATCTCAAAAGATGGCGATATTGTGAGTATTACATGGCTGAAAAGCAGTGCTACCATCTGCCACAACAAGACATAAATGCCATTGTGACTTCGCGCCATTCGGTACAATGATCTTTTCTTGAGACTTATTGGTTTTTTATCTTCTTTAAAATAAGAAAACAGCACGTCCATGTATATTTTTAACCCCCGCCGGAAAAAGAGGGGTGTTATAAGTTTCACGTGTGTTGCTGTGTATCTGTCTGTGGCATCACAGCGCCTAACCGGATGAACCGATTTTGATTTAGTTTTTTTTTTCTGAAAGGTGGTTTTGCCGAGAGTGTTCTTAGCTATGTTTGAATAAAATCGGTTCAGCCGTTCAAAAGTTATGAGCGTTTTACTGTTTGAATCGGGGTGTTTTCGCAAGATTAATGTGTCGGGGGTTTTTTAAATTTTGAAATTTTACTTGTTTACAATACATAATCAAATACACTATCTATTTGATGGTCAGGAGATGAAAATCTATTCGCTCGTTTGCTCTAAACCTCAAAAAATGACAGAATGACGTACAGCATCCTTATCAGTCGCGTATAACCGTAGACAATCAGCTGCGTGTTGCCACATTGTGAGCCGCGGGGTTGCCATGTCGCACGAGTGCGCCATCGACATCGACCGTCTTTGCAGCAGGCATTGGGCAACACCACACCCGTTGCCACGAGGGGACGGTTTTACCTTGCCATATTTATCCTAATGGAATATACCAACTTATGGAACCATAAGATAGAATTTTTCTGATATACCACCCATACATTCTTTTTGCGTACAACAGCTAAGGAGTGGAATTCCCTGGCGGAGACTGTTGCCTGAAAGCTACAACCTGGGGGTCTTTATGTTAAGAGTGGAATTCCCTGCCGGAGACTGTTTCCTGAAAGCTCCAATCTGAGTAAGTTAAGAGTAGAATTCCCTGCCGGAGTCTATGTTTCCTGTTAGCTACAAACTGGGGGTCTTTAAGTTTATAGTGGAATTCCCTACCGGACGATGTTTCCTGATAGCTACAACCTGGGTGTCTTTAAGTTAAGAATGGAATTCCCTGCCGGAGTCTGTTTCCTGTTAGCTACAACCTGGGGGTTATAAGTTAAGAGTGGCAAACCCTGCCGGACGATGTTTCCTGATAGCTACAACCTTGGGGTCTTTAAGTTAAAGAGTGGAATTCCCTGCCGGACAATGTTTCCTGATAGCTACAATCTTGGGGGTCGTTTAAGTTAAGAGTGGCATTCCCTGCCGGAGTCTATGTTCCCTGATAGCTACAACATCAGGGTCTTTAGTCAAGAATGAATATGTAACTTCTAGGAAGGTTCCTCCATCACCGACCACATCATCACTGGGATTATTTTCATAGGGCGTACAGCTAAGGAGTGAAATTCCCTTCCGGAGCCTATGTTCCCTGGTGTTTAAACTGTCGTTAATAAGTTCACCATCATTGGGAATATGGATATATACGGATTGTTAGTAGTCGCGATCGGAACTTAACTACTTAAAAAAAAGTATTATCTACAAACCTCTGTCTTCTCCTCAGGAGCACTAGTTTTAGCTCCATCTTCTTTAACATTTTCTTCCTTCTTGTCAACTTCTACGTTCTTCTCTTCAATCTTCTCACTTTTCTCGTCGTCCTTCTTCTCAGGCTTCTCCGATTCTATACTCGGCGCTTCTTCCTTGACGATAGCCGTTTCTTTCTCTTTGACGTCATCTTCGGAAGGTTTCGGTTTGACCTCGGGAGAGTTCGGTTTGACCTCGGGAGAGTTCGGTTTGACATCGGGCGTTGCTGGTTTGGACTTGTCTTCTTCCGAAGTCGTGCCTGATGCTATGTCGAGGATTGGCCATTTCGTCGGTTCGAAAGCTGTTCGGACCTGTTTGGAGAGAATTTTATGAAAATTTAATATGAATATCATCATCATCTGCCTAGCCTTTTCCCAACTATGTTGGGGTCGGCTTCCAGTCTAACCGGATTCAGCTGAGTACCAGGGTTTTACATGGAGCGACTGCCTATCTGACCTCCACAACCCAGTAACTGGGTAACACGGTACCCCTTGGCAAGACTGGTGTCTGATCTCAAGCTTCTGACTAATCGTAACGACTGTCAAAGATCTTCATATGACAGCCGGGACCCACGGCTTAACGTGCTTTCCGAGGCACGGAGGAAACTCGGCATGTTGAAATGGTCACTCATCCACGGACCGACCTCGTCAAGCGTTGCTTAACCTTGAAGATCGACCCATGCGGCTGTTATTATTTAGCCACGAGCTCCTAACTATTAGCATAATATTGTCTATTAATTAGAAATTAACACAATTTAATATGAATATGATAAGTATTAATCCCTTGTATTTGTAAGTTCTAGAAGGGTATGGCCATTAATGCAGACTCCAGGCTGCTTCTGTGTGTTACCAGATTGAAAAACCCAAAAACACTGTCTTAGGAATCGAAACCTGAATCTTATGCGCAGGAGTGCGCATTGTTGCGACTTCTAGAAATTGAATGATAAAGAGGATTTTTATATATGGTATCTTGTCGCATCAGCAATGCACCCGTTCTGCCTAAGCCGACAACACGGAACGCCTAGCCGACTCTGTTCATGTAGCACTCACATTCGCAGTGACTGAGTACAACATTGTTATTGTATACAGTGGACATACAGTGCAAATAAGTTATAGATAGTTGTAACCAGGGTTGTGGAGATCAGATAGGCAGTTGCTGTTTGGCAGCTGCAACCAGTTTACTGGAAGCCAACCCAGGCTAGTTAGTTGTTGATAATGATGCTATAGTTCCTTCAACCCTCAGGGGTTCGTGGCCAAGTAAAAATTGCCACACGAGATCGATCAAAGGTAACTATACTAGAGGCTACTTTTCTTGATTGCTTTTTATAAGGCTTATAAATTTGAAAAATATGACATTTAATTTATTTTTTTATTTAACTCCAATACGAAATAAGTGACTGCAGAAGAATTGGGTAAATAAATAATTATTGAAATACTTCATAATTGAATTGTAATTATGATTAATCTTTATATTGACATTGTTTATCTTTATTATTATGTATTTAGCATCTCTACTGTATTTTGAACTTTTGCATGCCTTCTGGTTAAATATGGCTGTTCCTAATTGTATTGTTTATGTCACCATGTTTTTTTTGTACCCATATTTGCAAAATAAATATCTTATCTTATCTTATAGTACCCGCCAAACTTCTTGGGCGCCCTGAAGTTGGCTACAATGGCTGCGCAGTAGGAAATCTCATAAAAACAGCACCGATCTGTGCCTTGCGCATCGCAAATTCAACTTCACGGCGGCTCAGAAGTTTGCCGAGCACTATACGCTTGTCGAAGTCGGTATAGTGCGCATCACGTAAGTTGAACAAAAATGTACTAACGTTTTATTGAAATTAAACTATTTAAACCGAGTTTTCTTATTTTATACGATCGTACCTAACGTAACACTAACCGTTAACATCATTTATTATTAATTTCGGTTTAAATCGTTTAAATGCAATAAAACGTTTTGGTGTTAAAGTTACCCAGCAACTGATGGTAAAGTTGCCCAGTAACTGGTGGTCTAGTTACCCAGTAACTGGTGGTCTAGTTACCCAGTAACTGGTGGTCTAGTTACCCAGTAACTGGTGGTCTAGTTACCCAGTAACTGATGGCAAAGCTGTCCAGTAACTGGTGGTCTAGTTACCCAGTAAATGGATTTATAGTTACTGGGTTTCACGTCACCCAGTAACTGGGTTTTAGCAGAAGAACCAGCTGTGGCTTAATTAATATCTCACCTTGAAGCCCCCAATGACCTGCAGCTTGTCGGAGTCGCGTATGGCGTCGAGCACGAGCTGCACGTCGGCCGTGAGCGCGCGCACGCGGTGGAAGGACGCGATGAGCGTGACGGGGATGGTGCCGTCCGCCGCCATCTTGCGGCGCAGGAAGAAATCACGCGCTAGGTTGTCGGGGCTGAAGTAGTATTCGCTGGGGATGAGAGAGTAATCATTATAAATACATTCATCTATATATATACTTCATATTATAAAGAGGAAAGATTTCTATTTTTGATTTTTATATGTAACGAATAAACTTAAATACTACTGGACCGACTTCAAAAAATCTGTCACACGTGGGAAGCTACACTATTTTCGGGTGACATAGGCTAGTTTTTATCCCTGTATGCCCCACAGGAACTGGAACTACGCGGGTGAAACCTAGTATCAACTTTCTTACAAACTAACAGACTCGTTGACAATTTATAAATGTGTGTATATGGATGAATTGCAAATAAATGGTTGGGAGTCCGCACATCGTTGAACACTAAACTGCACGATGCTCTCCACGACGCGGAACAAGGCATAGTGGGCGCAAATTAGTAAAAGAAAAGTTGTTTCCACGACGACAGGGGAATCACGACCCTCAGTAATGAGGAACACGACACGAGGATCCCAGCCTTGGAGTTAAGAGTTATTTAGATTACCAATTTCAATAAAAGCGTACAATTATATGCAATGCGTTTGTCAATTTGAAAGATATATTTTCTTTTTTGTCCGAATTGGACTATTCGTAGTGACGTCAAAAAAGAGTTCAATTATCTCAGGTTCAAAATCTACTGAATTCGAATCCGAACCCGAAAATCTAACTATTGAAAATAATGCCATAGACATGCAAAGATGAAAACGAATCTACTAGCACAACTGAATTTGTTGTCAAAAAGGTCAATTCTTATTCTAAAACCATTTAAAAGTCGCAAACCCATCTCAGCAATATCAAAAAAGTAGGCAAAGTTTTTTGACAGATTGATACTGAAACAAGAATACGTTCCTCTGGACCTATGATCTTGATTAGCAATATGGAAAGAACAATGGCAGGTGCCCATACATTTTTTTAGCTGAGATTTAATTCATACGTCTTTAAATGAAAAATATCTGGTTTAACTCAGGGTGATGTTCTGAATTAATTTGTGCAATAATTTTTGTTCGAGCATGTCGAGAATAATAGATATTCAGTCATAAACTTTTGTATGTTATGTCTGGGTAACTTTTAATAATGTGTTTAATAGGTAATATTATTCAATTTCGTGGAAGTAAAAGGGGAATATCGCATTGGCATTTCCCTTACCTAGTTATTTCAGCATGAATTGTATAATATACTCTTTGAAAAGAGTATATTTATCTAAATTAAGCGACTTGGACGTTTATCAAAAGGTCGTCGTCCTCATCAACAACCAATCTATATTTTTTAAACTTGGATACTAGTCTTTTTGCCAATCATTAACTAAAAGTAATTCATTTATTTCTACTACACTACAATATTCTTACCTACCTGCGAGGAACATTTATACTTAGACATAAACTGTATTGTTAACTCATTTACTGCAATAAATACATTAATTATATTATTAATTAATATAGTTACTACTTGTCACTTAGCAGATAAAATATATAATGGCAACACTAAGCTAAAGAAATTAACTGTAAAATCAAATAACTTTTTATTTGTTATGATTTTTTTTATCCGTTTTGAACCAGCCCAATAGTATATTTAAAAAATGTAGACAATTAATAGAACGTCTTTCGTATATAACTCACTTTCAGACGCTCAAATTTAAGTCAGCTAAAATCTCGCCATTGTTCTTTCTTAAAATAAAATTATTCATAAAATAATCTTTTTTTTTTTATTTCTTTTTTTGTATTCTTTTCAGCAAACCCTTTAGTTTGATCATATCATAATAGCAGTGCACAAAAAATAACTAGTCCGCCATCTTGGGCCGTCCACCATATTAGATTTAGAATGACGTCACTTAGCTAACCATGCATTGTCATCCAAACTAAACGTGTATGCAAAATTTTATCTTAATAGGTGGAGGATAACTGCATTAAAATTGAGTTGCAAGATTTGACCCGAACACACGTACATACATTACATTGAAAGTTAAATAAAAGCTTGTAAAATATACTCACATTTGTTTCTTAATCAAATCCTTCAGCGTGGCATGATCCAGTCCCATGCCGTAGGGGGCGGCGGTGGCAGCAGCCGCGCCGTAGTAGAAGGCCTGCGCCAGCGGGGGCGCCAGCGGAGCGCCCAGCGCGGCCAGGCCTCCGAACGGGACCACCACCTGCGCCACGCCAGCCGCTGATACTCGGAGCTGCGTGGGGGAGGGTAGGGGGGTGAGCAGGGGTGATGGAGTCGTTGTGAGCGAACATTTCTTTTGTCTTAGTCAAGCAACTTGTTTCTTGCTTTGACTGTCATTTGACAGCTGTTTTCAATACTAAATAAAACTTGATTAAAAAGTAAAGACTGAAGACCGATATCATTCGTCAATTAGTCGACAGTCATGTCTTCTTTTTTTTATTACTAGTTTTTTTTTTTATTGAAGACCACTATAAATAATTATATTTGTTACCAGTCATATTATATTTTATTTATTGGTAAAACTGAAAATGTTTTAAAAATCTTTTTCTTTTCTTACGAGCTGTCAAAGTAATCATTCAATATTTTCTTGTATAGGCGGACTATTAAATAGCTCTAAAACTCCATTTTAAATATTTTTAACTCAATTATAAATTATTCTTCTTCGTTTCGATAATTTTCACAACCAAACTCACATAGATAAAATAATAATAAAATGAAAACAATGAAAATGAACACCAGTTACAAACACACCATTATTAGTAAATGCATTCATTAATGTTAAAATGAATATCATTCATATACTTAAAAATTACCTAAGAACAATGTTTACAAACTATTTTTAACATTGAAACATGCATGCAGGTACAGAAATCTAATATTTCTTATCACCAAAAATGTCATTCCAGACAACAAAGTGACACAAAATGCATCTAAACAGCTAAAATTACACAAAAGATATATAATGAAAACACCTCAATCACTTATTATTGTATTAATTGAGATTATTTTACATATTAACAGAACATAATTCATATTTATGCTCCGAGTAAACACATAATGTTAAAAATATCATTTTCTCGCACCACATGTCAAAAATCAATAAATATTATAATAAATGCAACATTTATTTATACATAATGATTAGTAAATACATATATACATCGTCCCATGAATGTCGAACACCGAAACACATGAATGAGATGTTATTTTGAGTACCATGTGACTTTTAGGTTATGTTTTCCCAGCATGGCGACCAAAGCCAACTATTTTTATTTTTTATTATTCTTTTGTATACTGCTTATACTTTACAACATACAAGCTTGTTTTTATGTTTCTGAAGCAAGATGTAAGCTTGCCTATAAGCATTTTAATTAACTTCAAAAAAAAGAGGTTATGTATTGGCTATGTATTTTTTTTTTTTGAAATTCTGAGTTCGCAATAACGTTAGGAGTATATTTTATTCTTTTGTATACTGCTTTTGCTTTGTAATGTACAAGCTTGGTTTTATGTTTCTGAAGCAAGTCGTAAGCTTGCCTATAAGCATTTTAATTAACTTCAAAAAAAGAGGTTATGTATT
Source organism: Orthosia gothica (assembly GCA_949775005.1). Classification (NCBI taxonomy): domain Eukaryota; kingdom Metazoa; phylum Arthropoda; class Insecta; order Lepidoptera; family Noctuidae; genus Orthosia; species Orthosia gothica. Next base: position 51,995,562 of record OX459034.1, on the reverse strand, counting down.
GGCCATGTTGTTTTTTTTTTTGAAATACTGAATTCGGAATAACGTAGTTGCATTACCAATTAAATGTGCAGTTGGCAGATAGCTTATTAAAATATTACGCTTGTAGTCTTGTAAGTCGCTATATATTTGCCCTTAGTTAGAATTGTTTGAAATAACCCTTCATTTATGCCAAGCATAGTTTTAACGATAAATACAGCTGAAAGTAACCATCCGCAGGCCCGATTTCACCAATGGAACTAATAAATAAATAATAAATTTATTTTTCTCATCACAAATGTTGCTAGAAGGTACAGAAAATGCTTAAACTAATACAAAAAAAAATATGAAAACATTTGTGAGAGACTGGTGCTCTTCTTAAAGTTAGACTTTGTATGTAATAGATCAAGTAAGAACTAGGTACACACTAGGTAAGGTTCTGATTGAGACCGCTGTGAAATTACCAAGCAAAACGTAGATTTGCGTAAACTGAGTTTAGTTGAACTAATTGCGGTCAGTTTCATTGGTGAAATCAGCCCTTAGTGTTCCTTTATTTGTTTAAACTTTCCTCTTGGTTCCTAAAAGCTTTATCATTAAAATCTGTTGCCTAATTTCATATGAGTCGACTTCTATGGCAGGTTGTTAGGAACGTTATGTACCTCTTCATTGACAAGAATGTTAGAATCCGAAATAAATAAGTAAGGCTTTTATTAAAAGTTTTATTCAGGCAAATATTATGCAAAATAGTAAGTCTACTAATTTTATAAGCAAATAAAAAGCAAAGATAAACGGAATCAGGTCAGTAGTTCTTTTAAAAATATACGTGTTTAACTCGTAAAAGATAAACATTGCTGATTGGGGTAATTACTTTTATTAAATAAAATTTGATTAAATTAAATTAGAAAATAATATAATTAAATACATTTCAATTTTTTATTTAATTATATAGAATAAAATAATTTGGATATTAAGTTTTACCATTTCATGAAATAGTAAACTGAATTTAAGTGATTAATGTAATTTATAATTATGTAAAAAATAAGCAAGTTATGAATGTTTTCTTATTACTTAAGGTTTAAATATTTTATAAATGTATGCATGCAATTGGTGAGAAATAAAGGCTTTATTATTATTATTATGTTTTCCTTTTTGATGACACATTATCTTTAGAAGCACTAGAACTCTCAAAAAATGCTCAAAATTACGCTGTCCAAAAAGGCTTGTGTACAAATTTGCCAAATATAAATGAAAAAAGGAAAAGACAGGGGCATAGTCTTCTTACTTTTCCAGTTTATGGTATATCTTTTAAATTGGTCCAATATTGGAGGCGAAAATAGACGAGAGCCAAACCTCGAATTATGAGTTTTTACGAAAGAAATTCAGTTGCCGCTGTCTGCCTATATTTCCTCTTAAGGTAGATCAATACCTCTTAAACAGCTAAACTACACGCCTAATAAAAGCTTAGCTACCCTATACAAAACTAAATCGTCTAAGTTATTCACAGTTTCTGAAAGTCTAATCAATGTTCTCTTACAATTGGTTATTGTAATTATTTAACCAATCACAACAGCTACAAGTTACTGATCAGATTACTTTGAATAGGCTTTCAGAAACCATTGTTAAGCGCCTATAATGATAAAAATACTACACCAAAAGCTGCAGGCTGTTGTGGTCAAAAAACGTGTGAATAAGATGGCAAATCTTTGTTATAGAAGTCTCATGTCATCTCGTTCTTACATTTTATGACTACGAATTTTAACATATTCTAATAACGATTTAAATCAATCGAAAAAGCATTTTAGCAGCCAATGAATGAAATGAAAAAATGGTACCCAAAATGATAACGAAAATGAAATTAAATTTAGGTTCTGGGATAGGGACATTTTTCTGGTATACATATTAAAGTATAATACGTATACCAAGGACAAGACGCGAGCAGCTAGCACGTCTTGCCCAAACACGGATAAAATACAAATATTGTCAATGGTTAAACATACAGAGAATTTTCAACTACACAAATTGTATTAGAATAATAGGACATCACATATCATTCAAATGTTGTAAGTTCATTCATACAAACAGATTATTCACACACAAATATTTTCAACATGGAATAACTCTATTTGTAGGACATCAAAAAATATTTCGTATGGGAATCGAACCCACAACATGAAAGATAGTTGTGTTTATTGAGGTTATTTTTATGTCAACCGAACAGCATTGTGTCCTACTTTTTATTCTGTTAATTTGATGGAGGATTGATATGTAACATGGAAACAACTTATTTTACTGCTGTAACCTGTAATACTATCAAAAGTTTATAGTTTTTTTATTATGTATGTGTCGAAGAATAGTTAGAACTTGCTTTGACGTTGTCTGTGAAACCGTTAAATGCTTGTTTGTGACATATCTATCACCACAAAAGAACAGAATATATTTGTCAGTGAAATATGTTGAATTCTGCTTAATAGTATTTAGTCCAGACTTTTTTATTTTATTGGGCCCACATAAACTAAAAACTTAACTCAGAGTTAGTTGCTAACACGAGGTAAAAGTGAATTTTGATTGAATTCAATATAGTATGACCACAGATAGTATAATACTAGCATACAGATGACTCATCCCATACAAAGAAACAGTGCCGACGTAACTAGCGTTTTTCATCTGATTATACCGATTATTATTTCTAAATCGATCGTGTCGGTTCCGTTCCACGGCGATAGATCAATCAATCACGCAATTGTTGTACAAAAAATAATCAGTATAATCAGTACAGTACGTCGGCAGGGTGTCTTTGTATGGAATGAGACATCATTGATATGACAAACTGTCAATTTCTCCTCATATTAGCAATTATTTCTGTGTTAAGTTTTTCGTGCAACTGGGCCTTATACAGATGTCTTTTCTGAGCATTCTGCTGGCAACATTAATGAGACAGTGGTCTCAAATTTGACTGAATAAAGAATCATTCATGGATTCAAACAAAATTACCAAGAAAAGAATTGACATGAATTTAGACATTGTTCACCCCCATCCACCTCAGGGTCTTTACTATAAGGTGCCAACGCCATCATGATTCTGCTGTAAAAAAGGGACAGTCCTCTCCGTTATGTGCTCTGTCTCTCTCTTACAGTGGAGCCATAACAGTTTTTACACGTTAGAGTAAGACCCCTGGGACCCTAGTATGAGCTCGTAGGGCAAGGTTATTTTCATCGTGCCTAAGTGAAAGTTGTATATGTCATCGGATTATTGCAAAAACCGTTAGTCTATACTAATATTATAAAGACGAAAGTTTTGTAATTCGTATGTAACGAATAAACTTAAAACTGCTGGATCAATTTCAAAAATTCTTTCACCGTTGGGAAGCTACACTATCCCCGGGTGACATAGGCTACTTTTATCCCTGTATACACACGGGAACGGGCACTACGCGGGTGAAACCGCGAGGCGTCCGCTAGTTTATAATAGATCATGTGAGATTGTATTGTTTATTCTCAAAAAAGGCACAGATCAATTGGAAACTATCGAGTTACGATGGGATTTTATTGTTTTTTAAATTATTGGTTCACAATAAATCAAGATATTAGTTACTACCCGTGGCTTCGCCTGCGTAAAAAGGTTTTATCATTCCAGGGGAATACAAACTATCCTATATCCTTCCCAGGGTCACAAACTATCGAAATCGGTTTAGTAGATCCAGAGATTACCGCATACAACCTCACAAACTTTACCTCTTTATAATATTAGAATAGCAGTACTAGCTGACCCGGCAAACTTTGTTTGCCATAAAAACACCAAACATTCATCTACCCTACCCTATTGTGAATCTAAACCATTTAGGGCGCTACCCAAACGCATACAAATAATACATTCCAGCTAATAACATAAGCAAAAAATAGGCCCAACCGTTTAGGAGGAGTTCAGTGACATGACACGTACAGTAGAATGTTATAAATAAAAGATAGATTATCATCTTACGGTGTTTTCAATAATCCAGTGACATATACAACTCACATACGCATGTCTCCATAAAACAATACTTGCTCTGTGAGCTCATGACAGGCCCAGATCCTTGTTGTCCTCCACATACAGCACTTACCTGTGCCAGGTCCGGATGATGCGAGAAGTCATGCGCGTGGTGGTACAGGGTGTGGTGGTGCGGCGCGGGGAGGGACGGCAGCGCAGAGGCGGGGCGCGGGGCGGGGCGGCGCGCCCCCCGGGCCCCGCCGCGCCCTCCACGGGAGCGCGGCCCGCCACGAGAGCGGGAGTCTTCGCCGTTTAGGGATACTGTATCTGTTGGACAAGATATTCATTAACATAATGATTTTAATATATACTGAAGTCATTCTCTAGAACACCGTAATAGTCTTTACATCTCTCATGTTCGGTAAGTAGGTTCTTATTAGCTCCAAATGGAGCTTGTAGGTGACTAATTAGCGCTCTAGGGTAATAATGTAGCTAGAAAAGCCCGAAGGCGGTAAGTAATTAAAAAAACACTTCTTTCTTTCAAAAAGTTCGCGTATATCTAACCATCATACTGGCAATAGACATCACGCATTCAGCCCAGTGACCAAAGAGGTTGCGTTTGCTATTCAGCCTTGTCTTCGTGTGAGTATAATAGTCATCAATTTTAAATATCGAACGGCGAAGCTCAATTTCGTTCTTGAAAAAACCATTTTTTTTTAAATGTTTTATTCTTGTAATGCCGGTTTTTTCCTACTTACCTCACAATCGAGATGTAAAGCAGAATAGTTAGCTCGGGTGTAAGCACCAATTGCACCCTCAAACTATAGGCGGGCGCCTAAATATCTCGGGCTGCAATTGATGCCTTACAGACCTTGACTACTTATCTACTATTAAATTATCCTTTTGCTTTTTATAAAGTATTGATAACCAGCATTGAAACCATCCTAGATAAAAAGGACCAAAGACTCTGTAGATTTCCTTAAAGGCGACTTAGGACAAGGTTTCAAAATAAAAAATAAATTTCATTTTTTGTACGTGAAAGTTCTACGTAGACAGTTCCCAAAACGCCTGACGACCACAAAAGACCCACTATCTGATTATCATTCAGAAAAACGAAGTCTTCTGGTGAACATATAGGCCTTTCCCAAGCATCAGCATAACAAATTCCTATGTACTTCTCATATCCAGCAGATCCCGGAAGCTTACATCAAGTCACAAGTGACTGTCTGCTTACCAACTTACTGCAATTATAAAATGTGAATACCAATGGCAATTTCAAATTATAACTAATTATAACAAGAAGGGGCTATGTTTACAAGTTGATGTCTTGTTTCCTTAAAATCCAAAAAAGCATTGAAATAATATTTAACAGATAATAAAAAACATGTTTTTTACAATAAGTAATCAAGAACATCACAACAACGTTCTCAATAAAACCTACTTACTGTTAAATATTTACTATACCCGCATTGCGTAACCCAGCATCTCTATTGTGAAGAGATATGAGGCCTAAATAACGGGATAATATATGCATATTATTTTTAATCATAAATAAAATAAATAAATAACTTGAAATTCGAATCCATTAAATATCTAAAACACAATTATAATTATGCTAAAGACAGAAAACTGTGCAAATCTCATCCCTGGTTTCTAATCAGTAAATTTCACAGCTGTAAAATGTCCACAGCTGGACATAGATCTCCCCCAGGCGTCGCAACATTGACAGATTCGATTCGACCGCGAACTGGAGAACGATGCGTTGGTAGGCCTCCCACTAAGTGGACCGATGACCTGGTTAAGGTTGCGGAGATCCGCTGGATGCGAGACGCACGGGATCAGGAAATTTGATACCATTTAATCAAAACAACAACCACCAACTTAAAAAAAACCGGCGTTCCGTACCATTTTCGCAAAAAACGGCAAAATGATCACGTTTGTTGTAAGGGAGCCCCACTTAAATATTAATTCTATTCAGTTTTTGTATTTGTTGTTATAGCGGCAACAGAAATACATCATCTGTGCAAATTTCAACTGTGTAGCTATCACGGTTCATGAAATACAGCCTGGTGACAGACAGACGGACCGCGGAGTCTTAGTAATAGGGTCCCGTTTTTACCCTTTGGGGACGGAACCCTAAAAATATCTCATTTATTAATAGTACGACAGAAGCAGGCTACCAGCAACCAGGGGAGACTTGTGAAGCTTCCGAGATTCTCGAAGCTCTTTGCTGTTAAGAATATGTTGGACATACCGTTTTCTGGTCTCGAAGAATGCTGTGGCCCATGCTTGCCGGGCCGGGAGGCTTTCACGTCGATGTCTAGAGGCACCCATTTGTGCTTGCCTGACTTATTGCCGCCCTTGCCTGGACCTGAAGATAAACAGTTAAATAAATTAGTAATTTTGGTAAAAGAACATTCAAATTTCTAAAATCAAAAGCAGGGAAGAAATGTGTCTGAACTAGTCCATGTCGCTATGTATTGGTGATATGCATTACAGTATAGAGGTCTTAACTACTTTTTAAAATAAAACCTTATCAACAAAAAAAATTACCGAACGAAATAAGGAACTGAAAAGCAAGGCGTATTTTTGTTTGTTACAAAGGTACGCTTTTCAGTTTGCTTAATTTCAACAGAAACGGTTTAAAAAACAGTGGGAAAATCTATATATATAAAAGAAAGTCGTGTTAGTTACTTCACTTATAACTCAAGAACGGCTGAATCGATTTAGCTGAAAATTGGCAGGGAGGTAGCTTAGAACCAGGAGAAGGACATAGGGTAGGGTAGGGTAGGGTAGGGTAGGGTAGGGTAGGGTAGTGTAGGGTAGTGTAGGGTAGTGTAGTGTAGGGTAGGGTAGTGTAGGGTAGGGTAGTGTAGGGTAGTGTAGGGTAGTGTAGGGTAGTGTAGGGTCGGGTAGGGTAGGGTAGTGTAGGGTAGGGTAGTGTAGGGTAGCGTAGGGTAGTGTAGGGTCGGGTAGGTTAGGGTAGGGTAGGGTAGGGTAGTGTAGGGTAGGGTAGGGTAGAGTAGGGTAGGGTAGTGTAGGGTAGGGTAGGGTAGGGTAGGGTAGGGTAGTGTAGGGTCGGGTAGGGTAGTGTAGGGTAGGGTAGGGTAGTGTAGGGTCGGGTAGGGTAGGGTAGTGTAGGGTCGGGTAGGTAGGGTAGATAAATGTTTGGTCTTTTTATGGCAAAACAAAGTTTGCTGGGTCAGCTAGTTATCAATAAATTCAATTTTTCTACTTTTCGAGGTCGATTTTATTTTTAAAATTTATATGGGACCAAGTTTGAGGTATACATACTCTTTTCAATAAAAAAGTGGTTTTGAGATCGGACTACTCTATAAAAAGTTAGGTGTGGTCATACACATTTTTTTTTAATAATCTGTAGGCTAGCGTTTGCCCACTATCTCGCCTGGTGTCAAGCGATGATGTGGTCTACGGTGAAGCACGCTTGCCTAGCTAGAAGAAACCTAACATTTGGAATTGAGAACCTCCTTTTTTGTTTGTCAATTTAAATAAACTATGTTTTATTTGACAAATATGTCAAAATGCTGTTCCGTTTCATGTAATTGTAAACACAATTCTGTTGATTCAAGTTTATTATTACCATGCTTTAATATTCGGTAGATCAATGCAAAGCCTTTATTTGTATGAAGAGGGGTTTACCAGGCCGTTTTCTTAATAATGCTACAGGCTGTCTCAATTTATCATTCACCGAGGTATACCATCGCTTGAATGGGTCAGTCATAACACAGATAATACTCGTATAATACTAGCATACAGATACCTCATCCCATACAAAGAAACCGTGCCGACGTAACTAACGTCAGATTATACCGATTATTTTTCTAAGAACATCGATCGCGTTCGGTTCTAATCCACGGTTATAGACGATGTTAGCAGCGACTTGCAAGTAAAAGGGTTTACTCGGTTCGTGACTAGTTTTTTTTTAAATTACAGCGACGATTAGTTTTATAGTCATTTTATGCACGTTTTTACAGTTTTATTGTAAAAAATGTGTTACAAAACCAATTTAAAAAATCGAGTAGTGCATCAGATATTTAAAACCGCGCCATCTATTGGAATCAATTTTAAATGATCCATTTAAATAAGTGTGAATTAAGAGCCATATATTCCTTAATTTTGTGCTAATTAAACAATAACATACATTTTTTATGATCGTCTCTAGAAAATCTTAATATTTCACAAAACTCAATAACAAATAAAAGCTTATCACGCCATCTAGTGAAATTTATTTGAACCAAATTTTCTTGGCGCTGGGTGCCCGTGGTCAAAATAAACTCTGCCATTCATCCGACACATTCTTTTACTGCACATCTTGAGAAAATATCTGAAAGTTACCAACCTGAATTCCTAGCCTTATTATCCACATGTTTGTCGTGATGCCTGTCGTTGTGCTGATGGTTGTGCGTCGGTTCCACCTTCTCCTGCCTCGAGGGCTGGTGATGGTGGGGTTCCTCTGGGGGTTTGCGGTCTTGGTCCTGAAATGTGACGAGGTTTTGATCAGTTATGGTCAATGGTAAATGGAGTTTAAACACTGTCTTGTAGGTCGAGTGGTCGCAAGAGCGACCACTGAGCTTAGGGTTCCGAGTTCAATCTCTGAATCGGACAGTGCACCAACCTAGAAGGATCTGCGACAAAAGATTGCTGCATAGGTAACGTTCTATTATCCGTATGGAACTAACAATAAGTTTTTAACCGACTTCCAAAAAAGGAGGTAATCAATGCGACACACATATGTAAGTAATATTGTTGGAACTGCACAATATGTCATTCTATGTGTGATTCTAAACACGTGTGCCAAATTTCATAAGTGTATGTTTGTATGTACCTATGTATGTTTTTCCACGCATTTCTTCGAAACTATTTATCGGATCTTGATTGAGCATCTCTCAACTAAGGGAATATAGTGCAAGTTTCATCAAAATCGGTCCAGCAAATTTCAAGATATGGAGCATACAACCGAACTCCTTAGCGACAAACAGCACGAATGTGTAAATTGTGTTATTACGGGTATTTACTCATTATTATAGAAACTTCTCATTTTTAGTGATGGTGTACTAATAATAAAAAGAGAATATAAAAAAACTTTTTCACAAAAGATAAACCGACTTCAAAAGCAAAACACTAAAAAGTGCAAAATAACTTTCGTTTCGGAAGTCGGAGGCACCAAAGACAATTACGATTAGTTTTATACAAAATACCAAGGAACGCCACGTCGCCGTCCCGTCCGTGCACTCGTGTGAGACGTATGCTCTTTCGTATATATTTTATATGTAACGATATTTTTATTAAAACATGTTACGTACCTATGCAGCGACCTTTAATAGCAATAGGTTCAACCAGTGTTAAATGAGACTTATAAAATGTCGGTGAACTATTCACCTAGGCTGCTAGCTGCTTCGCTATGCTTTATAGGCGTAACGAATTATTGTTAATACGTGTAAAAAACATGTTTTTCACAATAAGTAATCAAGAACATCACAACAACCTTCTCAATAAAACCTACTTACTGTTAAATATTTACTATACCCGTATTGCGTAACCCAGCATCTCTATTGTGAAGAGATATGAGGCCTAAATTACGGGATGGTGCATAGATATTTTCAGTAAAACTAATATCGAAAAATGACCGAGAACTTCCAAATTCAAGCACAGGCACTTTTTTAATTTATATGGAGCCGGCCAGCTAGAAAATTGAAGTTAGTTTCCCTGTGGAATTCGTATATGAAACGGGCAGAAAACTCTATAGACACACACTTATTCCAGATGCTCATACTCGACTCAAACTCAAAATTGGCCTCACCTACCAATCAACTTTCGAACCAAACACAAGTCTCGAGCTTGGCATATTATGATTCTTCAGCTTGACATAATGTGTACTCAATAGAACAAGAGCCCAGACGCCCCAGGACGTTACTGAATTCATTTTACACAAAATGTGTTAAACAGTTAGCAATCAATGTTTTCTTCACAAGCTCTTCATGTACCAATCATATTGCATGCATAAAAAGAACAGCATCTACAATTCAAATGAACATCTCTGGTGCACACACTCGCGCGCAATCGAATAACCTTGCCAAGGTCATCGCTATGCCGATATTCAGAACGCAACATAAACAATGAAATAACCTCTTATCTCGCTTTCTGATTACTATTGGTTCGGCATGTTATTCGATGCTGTTAGTTGGATTGGTTACCTATACATACTCTTAGCTTGTGTTTTGTTTGAGAAGGTATATACAGGGTTGGTTCATAATAATTCATCATTTCAGCCGTAAGACGTCCGCTGCTGAAGACGGCCTCTCCTCATGGGAAAATGTGTGTCTCCCAGACTGTGGATTCCCGCTTCAGGTCACCGGACCACCTAGAGGGAGGGCTTCCACGGCTGTGTTTTCTGGTACGAGGTCGCCAATCCAGAACTTTTCGGACCCATCGACCATCTGTCCTGCGAGCAATGTGTCCTGCCCACTGCCACTTAAGTTTAGCAATTCTTCGGGCTATGTTGATAACCTTTGTTAAGATAAATACTGAATCCTGTCTCGTTGGTCTAGCATTGTCGAAAGCGTGAATGCTGAAAGTGGTGTCTTAGGTAAAGATCTTCGAGTCTGACAAACTTAGTGTTGAGGAATTCAATACTTTGTATCAGTCTTGATTTGCGCCCAGTTATTGGCATCAGGTTTCCTCGCATTAGGCAAGTGTTTAATCTCGGCCTGTGCAATTTTCTTATTAGGAATTCCTCAAGTGCTTGATTAGTAACTACACTATAATGTGTCCTTATAACATGGCCTTGCCACATAAGTGACTAAATGTTTTATATGCACCACTGTCATAAGATCCAATACTTATACTACTACAGAAGACAATACTACAGAGTTAAACGTCAGCTATAAGACAAGAGAGCATCTTACCGCAGTCCCATTATGGTGTGCCGGATCAGCATCATGAGGAGGCGGCGTGGAGTGACACCTTGCTCCACCGGACACGGCGGCGCCAAGGGTCGGCCAGTCGCCTATGTCCGTGAAGTCTGATGCCTGGAGACAAAGGAAACCGAGGTTTAGTCAAGGTAGTTTTGCAAACGAGTTTGTCAGAGAGCAAAGAGACGACGATTCGGGAATTGGTGGCCGAATCACCATTCGCAGGTGCAGTAATTTCTTGCTGTGGAAAATAGTATGAAGTATCTGCAATTTTCAGCAGCGTTGATGATAAGATTAGTAATGAATCACCGTCAGATACATCGTCTTAAGTTTAAAAGAGTGATGGTTCCTTAAGATTTTGATAACAACGATCAAAAAGCTGAACCAGTATCTACAAGTAACGATATATCGCCAAACGCCACACATCCTGACTGCAAATATTATGCAGCACAAACTGTAGATACAGATATTTCCAATCCTGCTGCGTTAACTTTAGGCTCTATAGTTGTTACAAATCTTAGATAGATAAGTCTTGTGTGCATCTAGCATGCAGCTGAGAATGGTAAGGGCCATAATATGTGGTGTTACGCTAGTAGATACGATAAGAAATCGGTTGTAATGGTATGAGTATTTGATGCAGAGGAATGAGAAAATTATCATGAGGATAGTTTGTAGTATGAATATTATAAGAGGGGGGGCAAGGCCATAGAAACGATGGAATGGACTGTGTAAAAGATGATTTGGTTAGAGAGGAGTGATGACTAATAGAGAAGTATAGAAGAAGAAGACATCTTGCGCTGATTCCAAGCAAATTGGGTTAAGCGCAAGAGAATGATGAAGATAGTGGCAAAAATCAGGGAACGCACCTAATGATTAGTGATCATTAGAGCATCCTAGTCAATAGAAACGTGATGGATAGGCTGTGTGAAAGATAATACAGCTAGAAAGTAACGAATAACAGAGAAGAAAGGAAGAGAAGACCCCAATAAAGGGCATCAGCAAGAGAATGATGATGAAAGTGGGGAAAGAAGTACGCGGTGCAACTGATAGACAGTAGTAGATCCTTGCCAGTATAGAAGGACGATGGATAAACTGTGTGAAAGATAAAACAGCTAGAAAATACTGAATAATAGAGAAGAAAGGAAAAGAAGGCCCCAATAAAGGCCAAGAACATGATGATCCTATAGTAACAAACTATATCAACACCCATTCACCATATTAGTTTCCTTATTTCTTCAACAATACCTGTCCATCCTGTTCCACCTTAGCCCAGCTTCTTCGCGGCCTGGATTTCCGCCTCGCAGCCACTCCGGCCGTCATTGCGTTCGACAATATGTCTGAACTTACTGTATCATCGTGGGGAGGCAACAGTTTTGTAACTTTTCGGTTATAGGGTAGTTAGTGTTCTTAGCACTTAGTCTACTTGACTCTTCTAGTCTCGATTGAGTTATGGGTAGTTCAACTATCACTTGGTACTTGATTATTTTTCACTTGGTCCAATGCTGTTGACACTTTAGTTTCGTTGCTTTTTTGGTACACTTGGAATGTTTCGTTTCGATTTATTCGTTGTGTTCTTATTCACTTAGTTCTTTATGAGCTATGGTTTGCTTATAACTTAAATCTGTTACCAGGTATTTAGTTTAGATTTTATTTAGGTTTGATTTTTTGCTTAATGTTCTAGTGCTATATAGTAGTAAGTTTATTTAGAGAAAACAATCAACTGCAAGTGACTGCACAATGAGCTTTTAGCTGAAGCTAAATTGAGCCGGCAACTTTGCCGTTGGTTGTTCTAGTGCTAAAGATAGAGTGGAGTTAAAAAATAATTGTATAATTGCGGTGATTGCTAAAGATGAGACCTCGGATACTAAATAAGAAGCAGATACAAGCAATACCAATAGACATAACCTAATCTATAAGATTTATGAAGGTCAATGTAAAAGTATGTATGTAAGTACTGCAACAAACGCACTAAGCTATTCGAGAAGGTATACGAATTTTCGATAATTTTGATCTAACATCTTAGCAAGATACTAAGTTGTTATAATATTTATTATGCCTAGCCAATAGAAGTAGCTGAACACCAGAACAACGCCAGATGACGATGATTTCCTTTTTGACCTCTTAAACCCAGTAACTGAGTAAAGCAATACCCGTTGACAACACCACTGTCAGATTATGCCATAATACAAATATTCCATCATAAAAACATCCGTATATAAATAGATCAAATCATTAAAATGCCAAACTCGTAGTCCGATCTGACATTTCTCAATCAAGGAAACGCATTAAAATGGAAACCAGTTTTGTGACATTTTAACGTTACGACTCTAAAAGTTAAATATAATTTTGAGGTCAGTTGGCCCTTACTATGATTAATATACATATTCAAATATGCTTTAAATTTAAATTTCTATTATACGGTTTGATTGGCTGTGCAATATCGTGAATGACGAATATCACACTTTCAAGCAGTAAACTTGAAGTGTGTTTCTTTGAAATATCAGTGGTGAAGAAACTGAACTAAGCAGAGTTAAAAATAATGTCGGTAAATTATTCGCAGTAAAGCATTAAAGCTGGAAAACTTAAATAATAATCTAGCGTGAAGGCAATAACTTCTTTTAAGTATGATGAAGTCGACGATGCCTTTGTCTGTTTAGAAGAAGTCGAGTTGAAGATTGCCAGGGTTATCTTTATAAAGCCTTGCTTCTAGATAGATACTTTTGGGAAGCAATGATTTAGAAAAGGCATTCCATTCCCTAACGCATAAAAATTGTGCATAGGATACGATTTGTCCATATAGGGGGGAATATCCGCCATGTAGCGATGTCTGATAACTGTTCTTTTCGGCGTCTGTTGAATGAATCGGCCTCAATGAAAAATGGCTTATAAAGCGACAAATTGAATAAGCTTAAAAGTAGGCTTGGTGCACTCAGGGAAATACCTAAGCCCTCTACAACCACGACTTAAGGATATTTTCGTAAGAGATCGTGCCAATACGAGAGAAGTAGAATTGTGCAATTTACACGCACTTCTTAAAAGAGTGATCTATCGGAGTGTATACATAATTACGCACCCAATTAATCAAAACATAATTACTGTGTCACCTCTTATCAAATCCAAATCTTAACAGATCTCAGAGGTTTCTTCACAAGTATTGCAACATTGCAAGTCGCAAGTGGTGCAACTGGTTATTTTAAGCTTATTTTAATGACTTACTACTATTCTGTCAGTGGTAATGCAATATTTGAATGCCGATATACTAATTATGTGTGGCTCAAGAGTTATAACAGTCCTGTTTTCTGTTGCACTAAGTGCAGTACTTGCTTAACCAACATCCCACCTTTCACAGTTGTTAATGGTAATATCAACTTAACACTAATTGATCAGGAGTGCCACAAGGCTTGTGTTCTAGGACCACTCGTGTTTCTTCTTTATGATCTACGGAATTCGTCTTAATTCAGAGAAATTACGACGATTCTATTTAGCGATTAATTATTTGGTAATTTGACGAGTTCATGATTACGAAAGTAAAATATAATTTTGTTGTTTCGATACGAGTCTTTTGGACAGGAGTTTAGTTTTCACATATGTGAAAACATGCCTCCTTTATTATCGAAATAAAAACAAAAGCTATGCTATAGAGGCCTATAGTTCCTTTGATTGAAACTATAGAAAACATAAAAGCATCTACAAACAGCTGTTGTCTTGGGACTGTTTTGTCAATAGCTTTAGTTAGAACCCTTTTTCGTCGTCGTTTCCGTACACTGCATGTTTGTAGACAATTTTATTATCAATCTACCTCTGTATTTTCCTGATTATGTTGGGGTTGGCGTAATGGATGAATCTGAACATCATTATTTAACATCACTACATATTATAAAATAAAGTCCCCCGCTGCGTTTGTACGCGATATACTCAAAAACGACTGAACGGATTTTCGTGCGGTTTTCACCAATAGAAAGAGTGAGAAACGAGGAAGGTTTTTGTGTTTGACGTGCTTTCAGAGTCACGACGGCGAATAGACAATTACAATATTTTACTGATTCCTACTTCCTGCTAATATTATGAACAGCATTGTAAAAACCTGGGACATGGGTAGACCATGACCTGGTCGTAGGATACTTTTTATCGCGGGTAGACATGGATGAGGCTAGCACAGAAACGTAGGGATCAAGATGTAAATAGTTTTTTAGTCCCTTGGGACTTTTTGACTTTTACGCGGTCGATTTAAAACGATATACTTTATATTGTTTACTAGGCAAACGATATAAAGTATATCGTTCGTATTCTACATAGTAAACATTAATTCAATGAATTATACACTTGTCACTAACTCGCTGACACTAACGCAATTCATATTCTCAAGTTTCAGACAATGTCAGCACTGATTAAATAAGTGTTGTTTAACATTGTAGTGCTACTTCAGCACTTATACAACTGTAAATTGCTTCAAAACTTTAAAATATTTATTGTATACTTTGGGATAATATATCTATATTACTTACTTCTTACTATATCACAATCACACTTCACATTTAATAATACAAAGGCGAAAGTTTTCCTTGAAAGAGTAACAACATATCTATCTATCAATAGCCATGGCTTCTATTTGATCAATAGGATAGGGTAGGGAGTTCGGACAATAGATTTTGCACCGCCGAGCAATACAGCTGTGCTTCTATGAGCATCGACCAATGAAAAACAAGGGCAACTTAACTGTATATGGTACTAAGTTTTTGACATAACAATAAGGTGTGAGTCTTAATAATGAGGTCCATAGACTAAAAACCAAATACGTTAACATATTTAAAAAAAAGACCACAATATAATTAAAGTACGAAGCCTATAATAAATGACATCTCAACACCCAACAAAGGTATCAATGACCAAGCGATATCAAACGCAAACAAGACAGTAACCCTACATAAAAAAAGAAAAAAATACAAGAAACAATAGAAGCATCGTGCTTACCCCTCTGCGGACACCTGTCATCCAAACATCCATCCATACACAGTTTAAACGACCACTTAGAAAAAAAACATCACCCAAAGGTCAACCAAGAACAAGACAACCTAGCACTGAAAACAAACAACTATAGCACAACAACTTAGAAAACTAACTAAAACACTAGAACAACATTGAAACAGGACTCACAAAACAACGCGCTTCGTTCACTAAAACCCGTCAAATGGCGCTGTGTCCCATCCCATAATATTTTACACCATAAACAAAAAATAGAATCACGTGTTTCGAAATAAGGTTATAAATAAAAATGGCCTCGAAACTGTTGGGGACCATAGACACATCCAACTCCGGCGGCATAGAAAAAAAAATACAATTGCACGGAACGCTCGGTTTTCAAAAATTTGAGTTTCGAAGCACATGACATAACCTAGAAAAGTATAACCTTACTTAACCGCGTGGCAAGCACGCCGTGCGCGCCGGTACCGCTATCTCTTTCTTACTTAAGAGGACAAGTTGCCGTCTCGCTCACTCGCTGCAGGGGTCTGGCCGACGCGGCGACGATTATGCCAAGGTTAACGAAACGGCACAATGAGAGCTCTACGTAATTCTGGTTTATTTAATGTATTATGTTATAAGAAAAGTACCACGCAATAGGTGGAGGCGAATTTATTTTTGTTTTTGTAGAGGAACGTCATCAACGATGCTTCATTTGGAAGGTTAGATAAACATACAAACGCTTTATTTTTAACCAGCGTTTTTTTTTCCCGCAATTTCGCCACCGTGCCCTGTCTCACATAGGGTTATCACCCGTGCGGTATTTTGGCGTCCTTTCCGGACATAGTCTGGCATTTTTAATTCGTCCGGGTTTTACGCTTGGATACTTGGATAGCAATAATTTAGTTTTTTTTTTCGTCCTGTTAATTTTCGCCCATCATCAATATGAACAATAACGTCCATGTCCGTGATTTGAGTGCCGAGTTCAAAATGTTCTGAATTATGACGGATATAGTTTGCATGTAGTGCATAAGCTTCCATACAAGAAGTACTACGGCTACTTCTGAACCGAAATTTCACCGACACGGATCGGATGTAGTGCGTAACCTCCCTTAGGGACGACTAAAAGTACATTTATTTTGTTCAGAATCGGTCAAAGAACTAGGTCCTAGCCACAGACATAAATCTAACTAGATGACGCGATTGTATGTACTTCGCGTGCCAAAAAACGACTAAAGTTAC
The DNA here is from genome assembly GCA_949775005.1 of Orthosia gothica. Classification (NCBI taxonomy): domain Eukaryota; kingdom Metazoa; phylum Arthropoda; class Insecta; order Lepidoptera; family Noctuidae; genus Orthosia; species Orthosia gothica. The sequence continues at coordinate 51,978,487 of OX459034.1, read as the reverse complement.
GACAAAAGCCACCAAAATCTAGAAAAATGCCTTTTCATGCTATATTGAGCTGTAAAGATTGTATAGAAAAAGTTGGCCGAGGCATTGGAAATGTTTTCTTTCATTGGTAAGTAAATTTGTTTTTAAATTGTGTGTGAAAAAGTGGCACGCTTGGTTTTCATACAGATGGAGGTACTTGCGTTATCTAGTTAGATTTATGTCTGTGGTCCTAGCAGAAAGTTTTGGTTTTGAGCTCGGCTAACGGCAATTGGTGTCAGCCCCTATGAAATGGGCTTTAATTCAACATAGATAACTGGCGAAATTCTTGGAAAGAACTATATTGTTAGTAAGTATTTGCATTGTCTGTTTTCCTTGTCAATATCCTCCTGTCCTAATACTAATTGATTTGTGTTTTTTTATCATTTTTTTAACAATAGGCTCGCGTTTGACCACTATCTCGCTTTAGGGTAAGCGATGATGTGGTTGGTCGACGGTGAAGCACGCTTGCCTAGAAGTAACCTAATCACTCTTGACATAAAGACTCCTAGGTTGTCGCTATCCGGAAACCAAGTCTCCGGCAGGGAATTCCACTCTTCAGCTGTACGCATAATGAAAGTATATTTGGTATGGTATGGGTTTTTCCTTATATCTTATCGACATTTTTATATGGACTTTTTATAATTAAAATATTTTTAGGGTTATCGTTTAATGCCTAAAAATAAACATTACCTAAATTAAACAATTTGTTATACATTTCGGGGATTTTTTGAAGAGCTACTACCGATTTATCATTATATCAGTTTGAAACAGATTATGATAACTGTACATTTTTTTTGTAAATCCGTTTCATTAATACTGTTATTTACTCATTCATTACAACTTAATTGCTTACTTAGGTAATAGGAGTCGCGTTTTTTTTTTGTGGCATTTGCTGGCTCAAGCACTTCCACTTTTAAAGTGAAAATTACCAATTACGTATTTTCAGTATTTTTTACGAAACTTAAACTCTAATGATAATGATTCATATCGAACCCTAAGAGGTTCTGCGAAAACTTACTGAACAAAGCTAGTCAAGTTATTATAAAACTATTATAGAAACTGCTACAAACATTAGCACAGACATAAATCTAACTAGATGACGCGTTTGTATGTACTTCGCGTGCCAAAAAACGGAGTATAGTTACGATCAATGATCGTAATCTGAACTTTTCATTTAGCATTATCGGCAACGGAAATCCACCGAAATCTAGAAAAATGCCTTTTTTTGTCATATTGGGCTGTAAAGAATGTATAGAAAAAGTTATCCGAGGCATTGGAAATGTCTTCTTTCATTGGTAAGTAAATTTGTTTCAAATTGATTGTAAAAAAGTGGCACGCTTGGTTTTCATACAGATGGAGGGACTTGCGTTATCTAGTTAGATCTATGTCTGTGATCAAGACAGACATGGAAAAACGTGACAGACTCTGCAGAATTCTAAGAAAGGATGCCTCGATACTCGACCGCCCATGAAAATGGTGAGTTGAACTTCGTATGAAAGCAAGCAAAGTCGCAGACAAAAGCCAGCCATGTTATAAAACTATTACAGAAACGGTTACTCAATAAAAAGGTCATGCAACGCCCGAGGCGAAGTGAACCCAGACAAATCGGTTTGCTTATTTTTTTTATAATAATTATGAAAGATAACGCCTGGGGCAAGCACGTTATAAATACCATTGCACTATTGCAGTTCTCTGATGAATTAATTGATAACGGTAAATGAAAGTCTATTATAATAACTGTAAAAAATTTGCAAGGCTCGCGTTTGTCCACTATCTCACCAGTAGAGCTGTACTTTAAAAATCTTACGGTGATATATTTGTCGGCACGTAACTTGGCAAGGTTTAGGCTTAGTGGGGGTAAGTTCTGCATAGTGCGCGTGCTGACCAACCACCACCTTATAGAGCAAACGGAACGTGAACGCAACGCGATTGGTCAGTCGATCTTCGTGTCAACTGACAAACCAATTGCGAGCTCGGAACGGTGCTGTACGTTCCCCGCGTCCCGCTTGGTAACCAAAGAGACCTAAAAAACGACTTGTGCGCATCTAACGACTGTCGCCAAGTTTCTTGCTGACAACTATAACTTCTGAGGAGTGAACATGAAGTGAGTTGAAAATACCTCACATCAAGGTGGAATAACAGTTCAATTGAAGCTCACTCCACTTTCATCTAAAGAGAGAACGAATGTCAACCTTAAAAGACTTAATTTTAGACTTTAAGGTTGCACTAGTCGACGGCACGAACTATTTTGTGCGCGGGGTTAGAATGCATGCTATCTCATCCGACAACACGTGCGAAAGAGATAGTAGCTGTGATGAGCAGTAAGAAGCTAGTTGGCGTACGAATATACACTTTTGCAAATTTGTAGCGAAATGGATGATGAGTTAGGACGAAAACGAGCGCGCGAAATTTTATAAACAGACCTTTGCGAGTCTAGATATCATGAAAAAACGACTAAATGTATCTGTTCAAAATATAATTATTTGCATTGTTGAACTACTAATATATCCCTGTATGGTGGCCGTTTTGCAATTTTAGTTCTTCTTATGGTATTTATTTGCGCCCAAAGATGCGTTAAAATTTGTGTTCAAATATGGAACTTTCGACGCTCATAACTTTTTTTTTTTACTTTTTGTTTCCATACAGGGCGCTAGATAATGATGAGACAAATTGATATCATTTTTATTTTGAACGTACACCGTCAAACAGTGGAGTAATCGCCATACTACGTTTCTATGCAAGAATTATCGACGTAGGCAACCTTAAAAGTCCTGGAATCGTACAGATCCAAGCGAGGTAAACAAGTGCACAAACAAGCTAATATCCAGTCCAGGGTTCAAACAACTGAAAATCTTCGCAGACTCATTATCGTACAAGGAACAGGTTAAACAAGACCCAAGCGAACAAATCCGGCTCGCGCTTGGCAATATCTTTTTGCTCGACATCGCTGCGGCTGGCAGAATGCCAGACGACACTAGCAGGTCGATGCAACTCAATAAAATGTCAAATTAAATTGTTGCAGTTGACAAGTTTAAATTGTTATCTGGTGATTTGGAAATTGATGTTTAACCCCTCATATCTACGCAGATCTATGCGAGACACAATGGCTTTTTAAGACGGTACCCTGACCAAAAAATCGGTATGCGATATGAGCATTACTATTGGTCTAGCGGCACTGGCGGCGCATGAATTACAGTAGTGAATACGCCCAGATTTTAGAATAAAATCTTTATAAAATCGAATTTTGGTCTTTTGAAAAATATTAATCTACAAAAATGTTCGTTATTAAATTGTCTATCCATTAGTGTTAGTACAAAAAATAATTAATGAACACTTTACGAGGAGATGCATAATATCAATAATTATTTCTCATTTTTATGTTTTTTTGGAAGGAGATTAGTGAAGTATATACAACATTTAAAAAAAAACTAAATCTACCATTTTAGAATCAATATTATGTAGAATATTAATGTATTTTTATTAATTGATATTTCCTTTTAAATAACGAGTAGATAGCTCCTAAAAACAGCACAAAAAACGGCTTGCGCGGCGTTTTGCTTGGGGTACCGCCTTAACTGTTTCAGTTAATTACGGCAAACAAGGGGTTAATGAAGGGTTACAATCGAACACTTTTAGTCTTATAGTGCTAACTAGTTAAACACGCTTTAGGTGGCACGTCATCTCGCTATTGCAATCTCATGTGCGTTTTGTCTAAACTAGCCGGCTTTTTTTACGCGTGTTGCCGTCGCGAACGAAGTACGGCGTCGCACTAGTTTAGACAAAACGCACATGAGACACTGTTGTCAAGTCTGACTATCGAGACTATCTTTTAAAACTATCACATTTTAAAAGCAAACTCATTCTCTCTGATCTGAGTCCATCTAATTTCGACTTTAATCTTGACTTATTTGATGACAGGCATCTAACAACTGATAACATGGTAGATTTTATAATTAACTAAGTGATTCCCAGTAGACTCTGTACAGTTCTATGGATAATGTAGATTATAGAATTCAAAATACAGTCACCATCAAGCATCAGTCATCTAGTCATCATCTTCCTGCCTTTTTTCCATTACACGTTGTCTACTTCCATTCCGTTTTGTCCTCCGTCACACCATCACTGACGCCCTTTTCTTTCATATCACTCCTCACACAGTCCACCCATCTTTTCTTTGGCCGTCCCCTCCCTCTCCAGCCATCCACATTTATATTCATAACTCTTTTAGTAACATGCGTTTCAACCCTCCTCAACACATGACAATACCAGGACAAACGGTTTCCTTTTAACTTTTCTGTCACTGGCGCCACGTTCAAACTACCTCTAATATACTCATTTCTCACTTTATTCATTCTCGTCACTCCGCACATCCATCTCTGCTACATGCAATCTCTTTTCATCCATCTTTTTTCAATTCAAAATACAGTATTATGGATAAAGCAAAACGTTTCAGAATAAAATCGATTTGCATCACCTGACTCGTTCTACCGTCACTTCGTCAAAAAACAGCATTGCAACGACAGATTTGTACGTACTGGTAAGTAGTTATTCTGTCCCGGACAAGCCCTTTTAAAATAGCTACTCTCTTCGACTATAAATATCTACAAGATCACAGTAAAACTAAGAAAACAAAATCGAATCGTATCTAAGGATCAGACATAGGAGATTAAAAACAAACAAAATATCTTTGGCGACAACTAGCACACAATGAATTGAGTCTAGGAATGTGTTGTTTTTCTTTGTATTTATAGAAAATGGAGCGGCCGTCTCGCTGTTTATACCTCAAAGTTGAGTTGACATGTGAATAGGTTTGGACTGAATTCTTACATGGAGAAGGGAAACAGCTTGGATGTAGTTCTCAACTAACTTTTAAAGATTGCTTGTAATTTAATTCAGAAAACTTGCTGGTTGATGTATTGTGGGCAATGGGTAGAAAAATGATAATTATATTTAGTCCGTCAGTGAGATTATCAAATATTGGACCCGTATCTATTGCTTTATCAAATAAATAAAAATTGAAAAAGATAAAGCGCATCAAAGTTTATTGGGGGCTTGTGACGTCACATTGTCAGTATTTAGGTGTAACACCGTAACATCATAAGATATTTCAACGCACTGTATCGTCGTATTTTTTTGTTTTGTTTTCTATTTTATTCCGTTATTTTTAGGTTATCGACTTTTTTTGTCAACTACCCACAGTAATATTACCATTAAAATCTGCAGTAATTGTCGGATGGCAGATTTTTTCATCAGCCTAAAAAGCTTACCGTTTATTCTTCAAAACCTGAGTTGAAATATTAATGAGTAGACAAATATAGAAACGTTTCAAAAGGAAATGTCTGTAGTAATTCTAACAAGGCTCAGCCGATTTAGGGCAACAATAAATCGGTTTCGAAGATGCTGTCTAGCTATTCATTTTACCAAGATAAGCACGACAAGGGAGGGAGGGGCCTTTGCCCCGTAGTGTAGAACAAGGCTAGATAAATAGACACACAGCCACTGCCTTACAGTCACGAGACCATTGGCTCTGAAACTAGACCAAGTTCCTTGCCGGAGTCTGTGTTGCCCGATAGCTACAATCTAGGGGTATTTAAGTCAAGAGTGAATAGGTTACTTCTAGGCAAACGTGCTTCACCGTCGACCACCTCATCGCTTACCATCAGGTGAGATAGTGGTCAAGCGGGTCAACCAAGTGGTCAACCATTAAAAAAAAATGTGACTTTATATCAGCGACAAAGATTTTCAAAAAGCCGTTCAACACATTTTATTTTATGCTACATAATTTAACTAGTAGTAGACACGCCTCGATCGAAAATCTATTGAACACGTAATTATGACACGATATCTTGCGAATACACTCCGATTTAAACAGTAAAACGCCCATAACTTTTGAACGGCTGAACCGATTTTCACCAAACATAGCTAAGAATAACACTCTCGATTAAGTCACCTTTACAGTCAGATACACAAATACACAAACACACAGGTTCACACGTCAAACTTATAACACCCCTCTTTTTCCGTCGGGGTTCGGACAAGAACTACCAAAGAGACCACGTTGTCAATCCACTCATTTTGACATTCCAACAATCTTTACCGCTGATATAATGTCATTTAGTCTTACGAGTCTCATGTCTTCCAAAACTACCCCCATTTTCCTATATTCTCCTCTAACAACTAACGGATACGTAGCAGATTGACCGCACGAACCGGTCTCAACAACAGTGTCTTATCAACTGACATATTAACACATAATAGTATATAAAATTTAGGTATATAGTTGGACAGCGATAGCAGACCTTGAACCGTGGGTGCGGCGATAGAGATTTCAGCTATCTATTCGAATTTATTGTGGATTTTTAGTTTAGGTGTCAGATTTTTTTATTAGTTTAGTATTTGCAGTTTGGAGTCAGGTCTCTGATGATTATGAATCAATTCGATCATATTTTTTTCTGCAATTGGATTTGAGAGCTGACGGTCCACCTGATGGCAAATACTGAACTTGAAAAATCTTTAAATATCAAGAGGGATTTTCCTCTCGATTCAGCTGACTAGACGCAAGTCTAAAGAGACAAACCCACAGACATAAATCTAACTAGATAACGCAAGTCCCTCCATCTGTATGAAAACCAAGCGTGCCACTTTTTCACACACAATTTACTTACCAATGAAAGAAAACATTTCCAATGCCTCGGTCAACCTTTTCTATACAGTCTTTACAGGTCAATATGGCATAATTAGGCATTTTTATAGATTTCGGTGGATAATGGTAAACGAAAAGCTCAAAATACGATCATTGATCGTAGTGTTACTCCGTTTTATGATACGCGAAATAAATACAATCGCGTCATCTACTAAGATTTATATATGTGGACAAAACGCAAGTCATCACGATTTAGAAAACAATCAAAGTCGAAGGGGAAACGAAGTCCATTATTACTGAAATTGAGCTAAGTATGGAATCCTCCATTATCTCCTAAAAGGACACACTGATCTATGTACCCTGCTACCTGCGACACATTAACGTTCACGATGTAGAATAATTATGTGGGTAGGTAAGGATTCACGAGTTCTGTAACTTCTACCTTCAGAAATAGTCACTGCGTACGTCATCGAAGCAGTACAATATTCTCGTCTTTCAATAACAAAGCTTCTATAACACTCTACAAAGAGTGTTCGAAGCATTAACATTAAGAGCGGACTAGTCAACAGGAATTTGAAAAATAGGTATTTGAAGAAACTATTGCCGTCGCGTCACCTCCAACCTCACTCCGTAAAGTGCGAAAGGGACAACTGCAGCTCAGGCTGATTTTACCTACAAAAACTTTGACTAAAAGACGTTTCGTATTCTGCTGTTTTCTTCATGAAAACTGGTCTGATCTAAAAAATTCTTATATCAAAATTTAGAGGAAAAGTATATCTATGCTCCTATCATTTCCTTTTTTGTTAAAAACTTATAAATTTTGTCTGAAAGTCTTCTGAACATGGCGGTAAAAACGGGCATTTTTTTCGGATTTTTGGATTGCCATATTTCTTTTTGTGATTATGTTTTGGAAAAAAGGAAATGATACAGGCACGTATTAATTAGACCTATATTTTATGGAAAAAAATTATTGCTGTTTGTATAGAGAAAGTCTCACTAGAGTCCCCTCTTAACGATGCCAAAGGATATGGGGAAGAATTCACGAATTTTGTAACTTCTACTTCCGGAAATAGAATCTGAACACGTCTTGGACGTAGAAGTCATAACCATATTTTTTCATCAACATTCTCGTCTTTTAAACAAGATGCCTCCTCGAATAGTGTTCGATGAATGAACATAGAATGCCAAAGGACAATATAAGGATAGACGAATTCTTATAGCTTTTGCATAGACGTCAAAATCATAACTTACCACAGTGTCTCAAGTCGACCAGTGTGTGTTGCCAGTGATGACATATGGCTTTGAGACGTGGTCGCTTACAATGGGCCTCATCAGAAAGCTTACAGTCACTCAAAGGGCAATGGAGAGGGCTATGCTCGGCGTTTCCTAGCGTGATCGAATCAGAAATGTAGAGATCCGTAAGAGAACCAATGTTACCGATATAGCTCGAAGAATTGCCAAACTTAAGTGGCAGTGGGCAGGGCACATTGCTCGCAGAACGGATGGCCGATGGGGCAGAAAGATTCTGGAGTGGCGACCGCGAACCGGAAGACGTTGCGTTGGAAGGCTTCCCACCAGGTGGACCGATGACCTGGTGAAGGTTGCGGGGACCCGCTGGTTGCGAGACGAACGGGACCGGTCAATGTGGCGACGCTTGGGGGAGGCCTATGTCCAGCAGTGAACGTCTTTCGGCTGATATGATGATGATGAAAAATCATAACACCATTTTTTCTTGAACATTCCCCGTCTTTCTGTATCAAAGCTTCTGCAAGATGTCGGCTTCGAAGAGTGGTTTCAACATGACGATACATTGTTTATATACTAAATAGACGAGCAGACGGCATTGTTCATGAAACAATGGTAAATATTTTAATAACTTTGTCTTACTAGTTCAGACTTCGTCTATTATTCGTATGATTTTATTGAGAAGATCAGATGAATCCCTAGAACAATAACTCAAGACTTGAATACAGTCGATCCACTACTTGCACCCCAGAAGCACACAGTTCCACGTCCACCAAGCCCTTAAAAACGGTAAACTCCAACAACAAAAACGTATTATGTAAATACGAAACGGGACCAAGCCCCACTGCCACAATTGTAAGCATTTTGATGCAACGTCACATGCAAAACACCAACTTTCTACTGTGGATGCTCGTTTACTTCATATTTTATTGTGTTAGAGTTAATCAATGGGTGTATCAAGCTTGGCTTCTGACCTGATGACCTTATGGCTTTTAGACACGATCGGTTTTGGTAGACAGTTTTTGCAATATAACTTAGTATGATATCGCCTAACGCCGGCTCCAAACATTGGCCCCAACGTAGGTCCCAAAACACTCGTCCAACGTGTGGATCTAGAAAATTGCGTTGGCGCCAACATTGGCACGGTAAAGATATATACATAAGTAGATAGCCTAGCCTAGGAAACTACCTACTAGTTTTTTTATAACCCGAGCATAGGTAGGTCACTCGTGTGTGACTTTATTACCCCCTATCCACTTATTTATTTTTCCAGGTATTTATTTTTTTGAGGGAATACTTTTTTTTCTTATAGTCTTGCCTTTCGGAGGTTCCAGATAATTTAAGAACCTTATCTCTGGGTGCGTTATAGAAGAATTCAAGCAATCAAAAACAGCATAATATAGTCTATATTTGCTCTCTACCATAAAAAGTAAGTAAGTACTTGTACGTATTTCAATCAAATATTCACAAACCGCACGCTTACTACTACTTACAAAACCATCACACCGTTCGTGAGTGTTTCTGACTGTAGTGTATCGAGTGTTGGCTGAACTCGACGCGCGTAGGTATAACTCGCGTCCCGACCGTTTGTATGAAGATAAAATACTGTTAGACATCTTTACCGTGAAATTGGGGCGAGCGTTGGTAGTTGGCTGGCGCGTGTCGTTGGTTTTATCAAAGGAAACTGTGCCAACGTTCACGATGCGTCAACACGTTGGTCCTGTTGTAACACGCATCGAGTGCATACTCACTGGTTCCGTGTTTTATGATGTGCCACCATCTTCTTTGACGTGTTTTTTTCTTTTTATTCAGTAACAAATATAAATTATAATATGCACTCAGTACTGTAAAAGCGCTTACAGCAATTTCGCCATGCCATCTTCACATTCGCTCTGACGATTCAGGAATAGTTTAATAGCCAACGTGTGTACGCCTCACCAATTGACCAACGTTGGTACGAGCGCTGGAACCAACGTGTGGAGCCGGGGTAAGGCGACTTTTAAGACAACAAGGATGGAATTATCAGACAGCGTTGTCCGCTATGGACTTGCATAAGTTTTATCAAGGGGATATTGAAATACCTCAACCTGTACGCCCAGCCCGTTACATCATCGGACTACCAGACGTACGGCGATGCGTCATCGGTACATGGTGGATATCCCACCCATACGCTCTAAACGTTTTGGGGACACTTTTATTATGCGTACAGCTAAGGAGTGGAATTCCCTGCCGGAGTCTGTGATTCCCGATAGCTACAATCGAAGGGTCTTTAATTCATGAGTGTTCAGGTTTTTTCTAGGCAAGCGAGCTTCACCGTCGACCACATCATCGCTTACCATCAGGTGAGATAGTGGTCAAGCTCGAGCCCATTATAAACATGTCTATTTCTTGTCTATCCTAGCAATATACAAAACTGGAAGCCATTTTTGCTAGCCGTGGCTCGACACTTGGACTAATTGGTACTTGAAAAATGGAAAAAGAGGTCCCAATTTAATATTTTTTAAATATTAACCCCATTGTTTTGGACACTTGCATATAGAACATGTTCGCAGCGTCACTTGCCCCTAACGTTTCACTGGTTTTGGCGTCACCCAGTCGACACCGAATATCGCTGCAAACCAGCGCTATGGCTCTGTCTCGCACGCGATTCCCAGGATTATGCTGAGCGATGACCGTTTTGTGTGGTTGTGATTCATTTTGTTTTTACCCGACTGCAAGGAAAGGGTTATGTTTTTATGGTATGCGTCGTGCCTGGCGCAAAAAAGAAACATTTTCTTCTTTCATTGGAAGTCTCTAACCTTAGTTAACTCTTTCACACGAACTATTTTCCTATACTACCTCTAAGCGAGCTTCCTAATAGCTGAACGCAATTGTTATTAAGGAAATTGCAAGTACGGTCGCATAGACGCAATTTGCTCCCAGTAGACCGACTTGTACTTGAAATTGTCCTAGAAAATACTTGTACGATATCGAATACCGAAGTTCTCTAAACTGACAGCAAATCGATTTTATCATTTGACATTCAACAGCCATACCCATATTCTATTTCTGTTCCACCCGATTCAAAAATCGAATCACTACGTTAAAACCAGCCATATATTCACACAGACGAAAAAAAAAACGCTAGTACAAAATCACGCGACCAAATAATTCACGTCTGGCAAGTTTTTAAAATGGTCCGGCGGGACAGATAAATGTCACCGGATTAGAGTTGTGAAGGCCGATTGAGATAGCTAAATTGAATTTATTAAAAAAACGTCGATACTGTTTCAAAGTGAAAGGGTGGAAATGTAAATGGTTTTGGTTTTATACGTCTTCCTATACTCTTTGCGCTGTAGCATGGTGCGGGCGCATAAGCGTATACGCATTTTTAGGGTTCCGTAGCCAAATGGCAAAAAACGGAACCCTTATAGATTCGTCATGTCAGTCTGTCTGTCTGTCCGTCCGTATGTCACAGCCACTTTTTTCCGAAACTATAAGAACTATGCTGTTGAAACTTGGTAAGTAGATGTATTCTGTGAACCGCATTAAGATTTTCACACAAAAATAAAAATAAAACAATAAATTTTGGGGGTTCCCATACTTGAAACTAAAACTAAAAATATTTTTTTTCATCAAACCCATACGTGTGGGGTATCTATGGATAGGTCTTCAAAAATGATATAGAGGTTTCTAATAATAGTTTGCGCGAGAGACTCTTCCAAAGTGGTAAAATGTGTGTCCCCCCCCATGTAACTTCTAAAATAAGAGAATGATAAAACTGAAAAAAAAATATGATGTACATTACTATGTGAACTGCCAGCGAAAATTGGTTTGAACGAGATCTATTCAATAGTTTTTTTTTAATACGTCATAAATTGTAAACCGCAATTTACCAAGTACGGAACCCTTCGTGCGCGAGTATGATTCGCAATTGGCCGGTTTTTGTAGTTTAGTGTGACCCTCGCAGACAAACTGACCTAGTAGCTTCTTCGTTTCGATTCTATGGCACTTTTAAGGTTCCCCTAGTCGACGGCACGAACTATTTTGTGCGCAAGGTGTAAGCTATCTCATCCGACAACACGTGCGAAAGAGATAGATGCTGTGATGAACAGTAAGAAGCTAGATCGCGTACGAATTAGAACTTTTGCAAATTTGAATCGAAATGGATGATGATTTAGGACGAATACGAGCGCGCGAAACTTTATTTACAGACCTTTGGGAGTCTAGATATCATGAAAAAACTATTAAATGTAATTACTAATCTATCCCTGTATGAGGCCGTTTTGCAATTTTCCTTCTTCATATGGTATTTATTTCCATAGTGTTGAAATATGGAACTTTCGACGCTCATAACTTTCAAATATTTTTTTTTTTTACATTTATGTTTCCATACAGGACTGGATAATGATGAGAGAAATTGATATAAATTTTATTTTGAACGTACATCGTCAAACAGTGGAGTAATCGCCAGACTACGTTTGTATGGAAAAATTCGACAAGTGTAACCTTAATTAGATTGTCTGGGCCCAGTAGGCGGCCACGCTTATTGCAGCGTCAGAAGCACTGTACACATCGTTCAGGACTGGACTTGAATGGACAGCCAGGACACTCCAGCAAGTGGGACATAGTCTGTACAGGGGCACCACACTCGCACCGGGTGTTGGACGAATCAATAATCCCCTATTTGCTACTGCAGTTCAAGACCAAGCGGCAGATGCTCCACCTAGTAGCTGGGTCCAGCGGACATGACCAACAGGTAAATCCGTCTATTGTATTAGAATAAATATTATTATGTAATATTGTACGCATCGCTTACAATGGGCCTTATCAGAAAGCTTACAGTCACTCAAAGGGCAATGGAGAGGGCTATGCTCGGAGTTTCCTTGCGTGATCGAATCAGAAACGTAGAGATCCGCAAGAGAACCAGGGTTACCGACATAGCCCGAAGAATTGCCAAACTTAAGTGGCAGTGGGCAGGGCACATTGCTCGCAGAAAGGATGGCCGATGGGGCAGAAAGGTTCTGGAATGGCGACCGCGAACCGGAAGACGTTGCGTTGGAAGGCCTCCCACCAGGTGGACCGATGACTTGGTGAAGGTTGCGGGGATCCGCTGGTTACGAGATGCACGGGACCGGTCAATGTGGCGACGCTTGGGGGAGGCCTATGTCCAGCAGTGGACGTCTTTCGGCTGATATGATGATGATGATATTGTACTGCATATTATACTTATTGCATTACTGCATAAAAATACTTCGCAAATTATTTTGGTCAGTCTGTCTCTAAATACCAATAAACATCATGAGTTTATTGGAGACTTTACTCGAAAACTTGTAATAAAACCAAAATTATCGTTTCAGAAGCCATCACCTCAGACGATAAGCTTTTTTCTGAAAAAAAATCTCTCCAATCACACCCGTTACACTAGTACAGATAAAGATATATTTATATCGCGTGTTGCGTAGCAACAAACTGCAATATAACCGTCCCGCTCTAACTTGGGAATTGCATAGAGTGCTGTTTCGGTCACTCGAGTACGTTGCATCAACTCGGGCGCAATCGAGACTTTTATTCAGTTATTTTTATACGAGTGATGAAAATTCTGGTTTTTTGATTGAACTTATATCTTTGGCGAAGCGAGGTTTGTGTAGATTCGCAATTCGCTAAATCAGGTTTTTGTTAGGCAATTTTCGACCTTCAAAATGATTTAAAATTTATAATTATAATTATCATGTAAATAGCCTATCTGAATGGAGACCGGAGATGTTGCTAAGAGACTTTTTGATCAAGTATTTTACAATAAAGTATATTCTATTCTATTCTATGATTCTAATGATAAACTTTTTGGGTAATAGCTGAAGTCTATGGTTTAGTACAGGAAGGACCTAAGTCGGGCTCCTAACGGATAGCGTAAAAGGACATGGAACAAATGATAGGAAAAAAAACGGCCAAGTGTTAGTCGGACTCGAGCACGAAGGGTTCCGTACCATTATCGCAAAAAATGGTAAATAAATCAAGTTTGTTGTATGGCAGCCCACTTAAATATTTATTTTAATCTATTTTTAGTATTTGTTTTTTATAGCGGCAACAAAAATACATCATCTGTGAAAATTTCAACTGTGTAGCTATCACGGTTCATGAGATACAGCCTGGTGATAGACAGACAGATGGACAGTGGAGTCTTAGTAATAGGGTCCCGTTTTTACCCTTTGGGTACGGAATCCTAAAAAAAGAAGTATTCTCATCGGGTCTGATTAAACAGAGACCAGAGACCAGAATACACAAAATCTTCTTTTGCTTGTTGCTTGCAATGTTTTTTAATCTACTTAATTTACCTATACTCCATTTGCCATTGCAGTCCGTTCAACCGATTTTGACTTCTATTGCGTTGGTGATACGACAAAAGGCAGCTGTAATAAACAGTTAGTTTTGGTAACAGGTTTAAGCTTTTTATGCCCTCCTTATATTTACGGAATAGAACTGAAAATCGGTTGAACGGACTGTAAAAAGGGTTTGTAAGATATCTAATGGTATTTCAAATGGAGTATAGTAACTTCGATCGACAACCTAGCGAACACGTAATTATGACACGATATCTTGCGTAAAACCGCCCGATTCAAACAGTAACGGCTGAAACAATTTTCATCAAACATAGCTAAGAACACTCACGATAAAGTCACCTTTCAAACAAAATCGGTTTATCCGTTCAGGAGCTATGATGCCACAGACAGATATACAAAACACACAGGTACAAACGTCAAACTTATAAGACCCCTCTTTTTCCGTCGAGGGTTAAAAATGCCGTGTTCCTTGTACGGTGAACGCGAATAATAAAACGTCCGGACGGCTGTATCTTTACTATTTATTATTAAATCTAAGTAGTTGCAGTTTTTAGTCAGCTTCAAAAGATTAAGACCGTCACAGATTATAAAACACTAACTGAACACCGCGGCTTCGCACCCGTCAAAAAAATAGCCTTTGTTACTCCGGCATAATGTAGCTTTCCATAGGTGAAAGAATTTTAAAAATCGGTCTAGTAGTTTCGAAGCCTATTCTGTACAAACAACCAAATACACAAAAAAATCTTTCCTTTTTATAATATTGTTATAAAACATTTATTTTTGTTCATGTTCTAGCATTCGAAACCAGTCATCATAATTACACTAAAAATATCATTTGAAAAACACATTTCTGTAATAACGTGAACCAACCGACATTCGATCTTTATTAGATTCAAGGAAACCATTGAGCTGCCTCAACGCTTCATTAAAACTGTTTATCTACACTCACAACGTAATGTTCCAAATATGAATTCAAAAAATATTGCATAAACACGTACTTTATATTCGTGGATACGGAAAATTAAAAAAAAAAAACCTTTACAGTTCAACATTTTCCTTCGATTTTCAAACAACTGCATCATAATAGTAGATTAGTAGCCAAGGGCTGTAAGGCATCAATTGCAGCCCGAGATATTTAGGCGCACGAGCGCAGCGAGGGCGCCTATAGTTCGAGGGTGCAATTGGTACTTACACCCGAGCTAACTATTCTGCTTTACATCTCGATTGTGAGGTAAGTAGAAAAAAACCGGCATTACAAGAATAAAACATTTTTAAAATATTTTTTTTTCAAGAACGAAATAGTATTTTTTTTTTTGTTCGCCCTTCTCGGGCAGGCTAAGGTCTTGGACCATACCGCCTCGTCTTCAGTGCAATTTTAACATTCTTTAGTATGCATTAGAATACGGGTGTAACAGATTC
This sequence comes from Orthosia gothica, assembly GCA_949775005.1. Classification (NCBI taxonomy): domain Eukaryota; kingdom Metazoa; phylum Arthropoda; class Insecta; order Lepidoptera; family Noctuidae; genus Orthosia; species Orthosia gothica. The sequence goes on along the minus strand of OX459034.1, from coordinate 51,962,842 downwards.
TAATGGTTTTTGGAATATTTGTATCGAGTCAGCCTTCCCAGTAAGCTTTGCGGAGGTAGTCAATACTACAATAAAATTCTCCGCTCCACTATCCTGAGATCGCTTCTGTCAATGATTTCACATATTGTCTAGTTGCATAGACAGTTGAGACACAAAACTACGCCAATTTTATATCACAATGTCCACTAGGAATCAATTTGCAAATAATATTAACAGCCGCTGAACTTCACTCGATAAAATCCCGCTAAAAACTCCCGAACGAAATTGACCCTTACACCCCTGAATGCCGGGGTGTATGACTATCATTACAGCATAGGTTTTGGAATTTGAAAAAAGAACTGTCATACTCTACTGCACGAAGAATATTTTTAAAAAGTTAATATTTTTTTTCTCGGTATCCATTAATTACTCGAATCGGAATCTAGACAATTTATTTTATAAAGATTTTATTTTAAATATGGAACTATTTGTTTCCACATCGTATGTTAGATGGAATCGATTTAAAAATCAAACTGGCCAGCAAGATTTGACGCGCTCGCGTGCGTGAAAAAAAAAAGGCAGTCTACTAGTAGGCGCGAAAGCATCGCGAAAATAATTAATTTTCTTGTTTGAGTTCTTTTTCAAAAGTTTTAAACATGTCTAGTGACGAAGACATAGATCTAACGCCCGATTTTATTAAAGAAAGGGCAAAAACAGTTGTCGAAAATATATTACCGCCGAACTCGAAAGAAAGATATGTAAAGGCATACGACGAATTTATGAAATGGCGGTCAGAAAAAAAAGTGAAATCTCTTTCTGAAAGTGTTTTTATATCATATTTTGATGAATTATCTAAGAGGCTACAACCTTCCAGTTTATGGTGCTTTTATTCCATGCTAAAATCTACAATGATGACAAAACATGACGTGAATTTGAAAGATTTTTCTAAACTTACTGCTTTCTTGAAAAGGCAGTCTGACGGCTTTAAAAGCAAGAAATCGAAGGTATTTACTGCAGAAGAAGTACAGAAATTCTTAAATGAAGCTCCGGATGAAATTTATTTAGCAATAAAGGTACCTACGTATTTACTTGCCCTTTTTAATAAGTTACCAAAATATTTCACAAAAATACTATGCGAATTTGGTGCCTTTAATACAACTTATGTCTTTTTTACAGGTTGTTCTAATTTTTGGGATATCGGGAGCCTGCAGAACCGTGGAATTGACAAACTTGACAATAGAAAATGTAGAAAAACATAACAAATTACTACTCATAAAACTGCTTAACACGAAAACTAAAATTGACCGGTCATTTGTTGTGCATGAAGAATTTGCAAATTATGTTGAAAAATATCAAGCTCTTCGGCCTGAAAACGTGGATACAAATCGTTTTTTTCTTAATTACAGTAAAGGAAAATGCCACAGACAAGTAATAGGAAAAAACAAATTTACAGGCATGCCAAAGCAAATAGCCACATATTTAAAACTGAGTAACGTAGAGTTATACACCGGGCATTGCTTTCGCAGAACATCAGCGACTCTATTGGCTGATTCGGGAGCCAACCTCACTCTGTTAAAAAGGCACGGCGGCTGGAAGTCCAGCAAAGTGGCCGAAGGTTATATCGAAGATTCGATGGCAAACAAAAGCAAAATTACTTCTAAAATAACAGAAAATATAAACTTGAAATCACCACGTCAAAGCACATCATCTGAGCCATTTTTTAATGAAGAAAATAGTACCAGTCAACTGCCGCCATTTACGATGCAAGAACCTCAAGTCACTCAAACTCAAGTCTTATCATCACAAACTCATATTCAAACTATAAATATTCCTAAAAAGAACGTGACCATATCTCTTACAAATTGTAATAATTTTACTATTAATTTTAATTAAATACACATTTTTTTCTTCTTAATAAATGTTCATTGAAACCTGCTGTCTTGTTGTTTACTTACCTCACAATCGATATGTAAAGCAGAGTATTTATCTCGGGCGTAAGCATCAATTGCATACTCGGGTTAATTAGCGCCTTCGCTTCGCTCAGGCGCCAAAAACCTCGTATGCAATTGATGTCATACAGCCCTTGGTTAATAATCTACTATTAACTTTTTAATTTTTATGGCACGATTTTACTTTTTAATCTATTGGCGCTTGGGCTCATTGACATTGACAGTCATGGTGCAATGAGAATCTAAATTGCCCGCCATACTGCATATTTTTTTCCTTTTCCACTTTTATTTTATTTCAATTGTATGAGTGAAGATAAAGTAGTGTATGCAACGGCATATAATTAGGTATTAAAACACTCGCGTGTTAATATTATCACATTCGGCTTCGCCTCATGTGATAAACCCACGCTCGTGTTTTAATAACCCCTGTTATATGACCATTGCATAAACTACTATTATGTTTCTTGTTGTCACTTGGGGCCAATAAAAAGACGATTTTATATACGAGATATCGCTAAGTAATTTTATTTGACCTTGTAACTAAGAAGTATCCCTAGGGACACAATACCAGACAACATTCACTAGCACTGCAGAAATTGAGTTGTTTACACAAGAAAACTTTTACAACAAGGCTGAAAATATTTACAGTGTTAAAACTGTAAAGATCACGGCGGTTCACCGACCTACTGTGTCGACCTTTAAAAATTGTTTTCGATTTAAAAATGCCACAATTTCATATTAATTAAGGGTATGCTGTCACTGAGGTGGTCGTGGTTTTGGCAACACGCGATTTAGCGGCTAGATTTTTTAAGTTGGAACATCATAGTGAACAACTACAGAGGTATATGCGGTGTGAGAAATCTTAGGAAGAAATTAAGACCCATCTTAGGAAGAAATTAAGACCTACAGTAGGAGGCTGAGAATTAGATAATATCTACTTCTTGGACACGTTTATTTCTTATGCCACGTAAACAAAAAAATACGACGATACAGTGCGATGAAATATCGTGTGACATCACGGTGTGCTACACTTTATACTGACAAAGGACAATGTGACGTCACAAGCTCCCACTCCTGAACTTTGATGCGCTTTATCTTTGTGAATTTTTATTTGTTTAATAAAACAAAAAATACGGGTACAATATTTTTGATAATGTCACTGACGGACTTTTCTACCCAGGAAACATCCAGAATAAAAAATTCACTCTTGTAAGCTTTGATAATCAAATAATCAGAAAACACAAGTAGCAAATAGCATTAAAATTAAAAAGAACAACCGCGCGTCGTCCGCGAACGTTTTCCGCAAAAGAAATTGCTACAATCATTACAAGTGCAGTTTTATCAATTGAAACCTTGATAGTACCGGTTAAAGGTTGATAACCCTTGGTTTATAACTCGTCCCTTGAAATAGACTTTATTACCAATGTAATAGATTATAAAGTAGTTTGCATGCTAATTTTATAGAAAATTACGATAATAGTAACGATTAAAGAGGCTTATCGTAAACTTGAATGTTTGCGTGTAATGTCACCGTATTTAATAGACGCATAAGTTTGAATAAACAAAAGAATAATGGACTATTTCACTCATTACAATATTTGGTGAAGTAACTGGCTCGGCTCGGTGTGCCTTATTTTTTTTTTTTAATGAAAGTACAATTTTTTTTTGATTCGGTTAACTGCGATTACCACTTATAGTGAAAGCCATGTTCTAATCGTTTAGTCATTTATAGTTAAAAACTCAATAAAATACAAAGAATTAAAACTTTACTACAATAACACGAAAGTTTGAATGATTTGACAGTTTTAGGAGATGAAATCATGAAACTGGCAGAACATTGTTTGTTGCATTTTATTTTACAAATAAACATGTTACTTTCAATTAAAAAAAAAAGATATATGTGACCATTACGTTAATTTAAAAGCACTGTCAAATCAACAAAAAAAAAAACTCGCGGCTCAAAATTCCGCTCGCCTCAAATCGCGCAACCGCGCTTCTATTACGCTATAGTTCGCGGCAAGCCTTACTTTTCACACTTCTCATACCCATTTAAGGTCAATCCCCATTTAAAAACTTAACCATTGCGAAAGATAAGTTAGCTATAAAACAAAATCGACCTGATACAACGTCTTACACAATACGAGAGTTGCGAAGTTTACAAACCCGTTGAACTTGGATATAGTGAACTTTTAAGTTATGAAAGTAGTTGAAAATCAGCTGGTTTTCGTTAGTAAATCGGAGGTAGACGGCTATCTATATCTTTAATGTAAAAGTAGATCAGATTGTGGAAACTTTTTAACAGTCATAGTTCATGTAAATTATTGGTTTTTGGAAATTCCACCCCTGAAAAAATAAAAATGGGGTTTTAAAGTTTGTGTGAAATTTCTACGCTTACGTGAAATTAAAGATTTACGCTTTTGTTTGATAAAACGAATTCATGTATTTATGGGTTTTTACAAATTCTACCCCTAAGGAGGTGAACAGGTGGAAATTTGTTGGGCTTATATATCTAAAACTTGGAATTAATACTTACCTAAGTAAATAGTAAAGGTTTTCAATATTAGTTTTTCATAACTACTCCTAAAAGACGATTTAGGAAGATTGTTAAAGATTTTTACTGTATAAGGCTTCTTTGCTGTACAAACTCGCGAGAGCCTGAGGAAACTCTGTGCTATGGAGTTTTTAAGGCGTATATATTCTCCAATGTTAACGCAGTACTGGCCGTGCTCCCGCTCGGAACCAGAATATCAATAATTATTGAACCTCCTTTTGGGACAGTTTAATTTGCAAAATATTCTTCGTCGTTTTGGAGGAGTATCCAAAAGCAGTTAAAAAATATCGTGTTGCTAATCTTTTTTTTTAAAGAAAAAATTCCATCCAATTACGAAATAGGAACAATCATCTAGTAACGAAAACAACTAACAGAATTGACATAAAAATTACACTTTCGACTACAAATACTAACCCACAAAAGAATAAGCCCACTTTATATCACAAACAGCTGCTACACTTTCGACCAAAAATACTGGCCTACTCAAAAAATAACCCAAACTACCCACAGATGATAAATAAATAAATATTACAACAGTAGCTAGCAATAAAAATAGTAAATACACTGTATGTATACAAACACACATATTTACTGTTTTCTATACGTGACAATCAACAATTATTGTAAAGTTGGTAGGTTGCCAGATCTAAATTTGTTTATCGTCTAGACCACAGTTGTCATGGACAAGATACGTTTTTTTTCTAGTTAATTCCAATACATGGTGGTTTAAAATTAACTGTATTATTTTGAGTGGAAAATACGGTAGAATTGGTTGCTTGTGGTAAAGTCGAAATTTTCAACTTCCCATTGACTTATGAACTTGAAATTTTGTGATAATGTTTATTATTACGTATATTTAACCACAGATAATATACATCGATATAGATATAGATAGAGATGAGAGGGTAGGATATAGATGGTAATTTAAAGATGGAAAAACGCTAGCGACGGCGACACGGTTTCTTTGTATGGGATGAGGCATCTGTATGCTAGTATTATATTATCTGTGGCATTAGTAATATTTTCTACAGCATCACCGACTAACATAATTAGGTGACCCATGTATTTATCAGTCAAGTCCTCTTATGAACAAGCTTTCAAATAAAAAAAATGCATTTATAACAAGAAAAAAAGTGTTTATAAATTTTTTGTATAATCAAACTCCGGCAACCTTTTCTCGGTGTTTGACTGACCCTTGTGCAAAATTAGTAAAATGAAACTGGTAGGTTTTTAATGAACAACATAAATGCTTTTAAAAAAGTTATAATCATTCCCTAAAGGAGTTAAATAATGTATGAAAATGTGTAAGAGAGCACAATCTAAAAAAAAACAGTTTGATGACGACGACATTTTTTCAGACCGTACCTGAATTCCATTAAAACTATTTGCCCGACCATACAAAACAGGCGCCTTAAACACTATTATCATTACAATAAGGCGATTATGCGCTCACGATAAAGATAATGTTATCTTTCATAGATATTATGCGCCTTCATGCTAATGTTGGCAACGGCCTTGAGCGACATACGTCAGACATACGTTTGTATGTAGTGTGAGATTATTACTGTCTTGGTTTGAATAATAATTTTAAGTATAGGAGCGATGTGATGACCGAGGGTTCCGTACAAACAGAGTCTCTACATTCACTAACATAATTTGGTAAATAAAATTATTTTTCGACAAGCTTTTTTGTATTCTTCTCAGCAAACCCTTTCATTTGATACCCATATCTTGGCAGTGCACAAAAAATAACTAGTCCGCCATCTTGGGCCGTCCGCCATATTTGATTTAGAATAACGTCACTTAGTTAACCATGCATTGTCAACGTCATCCAAACTAAACGTGTATGCAAAATTTAATCTTAATCGGTGGAGGATAACTGCTTTAAAATTCAGTTGCAAGATTTTACCCGAACACACATGCATACATACAACAAACATACTTTGCAAGTTAATTAAAAGTTTGTAAAATACGGAAGTTCATAAACATGCAAGCACCGAACATTGCTTTTTTTTATTTTTTTTTACTTTTAAAAGTTTGTATGTACATTTTATAAGTTGGTCGACTATTACTCGTAAACTTGTAAAGTCTACTTAGCTGTGATAGTTATCCTTTTAATTTCGTTATATATACTACTGCCGTGAATTTGTTCACATATCCAAAAGCAACCATTCACAGCTCGCAGGGAGCGGGGGACACCAGACTCACAAAAAATAGCAATTTAAAGCTTAATTTTACGCAAACGGATCCCTGAATAAAAAAATGGTATTTACAAAGCCGGTTTTTTTTAAAGGCCTGTCCAACGATGCCCCACACCATGGAATAGACGAGAAAAGAAAAACATCCCCACATTACGTGTATTATAATTAATATAATATTTTTTTAAATTAATTATACATATTTTTTTTAAATATTGAATGAGACAATATGTCTTGCCACAATATGCACAGTATTTTTCCGAGAAGACCCATTCAAAATTTTTTAACGCAGCTTAAATTGACTACAAATAAAAGCAAAAAAAAAACATTTTTAATAATGTAATTGACAGACAGCTAGATATTCAAGGACACAAGTACTTTTAATAATGAAAATAAATAACACGCAAGCGAAACTATTAAAATAATTGACATACAATACATACTGATATATAGTCACGTGTAAAAACATGTGAGAAATGTATTAGATTTACACAATTGATTTAAAATCGTTCACTTCACAATGTACAGTATTGGCGGTGTATGCTAAGCCGGCTGTCAGTTGGAGATCTTTGAACGTCGTTACGGGTAGGAATTTATCAAAGAATCTTGCCCAAGAGTTCTTTGAACGTCGTTACGGTTAGAAATTTATCTAACAGTCAAGCCAAAGAGTTCTTTGAACGTCGTTACGGTTAGAAATTTATCTAACAGTCAAGCCAAAGAGTTCTTTGAACGTCGTTACGGTTAGAAATTTATCTAACAGTCAAGCCAAAGAGTTCTTTGAACGTCGTTACGGGTACAAGTTTATCAATCGGTCTTGCCAAAGAGTATTGTGTTACCCATTTACAGGATTGTAGAGGTCTGAAAGGCAGTCGCTCCATGTTAAAATACTGGTATTCTTCATAAAACCGACCCCTATAACGTAGTTGGGAAAACAATAACAGATAATAATGTATTTACAGTACTGGAACGTAAATATGCACTGAGCAAGCATGCTCGTTGCTTTTCTGCGTGAAACAGTAAAGAGTCCTTTACATAGAAGTGCGGAAAAACTGGGACACCCAGAGGCTGACATTATTCTTTGTATCTATACAACTGAACCCCTGTGCCTAAATAGCAAAAATAACACTGCAGTGCAGAGAAACTGGGAAACCTACAGGCTGACATTTTTTCACCTATCAAACTCATCTGCGTCAAAAGCAAGAGTCCTTTACACTGGAGTGTACTGAAACTGGAACACCTAAAGGTTGAGTTTTTGTAGGCACTATTGAACTCATCTTCGTGAAAAGCTAGATCCACACTACATTGCAGTGAAACTCGGACGTCTAGTGACATATTTTTTTTATCTATACTATTAAATGTCACCAAACCGAGCACATCTTTAGGCACGTGACTCGAAAACTATTTTTACAATGCATGTCCTCGAAAAGAGCGGTTTTCCAAGCAGCCAAACTGTGCGGAAAGTGTCACTTTTTTTCACTAGTGCTTTTTACTTTCCTGTACTTTTTTAAATTTTTAACTCCAACGTCAGCCCGACGCATAGAGTTTTTAGTATTTGAGAAAAGTTTTAAAAATTAGTTATGTACAGATTATCATTCATATAAAAGGTAAAATAAAACTAATACTTTATTTTAGGCGTTTTTAATTACTCTAGATTTAGATTTTGATCAATAAATTAATTTTAAATATTCATTAAATATGTTTGGCAGAACGTATATTTTGCTCGTGCCTTATTGCGTTACGATGTGACAGCTATTCGCACATGCGCAGTAGATATGCCCGAGGAACTATTAGTTAATCTGTGGATATGCTGAACGCGCTTGAATAAGCCCGCCATTTTAGTAATCTCATTTTATTAATTTATTTATTTCCTCGCACAATGCATAGTAAAATTTTGTATGATACACGTACGTAAGATGATTTCCGACTTGTGTCGATTTATCCACTCACTCGCTTCGCTCGCTCGTGAATAAAAATGCCACTCATCGGAAATCACCTACCTTCCGCACTTGTAGCATAAATAACTATTATCATTCCTCCAACTCATCGTTTGCCAATCAAGTAATCGCTTACGTAACATTTCGTAATATATGCTTTTATCATACATTATCTCGAGATTGCTCGTTTTATACCGAGTGACAGACTGACTTACTTTACTTACCGTGAAGTTTTTTGCAATGAAAGTGTACGTCATTGTACCACGTTTTAAATATTATTGTCAATGAATCGTTCTTCTCTTGAATCCTAACATATCATGATCTATACTAGTATTATAAAATGTATTTTTGTATGTAACGAATAAACTTAAAAACTACTGGACCGATTTCAAAAATTCTTTCACCGTTGGGAAGCTACACTATCCCCGGGTGACATAGGCTACTTTTTATCCCTGTATTCCCAAGGGAACGGGCAAAACGCGGGTGACACCGCGAGGCGTCCGCTAGTGTGGTATAAATACAGGACTAACTCATTGGTTATATTTTAGAGGGTGAAAGTGTGTGTTTATGAACAAAAGCTATGGGAACAACTCTGAAATCACGAATCAAAGATCAGCATTTCGTCAATTATACGAACAAAAAATGCCCTGAACTGCTGATTTTAAATTCTTATTTCAATATTGATCGTTTAGTAAAAGTTTATATATAATAATATTTTTTACCTCCTGAGAGATTTCCAATGGATTAAAGTCACTCTGTACAAAACCAGTTACCAAGATCGCTGCACAGCAGAGATCAAAATTAAAAAATCTTAATAAATTGTCGCGTCAACAATGCACCCGTTCTGCCTAAGCCGACAACACGGAACGCCTAGCCGACTCTGTTCATGTAGCACTCACATTCGCAGTGACTGAGTACAACATTGTTATTGTATTCAGTGGACATACAGTGCAAATTTTAGTTTTAATGAAGTTAACCAAAAATTTGTCTCAGCAAAGTAAGGGTACTTGAACGAATTAATTCTAACATTATTTTTAGAGGCGAGTGAAAATGTGGTACATTTAAATGTCCGCCACTACACGGCGATACATAAAAAATACGTTTGACGTATGTACCCTGGGCTGTCAGCCCAGCTAACCACAACTTGTTTACTGGCTAATAATTATATCCAAGGTGGACCGATGACCTGGTGAAGGCTGGAGGAAACCGCTGGAAGCAAGACGCACAGGACCGATCAGTGTGCCACTTGGGATGTTCAGCAGTCTATTGGCTAAAATAATTATGAGCTATTCTCAAGTTCGAATACGGGGACATAAGTTAAGAAAGTTCAGAGGAACTATTGATTCAACCGACCTATATGTTGAAGAGACAGGAAACTAATCAAATTCCTCAGACCACAGAGAAAGGAACGCCGCACTGGCAATGACTTGAAACTCCATCACTAGAAATATTCAAATAGCCAAAGTGACATATGCGCTGCCACCACAGACATAAATCTAACTAGATGACGCGATTGTCTGTACTTCGCGTGCCAAAAAACGGAGGAAAGTTACGATCAATGATCGTAATCTGAGCTTTTCATTTAGCATTATCGCCACCGGAAATCTAAAAAAATGCCTTTGTATGCCATATTGAGTTGTAAAGAATGCATAGAAAAAGTTGGCCGAGGCGTTGGAAATGTTTTCTTTTATTGGTAAGTAATTATTTGTGAAAAAGTGGCACGCTTGGTTTTCATACAGATGGAGGGACTTGCGTTATCTAGTTAGATTTATGTCTGTGGCTGCCACAGACGATGCTGTGGAAATGGCAAAGTTTTGAGCCAAAAACATGTAATTTACTGTCGTGCTAGCGAAATGAAGAAGAGAGAAGAATGGCGCTCCATAACTAAGGGTTACACGAAAAAACACCTCATAATCACGATTGTTTTGTTAAGAGTGTACTGACTTCAGAAGAGCCATAGTAAAAATTGTCACTGACCATCTTTATGGGTAAACGCTGACACACACTGATACATTTGGTTCATGATTTTGGTCTTATTTTAAAAATAATTATGCTTAAAATCGACAGAATTTTTATGTAATTCAGCATCACGATAATTTTGCTGCTCTGACGGAAGCACATTTTGTTGTACTGAATGAGTTGACAATGTCGTGTCCAGCAGTGGCCGCTGTAACGTTTCTATGCTCTGTGGCCCAGACGGGTAAGTAATACACCCTTAAGAGTGAAGCCCTGACCTAGAAATTGAAAGTGTAAAAGGAATAGGACACTCTATTGAGGCGAAATTCGATTATAGCTAGAAAATTTCTTAGGTGGAAATTGAATTTGTCTCCGATAAAATGGTATTAGATTCTTTTACTTGGCACTTTTGTATCACTATCAAGAACTATTTGATGGAGAATACAGGAAGACAGTCGTTGCAGGTAATGACTTGGTCCTCTGGCTGTCAATTTTTCAACAAAAGCCAGAAAATCTGACACAGTTTTGCCCCGGGGCGTCTATCTACTCCCTAAACACGAAGCCCGTAATTTCGGCCTTCGTAACGGGCGTTTCCTACTCCGTATCGGATGTTTGATTCGTTCGAGCCCCGAACTACTAATGAATGACAACACAATTTGACAGTTTTACCTACTCCGAATGTGTTTTAAGTTACCCGTCCGAAAGATTTTATCATTACGGAGTAGGATTCACTCCGAAGGTCCAGAGTACGTTCGGACGGGCCCGTAACTTCGTTGACGGAGTAGACCCTCCTGGTATCGCGTCACCCAATTACTGGATATTAGAGGTCAGATAGGCAGGTTCACAAGTGAAATAGTGATAGTCAGGTGCATTCGGTTAGACTAGAATTGGAATCCTAACGATGAGAAAAGACTGGGTACATAGGCAGATTGACTTGGGTTGAGACACAGATATAAATCTAACTAGATGACGCGATTGTATGTACCTCGCGTGTCAAAAATTGGCGAAAAATTACGATCAATGATCTTATTTTGAACTTTTCATTTAGCTTAATCGGCACCGGAAATCTACCGAAATCTAGAAAAACACCAAATTATGCCGTATTGAGCTGTAAAACTGTATAGAAAACAGTAGGCCGAGGCATTGGAAATGTTTTCTTTCATTGGTAAGTAACTTTATTTTTAAATTGTGTGTGAAAAAGTGGCACGCTTGGTTTTCATACAGATGGAAGGATTTGCGTTATCTAGTTAGATCTATGTCTGTGGGGTGAGAGGACAATATTATGAAAGAGAGAGGTTATGAAAAAAATCGTCAGTTCATGGCGAAGATATAGAAAAGAATAGGGAGTCAGTGATAGTGTGACGGTTAACAGGACGGAATAGAACCCCAAGTAACAAGACACGAGGGCAGGAAGATGGCTGGTGTCTGTAGGTAATATATGAAGGTATGAACATAATAAATTAGATTTTCGACCGCTAACAACCACGAATGCCACCTGGCGCTAAGTTTTTGTTACATATTGGTCTAAAAAAAGAAGTACAACGTGTTATTCAGTCCAGATATCAAGTTAGACTCCAATTATATACGCAAAAAATTGATCAGTCATTTTAGACTGATTTATAAATAAATTACTTTTTTTTGTACTTGTTTCTGCCAGCGGCATAGCCCACGTGCCATCAGCCATCCAGGACATGGTCTACCCGTGTGCAAAGTTTCATCGAAATCGGTTCAGTCGTTAAGACGTGAACAGGTAACAGACAAACAAGAGTTTCTTTCGCATCTATAATATTAAGTAAAACCGGCCAAGTGCGAGTCGGACTCGGGCACGAATGGTTCCGTACCATTATCGCAGAAAACGGCAAGAAAATCACGTTTGTTGTATGGGAGCCCCACTCAAATATTTATTTTATTGTTTTTAGTATTTGTTGTTATAGCGGCAACAGAAATACATCATCTGTGCATATTTTAAGTGCCTAGCTATCACGGTTCATGAGATACAGCCTGGTGACAGACGGACCGCGGCGTCTTTAGTATTAGGGTCCCGTTTTTAACCTTTGGGTAAGGAACCCTAATAAGTATAGATGCAGTTTTTAAACATTAAATAAATAACTGCCTCTAGATAACTTTATAAACATCTACAAGGAAAATGAGTGCAAAGATTACTGACATTATATTCTTAGTAACGTAATACATTAGTAACATATCAACAAGCTTATCAATTTACACAATTATATTTGTATAAGGTCCATAAGGAAAATAATAAGAAATAATTGAATTATTAGTTTACTAGTAGAAGGCAAAATTGATGTTAAAAAAGCTTAGGACTGTTTTCGAAACAATAAATATACTTAAGAAAAACTATGAATAATTATATGATTGCTTACCAATAAAAATAAAAATAAAGTACTTCCCACTATCACACTAAATTATAAAGGCGAAAGTTTGTGAGTGTGTTTGTCACTTCTTCACGCCAGAACGGCTGAACGGATCTGGATTAAATTTGGCACTAAGATAGATTATAGACTGGAATAGTATATATAGATTATAATCTGGATTATGTGCTACATAGGATACGGGATTCGAATGTCTATCGTCTGCAACTTTTTCTAATAAATTATTGTAAAATTGTCAATTGTGTTCAGTTGTTCCAACACAGAGAAGGCCCGCATTTTTTATAATTACTGGTGGGCTCGCGTTTGAACACTATCTCACCTGATGGTAAGCGATGATGTGTTCGACGGTGAAGCACGCTTGCCAATGCCTAGAATAACCTATTCACTCTTGACTAAGACCCGCATATGAAAACCTCATCAATATGCTACCTTTAACATGGTTTTTACCCTGACTGAATAAACTAATTAATTATTCATGTTTTTTCCTTACCATTAAGGATAAAATGAAGACAACATGCGAAACAAATACAGAAAAAAAAATCCAAGTCGTGTTCAAAATTTAATATTCGATCTTGATTGATTTTGATATTTGACCTTGAATAATTGATCGATTTTATTAATCGTCTAATCCTAAATGTTATCATAGAAATTTATGATTTTTCTGCTATTTATCTAATTAGTTTTGGTCGATTAATTATTCAAGCTAAATCTAATCTATGCTAATACATTTTATAGTGTGCGAATTTTGTGAGTTTGTGTTAACTCCGGAACAACTCCGGAGTCATATTATTCCTGATGGACATGGCAAACCCCAAAACACAACCACTCTTTATCGCTTCCTAGTATAATTTACAAAGGGGTAACATCATATACCCCACCACCATCCTTGGTTGACTGTTAGATAATCTAAGATCATAGTAAGTCACTGATCAGTTGCCCTCTCTAATAAAACTACTAATATGCAGCAAAAATGAACTAGAAATGTATCAAAGTAAAATAATATCGTTCTCTAGCATATGGAAAGATTCCATTCTTATCTTGAAGCTGCACTGCAAGCGAAGTTATTAAACTAATTTATTTTCTTACTGCACGCACGCCTAACCCAATGATCTGACCTTGACCTTTAAGAGTCATCTTTGCATCCTCTAAGAAATCCAGTAGTCACTATTCGAAATCGAACTCATTTGATCTTAAAAATAAATCATCGCAGATTCAAAACGAAACATCGTTCGAAATGTTCGAATATTGAAATGATTCTTATTCAATTCCATTTTAAAAATAAATCTTCGCGGATTCAAAACGAAACATCGTTCGAAGTGTTCGATTATCGAAATAAAGTCTTATTTTATTTTAAGGCTCGCGTTTGACCACTATCTCGCCTGATGGTAAGCGATGATGTGGTAGACGATGGAGCACGCTTGCTAAGAAGTAAACTATTCACTCTTGACTTAAAGACTAGAAGTTTTAGCTATCAGGAAAACCCCTGCAGGCAATTTCACTCCTTAGATACAGCACATGAAAGTATTCCCAAAACGTGTTTAGAAAATAAACACTATAAAAGCAGAACGGAGGCAAGGCCTTACTAGTCACACCACAAGCGCGCATGCGTGAATATACGCCGTAAAACCACGAACATCCAATGCGCAATAAGAAACTATGAAGTTTAACACCACTCTTATCGAAATTTCAATTAATCACATTTTTAACCGGCCGGACAACGCGATATTGTGCAAATATTGGCGAAACTAAAGTAATAACAATTATGTGGCACCAGAACGAATTTAAGCAATAAAAACCTCTTGTAAATTGTTGATTAATTCAAGTTTTGAACGCACTCCACACTAACTTTAATCCACAGTAAATAACACTCGAAGTTAAAAACGTTCGTTAGAGAATTTCTATTGAATTTAAAAATAGAATGTTGTTTTATTCGAATATACAGAATTCTGATTTTAAATAATTCGCGCCAAGCGCGCGACCGCCCGAGCCGACGATTGCCGAACAACTAGTAGTGAGGCGACATGTTGTTATGAGACGCGAATCGAATCATATCGATTATTCGCGGTTGGCTGACCAGCATTAATTTTTATTTGTGTTTTGGAGCGATTTTGTGGTTTATTTGAAATGCTTTAATGCTACCATTAAAGCATTTCAAATACGCCACAAAATCGCTGTGTGGGCAAACATGATGTTACTTGTGTCTTGAATGAAACTTTTCATGGCATTTTTTTGATTGTTTCGATCGTAATAAATTATAAAAAGAAAATAGGCTTGGTAGTGATTTTCCCTGCCGGATTCTGTGCTTCCTGCACGGTGTGCTGAATTACTGATAATTTAATACTGATTGGATCTTTAAGTCAAAAGTGAATAGGTTAGATCTATGCATGCGTGGTCCTCCATGGTCGACCACACCATCTCTTACCATCAGGTAAGATATTGGTCAACGAGCGTCGAAACATTTCAAATCGATAAAACCTAACCCAACCACATCAATCGGATAATCTAAATAAAGATTAATATGCCATTCCAATAATAATCTTCAATAATACATCTTCAAGGCAGACATTTGCGTATGATTGGATTGTTTCTAATTATAGGCTGGCCTTATGAACTAGATCGTTAGCGTTTCAAATTTAAATTATTCGTTATGTAAGCAAATGTATTTAAAGGGTATTGTTTGTGTTATGAGATAACGCTTTCACTGATTTGTTTTAACTTGCAATGTATGTATGTAAGTATGTTCGGGTCAAATCTTGCAACTGAATTTTAAAGCAGTTATCCTCCACCGATTAAGATGAAATTTTGCATACACGTTTAGTTTGGATGACAATGCATGGTTAGCTAAGTAACGTAATTCTAAATCCAATATGATATGGGTATCAAATGAAAGGATTTGCTTAGAAGAATACAAAAAAGCTTGTTTCTGAAAAAATATTTTTAATGAATAATTTATTTTTATAAAACGTTAATATTTTGATTACTAAGCTTCATGCACTGAATGGAGCAATGTGCAGCAAAAGTTTAAGCCCTACTTTGTTATTGAAACTCCTCGTGGGAGTTTATTAGGCTTCCGAAGAACTAAAGTACTTCACTATGTCACTCTTACATCGTAATTGCACTAACTACCCATTTAGCTTATTAGTCTCCTTTGGATAGTAAGCGAAAAATGCTGGAAGAAGGACCAAGATGTTTTAACAATTTACACATTCAAGGCATAATAGCTTCATTTTTCTGACCGACACCTTAAAAAGTGCCTCAAATACTTTTACTATTTGACCCAGCCCTTACACACGCGACACCGGTTAACAAGCCCCACCAACAAAAATCGATTGCCTCTACCACCAAGTATCGACTCAACAATCTCACAATCGATCCGGCACATCACTACTTAACAACATGTCGGACACGTAGCTAAATTGAAACCTGTTTTTGCGCAGCAAACCGCGGTGTGGCCTTGATTCTTAGTAATTGAGAGACAGTCTTTAATGTTTTATCCTGAAGAATTTGTAGCATTTACACCTCCATCACGCCTGTATTGGGAAAAGTTGAAAGCAGAAGTATTAGTACGCCCACAGGTCAGCATCGTCATCATCTTCATCTCAGCCGAAAGACGTCCACAGCTGGACATAGCCCTCCCCAAGAATCGCATTCGGATTGCATGAACATTATGCTACCTTATTTTTGATTTTCAGTGATCATTAAAAAAAAATGTACTCTGTTCGCCTGAAACACAGGATTACCTAGTTCAGGCACATAACACGTGTGAACTTGACATAAATTTAAGCAAAAATTGTAATTATTGTTTTACCTAATGATTTTAAATAAACTTTTTATTTTTATTATTATTTAAAGAAAAATGTATGTCGCCCTACATAAGAATAAATGGGCTTATAAACTGAACGAACGATTTTGCCACGTACAAAAACCTGCTCTATTTCAATAGAAGTAAAGTCCATTTTGTTATCTTCATTATTTTTTATACTTTTGTATAGAATGGAATTTGAAAATGTACCATTATATATTTTATTTTTGCTTGGTAACGCGTTGATTTTAATTCTACATCTTCACGCTTATGTTTTATGGGATAAGCACACCATCTAAGTTAAAGTTAGTGTGATAAAATAAAATCGTGCAAGGCAATTTTGGACAACTTCCTCTGGTCACAGATAATATAATACTAGCATACAGATGCCTCATCCCATACAAAGAAACCGTGCCGAACGTAGTTAGGAAGAGGCCAACCGAAAGTAATTTTGTGAGTTGTGAGTCGCTTAAAATGAGTCGCGGAAACAAACATAGAATAGCAACTGAAATTACGTTCGCCCGTCTGGCAGCCTAGGGTCGGTGCACATCTGACGGAAAATGCGTCGCGTATCATCGGTAGCGTAACGCCAGAACGGACAAATATATAATAAAACATTCAACCTTTCACACCTACCGATGATGCGTTAGTGCGTTTACTGTACTAGCTGACTACGCTCGACGCATTTCCGTCAGATGTGTTCTACGTTTGTTTCTACGGGGCGCTGACGCTGGCCTCGCTCCACTCCCTCAGCTAAAGCGCAAGTCGGTTGAAAAAAAATTGCATACAGCGTGAGTCAGCAGACATCTCATTTTGCGTCACTAACAGGACTTTAGTATGAAACTGAATGCAGCGTAAATTCGGCGACGCATTTTACGCGACTCACAACTCATAAAATTACTTTCGTTTGACCTCACCCTTAGAGAAGTAAGGTGTTATTCCAAGCGATTCTAGATTAAAAGCTCACTTCACTTCAGTCATCACGGTGAGAAGTTTACAGAATAGAACTACATGACCATTTTTTATAAATTTTACTGTTTACTGTGTTTTCTCGTTATCACTAAGCCCACAATAAAATTAATTAAAACAAACAGCCATACACAAATCGCTCTAATTACATGGTGAGCAGGTTTTTAGAAGCGTAGCATTGTGTTACGAGGGAAGGCAAATGAAACCGTGCCTAATTTATTTATTATAATATAATGCAAGGAAAAAAAAAATGTTATTCGAAGGTGTTGCTAGGCTCAGTAATTTTTACAGGAATGATGTTGGCATGCATATAAGCCCGCGTTTTTACCTGCAAGCTACTCGCATGCAAGTTGGCGACACGTTTGGCGTCACAGATATAAATCTAACTAGATGACGCGATTGTATGTACTTCGCGTGTCAATAAAACCGGCCAAGTGCGAGTCGGACTCGCGCACGAAGGGTTCCGAACCGTTATCGCAAAAAAGGCAAAAACAACGAGTTTGTTGTATGGCAGCCTCACTTAAATATTTATTTTATTCTGTTTTTAGTATTTATTGTTATAGCGGCAACAGAAATACAGCCTGGTGACAGAGAGACAGATGGACCGTGGAGTCATAGTAATAGGTATTTACCCTTTGGGTACGGAACCCTAAAAACGGAGTAAAGTTACGATCAATGATCGTACTTTGAGCTTTTCATTTAGCATTATCGGCACCAAAAATCTTTCTTTCTAGAACAATGCCTAATTATGCCATATTGAGCTGTAAAAACTGTATAGAAAAAGTTGGCCGAGGCATTGGAAATGTTTTCATTCATTGGTAAGTAAATTTGATTTTAAATTGTTTGTGAAAAAGAGGCACGCCTTGTTTTTCAGACAGATGCGTTATCTAGTTAAGATTTATGTCTGTGGTTGGCGACGGCGTATTGGTTTAGCGACCGGCTGCTGCGCTGCGTTTCACGGGTTCGATTACCACGTGAGTTTGTATGTTTGTAAACGCACTCACGACACAGGAAGAAATGCCCAGTGTGAAACAGCGTTTTTTTTTTTAAGAAGCAAAAGAAATTACATTGGAAAGATCGAGAGATTGTTCACATCCATACCTCGGTAGCCCACAATGTAATGCAAATGGCATGCGAGCTGATGGAAACTTGGCCTAACATAAAGTCGGGGAAAAACAAAAAAAAAAAAACTAAAATAGCAAGCAAAGTTGGATTGTTTTGTCCATGGTATGCAAATTAATTAATGCCAATTTGGCATATTCATAAGTTCTTGGCCGAAAGCGCCTTTTTAACCCCCGCCGGAAAGAGGGGTGTTATAAGTTTCACGTGTGTTGCTTTGTGTCTGTCTGCGGCATCATAGCGCCTAAACAGATGAACCGATTTTGATTTAGTTTTTTTGTGCATCAAAGGTGATTTTGTCAAGATTGTTCTTAGCTATGTTTGAATAAAATCGGTTCAGCCGTTCAAAAGTAATAGGCGTTTTACGATTTGAATCAGGGTGTTTTCGCAAGATAAATGAGTCGGGGGAATTTTAAATTTTGAAATTCTACTTGTTATTTAGAAATAGATTTTATGAAAACGCGTTGTCTCATTATCACATTTTCTGTCTGCAGGGGGCCTCTAAGTAATAGTGAATATTTTTTTTGGTATAACGGCAGCTACACACTACATCCGATCCGTGTCCGTGAAATTTCGGTTCGGAAGTAGCCGTAGTACTTCTTGTAGGGAAGCTTACGAACTACTTCCAAACTATTTCCGTATTAATCTGTCATAGTTCAGAACATTTTGAACTCGGCACTCAATTCACGGACACATCACGGACACGGACGTGTAGTGCGTAACCGCCCCTTAAGGTGGAAAATTATCTAATAATAAATTAAAATGTAGGTAACGATTTTCCATAGTTATAGCTGGCTGGCAGTTATTTTTAAATAGAATAATGCGTGAAATCAATCCAACATGTAAATAATGGCAGAAAAAATACATTTATCCAATATAAAGAATTTTTGAACGGTACTTATATTATTATAATATTTTTTATTTTTTTCAACACAGCCAGAAATACTTTAGGGCAATACGGTAGTTAACTGAATTTTTTTTTTGTCTATCAGGTAGATTAATCAAAAATATTGGACGCGTATTTATTATTTTGACACGTAAACATAAAGTGACGACGATATAATGCGTTGAAATATCGTGCAACGTCGCGCCGCTAGTACACTTTATACTGCCTTAGTGACGTCACAAGCCCCCACTCCAGAACTTTGATGCGCTTTAACTAAGCAAAAAATACGTGTCCAATATTATTTAATAATCTCACTGACGGACTAAATAGAATTATCATTTTTCTACCCAGGAAACATGTCTATTGTCAAAAATATTCTATATCCATAACATCCTGTTAAATAAAATAAAATGATTCGTCACTGCAAAATTCCACGTTAATTATAATAATAATTTCCGTACTTTCAGTTAACAATATTTTATTTGTAACTGCATTTCTTCCGTCCAGCCTTGGTATGTAAAAGTGCCTCAAGGTAACCAACAGAAGTGTCATTTGGGTTTTTATTATTTCAATTAAATTGTGCCAAAAAGCGTTTTATAGCATTAAAGATTACGTTGAGGATAAAACGCCTTTGGAGTGAGCTGCTCCAATTAATTTAGTTTTTTTTATAGTTTGCACCATGAATTTTGTTATTTTTTATACATTTTTTTTTATTTGTTTTCTTGCAATGACAAGAATATTTACTTTTTAAAGTATTACATTATTTTATTTTAATTATTGTGAATGTTAAGACTATGTGGATCATTATTTTGTTTTTAATTTATCTTAGTTTTTAATCATGGTCTGGCAGTTTGAATAGTTTATGCGGCCTACCCGAATGTCCTATCTTTGGTATTGTTCGTCGAATCGTTGAGCTCCTTAAATTCTGAGTTGAGCTGCTCGGTTATTGACAAATGCGTGCACTGACTGGACAGGTCCACTCAATCTGGCTAGTTCTTTCCTCAAAAGACCATTTCAGACATCAGTCTACATGGTCTTCACATGATATAACCAAGTTTTTGTCAGGAAAAGAGACTGTGACCTCTGAGTTTGTTTCGGCCTTTCTTCTCAGAGTAGTCAGATAGGAAACGCCGACCTCATCTAGTTTTCATAAAAATATGTTAGACAAGTAAAAGTGTTTGTACAAACCAACTTACAGAAATAAAATCATTTATCCATTGATGTATTAAAAAGAGGAAGATACGTTACGCGCTAACATCGCGATCAAAAAACTTGGGCTCGGCGCACGACTACATGCACCGAAACTCACACATCTGTGTTCAGTGTTATCACTAGTCCCAAACCTACAGTTAGCGATAGACAAGGACAGAGATAGGAGACGGCGCTGTAGTGCGAGTGAAATCGCGTTAGCCGCCGAAAGTTTACTATTATGAATGAAATGACATTGCAATATGTGCGTATCGTGTCTCTCACGCATGTTTGTAATATCTATCTCGATCTCACAAATATGGCGAAGCAAACATTAAATATTATTGTAATTTTCAACAAATTAACATTTTTGACTGTACTTACGAGTGGTAAGGGATCCCGTGTGACTTATTTTTTTTCCTGGTATTATTTAAACACTGTTTAGCTACACAAGAAGTCATGTTGGTGCGTATTTATTGCAAAAAAAACATAAAAACCCTTAAATTAATGAGCTGTGTGATCAACAATGTGCCGTGCGCGACTGAGTACCCGCTACGGGCATGCACTTAGATTAGTAGGACCAAGCGATGTGAGCAGTCCCGTATCTTCCTCTTTTTAATACATCAATGCATTTATCATTTATTTATCAATTAAACAATCAAGATGGCGGCCCACCACATGGTACGTGTGTAGCGGCATCTATACTCTACATAAGAGCTATACTTCATAAAAGATAGCTTGATCGCTGCGACAGCTGTCAGTATCAATCAGTGGCGGCTTGTGGATCATAGAAGTAGTAGTTCACCAACCAGCTCGTTACATTTTCAAATTTGGGTTTCCGAGTCAAGTTACATTTACTTAAATTCACAGGAGCCTATGTTAATCGGCAAATCATCTCGCTAGCGACTTCTAATTCGACGCCAACGCCATCTAGTTACGTCGTTGTACAATTTGACCAAAATTCAACATTTTGTGGTCTGATGAGCGACTATTGAATATTGATCATTATCAAGTTGTATTTTAAATAACGAACATTTTGTCTACACTTGGTATTTTTATATTTTATAAATTAAATCGATACGCCGTTTTTTTTCCGCAGCGGCATGTTCGCTCACCTTTTTTAATATCTGGTATTGACTGAATATATTTTTTTTCAATGGTGAGTACAGAAAGTGCATTTAACCTGTCCTGGGACATGGTGTTTCTGAGTAACGTTTTAATTCAATTTAGTGTCGAAATCTAACACACAGACAACTCAGAAATAAAAAAAAATAAAAATAGAAATTAGAATATAGAAATAACTAAAAGCCGTGATTAACTGCAAAATTGCAAGCAGCGTACTGTGTCTAAAAAGTAAACAAATCCCGCGCCCGCCTCACTTCCCACCCGCGTAATGTTGGTACTCGACCCGAAGGTAAATTTCGTTCGTCAAACCTCGCCCGCTCTCGGAAATCTTCGGTTCGCTGGGGCGGCGCATTTTGCCGTACATTTTCAATTGAACTATCTCTGTCTCACGCGCCAGGCGTTTTCGCTCGGATCTCATAGAAGTTGTACTGCACTCGCCGTGCGCTTTAGCCTAGCGCACGGGGAATATTTTTTTACAGCAATATACGTCTTATTACTTTAGCAAAGAGCTTAAATTGGGTCGTCATAATTTCGTTAATATTGAATAGATCGTTAATCAGATATTATTAAACATTTTTTTTTCTTAACCTATTAAAATCTGGTAGTTCAGCGCACGAGTGAACTTAAAGTACAGCCGCCTCTGGTATCAATACAGTAACAATAACGCTTGACAGGCTAACAATAACGGAACAATAACGTATACGTCAGTTTGACATATGTCACAGAGATCAAGCTATCTTTTATAAAGTATAATGACCTGACGTTGCAGAAAATGCGTGTATCAAAGCGTTTTGCGAATACTTTCATTGTACGCACAGCTAAGGAGTGGAATTCCCTGCCGGAGTCTTTGTTTCCTGATAGCTACAACCTTGGGGTCTTTAAGTCAAGAGTGAATAGGTTACTTCTAGGCAAGCGTGCTTCACCGTCGACCACATCATCACTTACCATCAGGTGAGATAGTGGTCAAACGCAAACCTATCGATAATTTAAAAAATATTAAAACTGAGGGAAAAGAGTGTCCGTGGAATTTCTTGCAGATTCTTCTCCATTGAGACCTACTTACGCTTCCGGATTTGCAACTAGTCATCTTTTTTTTGTTTCCCATTTTAAAAGTACCTCTAAGGTTTATTTGAAATATGTATTTGGTTTGATTTAATAGAAAAGAGCCGTTTTATATCAATATTTGAATCAATTTATCTAGACAATCGCACTAGTTATCAAAAGCAATTTAATTATGTGAGCATTCTTGTACATTTAAGGTATATAATGACATAAGTTTTGTTGCTGTACAAAGAACTTAACGTCGGTACCAAAGCTCAAAAGAAAGTGGTTGATCTCCTTTCCACAGCCATATCAAGCAGGAGACAGAATTGAGTTAGACCAATAGGCACAAAGTTCGTTTAGAACTAGGATACGCCCATTTGATGAAATGTCTCAAGTACCTGTAATGACACCGATACCCGTACCCGAACATACTTGTTGCTTCGAACATAGCAACGCTTCGCAGCAGAAATATGTATGGTGGTAGTACTTCATTCACCTGACGGCTCCTCACAAAGCTAATATGATTAAAAGAGGAGAGTTCTATAATAGTCTTACCTTTTGGTTAATTTTCGCATTCTTCGGGGCCTTCACTATCGCTGGCTTTGGAGGTGAAGCCATAGCACTCACTACCGGAGGTTCTGTGAAGAAAATAAAAGAAGATTAGTTGGCTCGAAGGACCAGCATAGAAAAAGCTGTTGGTAATGACAACTCAGGGAACATTGTCAAGTTTTTTTTTTTCCTTAATTGGTAAGTAAATTTGTTTTTAAATTGTGTGTGAAAAAGTGGCACGCTTGGTTTTCATACAGATGGAGGGACTTGCGTTATCTAGTTAGATTTATGTCTGTGAATCATCATCCTCAAAATTTGCTCCAAAAAATTTATTTGCATCGTCACACGTGGAAGCTCTAATTCCTTGCATCCTGAATGTATAACAGTTTGCTAGGATTCAAGAATAGTTCAACACCAGTGCCATATTACAAGAATGTTGACAAATCAGTCGACTTCCGTCTCTATTATATAGCAATTACATTCGCAATGAATGACTACAATATTGTTATTGTATACAGAGTACATATAGTGCAATTTTCCTCTACGATGCGTATGCATAACTACGTAGGGTTTTGTTAAACATTTATAATACCGCTATTGTGTTTTCTATTAAGCAGGGTCTTTTATCTACGATGTTCACCGATGTCTTTTATGCTATGGAACTTGGTGTATCTATAATTTCTCGAAAGACAAGGAGTAGCACAGGCGTATTTTAACAAACATGTCCCTTGCAATAGAAACGAGAAAAAAGCTTTTTAACAAAAAATCAAACCGACTTCCAAAACAAAACACTACAAAGCGATTTCTCGCTTTTTATTTCACTCTTTTTAGTTTTGGTAGGTACCTCCAATTAACATGAAAATCATTTATAGCCAAAGTACATCTCATGACGTTATCAATAAGCCCAAACACGACTAGGATACATTGTTTTATTTCGGAGTTCCAGTGGCCATTGTGGTCTTCTTCATGAGTTCCACTTCACCAAATGATACTTTCTGACAGCAAATGATTGCACTATTGATGAAAATACCAAAATCGCCATATGCCTATAATATTTGAGGAGTTCCCTCTATTTCTCTAGGATCCCATCAATAGATCCTGCTTTCCTTATCACGGCACCACCCTTGGGATATCTCATTTCCAAAAAAAAAAACATTGAAATCGGTTTATGAACGACGAAGTTATCCGGGAACAAACATATAAAATATATATTTAAAAATACGGTGGAATTGAGAAACCTTCTTTTTGGGAAGTCGGTTAAAAATTGTACTTGAATAGTATAAAAAAAAAACCTTCCAAGTGCGAGTCGGACTCGCGCACGAAGGGTTCCGTACCATTATCGCAAAAAACGGCACTAAAATCACGTTTGTTGTATGGGAGCCCCCTTGAATTTTAATTTTATTCTGTTTTTAGTATTTGTTGTTATAGCGGCAACAGTAATACATCATTTGTGAAGATTTCAAGTGTCTAGCTATCACGGTTCATGAGATACAGCCTGGTGACAGACAGACGGACCGCGGAGTCTTAGTAATAGGGTCCCGTTTTTACCCTTTGGGTACGGAACCCTAAAAACTGAATTAGCAGGTCCGGCAACTATTGGGAATTTGCAAAGATTTGTCTTGCTAAAGCGGGTGCACTGTTGACTGTAAAATTTATTCTGGTTCTTGGATCATTATCCTTACCATCGTTTCAGTAACTATGACATCCAAGTGTCGCTAAATCGACCAGCACCATGCGTCTCGTATGCAGCAGATTCCCATAGCCATTAACAAATCATGGACCCATCAAGTAGGAGACCTACCAACGCTGCCTCTTCCGATACAGACAGTTCAACTCATCTTTGCACGCGGCGCTATGTGTGGGCAAATACCCACACATAGCGCCGCGTGCAAATGCATAATGTATAATTACTACATACAGCTCACGCACACATGACGCCGCGCGCACATATGTCTTGAACTATCTATACGCGGTAGTCACTCCAGAACTTTTTGACACCATCGCCATTCGTTCTACGAGGAATGTGCTCTGCTCACTGCCACTTAGGTTTGGCTATTCTTCGGACATGTCAGCCATTCCATTTGTATTCCATATGTCATTTATATATCCAGGCTTCGAGCTGGTACAGAGGGTTTTCTGGGTTACGCATCCAGAAGCTCTGCGGTTGCATAGACTAACTAAGCCGTATGTTAGAAGAAGTTTATACCTGGTTGCACCCTGCCCTGTTGCTGCGGCTGGAGCGGTGACCTCTTCTCCTGCTCGATCATCGCTGGAGCCGCTGGCGGTGGGGCACCAGTGCTTCCACCACGAACCTGGAGACAAGAGACAAAAGATTAGTACAATTGGTCGATTGTTGGAATCTCGGGTCATCGAAACAATAGGGATGTTTCCTGGATAAAAAAAAGAACAATAACTCAATTTGGCCCGTATTTTTTTGTTTTATCAAATCAAAATGCGGTTTTATAGACCCGTCTGATATAGTGTGAGTGCGGTGCCTCTTTGCAAAATATGGCAGACATGCTGCAGTGTCCCAAGTGCCCATACTCCTGCACTTTGGAGGACCGTTTCTCATCGGCTCCATAAGAATAAAAATTGACAAAGGCAAAATGCATCAAAGCTCAGACCATCAAGTAGTGTACCAAGGCGAGAAGTCACGCGAAATTTCAATGCAGTAGAAGATCGCGTGTCGTTCGGTCGTTGAAACGGTACAAATATTATTTTTAAAAACTTTGATCGCATTTTGACTTCCCATACAATCGCACAGAGACATGACCAACTAACTTAGTGGTGGTTGGAAAATAATTCGATAGATTAATAAAACACCATGAGAGCCGCGAAACTTAGAGTAATTACAATCGCGGCAACTAAACCCCTGGAAACGGGGTCTGATTGCTAAGAACGAACATTTGGTTCAAATAAATCTCACTAGATGGCGCGACATGTACACACAATTCAACAGAATTGTGTGTAAAATTTACATTATCTGGAATTGAACATAAACATTGTATGTTCTTGTTTAATCAACTCTCCTAAGTACAAAATTATGGAATATTGGGCTCTTCATTCAAATTGCAAAGATTATTTGAACGGATCATTTAAAATTGATGCCATAGATGGCGCATTTTTAAATTTATGAGTCATTAAACTCGATTGTTAAAATTTGCATTTTAACACATATTGGTGCAAAAAAAACTGTAAAAACGTGCAAGAAAATACTATACAACGAACCTTCACTGTATTTAAAGAAAAAAATATTCACGAACCTAGTAAACCCTCTTACTTGCAAGGCGCTGTTAACACCATCTATTGCCGTGAAACGGGATCGAACGCGATTGATGCACTCACAAAAATAACAAGATTAATCAGATGAAAAACGCTAGTTACATCGGCGCGGTTTTTTTGTTTGGGTGAGGCTGATCTGTATGCTAGTATTATATTATCTGTGCCCTGGAGCAACTATCCTGGCTTTACGCTAGGTGGCGACTTTGTAACGAACTGCGAGCTGCAATATAAAGATCATTGAGACCGATTATGAATGATACTTAGAATTAAGACTTAAGGGCCTTCATACCCTTTAGTGCCGTAAAACGGTAACTTTCTAAAGCATACTCCTTAGTAACGGCTAGGTAAAAGGGTTTGAAAAAAAAAAAAAATATTGATTCATGTACATAATTTTGAACACAAGGTTTTTTCGTGTTAATACTAATAGTTTTGTTTTAAAAAAATAATTAACAATACGATAGTTTGTCGCAACTTTTGGAAACTCCTCCAAAACGACTCGGATGTTTAAAATATTTTTACACAGAAAAATTGATGGCTGGAATTTCTTCATAACTAACATGGCGTATGTAAATCAAATAATATTTTGCAAACAAAACTTTTCAAAAGGAGGTTCAATATTGATATTTTGGCATCGAGCGGGCGTACCAGTATTGCGTTAACATTGGGGCGTATATCGACGATGAAGTGACAAGAACCTTTATCTACCAGAACAAAAAAAAAAAAAAAGAAAGTAAAAATAAAAAAAAAATAAAAAAAAAAATCGAAAAAAAAAAAAAAAAAAAAAAAGTAAAATCGCAAAAATGTCAGTTAGGAGTTCTTGTCACTTTATCGTCGATATAGCGCCTTAATGCATTGTGCATACATTGGTTGGTATCGGTAATTCCCAACGAGCAAACGTCAATATTACGTTTTTAATATTTTTTCCTTGAAGCGGTAACACCGGTCATAACGACTTCATATTTTCTTACTTATTATATTCTAGGGGAAAATCTTAGAATTACTCTGAAGATGGGTGTTTTTTTTATTATATGACCAAAGATAAATATAATTTTGAGAAGATTGTCCTGACAGTAAACTAACATGGGTAGGGGGGCAAAGGCAGGAGGACGATTGGTAACCAATTTTTTGCTGTTTTTAACCCACCCGACGGGGAAAGAGGGGTGTTATAAGTCTGACGTGTGTACCTGTGTGTTTGTGTATCTATATCAGTATTTGTGTTTCTGTCTGTTGCATCGTAGCTCCTAAACGAATGAACCGATTCTGATTTTGTTTGAAAGGTAACTTTATCGAGTGTTCTTAGGTATGTTTGATGAAGCAAACATTTAAACCCATCCGTTAATAAGGAGGTTTTAAAAAGTAACCATTTTGCGGCACTAAAGCAGTGGAACGCCCTTAATTAAATTTCAATGTTGCCACACCACAAGTATTTTTCTACAAAATACATTTATTTTTTACGCTTTTTTTGCATTCAGTTTATCAATACTGCAAAAAAGGCATAAGAATTGGCGTTATTAGCTTCAAACAATCATTATTAACAGTACGATATACTAAGTTTCCAGCGAATACAATGTAATATTCTCTTACCAGTATTATACCGGTTTGTGGAACAATTATTTTTTTTAAATACCGCTACCAAATCGAGTTCGGATATCGAAACTAGTTTACTGTATCGAAAAACGTGTTTGTTTGGTCCAAGTGACGGGCTTCAGCGATTTGAATTTATTGCAACTATAGTGCCCGGCACATAAGTTAGCAAGGTTTTGGTGTAGCCGGGGTAAGTTCGCTCATATTCCGCGACTGAACGCGGACGCAACACGATTGGTCAGTCGATCATTGTGTCAATTAACCAACCAATCGCGCGCTCGGAAAGGTCCTAAACGTTCCCCGCGCCCCGTTTCACTACCAAAGATACCTAAAAAACGACTTCTTCGCATCTAACGACTTACGGGATAATACAAATCATATCTTTTTGGACAATTTCAAAACAGCAAGAAAGCCTTGTCTGTTTTCGAGTTTAGTAAATGGAATCCCGGGACAACCTGTCTTCAGTACACAAGAAGGAGCGTCTTAATCTACGGTAAAAACAGACAGACAGGTTTAATAAAATGGAGGAAAATAATTTTTATTGTATATTTCCTTGTGTGTGTGTTTATTGCAATTCTATGCAATACGCACACACGTAATCAACAATGCAGATACAGCAGCACTGTTGCTAAGTTCTGCTAATCTTGCAGGAGGGTAAAACAGAGGCCTCCGCCTGCATGGAATTAGAAATTCTAGACAATCTTACTAATCTATTCCAATATTATAAAGAGGAAAGATTTTTTTGTTTGTACCAAATAAACTCCGAAACTACTGGACCGATTTAAAAAATTCTTTCACCTATGGCAAGCTACATTATTCCCGAGTAACATAGGCTATAATTTTGACGGGAGCGACGCCGCGTGGGCCAGCTAGTATAATATAAACGTGAAAGTTTAGATGGAGGTGTGTGTGATGTATGTTTGTTACTCAATTACGCCAGAACGGCTGAACGAATCAAGATGAAAGAACAATGGCGAGATTTTAGCTGACTATAATTTGAGCGTCTGAAAGTGAGTTATATACGAAAGACGTTCTATTAATTGTCTATATTTTTTAAATATATTATTGGGCTGGTTCAAAACGGATAAAAAAAATCATAATAAATAAAAAGTTACTTGATTTTATAGTTAATTTCTTTAGCTTAGTGTTGCCATTATATATTTTATCTGCTAAGTGACAAGTAGTATTAGTATTTATTGCAGTAAATGAGTTAACAATACAGTTTATGTCTAAGTATAGATGTTCCTCGCAGGTAGGTAAGAATATTGTAGTGCAGTAGAAATAAATGAATTACTTTTAATTAATGATTGGCAAAAAGACTAGTATCCAAGTTTAAAAAATATAGCTTGGTTGTTGACGAGGACGACGACCTTTTGATAAACGTCAAAGTCGCTTAGTTTAAATAGATATACTCTTTCCAAAGAGAATATTTTCATGCTGAAATAACTAGGTAAGGGAAATGCTAATGCGATATTCCCCTTTTACTTCCACGAATAATATTACCTATTAAACACATTATTAAAAGTCACCCAGACATAACCTACAAAAGTTTATGACTGAATATCTATTATTCTCGACATTCTCGAACAAAAATTCTTGCACAAACTAATTCAGAACATCACCCTGAGTTAAACCAGATATTATTCATTTAAAGACGTAGGAATTTAATCTCAGCTAAAAAAATGTATGGGCAACTGCCATTGTTCTTTGGCACAGAGATAGATTATATAGTCTGGAATAGCACATAGGCTACTTTTCATCCCGGTATAATATTCCCTTGGGATAAGAAAACACTTTTCACGCGGGTGTAGCCGCTGGTAGAAGCTAGTCTAACAATGTATCAAATCGCTCCACTCCTCCATTTGTACCACACCCACAGAACCAATATGTCAACACATAACCGCAGCTTTACACTCAAACGCTATCTACAGCTAAAACAATAAGGTTCAAAATCGCATAGCAACTGTCAAATGAAAATATAATCAACCGGTTTTTAGCATACGCCTGGAAATGTCAACGGGGGTAATAATATTAAGCAATTTCATGTTTTATTGGCTTTTCATTGATCGTTGTTATTTATTGCTTGGTACAGCTGTTTAGGTTTGAAAGCTTAGTTGGAACAGTCAATCAATTTGCCTAGTCGTTCTCAAGCACGAGACCTGCGTGGCGGAATGCGCCCTCGGCCCTCTCTCAAAGAGGAGACCCGTGTCTCAGCAGTAGGAACCGACATCTACCAACCCGCACTAGGCCTGTGTGGCGGAAAGCGCCCTTGGCCCTCTCTCAAAAAAGAGACCCGTGTCTCAGCAGTAGGAACCGACATCTACCAACCCGCACTAGGCCTGTGTGGCGGAAAACGCCCTTGGCCCTCTCTCAAAGAGGAGACCCGTGTCTCAGCAGTAGGAACCGACATCTACCAACCCGCACTAGGCCTGTGTGGTGGAAAACGCCCTTGGGCCTCTTTCAAAGAGGAGACCCGTGTCTCAACAGTAGGCACCGACATCTACCAACCCGCACTAGGCCTGCGTGGCGGAATGCGCTCTTGGCCCTCTCTCAAAGAGGAGACCCTTGTCCCAGCAGTAGGAACCGACATCTACCAACCCGCACTAGGCCTGCGTGGCGGAATGCGCTCTAGGCCCTCTCTCAAAGAGGAGACCCTTGTCCCAGCGATGAGAACCGACATCTACCAACCCGCACTAGGCCTGTGTGGCGGAAAGCGCCCTTGGCCACCTCTCAAAGAGGAGACCCGTGTCTCAGCAGTAGGAACCGACATCTACCAACCCGCACTAGGCCTGTGTGGCGGAAAGCGCCCTTGGCCCTCTCTCAAAAAAGAGACCCGTGTCTCAGCAGTAGGAACCGACATCTGCCAACCCGCACTAGGCCTGTGTGGCGGAAAGCGCCCTTGGCCCTCTCTCAAAAAAGAGACCCGTGTCTCAGCAGTAGGAACCGACATCTACCAACCCGCACTAGGCCTGTGTGGCGGAAAACGCCCTTGGCCCTCTCTCAAAGAGGAGACCCGTGTCTCAGCAGTAGGAACCGACATCTACCAACCCGCACTAGGCCTGTGTGGTGGAAAACGCCCTTGGCCCTCTTTCAAAGAGGAGACCCGTGTCTCAACAGTAGGCACCGACATCTACCAACCCGCACTAGGCCTGCGTGGCGGAATGCGCTCTTGGCCCTCTCTCAAAGAGGAGACCCTTGTCCCAGCAGTAGGAACCGACATCTACCAACCCGCACTAGGCCTGCGTGGCGGAATGCGCTCTAGGCCCTCTCTCAAAGAAGAGACCCTTGTCCCAGCGATGAGAACCGACATCTACCAACCCGCACTAGGCCTGTGTGGCGGAAAGCGCCCTTGGCCCCCTCTCAAAGAGGAGACCCTTGTCCCAGCAGTAGGAACCGACATCTACCAACCCGCACTAGGCCTGCGTGGCGGAATGCTCCCTAGACCCTTTCTCAAAGAGGAGACCCGTGTCCCAGCAGGGTAAACATTAAAGGCTGACTATGCTATACTTATGCTAATAAGAAAAATATGCCAATCTCAGGCAGCCAAGAAAACTTCTGACGTCTTTCAGAAACAAACTGTTGAATAAACTGTACCCTGCTTGTAAACAAACAGTTATTACTGTGCAAAAATCTACGCTAGGTTCTATCCATACAGTACTTATGGATCAGAATGTTGGGCCGTAAATAAATGGATGAAAAGAGATTGCATGTAGCAGAAATGAGAATGTTGAGATGGATGTGCAGAGTGACGAGAATAGATAGTGAGAAATGAGTATATTAGAGGCAGTTTGAACGTGGCTCCAGTGACAGAAAAGTTGAAAGGAAACCGTTTGTCCTGGTATGGTCATGTGATAAGGAGGGATGACACACATGTTACTAAAAGAGTTATGAATATATACGTGGACGGGTGGAGAGGGAGGGGACGGCCTAAGAAAAGATGGATGGACTGTGTGAAGAGTGATATGAAATAAAAGGGAGTCAGTGATAGCGTGCCAGGGGATAGGACGGTATGGAAGAAGAAAACGTGTTGCGCCGACCCCAAGTAATATGGGACAAGGGCAGGAAGATGATGATGCTGGGACAACAGTCTCCTCTATGATGAAAGTCTGGGAAGTAATCCACCGAGACGTTTTTGACTGTGTGGTTCTTCAAGGACATAACAGCTTTCTCACAACATTAAGAGATAAGAATGGAAAAGATAATGTTGTTCCGACCGTTAAGGGCAAAAGAATTACGATGTTTAGAGATTGAGTACTAGCCTAAATTATCTCCTGAGGTTTCCAATCAAACCACGGCTGTATCACCCAAGAACCGTTCATCAATTCATATCCGAAATACAGGCATTTCCATAACGAATTACAATACTAATCGTTCTTGTTCAATCGCGTGTTGAAACTGAAATAAACAACTTCACGGATCAGAGCGTCGCTGAATAATCGCGTGCGAAAGAGATGGCGATAGTAAACAGGTAAAAAATGAGCGAGAGAGCAGCTGTGATGAATAAAAGATCGGTTTCAGGGTTCCTTGGTCAACGGGAGTTTTGCTAAGCCTGCTCCATCGGTCTTTTGTCACTGGGCTGCATCTTTGAGAAACGTAATAGCTGTCCAGTTGATGTAACTATATTTTTCAGCAGCATAGCTCGCGTCAAAGTCCTAAAAATAATATCAAGCAACTTCCTAACGCGATAAAAAGTGTCCTGTGTACTAAATCAAAGGGCATGTTCTACTCGTGTGCCAATTTTATTTATTTATTATTATACTTTATTGTACACCACTTAAATAATTACAGGACTAAACATTTATAAAGATAAGTATACAATGGACGGTCTTATCGCACAGGGCAATCTCTTACAGACAACCTTTGGATGGACTGAATGAGACGAGATAGACATAGGGCTGTCAGTGTACAAAAACTATATTAGATAATATTACTTAGATATAACATGAAATACATACATACATACAAGTAAAACAATATACTAATAAATATCAAATATAGAGAACAGAGAAAGGATAAGAATAGTTACAGAGAAAGGAAATGCTCCTTCTCCATTTTTTTAAATAAAGATAGTGTTTGCGCACGCCTTACCTCAATAGGTAATGCATTTCACAAACGAGATGCTTGAACCGTGAAATATTTGTCGAAAAAGAATGTGGAATACATACGAATGCAATTTTCTACTTATTAAAACATAATAGGACAGGGTAAATAATAACACAATTGAAAAATC
The DNA here is from genome assembly GCA_949775005.1 of Orthosia gothica. Taxonomy (NCBI): domain Eukaryota; kingdom Metazoa; phylum Arthropoda; class Insecta; order Lepidoptera; family Noctuidae; genus Orthosia; species Orthosia gothica. The sequence goes on along the minus strand of OX459034.1, from coordinate 51,929,104 downwards.
TGTGCCCAATGGAGCTTATGCTATATTGTGAAACCGGCTTTTTTTTGTTCGTTCTCTATTTAGAAGCCGATAACACACACACACAAGCGACAAAATTTGTTTTAATCTAGTGTTTTAAAATACACGTGGTACAGAACCCTTGGTAAGTAACTCAGACTAGCACTCGGCCAACTTTTTTACAGGACAACGTTCGACGTTCGAAATAAAAAGCGATGCGCACTTCGGTTTTTGTCGGGCTTCGTCGGAGGCCACGAGGTGGGAGTCGACACCTGCGCCAGCGTCGTCGGTTAGCGGTTCATTAAGAAAACTGTATTAATTTTTACTGGCTCCAGACATAAAATTTTAACGGTTTATGCAGCGGTCCACTTAGGAACTAGAGGTTTATCGTCAGGCTAGACATTTTGTACTATGTTGGGGACGGCTTCCAGCGAAACGGAAACAGGGAAATACCAGTATAACACATGTTATAACTGCCTAGGCAACTTGTTATGAGCGAGAGGCCATGAGAAGCTGTCACCTCCTTCTGCGAAGCAGTAATGCTCGCGAAGGAGGAGGCAGAACGCGTGAGGCAGACGCAACGGAGACGCCCTCACGCCCCAAGCCACCGCAGGAGATGCTCTGGGTTTCGGGAGTCGCAAGCCTAGCAGGCTTGCGGGCGGCGAGTAATGGGTAGCTCGCCGTCCGACAAAGACCAGGCCCGTGTCTAAGGCGCGTAGTGTTCCACGCGCGCCTCAAAGAGATGGCAGCAAAAACTGACGGGGTCCGCTAGGGCCGATGCCTGTCTGGGTCGCGGATAAATTTGAAGAGTTACCGCGGCCCTGGCACAAGCAACTGAAGGAACACGGGTGGATTTTAGTCAGTAAAAGTCACACGCCTTCCCGCTTCACCCAGAGCAGGAGAAGTCATTGGATGATTTCACAACCTAAAAAAAAAGGCCACTTGTTATCACAGCAAACTACGTTCCTGTATGAAACTGCGATAAAAGTTAGTATGTCCTACTTTAATTGAGCGTACAGCTGAGGAGTGGAATTCCCTGCCTTTCTGATAGCTACAACCTGGGAGTCTATAATTCAAGAGTGAATAGGTTTCTTCTAGGCAAGCGTGCTTCACCGTCAAACACATCATCGCTTACCATCAGGTGAGATAGTGGTAATAATAAACAAGCAATTTTTTTTATAAAATCTGTAGTACCTGTTTTTTTGCCTATTTTACCCGGGCTATAATAACGAATCGATTGAGACCTTATTCAACAAAATCGGATGAATAGTTTAGGCGCTACGGAGGAACATACGTAAACACAAACATACATCATCATCAGGCCTCTTGTGAGAGGGGATGGGCTTTAATCCACCACGCGTGCCCAGTGCGGGTTGGTGGATGTCACATGTCATCGAATTTTTGTTCTAGCAAATAGTTTCCTCACGATGCTTTCTTTCACCGTTTTTCAGAGCAGTTGTGATGAAATGATTTCCACAAAGTAAAGCGCCTGCCTGGGTTCGAACCCACGACACGTAAGTCAGGGCCGTTGCCACTGCTCTCACTCATACATACATACCAGTAAAAAAATCATAACCCTTCCGTCTGGCTTCGCTGTAGTCGGGTAAAAAACAAGCTTGATATGGGGAGGCTCACTCCCCAAGACCAAAACAACGAACCAGTACGAAGTGTTAGTGACCAAAAAGTCATAAGACTTATTTATCAACACGAGTTTATAAATAAATCTACCGATCTAAACAGGATTGCCATGCGATTTTAAACCATGTGCGTTTGAATACAATTGTCACCTTGACCTGCCCTGCATATAACCTGCTGGTACAAATTATTAAGGTAGGGCCCGACCTTTTTGATATCCGATACTCAACGGCATTTCCTCAATTAGACGTTTTTTACGACAAATAACTGAAGGTAGCACTCTATTTTAATCAATTTAAGGGCTTTAGGGGTTCAAATGTACGAGTAATTGTCGCACGGATGGGTCTTCAAGGTTAAATGATTTTATTTCTGTAAGTTGGTTTGTACAAACACTTTTACATGTCGATCACATTTTTTTAAACTGATCTTACTCAAAAAAAATATATTTACAATGCATGTCCTCGAAAAGATCGGTTTTCCAAGCAGCCAAACTGTGCGGAAAGTATCACTTTTTTTCACTAGTGCTTTTTACTTTCCTGTATTTTTTTAATTTTTAACTCCAACGTCAGCCCGGCGCATAGAGTTTTTATTATTTGAGAAAAGTCTAAAAAATTAGTTATGTACAGATTATCATTCATATAAAAGGTAAAATAAAACTAATACTTTATTTTAGGTGTTTTTACCCGACTGCCGAAGGAGGGTAATGTGTTTATCAGTCTATGTATGTATGTATGTATGTATGTATATATGTATGTATGTATGTATGTATGTATGTATGTATGTATGTATGTATGTATGTATGTATGTTTGTTCCTATGTGGCGTTCTTCCAGAGACCAAACGCGTTGGCCGATTTTGATGATTCATACGTCAATCGATTCGTCTTAACCCTGCGAGTGTCATAGGCTACGTTAAAATTGGACAATAGAAAAATGGCGGTTTTTGGGCGCCATATTGTGGGGTCCCAAATTTTTTAACCCATTGTGTGGGGTATCAAAATAAAGGGTTTTAAGAGGTGATTTCAAAAATATATAATACTTATATGTTTAAATGTATCTAATTCGAAAAAAACTTAACTAAAAACTTATAAATAAAAAAAGTTAAATCAAAAAATCAAAAAACCCGACTGCTTCAAAAGCGAACTAAAAAGACGTAAACAAGGAAAAAATCATGCTGTGCAGGCGGAGGATACACTAGATTTTGGTCAGCCAGCCCGCGAATATGTATCCTCCGACTGCACAGCATGATTTTTTCCTTGTTTACGTCTTTTTAGTTCGCTTTTGAAGCAGTCGGGTTTTTTGATTTTTTGATTTAACTTTTTTAATTACTCTAGATTTAGATTTTGATCAATAAATTAATTTTAAATATTCATTAAATATGTTTGGCAGAACGTATATTTTGCTCGTGCCTTATTGCGTTACGATGTGACAGCTATTCGCACATGCGCAGTAGATATGCCCGAGGAATTATTAGTTAATCTGTGGATATGCTGAACGCGCTTGAATAAGCCCGCCATTTTATTAATTTCATTTTATTAATTTATTTATTTTCTCGCACAATGCATAGTAAAATTTTGTATGATACACGTACGTAAGATGATTTCCGACTTGTGTCGATTTATCCACTCACTCGCTTCGCTCGCTCGTGAATAAAAATGCCACTAATCGGAAATCACCTACCTTCCGCACTTGTAGCATAAATAACTATTAAAATAACAAAAAACCCGACTGCTTTAAAAGCCAGTTTTTTGTTATTTTTTTTAGAATTAGGTTCATTTGAACATATACGTATTATATATATTTTTGTAATCACCTCTCAAAATCCTTCATTTTCATACCCCACACGAAGGGTATAGAAAAAAAAAAAGTTTGGCCCCCCAATATGGCGCCCAAAATCCGCCATTTTTCTATTTTGCAATTTTAATGTGGTCACTGGCTGACACTCGCAGGGTTAAGACGAAACGATTGACGTAAGAATCATCAACATCGGCCAAAGCGTTTGGTCCCTCCTTCGGCAGTCGGGTAAAAAGTCGGCAAAAGCTAGCAGATATTGCAAAGAACCTAGTACCTAACTAACCTGTTAAGACAGACAGTCTAACAGAACTATTAATGAGTTTAATGCGCTTAGTTCCTATCACTTGGATAAGTGCCCAAATACTTGCAGCTGTAAATAAGAATAAAACAATCAACATGTTTTGTCGATCTAACTTTATTCGACCTAGAAAGGTGAGAAACTCAACCAACGTTTATCTTCCAAGCTGTCTGGGAGTTTACTCAAAGAATGCTCCAACTGTTTATTGAAAATGCAGGTAGTTGAAGGTTTGAAATGAATCATAGATGGCTTGACGTTTTCAGATTTCAGGGGAATATGGTAAGCAAAATGATTGCCTAAGTAAAGGAAAACCCAACCAAACCACGGAACCACCACTTATTGTCACTAATACCAGTAAAAGGATTTTCGAAGCATTTTTTTAATTTCTTGTCAAGGGTAATTGTCATAAATGCTTGCAATTACATAGCCATTGATTCGTCTCAAATCATATCCTACTGATACACAGTAAAAAACCGGCCTCGCGCACGACGGGTTCCGTACCATTATCGCAAAAAAACACGTTTGTTGTATGGGAGCCCCGCTTAAATATTTATTTTATTCTGCTTTTAGTATTTGGTGTTATAGCGGCAACAGAAATACATAATCTGTGAAAATTTCAACTGTATAGCTATCACGGTTCATGGGATACAGTCTGGTGACAGACAGACAGACGGACAGTTTTAACCTTTGGGTACGGAACCCTACAACGCATTGCTAGCAGAATTACGGCAATAATTATTTCTACGGTACCCAATTAGTTCAAAAGGAGCTCTGCTAAAAGTGCTATCACATTTCTAATAATGCAAATATCTATGAGATTCAACGAAACGGGAAAATAAATAAAATAACACGTGCTACAAAAATATGTATCAAACAAATCGAAATAATTCAAAAATCTAGACGTTGCATTGCATCGCACAAAAAACGGACCCTAGCATATTTTGCAATAACATAACTGCCGTTCCGTTGCTAATAATAATCCCCCTTTAACAAAGGGCTAGGGGTAGCAACCCTAGCTAGTACAGGGGCCAATGTGACCTACCCCATGCAATTCGATTACATAGAAATACTGGGAATGCATGAAGGGACCCGAAATTTCGTTAAGTGTTAACTTTGAGCTAACGAGTGTAGAATTTTGGTTGTTCATAAAGATTTCGTTTTTTTTGAGACCAGTGGTGGCCCTGTGGTAACGGCCGCGACTTACAAGTTGTAGGTCGTGGGTTCGAACCCAGGCAGGTGCTTTACTTTGTGTAAATTATTACATCACCACTGCTCTCAAAAACGGTGACGGAAACCGGCATGTCTTAGAACCAAAAATTCGAAGACATGTGACATCCACCAACATGCACTGGGCCCGCGTGGTGGATTACGGCCCATTTCCTCTCACAGAGAGGAGGCCTGCACGCACAATGGATCAAATGCGAGTCTCAGTGCGGAAAAGGGGTCATCTATTCTATCCTAAGATTTCGTTTTACTTCACAAAACTTTTGTTGAGCACAGAAAAACATCTGCTGTCTTTTTTGGAGATTATAAATAAAAATAGCACGGTAAAATTAGGATGCAAGTGCGAAAAGATACTCCTCGTCTTGTAGATATTGAAAAAAGTACTTAGAGCGGACGGAATGCGTTTTTTTTTTGCCAGCATTGGAACAATGACTGGCCGGAAGGTACCTAAAATGCCAAAAAACTTTCGAACAGATTTAGAATGAACTGCAGAAAAAAAGCTACTCAGGTAAGTTAAGACGGTACCCTGACCAAAAAATCGGCATGAGATATGAGCGTTCCTATTGGTCTAGCGGCACTGGTGGCGCATGAATTACAGTAGTGAATACGCCCAGATTTTAGAATAAAATCTTTATAAAATCGAATTTTGGTCTTTTGAAAAAAATAATTCTACAAAAATGTTCGTTATTAAATTGTCTATCCATTAAGGTTAATACAAAAAATAATCAATGAACACTTTACGAGGAGATGCATAATATCAATAATTATTTCTCATTTTCATGTTTTTTTGGAAGTAGATTAGTGAAATATATACAACATTTAAAAAAAAACTAAATCTACCATTTTAGAATCAATATTATGTAGAAATTTAATGTATTTTTATTAATTGATATTTCTTTTTAAATAACGAGTAGATAGCTCCTTAAAACAGCACAAAAACGGCTTGCGCGGCGTTTTGCTCGGGGTACCGCCTTAAGACAACAAAAGAATGCCCAATCCCAAGCAGTTTGGAAGAACTGTTGTTTCCAGAGACCATACATAAAAGATTCCTGCAGATAGGTTCTAGGCGACAATAGGGTAGTTAGCAAAAAATATATATTAAGCCCGTCAGTTAGATAACCTTAAAATATTGGGCACGTATTTTCTTTTGCAACGGAAACAAAAAATTACGATACGTCACGGTGTGCTTATACTTTATACTGACAAAGTGACGTCACAAGCCTCCACTTCTGAATTTTGATGCGCTTTATCTTTATCAATTTTCATTTATTTGTTAAAGCAAAAAATACGTGTCCAATATTATTTGATAATCTCACTGACGGACTGACTAGAATTCCTATTGCATCCCTATTGCATTCACGCATTCTACACCACACACAGATTTACACACAACTCACATACACATCCACACAACACACACACACACACACATCACATCATCATCATTCACATTTCGCCAACTTGTCATGTATCACATTCACATCACATCACAACAGTAATAAAAAAATAATATAAAATATCAAAAATACATATATTTATTCTGTGACATCACACTAATTTTTTGTATGTTTGCTATTTCTTCACGCTCAAACGGCTGGACGGATCTGGGTGAAATTTAGCACAGAGACATATCATAGTCAAGTTATAGCACATAGGATATCCCTTTTTATCCCGGTAATACGTGCGAAGCCTCTGGCAGAAGCTACTTAACTAATAAAAAAAAACTATAAAAGTTTTTCAAGGATTCCATTATTTTTTTTAATTATTATTGTTAGGCTCGCGTTTGACCACTATCTCACCTGATGGTAAACGAAGATGTGGTTACCAATTTTTTTTTAAATACAATAATCGCCAAACGCACCAATTCTGTCGTCCCGTTTTATTTCGACCAAATTCACGAATACTTTTCACACCACGATTTCGAGGTAGCAACGCACCTGATTTGTGAAGGACATCCTCAATTCGGACGTTGACCTCCTTCGTGTTTGTCCTTCAGAAAAGTCAAGTTAAAACTTGCCAAATATGGATGTGAACTGGCCGGTTTGTAAGAGGGTAGCAGTTTTATAAGATTATTTTAAATGATCCTGTTTAAAAAAATACAACCGTCTACCGAAACCAAAACTAAAAAATGGGGAAAATAGCTTCTTTTTCAGAAGTCGGTGTTCCTATTTTCTTTTCTTGGCACCGACTTTGGTTGTATATTTATGTCAAAAATAATATTTTTATTTTGCACCTTTTAGTTGTGGTACTTAATATGAAAGTTCTCGTCATTTATTGAATAGTTCTGTTGTATATCTCCGAAATGCTTCATCAGATCCTCACCAAATTTAAATGGGACCAATCTGGGAACATACTTTACCAAAAAAAAATTTTTTTTTCAACATCAGTCATCAATTGACGGAGAAATCGGTGAAAATACACAAAAAAAAAAAGCTATCGAACATAGAACCTTCTCCTTTTTGGCAAGTCGGTTAAAACAGATAGGAGGCTACCACTAAGCAGTGGGTGGAACAAGACTACCAATGATGATTCACATATCAAAAATAAAACCTGGGCAGCTATTTCTTATCGCATTTTCTAAGGCCCAACAAGATAAACTGAAATGGTCTTGTCAAATAAAGATGGCGGACATTTTTTGCCGCCAAATATCGCCATAGGTCGTTGACTTTAAAGTGTTGAGTAATATTAGTAATATTATATATATTTATAGTGATTATGATATACTTTTTTTGTTAGATATTACATCCTGGTGACATTGAAACAAGGGCCTTCAGGTGATACTTTTCACCCGACTGCCGAAGGAGGGATGTGTTTATCAGTCTATGTATGTATGTATGTTTGTTCCTATGACTGGCTACATTCAAATTGGAAAAAAAATGGCGGATTTTGGGAGCCATTTTGTAGGGGAAAACAAAATATTTTCTTCTATACCTATCGTGTGGGGTATCAAATTTTAAGAGGTGATTTCAAAAATATATAACACTTATATGTTTAAATATACCTAATTCGAAAAAAATAAAACTAAAAAGTAGTAAATAAAAAAAGTTAAATTTCAAAAATCAAAAAAAAACCCGACTGCTTAAAAAGCGAACTAAAAATACGTTTTGGTCAGCCAGCTCGCGAATATGTATCCTCCGACTGCACAGCATGATTTTCTTCTTGTTAACGTCTTTTTGGTTCGCTTTTTAAGCAGTCTGGTTTTTTGATTTTTGTATTAACTTTTTTTATTATTGATTTATAGGCTCGCATTTCACTATCTCAACTGCAGGTAAGCGATGATGTGTTCTTCGGTGAACTGATGAAGCACGCTTGCCTAGAAGTAAACTCCTCACTCTTTAATTAAACCCCAATAGCCATCAGGAAACACAAGACTCCGGTAGGGAATGCCATTCCTTAGCTGTACACACAATGAAAGCGTGTTTTCAAGCCTTTGTTTTAAGTAAAATTTCAGCAATATTATCATTATAGAGGCTTATAAACTTAGGACGTCAACTTTGTTATTGTTCTACAAGAATTTGCGGTATTCTAAGAAACCTTGACTAGTTTCAGGGTTGAAGAGAGTTCAGAGTTATGTTAAGAGTTCATGGACGAAGACTTGTTCTAGATCCCATGATTTCTCTTCTAGATGAAATTAAGTATTTCTGTCTGTATTTCTGTTACCGTTCAGGTCTTGACTAGGACACTTTTTTTTTATTCCGGGCTAATATTGCTTGGGAGTCGCTGGCAGAATCCAGTTGGTATAATGTTGCACCAATCACACAGCAGTCCGTTTTACAGGTCCGCTTTATCGTATATGTTTTATTCAGCATTGGCATAGGTAGCTGTATGAGCGAGTCACACAACATTATTAAAATATCGATCCGTTTTATCGGACGTCTATCCTTGTATAGAAAGTTGGTTGGTGTAAACACCAACCAACCCGGGTACCCCCAGTAGCTACGGATCCGTTAAAAACAATCGTGGAAATACGGATCTTGTGTGTGAACGTTCCCTTAAATGGAATAAACGCAGGACCACAGGGGATAACGATCCGTAAAAACGAACCGTCTTGGACTGTGCTATTACGTTTTAAAAAAGAATGTTTGTTTCTCGTTTGGTAAGCTAAGCTGTAGTCGATCTTCTAGACTCTTTTCTATAAGTAACCTATTAACTTCCGACTTGGAATTTTAAAGATAATGAACTGTAACGTCAAAATAATAAATCAAAAAGCGCGCGGAGATAATGCTACTAACAGAACATGACTTTGACCTGTCAGCTCCAAGATAACGGAGTAGGAAGCGTTCTGACATACTTATCTAAGTAAAACAACGCACTACTAACTTATTTACATGTTAAGCAAACGAAAAACGTTCATTTGGGTACTAACGCCATAAGCTAGAAAAATAAAAAAAATACAACCTTCTTCCAAATTCAATTTCGGAAATCGGTGTTCCCGTTTTTGTATCTTCGTTTATTGACACCGTCTTCCGAAATTGAAGTTATTTTTCACTTTTTAGTTATAATACATAATGAGCGATTTCAATAGTAAGGTACCTATAATGCCCAAAGTTATGGCTGAATAGATTACCCGAATAACATAAAACTATCATAACCGGTGCAATGAGAGTGTACCAGGGTGAATTTTACGTATCTGCGTATCCCTTTAGAGCGCACCGGCGTGATGTTATGTTATGAAATGGTGTAAACAATAAACGATTGCAGCAATCCCGAAAGATTTGCCGTTGTTTATTGAAGAGTCCACGCCACTCGACAGTTGCCACGACTCCTGTTGAACACATCATCATATCAGCCGAAAGACGTCCACTGCTGGACATAGGCCTCCCCCAAGCGTCGCCACATTGGCCGGTCCCGTGCATCTCGTAACCAGCAGATCCCCGCAACCTTCACCAGGTCATCCGCCCACCTGGTGGGAGGCCTTCAAACGCAACATCTTCCGGTTCCTTTCTGCCCCATCGGCAATCCGTTCTGCGAGCAATGTGCCCTGCCCACTGCCACTTAAGTTTGGCAATTCTTCGGGCTATGTCGGTAACCCTGGTTCTCTTGCGGATCTCTACATTTCTGATTCTATCACGCAAGGAAACTCCAAGCATAGCCCTCTCCATTGCTTGAGTGACTAAGCTTTCTGATAAGGTCCATTGTAAGCGAACACATCAAATCTATGTTGGTTTTCTATTGCGCCCCATGTCATTAAGTCTATCCTTTATTGATAAATAACTAAACTAATTATCCACTAATTACTATTTGTTTACACGTTTCCAAGTATAATCGTCATTGCTGACGCATAGTGTATGCGTCTGTGACGGAACAAAAGATCAACTAGACCAGTGATTTTCAAACTTTGCGGGGACGCGACAACATTTAAAAGGGCCTGAGTCCGCGGGGCAAGTAGATCTACGATGTGCACTTTCTTCTATTCAATCCATTACTGGGAATCTTGTCATAAGCATATATGTCGGGAGATTCATTGCCCGGGACTTCGTCGAGCTTCATTGCCTCAGCGCTTTTCTGGTGGTCGCCACTGTTGATTCTGGCGTTCAGGAGTTGGCAGTGGTTTGGGAATAGTGCGGTGGAATGTCGGGTAACAGTATTTTTTTTTATATATATATATAGGCTTGCGCTTGACCACCATCTCACCTGTTGGTAAGCGATGATGTAGTCGACGGTGCGACACGCTTGCCTAGAAATAACATATTCACTCTTGACTTAAAGACTCCTAGATCTGCCACCAAAACAACCTCTGCCCTTCGATTCTATCTTTTCCTTCCTCTTCATTGGCTTAAGAATTTTCGTATATGACTGTGAGGGCGTGGATATTTTATTTTCTTACTGGGGAGGCGTGACAAAAAATCTTTGGGAACAAAGTCAAAAGTCAAAGTCAAAGTCAAAGTCAAATATATTTATTCAATTAGGCCAATAAACGGCACTTTTGAACGTCACATAAATTAAAATTAAAAGTAATAAAAAATAAATTTAAAAGTAATAAAAAAAAAAAAAAAAATATAGATAAAAAAAAAAAAAAAAAAAAAAGATTCTACCGTGCATTCGGAAAGTAGATTGATATGGAGAAGAACGCACAAGAAACTCCATACTTACTCTTTTAAAAAAAAAAATTGGTGTTTTACAATATTAACATACGTACATACATTAATATAATTATGTGAGGACGATGCACCCAGAATAGCTCTACACGCAGGTATAAAGTATTAAAAAGCATTAACAGGAAAATTAATTAATTTGATAAGTAGGAACATGGTTCTCACATACTTACAAATATTACAAACACAGGTAAAATACCTAATTCAACAACAACGGAACAGTGTGTGAGTCAATTTCCTAAAAAAAAAAAAAAAAAAACCCTGATCCCCTGAACCCCTGATCTAGAAGTTTTTCATAAAATTTAGTGACCAACAATGCATACCACTGCATTGTGGGTTCCGATAGGATTATCAAGGTCTAAGGGCGAACACACACATGTGTCTCTGAAGTTGGCTGTAAGACTTTGCGCAGTAGTTATTTTTGTGTCAATGTTGTAGTCAATAGCATTGTATAACTCCCTCTTTCACTCGCTCACGTTTGTCGCATCGTCCTGTCTCGCTTACTCTATGCTGAATACTCGATGACAAACTGTTTCTTGCGCAATGGTTCGTAGAGCCAACTTCAGTGTGCTTTTTAGGGTTCCGTACCCAAAGGGTAAAAACGGGACCCTATTACTAAGACTCCGCGGTCCGTCTGTCTGTCTGTCACCAGGCTGTATCTCATGAACCGTGATAGCTAGACAGTTGAAATTTTCACAGGTGATGTATTTCTGTTGCCGCTATAATAACAAATACTAAAAACAGAATAATATAAATATTTAAGGTGGGCTCCCATACAACAAACGTGATTTTTTTGCCGTTTTTTGCGTTAATGGTACGGTACCATTAGTGCGCGAGTCCGACTCGCACTTGTCCGGTTTTATTTCGAGTTTTTTAACGTACTCGATTGTGATAATCTAAACGACCTCTTATGTCAAAATGTATACAAAAATGAGGTTTCTCCTTACCGTCACCAGACGGCGCTTATCCAGTTTCCATACAAATTGACGATTACGTTAACTCGAAGCACTAAGCCCTCTGAGACACAAAGATCAGCTGTGACTACTTGCCCGTCCCTGAAATCGAACCCCTAGGACCTTAAACTCAGCGGTAGCGTTTGCGACTTTGATACCAACAAAGAGTATGGTTAAAATAAGTTTGTGTTCCACCAGTCGACACACAGCAAGTATGGACCAGCCATGTTTCCTACGGGAACTATTTACCATACCCCTTAAAATTGTACCTAGGAGACTATAGTAGTGCAGCTAGGAAGAGTATCAGGGGAATTAGAATTTAGAAAAAAAATACTTGTGAAATAGACAAAAAAACTGGTCACACACAACGGCACACACAAGCAACTTTCAAAGTTTTATGCAAGTTAGGGCTCGTTCACACAGAACATTCGTATTTCCAGGATTCTTTTAACGGATCCGACGCTACTGGAGGTGAAGTTCACACAGCATTTACAGTACAGTTGTAACGGATCCGTCGCTACAGGGTGTAATATACACACCACATTTAGAGTACCGTTTTAACGGATCCGTCACTACTGGGAGTAATAGCACGCGCCGCGCGGCTTCGATCCGATAAAACGGATCAGTATTTTAATACTGTTGCATGTTAACTCGCTCAAAAAACTACCTACGCCATTGCCGAATAAAATCGGTTGTGATAAAGCGGACCTGTAAAACGGACAGCTGTATATTTAGCCGGATCAGTATTTTTTACTGGATCTGGAATGCTGCCATTTGTGTGAAGTCGCTCATACAACTACATACGTCAGCGCCAAACAATAACGTTTACGATAAAGCGGAGCTGTAAAACGGACAGCAGTATAATTTTGTCAAATCAGTATTTTTTACTGGATCTGGAATACTGTCATGTGTGTGAAGTCGCTCATACAACAACATCGTCAGCGCCAAATAAATACGTTTACGATAAATCGGATCCGTAAAACGGACCCATGTGTGAACCAACACTTACAGGTCACAGACATGTGTATTTTCGCCCTAAGACCACAATCTAAAGTTTTGTAACGTCTGTGATCGATGACTCCCACTTATCAGCGTTTTATATCAGCCAAGGACTTTCTAATCAGTAAGTTATGTACTAGCAATTTATAGCTATAAGAAATACTTATATTATATTTTTAATGGTCGACGCTGTTTCGTTATTAGTATGTTTCTAGGTGTGGTTTTATTGGCTATTTAATTTACACCAGGGATGTTAAGGAGCACCGTATCCGAAACCGAAACTTTCGGATACCCGATATATAATATATAATTTCGGATAAGGGCGAAGTCTAAATGAGTCTCGTTATGATAGTTTTTTCTGCCCGGCCGAGCCAACACACCAGCCGCACGCGTCTTTTGCATTTGCATGTTTGCTTAAAAATTTACCTATTGGTTATACATAACTAGGTTTGAAATATTGTAATATTAAAGTTCACAAATTATTAAAAATGTAGTAGGTATTCGAAAGTACGGATAATCCGAAATAGTTTTTTGGAAGTATGCGGCACAGGGTGAAAAGTTCCGCAAACCTTAGTTGGAAAGGGAGGATCTTCCGACCAGACGGGTGTTGTGTCTGGTCCGGATAACTAACTGCCCAACGGATATTGTCGGACTGTTGTATGTGTTCAAATCGCGCCGAAAACTTCGCTTTCGCGATGCAGGATTTGTGTGACGTCATGTCATTAGTTCGTAAGTGGCGGCGTTGGTGCCGCTAGAGTTTCATATTCGTAACTGTATCCGAAACCGGTGATATCCGTATCCAGATCCAAAATTTCTTATCCATAACATCCCTGATTTAAACTAACATTATTATTTATTTAACCTATATTGTACCGTTACTAGGCAAAGGTAAAAAGTCTAGGTTGACCGTGCAATCCATTGTTATCCTATACCAACAATCACAAGACTTTTACTGATCAGAGATTCGATCAGTTTTCTCAGCACAGTTAAAAAAAGTTACTTCTTGTTTTCGTCAGCCAGCTCGCGAATATATATCCTCAGACTGCACAGCATGCTTTTCTACTTGTTTATCTCTTTTTAGTTCACTTCTTAAGCAGTCGGGTTTTTTGTTTATTTAGTTTTTTTTTAAATTTATTTCTTTTGAGTATTTTTTTTCGAATTGTATTCTTTTAAACATGAGTTATGAGATATTTTTTTGAAATCACCTCTTAAAACCCTTTATTTTGATAACCCACAAGAATAGTTTTGAAGCAAAAAAAAATAGGGTCAATATGGCGCCCAAAATCTTTTTCTTATTTGCCAAATTTAATGTAACCAGTGACACTCGCAAGGTTAAGACGAATCGATTGACGTAAGAATCATCAAAATCGGCCAAACCATTTGGTCTCTAGAACGCCACATAGGAACATACATACATAGACTGATAAACACAACACCCTCCTTCGACAGTCGGGTACATCGGCATCTCAATGGCGTGTTAAACCACGTTAAATCTTAAATGAACTTTGTTAATTAAATAAATAATAATTAAAATAATAACGTGCATTTTAATAACTTGAGTGCGACGGAGCGTACCGTGCTAAATTTAGTCTGCAAGCGTGTTAATATGCAAAGTGCATTAATAAGATTATTTTTAATTACAGCATCTCTTGTTATTAGAAATGTTAAGTTTTACTAAAGAAAATTTAGCTTCCACTATACTTTTTGCGCTGTAGAATGGTGCGGGTGACAGTAACAATAACATTTTTACGCATATACGTATACGCATTTTTTGTAGTTTAACGTCATACCATAGTTATACCATATACCATAGTTGCCTGCATGACGTTAAACTACAAAAAATACGTTAACGTATATGCGTAAAAAATGTTATTGAAACTGTCACGCGCACCATGCTAAAGCGCAAAGAGTATAGATACTACTGATATAAATCAGTACACATTGCCAAGGCGGGGAAGAATAAAATCGCGCACGAGGGTTCCGTATCATTATGGCAAAAAACCGCTAAAAAGCATGTTTGTTGTATGGGAGCCCCACTTAAATATTTATTTTATTCTGTTTTTAGTATTTGTTGTTATAGCGGCAACAGAAATACATCATCTGTGAATATTTCAACTGTCTAGCTATCACCGTTCATGAGATACAGCCTGGTGACAGACAGATCGTGGAGCCTTAGTAATAGGGTCACGTTTACCCTTTGGGTACGGAACCATAAAAATAGGTACAATTGTATTCATTTGGTGTCCGTAAGTGGTCTTCAGATTACCTTACGTAACTATTTGCCTATTCGGGAGGTACAGCGCAAAAAATACTACTGACTTCCAAATAACAAAACTACAAAGTGAAAAATAACTTTATTTTTAGAAGTCGGTGTCTTTGGTGGGTACCAATTTCTTTGCGTCATGGACACCGACTTCCAAAAATAAATTTATTTTTCACTTTGTAGTTTTGATAGTTGGAAGTCAGTAGTATTTTTTTTGTAAAAAAGATTTTTTATTCTTAACCCTTTCCCCGAGTAAGTACATCTACTAAAATATAACCAAAAAAACTGCAAAGTTACAAATGTAGTACCAAACTAACATGCCGGAAGTGTGACGCTTATCAGCGCTTATCATAGCGTGCGATTGTTAATCGCTGCTAAGGAAATAGTACGCACTCTAAGGAGTTGAGCTGGCAACACGGGTATGGAATGTTACCATAGCAATTATTGCTTGTAGTTAAAACCTGAATTTCTCATTTAATGACAGCGATATGTCTAGAATTCTGGCGTTTTACATTTATTAGATATTTGCATTATTACAGAACGGATGGCCGATGGGGCAGAAAGGTTCTGGAGTGACGACCGCGAACCGGCAGACGTTCATACGCTCACATATATTAATGTATGTAAATATTGTAAAACACCTTTTTTTTAAAAAAAAAAAGAGTTCGTATGCAGTTTCTTATGCGTTCTTCTCCATAACAATCTACTTTCCGAATGCACGGTAGAATCTTTTTTTTTTTTTTTTATTACTTGTAAATTTTAATTTATGTGACGTTCAAAAGTGCCGTTTAATATATTTGACTTTTGACTTTTTGACGTTACGTTGGTTGGCATCACACCAGGTGGACCGATGACCTGGTGAATGTTGCGGGGATCCGCTGGTTGCGGGACGCACGGGAACGTTCCTATGTCCAGCAGTGGACGTATTTCGGCTGATATGATGATGATAGTTTCAAAATTTGTCATCCCGTTCCGTCCTTAAGAACGGACTCTAGTCTACAGGAATTTGAAAAATAGGTATTTGAAGAAACTATTGCCGTCGCGTCACCTCCAACCTCACCCCGTAAAGTGCGAAAGGGACAACTGCAGCTCAGGCTGATTTTACCTACAAAAACTTTGACTAAAAGACGTTTCGTATTCTGCTGTTTTCTTCATGAAAACTGGTCTGATCTAAAAAATTCTTAAATCAAAATTTAGAGGAAAAGTATATCTATGCTCCTATCATTTCCTTTTTTGTTAAAAATTTATAAATTTTGTCTGAAAGTCTTCTGAACATGGCGGTAAAAACGGGCATTTTTTTTGGATTTTCGGATCGTCATATTTCTTTTTGTGATTATGTTTTGGAAAAAAGGAAATGATACAGGCACGTATTAATTAGACCTAGATTTTATGGAAAAAAAAATCATTGGTCTAGAGGCATTATCCACGAAGAAAACAGCAGAATGTGTTTGTATGGAGAAAGTCTCACTAGAGTCCCCTCTTAATGACAGCGCTTTGAAGATTCTGAAGATTTACATTTAATATTTGCATTATTACAGAACGGATGGCCGATGGGGCAGAAAGGTTCTGGAGTGACGACCGCGAACCGGCAGACGTTCATACGCTCACATATATTAATGTATGTACTAATGTAAATATTGTAAAACACGTTATTTTTTTTTTAAAAAGAGTAAGTATGCAGTTTCTTGTGCGTTTTTCTCCATAACAATCTACTTTCCGAATGTACGGTGGAATCTTTTTTTTTTTTTTTATTACTTGTAAATTTTAATTTATGTGACGTTCAAAAGTGCCGTTTATTGGCCTAATTGAATAAATATATTTGACTTTTGACTTTTTGACGTTACGTTGGTTGGCATCACACCAGGTGGACCGATGACCCGGTGAATGTTTCGGGGATCCGCTGGTTGCGGGACGCACGGGACCGGTCCTAGGTCCAGCAGTGGACGTCTTTCGGCTGATATGATGATGTTAGTTTCAAAATTTGTCATCCCGTTCCGTCCTTAATCTTCGGCCTTAAATCCATCAAAGAAAAAAAAAACAGATCAACGACCGAAGCCAAGGAACATCGTTAATGAGGGCCAACACATATATCGTGCAAATTCACGTGTAAATAATTATTTAACAGCGAGATCCAAGGTCTCAGTCACATGCCTCCGATATTTGAGTAAGTGTGCGGCAACAAAAGGTTTTTTTTTGGCAATTTATTTGCGTATTGGCATCTGTTACATGTAATGTTTCAATAAGTATGTTAGTAGGATTTAGTCTAAAAAACAAGTAAAATTTAAAAAACCTTAAACGCATTTTTATTTCATGCTACATAATTTATCCAGTAGTAGACACGCCTCGATCGACAATCTATTGAACACGTAATTATGACACGA
Source organism: Orthosia gothica (assembly GCA_949775005.1). Classification (NCBI taxonomy): domain Eukaryota; kingdom Metazoa; phylum Arthropoda; class Insecta; order Lepidoptera; family Noctuidae; genus Orthosia; species Orthosia gothica. The sequence goes on along the minus strand of OX459034.1, from coordinate 51,911,467 downwards.
TATCTTGCGAAAACACCCCGATTCAAACAGTAAAACCTCCATAACTTTTAAACGAACCGAACCGATTTTCATCAAACATAGCTAAGAACACTCTCGATAAAGTCACCTTTCAAACAAAAACATAAAAAAAAATCAAGATTGGTTCATACGTTAAGGAGCTATGATGCCACAGACAGATACACAAACACATGCATACACACGTCAAACTTATAACACCCCACTTTTCCCGTCGAAGGAAGGTGAAGCTGACTTGTAGGTATGTGTATATTATTGTGTTTTTTTAGTTTTATCATTCTCTTATTTTAGAAGTTACAGGGGGGGGGACACATTTTACCACTTTGGAAGTGTCTCTCGCGCAAACTATTCAGTTTAGAAAATAATGATATTAAAAACCTCGATATCATTTTTGAAGACCTATCCATAGATACCCCACACGTATGGGATTGATGTTTTTTTTTTTTGTTTCGGAACAAACTGGCTGTGACATACGGACGGACAGACCGACAGACAGACATGACGAATCTATAAGGGTTCCGTTTTTTGCCATTTGGCTACGGAACCCTAAAAATAGTCTCAAAACGAATCCAATCCAAACGCAAAAACGTACAATTCGATACAAACGCCGCAAGTCCGCAACTCAGTAGAATCTCAAACAAATACAAAATAAAACTTCAAGAGGAGCGTTCGCTTCAGATATTTCTTTGCATCTAACTGGCTGTTCGCCAACGGACCCAGCGTTGTAAAACTGCGAAGCGTAAGTGATGTAATATTAACGATTTTGACGTAAAATAAACATCCTGCATGTTTTTTTTTAAATTTCATCTTCGTAATCTGTATTTTGTTTTGAATTTCGATGCCATGTCTTTATCCAGATTTTCGGGATGGAAATCGTTTGATAATAAACATACTATTTGGATGATTTTAAATAGGTTTTGATGATTATATCATCATTATTACAAATCATGTAATTACAGGCACATGTCCATGTCATCAGTGACTGACGCGTACGTACAACGTGAGGTAAAGCTTCGATTTTAGCAGGCATTTCCTCGGATGGGTGACCATTCTTTTGATACCGATATTTGGTCATGCTTGACGCTCAAACTGCCTCTAATATACTTATTTCTTACTTTATCCAATCTCGTCACGCCGCACATCCATCTCAACATTCTCATCTCTGCTACAAGCAATCTCTTTTCATCCATCTTTTTCACAGCCCAACATTCAACAGAAACAGAAGATCAATATTCAACAGAAACAGATTTTTTTTTTTAAACCAAGCTTTTTTCATATTCTTTTCAGCAAACCCTTTCATTTGATACCCATATCATGGCAGTGCACAAAAAATAACTAGTCCGCCATCTTGGGCCGTCCGCCATATTGGATTTGGAATGACGTCACTTAGCTAACCATGCAAATCCAAACTAAACGTATATGCAAAATTTCATCTATCATCTTTAAAATTCAGTTGCAAGATTTGACCCGAACACAATTACATACATACATACATTTCAAGTTAAATTACAGCTTGTAAAAAATACTTTCCTGATTACCAACCTTAACGATTGAAATAGGTCTACAATAGCAAACATGCCTCTTCAACATAAGATCAATATGCTACTTAAAAATCAATGCAGTCATCATGACACACAAAAGCCGTGAGAGACAGCATAGTTTAATTTTTTTACATACATTTTCATATCGACTACGTTATGTCACAAAATAGTGTCTACTATGGTGTTTGTAGGACATTCCTTACATGTTTTAACGCGTCATTTCCGTGTCACATAAATAATTTAGCATCATTAACTCGTAGGTGAAAATTGACGGACGAAGGTACATAGTGACAATCTGTCACCGATAAAAATTGCTAGGCCTTTTTTTTTTTCATTCAATCTAAGGCTGATTTTAGAGTCACGCTGACCGTCGGCGCTGACGCAGGCGGTTGCCGCGAGCTCGTCATTGGTCGAGTTGCTCGGGTCAGCGGTGACGGCCGTCAGACTCGACCAATGACGAATTCGCGACGCCGACGGTCAGCGTCTTTCAGCGTGACTCTAAAATCAGCCTAAACAAATCAGATATGTATTTTAAAGGGTATAACTTGAGCAAACGTGGTAATCAATGCTCGTGTGTGCCTTCTGTATGAGTTCATAACTTTGCCGTGCAGAAGTACAGTTACAAGCTGGTATTATTATTTTAAAGCTAATAATTTGCTTGTAGTAAACACGCATCGCTCGAAAATCTATCGAAAAACTTGCGAAAATACCCCGATTCATAGAGTAAAATGAGCATAACTTTTTAACGGCTGATTCGATTTACATCAAACAAGTCACCAATCAAACAAAAAAAAACTAAAACAAAATCGGTTCATCTATTTAGGAGCTATGATGCCACAGACAGATACACACGTCAAACTTATAACATCTCTCTTTTTCCGTCGGGGATTAAAAATGTTTCCACGGGAGCGAAACCGGCGGAAAAGGCTTGTTACTAATGACAACAACACCAACCACAGCCCGAATTTTCCCACCCCTGAGCACAGGACTCTCTTTTCTTCTATCATTCTCTCAGCAATCTGCGCCAGCCTCATCTAGGATAAAATTTCCATTATGGGCCGTTGATTTTTGGCGCGGGGATGGTAGGGGGTGGAGGAGAGGTGGAGGTTTGGCTACCCCCCTGTACCATCCCCACCACTCGGAGCCCTATGGTTATGGAGATATCCATGGTTAAAGTGCTCAGGTTAGTGTAAAAATTTCCGAAAATGTTCATCGTTTAAGGGACAGGGAGGGAGGGAAGGAAAGGGTGTAGGGGGACTACCCCACGGAAACCCATGGTTATGGAGATATAAGATATATTTTATACTTCAATAAAATTAGTGAGATAAAAAAAAAAAAAAATTTTGATTTAGTCCAAGAGCGAGCGAAGCGAGCTCGGGAGCTTAGGGCACCCCGTTAATTTAGACCCTGCAGACAGAAATAGGAGCCCAGCGGGGCTCCGTCGACTTTGTTTCGTTTTCCTCCCTCCCTTAAAACGATGGACATTTACGAAGCAATTTATTCAAACCTGAAAACTTTGACCATGGATATCTCCATAACCATGGGGCTCCGAGTGGTGGGGATGGAACAGGGGGGTAACCAAAGCTCCCCCCCTCTCCCCCCCACCCTCCCTGCGCCAAAAATCGACGGCCCATAATGGAAATTTTAACCCTCATCTATTCCACCCGTTCACTCATTACTCACTCGTACTACTGTCAAAAAAATTATTGGAGCGAATCGAAACTCCATTAAACAAATCATCTAGATAGCAGCTACATATTTGGGCACTATTACGTACGTGCTTAGCTCAAATTGTCCGCATGACTCATATGTACGGACAGACACGCTATATTTAGCTTCTGTTTTACATAATACAGCATTACTCTAATGTCAAGGATGCTTTCGCTGGCTCGGAGTTTGAAGTTTTAACAAACAGATTTTTGTGGGTACTTGTGAATTTTGTACTAGCTTGATACGCTTTCAACTTGAGTTGTGTGTAATTTTATGGCCTAGAAACTCGTGATAGAGAAGAATCTACAACAGGATCAGCAATTGGACAAACATAATTCCATGTAACGACCGCTCTGTCAAGATCGAAGGAGAAGAATAAGAGAATCAGGAACTAGAGTTACAGATATAGCTTGAGGTGTAAACTAGCTAAAGTGGCAGTAGGCCGGTAATGTCTTTAGAAGAACCAATGGCCGTTGGAGTAGAAAGTACTAAATGGAGACCACGTATCGGGATACTTAATGGTGTATTAGTTGGAATGACGATGAGGAGCTCGTGGCTAAATAATAACAGCCGCACTGGTCGATCATCAAGGTTAAGCAACGCTTGACGAGGTCGGTCCGTGGATGGGTAACCATTTCAACATACCGGGTTTCCTCCGTGCCTTGGAAAGCACGTTAAGCCGTTGGTCCCGGCTGTCATTTGAAGATCTTTGACATTAGTTACGGGTAGTCAGAAGCCTGGGATCTGACACCAGTCTTGCCAAGGGGTACCGTGTTACCCAGTTGTGCAGCGGTGTAATGGTGTTGTTTGCTGATGAGGTGCTGGTAGCGTTGGTGCCAAGGAAGATTAAATAAAACGGCGGACTATTAGACTCACGTGTGTATTCCACCAGTGACACAGTAGGAAGGGAAGGGTGTTGCCACCGCTCACAAAGATTTACATTTTTTAATATTGGTGTTGCAATAATAGAATATCCAACACCAGTTACTGAGTTGTGGAGGTCAGTTAGGCAGTCGCTCCATGTAAAACACTGGTACTCAGCTGAATCCGGTGAGACTGGAAGCCGACCCCAATGTGGTTGGGAAAAGGCTAGGCAGATTGAGTTGGAATGACGATCTCAAAATGGTGGCTAAGACATACTCGACGAAGATGAAGAACCGTGTGTTGTATTGCAATTTTCTAGAAGCCCTGTGTCCAGTAGTGTACTGTGATACGCTGAATTGATTGATTGAAACAGGAACACATCAATTTAGTTACAGGCAGCTTGACTGTAGAAATATGTTTAAGTTTTACAACTGTTTTGATGCCATGACGAAACCAGGAATGAAATCAGTGTGGAAGCATGGTGATCACTATTCGTCCCTTTTCTGATTGTGAAGAATGGGACATTAAAAGACCAGAATAGAAATTACGATTTAGTCCGTCAGGTAGATGAATAAAAGGAAGGGTTATGATTTTAGCAGTCTATGTATGTATGTTTGACTTACGTATGTTCCTCCGTAGCGCTTAAACTATTCATCCGATTTTGATGAATTAGGTGTCAATCAATTCTCTGCGCTAGGAGCCTACGGGGTTTTTATTTTGTATTATTGTTTAATTTTATGCTTATTTCTCGTGTCTCCTGTGCGGGTCACAATTTTTTTTTTTCATTCTTTCTTTCTTAATATGGCCCGGGTAACATCGGCAAAAAAATCCGTAATCGGGTTACAGTTTTTATTCACGTAAGCAAACAATAACGACGATATTGTGCGTTGACATTTCGTGTGACGCCATAGTACACTTTTTACTCACAAGTGACGTCACAAGCCTCCGTCACTCTTGAACTTTGATGCGTTATAAGTTAGTCAATTTTTATTAATTTGATATAGCAAAAAATACGTGTCCAATATTTTTTGAAAATCTAACAGCCAGACTAAACAGAATGATATTTTTTTGACCAGGAAGCATTCCTGTTTCTCTCTTATGTCTTCTACCAAACGATCACATGACAGAAGACCTTACTCTTGGCCGGGCACCCAAGCAGAACGCCGTAAACTGTCACGGCCACATACTAATATTATTACAGTCATTATATTTAGCTGGGCGGGCTATTTTCATAGTCCAGCCGTATTCTGGCAACATATTAAAGATACAAGATGTTGGCAAATTTGATTGTGTAATTGTGTACTTTGGAAATCTCGTGTTTTTCAACCGACTTCCCAAAGGAGGAGGGTTCTCATAAATTTGGTTAAGATCTGATGAAGAACTTCGGCGATATACCTACAACAGAACTCATTAATACATGACGGAAAATCGCTCGGGTTTGCTGCAATCGCATGTCTGTTTATTGTTAACACCATTTCATAACATACCATCACGCCATTACGCTCTTAAACGGGTACGCAGATGTGTACAGTTCACTCTGGTAGACTCTCATTCCACTGGTTATGTTCAAGTTTCATGTTATACGGGTAATCTATTCTGGCATCACTGTGGGCATTATAGGTACCTACTTTAGAACTTGAATCACTAAAAAGTGCAAAATACAAAACTTTTTTACAAAAAAATACAACCGACTATTAAATAAAAACACAACAAAGTGAAAAATAACTTTAATTTCGGAATGAGTTGTCAAAAAACGAAGAAACGAAAACAGGAACACCGAATTACTTATTTTTCACTTTGTATTTGGAATTCGGTTGATTTTTTTGTTATTTTTTTTTAGGAAACCATGCTTCCTGATAGACTGACTGATCTTCTCTGTGATTTTTGATTATTATTTTTTATGAAATTAAGTGGCGTATAACCGGCTGTCAATGTAATTTTTTTAATGTCGTTACGGGTCGTCAGATATCTAAAAGCTAAACAGCCAGTATTGCAGTGGGGTTTCGTGTTACCCAGTTTCTGGGTTGTGGAGGTCAGATAGGCAGTTCATCCATGTAAAAATACTGTTATAAACTGCGTCCCTTTGACTTCAACGTAATTTGGAAAAGGTAATGAAAATGACGACTGAGAAAAGATATACACAGGCCAAAAACATGGATGCAATGTTTCTTAGAAGCTGTAGAGGTGCACTAGTGAAGGATCTTTCGAAATTCCTCCCTTGAGCTCATCAAGGATTCAATTTTCATCAAGTTGCGCATGCGCATAAAGCCATCGGGTTGTTTTTTAGGCAGTGCTGACTGGCAAATATGGTACCACGACATGCGGCACGAGTTAATCTCATCTCGTAAGGCGATACGAGAGACGAGTGTGTTATTTATTTAATAAAATTAAGATAACCACCAAAATGAGGGTAGAAATTAAAACATACCTGTAATGGTGGCTCTGTGGTCTGAAACAAATGAATTATTTGATTTAGAATAAAGCCAACTGTATGCTCTTAATGTTGGGAAGTCTTGGCTTGCAACTGGCCATCATTTGGTCTGATGGTAAGTGTTGATATGGTCGAGGATGGTGCATGCTTGGTTAGAGATAAACTATTCAGATCAGTCTTAGTTACTCCTGCTGATTTAGCTCTTTCATATTCACAAGGGGAGGGTATTTGTTTTAAATAATACTATGTAGGTAGTTAATCCAACCTAAAATAATCAAGAAGATTGAAAGAAGAAATATAAAATGGGATAAAAAAACCGGCCAAGTGCGAGTCAGACTCGCGCACGAAGGGTTCCCTACCATTATCGCAAAAAACGACAAAAAAAACTCACGTTTGTTGTATGGGAGCCCCACTTAAATATTTATTTTATTCTGTTTTTATTAGTATTTGTTGTTATAGCGGCAACAGAAATACATCATCTGTGAAAATTTCAACTGTCTACCTATCACGGTTCATGAGGTACAGCCTGGTGACAGACGGACTGTCAGACAGACAGACGGACACGGTGTCTTAGTAATAGGGTCCCGTTTTTACCCTTTGGGTACGAAACCCTAAAAACAAACCAGCAGGGTTTCATCTACAGAAATCTATAGATTTCCTAGGAATTGTAAACAATTCCTGGTTTTCACAAATTGCCTATAACATATTATGTTGATAAAACCTTCTGGTTTGTTTTTATCCCGTTTTATATTTCTTCTTTTAGTCTTCTTGAATATTTTAGGTTGAATAGCCTTCGACTTACTGGCACTTCCAGCCAATAGACATTCGATGGATAGGACTAGCGTTGCAATGGCTTTTCGGCGAAACGGACGCTCGATCTAATGGCTATTCGAAATTGTGGTACATCGATGCCATAGAATTTCGGCAATTCGAACGTTCGATCGGATGACTTCGGGGAATTAGCCATCAGGCATATGACATTCGAAATCAAGCAGTTAACCCAGTTAATAACTATTGAATTCGATGTAACAAAGTTACAGACTAATACGCGTATCGAGAATGTGATAGCATATACGATACGAGACAATTCCCCACATGGTTCCCATCTTCTCGCAACTCCTGAGAGCCAAAATCAGCACCGGCGAGCAGCAGAAAACCGCCGAGACCCGGAGAAACGATTCAGCTGCTTGATCCCGCAACGGCATTCATCAGAAAAGAACATCAGATGCAAAAGGATGACATAATTGTCACTATTCGATACAAGAGGGAATACAAATGCGAAAAAAAGTTAATAAAAAAAAAAACCGACAGCAAAGATGTAAACAAGAAGAAAATCATGCTGTGCAGTCGGAGGATACATTTTTCGCGAGCTGGCTGACCAAAACCATAAATATCCACCGACTGCACAGCATGATTTTCTTCTTGTTTACATCTTTGCCGTCGGATTTTTTTTTCCAACTTTTTTTTTTTTTCGTTTGACTATTAAACAGTCGTATATTTTTTTTATTAACTTCTAAAAACCCTTCATTTTGATATCCCACTCGATGGGATTCGATCAAAAAAAATTGCAACCCCCACAATATGGCGCCCAAATTCCGCCATGTTCCTTTTTTATCGGCACTATCTTAGAACACTTGGGCGGCCAAGACCGAAGAAACGGAGAAGTGGTTTGAAAGATACGAGGTAATAAAGAATATTACATACATACATAGAAGATACGCGCGAAAAACATAACCCTTTCCTTGCAGCCGGGTAAAAAAGATTCAATATCGCAATAACATCGTAACGATATGGCTACAAAGGACCAGAATATACGTCCTAAACACACGCCTTCAGCAGCCAAGGCTAAAATCTAGAATGTCGGCGTTTGTTTGTGTAATAACCTATTTACTATCAAGGTACATATTATTTGGGCGGTTTACTAAGATGTTTTTAGAACTAATTACTATGTTATTAAGGTTTATATTACGCTGTCAGTGGGGTGGACTCGTCCAATTAGTTCTGGGTAAAAATCAAACCGACTTCCAGAACAAAACACTACAAAGCGAAAAATAACTGTCTTTGCCGAAGTCGGTGTCTTTTGTACCCATTGTTTTCCGTTTTTCGACACCGACTTCGGAAAAGAAAGTTATTTTTCGCTTTGTAGTGTTTTGTCCTGGAAGTCAGTTTGTCGAATGTATAGAAAAAGTTTTTCGAGCAATTGGAAATGTTTTCTTTCGTTGGTAAGTATATTTCTTTTTACATTGTTTGTGAAAAAGTGGCACGTTTGGTGTTCATACAGATGGAGGGGACTTGCGTTACCTAGTTAAGATTAATGTCTGTGAGCCTAGTCCTGTACCGAAGGGACTGGAATGCATACACAGCTGTAGGATTACACTGGAATCAACAGAAAATTCACTATTACTTAAGCAGTCAGATCCCCCAGCCCATTTCATTATGAACGGAACGGCCACAACTGCGGCGGAACCGCGGGGAAAAACATACTAAAGCTGACACTGCAGAATATCTGCGCCAAAATTTACATCAAGTATCTAATCTCAATATGCTATCAATATAGCCTCACACGCCATTTTCGACCACCGGAAATCATTATCGACTAAAAGTAAGGTAGCCACGAAAATATGCTCAACCCTTTACTTCAAAGTCGTGACCGTCACCTCTTTTACGTAAATAATGTTACCGTCGCTACGGCCGTATTAAATTTGATATAGGTAAGGCACCTGGGCAACCCTTTTTCTTTACTATAGAACCCTTATATCACCTAAAGGTTTCTTGGGTCTAGAAAAACGACCTGTCCCTTGATTTTGAGCAGTGAAATTCTTAGGACCGTTAAAATTGAGAATTTGGAGAGTTCTAGTCAAGAGTAAATAGGTTGGCACTTTTTTTGTATGTAGTATTCAAATAAAGGGTTCGAAAATAACTGCTGTTTCTTTTTATAAAAGGGGGTCCTTGAAATTGTGCTTGATATCCTAGTGGTCCGTGGACCGAAAAAGTTTGAGAAACACTGTTCTAGGCAAGCGTGCTTCAACGTCGACCATCTCGTCGCTTGCCATAAGCCGAGATGAGATTGCGACTTGTATTTGAGTGTTTTATAAGCACGTGAACTGGCTTCCTGCTGATGGACCGCCAAAATTGTTTCTAAAGAGATATTTCTTATGCAAGACCTTCCTTCCGACGACATAAGCCTGTAACGTAAGACAATATAGATGGTTCAACACATCTTTGCGCGCGGCGCTATGTGTAGGTACTGGGTAAGCATGTGTGGGTGGTTGTTTGCTCGGACGACGACTGCCACGTCACCACCACACATATGCATAACACATAATTACAAGCGCTCGCACACATGGCGCCGCGGGCACAGATGACTTGAACTATCTATATTGTGTAATAACAGAACCTGGATCAGGGTCTTGGACGATATTAAAACAATCCTAGCTCAAGCAAATACTGCCTATTAGTACCACATATGGTGCAAAAACGTGGTCTAACAGCCACTGAACAAGTCTAACACAGTGCTGCCCCAACACAGGACATGTGTCACCTCTTTTCCTGCTCAGCAGGCACAACTGCCTACATCTTCCATGATTTAAACATAGTCAAGGACAAAGTCATCCAGGGCCTGCAGTCTCGACATAGCTAACGATCGTTACGCTAGCTAACAGTCGTTAACTCTTACCACAAAATAGTAAGTATACAGAAGGGCCACTCCCGCCGTTTGGAAAATTGACAGCTAAACTTGACAGATTCACTAGGGTTGTAGTGTTCGTGATAATAAATGGATATTTGATGCCCTGTCTACTCTCTAAGGCATGTAAGCATGATATGATGTATGTTTAGACGAATTTATGTATTTATGTTTTTAATCTGGGCAACCTACCCTTTTTTTTTAATTCGGAATCAATATAGTAGCAACCCTAGTGAATCTGTCAAGTTTAGCTGTCAATTTTCCAAACGGCGGGCGTGGCCCTTCTGTATACTTACTATTTTGTGGTAAGAGTTAACGAATGTTACTTAACGTAACGATCGTTAGCTATGTCGAGACTGCAGGCCCTGGTAGCTTCAAACTTGTCGGACAACATTTTTAGTCAAATTGAAAAGAAGAAGCAAGTGTGCTTTTTATTGCTCGTTCCTTCCCCGAATGAGAAGAGACCTTAGCACTGCAGTGGAACAATTGGGTAATATCACTATGCAGCATCTTTTTTACTCAGCTTTAGCACGTAAAGCAAGTACTAGGTACGATAGAATACGACGCAGTGCCCGGTTGGCAGGTTTGGACCGCGTCCAATGTGATTAAGAATTGCTGTTAAAACTACGGGCAAACAGCATTGAACGACGGAAATTAGACGTAGGTTAGTGGTTCTTTCCATGGCGATAGAAAACTTTAGGTACAAAGTAGCCACTACGAGTGTTGATGCCTAGATGAATGTAGGACAGTAAGGGACTTTCCTGGTGGTGCAATACAATTTAAATTGCGTCTGTCGACGATATCTCGCACGTATTACCAGTGCTGCCAATTTAGCGCTTTCAGCGCCAGATCTAGCGCTTTTTTTTGTTCAATAGCGCGTTCTAGCGCCTAGCGCTAATGAAACTCTGTACTTTCTTTTAAAAAAAGTAACTGCGCAAACTTTCAACGGCCCAACGACGTGTTGAGGAAAATTTAATCCACAGATAAATATAAATTCAAGTCCAAAACTGATCAAGACCTTATTTCAGCATCAGAAGCAATTGTAGTAGAATCAGACGATGATGAATTAATTTAATCCCTTTATTTTATAAAATATTAAAGCGTCACTACTTTATTTTATGTTACTCTTTTACATGACATAATTTCATTAAATAAAAAATAAAAAACTGCGTATATACATTTCTTGTCGGAAATTATTGGGCGGTTTTATTTGAATTTGGCGCTGAACTTGACCGATTTTTGGAGCGATTTTTTGACAGCGACCATTTAGCGCGATCTAGCGCTTTTTAAAAGAGCTAACAGTGCGTTTTTGCTTACACGAGTTGGCAGCACTGGCGTAAGAAAATTTGAATGAAATCGCATAAATTGCACGGCATTGCGTCCATTTGAAGGTACTTGCAATTTCGCTGAGTAAAAATCAGTCCTATACCAATATTATAAAGAGCAAAGTTTTTTTTTTTGTTTCGACCGAATAGGCTTCTAAACTACAGGACCGATTTTAAAAAATCTTTCACCTGTAGAAAGTTACATTATTCCCGAGTAACATAGGCTATGATTTATTTTCGAAATGATTAGGAATCTTTATGAAAATTGCAATAATGTAACCCAAAGTAGCAAATTTTTTCCTATAAAAATCATCATAAATAAAAATTATGTACTACATGATTAAAGTACTCATTATTACCTACAAAAAAGTCTACGAGAGAATATATCTTACTATCATGGTTAAGTCAGAATAGCAGCTTTTGTGTTCTAAAATTTAATTAGATCGCCGGTAGGGCAGTTGAGTAGGTTGGTAGGGTAGATAGGTAGGAAGCTAGATAGCCAGTTGCCGGAGCGAAGCCGCGGGGGTCAGCTAGTATGATAGAAATCGAATTACGTCGACCCATCAAGATGGTCGCTTAGTCCTGCCACCTCCTGAGGCCGAAAACGCACTGGCAGGCGGCTTGCTTAGTCCCAACACCTTAGCGAGTCGCCTGACGAGTAGCGAAGTATAATCAACTTACTAAAATGTTCTTAACCAGCCGCATTGAGCACTATTGGACTCGCTAAGATACTAAGGCGCCAAGCGCCTAATGCAGCTGATTAGGCGCCAGGCGCTAAGCAAGCTACCTGCCAGTGCGTTTTCGGCCTAACTGATTTTTAAGACGACGACTAACGCCAACGACCTTGAGGGAACAAAACGCGCCCTCGTTTCTCACCCGCGCGACCCGCAATTTAGTACTTTTTTGTACAATTCTTATTATTGTACGACTTTAAAAAAAAAAGCTTCAGATCAAAATGTAGATAATTAAATTGTCTTTGATATGGTGTCGATTTCATTAAAATACGCCAAGCGGTTTTGTTGTGATTGTCGTGTTTTTGTCCGTTTTAGACATAACTTTACAAATTAATTACACTATGTTATACGAATAAAACTCAAAATTTGCTCAGATGAAATTATTAAGAAAATGGTCTAATGTAACATATATTTTTCCAATAAATTACGACTAGCCGTTTAGACGTGATTCGCATTTTAAAATCAGCTACTCAAGGGAATCGGCGCCTTATATTATTTTACCAAACCATGAGCCATTCCGATATAAAACCGTATCAATTGATAAATACGAGAGAGGAGATTAAAATCATAGCCGGCTGCCCATTAGGACATATCAGTATTAGCCGTTAATTTGGCTCGTGCGTGACCTGGCTAAGTAAATATCAACAACAATACAATACTGTATTATTTAATCATTACATTTTTTCAGTCACATGGCGTAGTGTTTACTATTTTTAAAGAAAAGTTTTGGGGAAACAATAATGTACACGAAGCTATTGATCGATCTACCTTGACCAAACGAGTTAAGGCGCTATATACGCCCCAATGCTAACGCAGTACTGGCCGTGCGCAAAATATCAATATTAAACCTCATTTTGAACAGTTTTGTTTGCAAAATATTATTTGATTTACATTATGCTATTTCAATTATGAAGAAATTCCAGCTATCAATTTTTCTGTGTAAAAATTTTTTTTAACATCCAAGGTCGTTTTGGAGGATTAAACAAAAGATGCGAAAAAATATTGTGTTATCAATTTTTTTTTAAAGCAAAACTATTAGTTCCTCGAAAAAACCTTGTTTCAAAAATAATGTACATGAATCAATATTTTTTTTTTTTTACCGCCGTTACTAAGGAGTATGCTTTAAAAAGTAAGCGTTTTACGGCACTAAAGCGGTGGAAGCCCCTTAAACTTTTTTTATTTTTTTATTATTTCTGTCAAATTATTTTTGTGTAAAAAGGTACAAATATTTATTTCTTTGATCAATCTATTAAAACATGTTAGGAATAAATAAGAGAAGCTCTAATTCTGTATCTAAACCCATTCACACAGTTATAAGCAAGTTTAGCTGGTAAAAAGAACGCGAAGGTGAAACCACAGTAAAAATATACAAACAGTATGGAAACTACCTGCAAACGCTCGAAACGGCACACTAACAAAAACATACGTGACCAGTCGTCGCGACGCTGCACTTAGTATTGACATTACCTCGAAAGTGCCCGAGCGGTCTCGTCGGTGCGTACGTTTGTGTAAGTGTGCAGTTTCGAGCATTTGTAGGTAGTTTCCATACTGTTTGTATATTTTTACTGTGGTGAAACGAACTATTTCTGGCAAAGGGACGCCTGCCGTGGTCACAGAAACTGACCAAAAATAACGCCACTCCAATGACAATCAGGCTTCCAACGTCACAGAGGCGTTGACACTAAATGACGTATTTCTGGAGCAGTGCCAACCTACAGGTGATACTATCAAAATCAAATTTCGAAATGATTTAGCCGTAAAGTTTTTATGAGGGTAGTTCTGTTTTATTTGATGATTTTCGTTGTGTATTTGAGCGAATGAATTTCTGGGATTTGTTGATTGAGCGTGGATCACTGCACGTTTTGTTTATGGTGATTGAAAGCGTTTGAAAGTTCATAAATCGACGCTTTTGGGTTCATAATTGCTGGTCCATTATTAGCTACGTATTGTGAATTTTAAGTACTATTTTCTTTCTCACGTCATCATCTTCCTGCCCTTGTACCATATTACTTGGTGTCGGCGCAACACGTTTTCTTCTTCCATAGCGTCCTGCCGCCGTCACGCCATCACTGACTCCCTTTTCTTTCATATCACTCCTCACACAGTCCATCCATCTTTTCTTTGACCGTCTCCGCCCTCTCCATCCATCCACATTTATATTCATAACTCTTTTAGCAACATGCGTTTCATCCCTCCTCATCACATGAGCATACCAGGACAAACGGTTTCCTTTCAACTTTTCTGTCACTTTATCTACTCTCGTCACTCCGGACATCCATCTCAACATTCTCATCTATACATGCAATCTTTTTCATCTATTATTTTCATTCTCATGTATAGATTACATTTTAGAACGGAGTTATTAAGGTCACCATTAATTGGGGATAGACCAATTCAGGAAAGCGTTTTTTCAGTTTACTGTTATTTGGGTCAGTGTTTTTAGGGATAGGCATTCCGTATTATCTCCCTGTGGACTATAAGATTTGTCAAATGATTCGTACTTGAATGTAAATTAATGCTTACAATTTCTATGCTTTTGTTTCTCCACACATTAAAGTCACTTATCCACAAGAAAACTTTTTTTAAATATTTTCGAAGATGACATGATCTAGATTCCCATCAATAACCAACCTACATTGTACATGTTTCATTGTCATCGGACCCAGAAAACATGACTTCAACGATTTTCTTTACACCGTAACCGTTTTATACAATAAATCATTCAGAGGCACTAATTTTCTACTGACCTTTCAGCAGCGTACAAATATGACAAACAACTATACAAGTTGACTAATATTTGAGGATGCCAGAGGTCACGACGTGGGTTGAGGTGGTCGAACCAACGTCTTAGGAGGTGGGTAGTCGTGACTGGACACAAAATTCCTACGGACATCATTGGACTGGATTATTCTGCTGAGTAATGCTTCGCGTATTTCCTGGCAACGTTGATGCTGTTCTTTGTCTAGCTGGCTACCGTAGATGATGTGAAAGATGGCATATTGTTGAAATCACAATGAATCACATGTAAAAAGGCCTTTTAAGGTTGCTCTAGTCGACGGCACGAACTATTTTGTGTGCGGGGTTAAAAAGCATGCTATCTCATCCGGCAACACGTGCGAAAGAGATTGATGCTGTGATGAAGCTAGTTCGCGTACGAATTAGCATTTTTGAAAAATTTTAGCGAAATGGGTGATGTTTTAGGACGAAAACGAGCGCGCGAAATTTTATAATCAGACCTTTGGGAATATGGATATCATGAAAAAGCTACTAAACGTATATCAAAATAAAACCACTTGCATTGTTGAACTACTTTTGAAATTTTCGTTCGTCTTATGATATTTATTTCCGCCGAAAGATACGTTAAAATTAGTGTTGAAGTATGGAACTTTCGACGCTCATAACTATAAAACATTTTTTAAATTTACTTTTTTGTTTCCATACAGGGCTAGTAAATTATGAGACGAATTGATATCATGTTTTATTTTGAACGTACACCGTCAAACAGTGGAGTAATCGCCAGCCTACGTTTGTATGGAAGAATGATCGACTAGTGAAACCTTAACAAGAGTTACTAGATGTTTTGTGGTAAAGGTGTTCGCAAAGTTGACCGACCGAGAGAAAGAGATTCCTCCATGCCAACAAAACGCACCTATAGCCGGCTTTCTATTGTAGATCTTGGACAACCAGTCTGGTATCATAGAAGTCAGATAGGCAGTTGTCAATACCAATATTATAAAGAGGAAAGTTTTTTTTTTTGTTTGTACAGAATAGGCTCCGAAACTTCTGGACCGATTTTAAAAATTCTTTCATGTATGGAAAGCTAGATTATTCCCGAGTAACATAGGCTATGATTTATTTTCAAACAAATCAGAGATCCTTATGAAAATTGCAATAATGTAACCCAAAGTAGCTAAATTTTGCCTTTCAAATTCATTATTTGGCGCGCTCTGAGAAAACTATTGATGATACATAAAAAATATGTACTACATAATTAAAGTACTCATTATTACCTACAAAAAAGTCTGCGAGAGAATATATCTAACTATCATAGTTAAGTCACAATAGCAGCTTTTGTGTTCTAAAATGTAATTAGATCGCCGCGCCGGTAGAAACAAAAGTTGGTTACATTCGTATTGTCTTAATTCTTGTTCAAATAAATAGTTTAAAATATTGATTGGTAGGTATGTAGAGTAGGGTAGGTAGGTAAGCCAGTTGACAGGAGCGAAGCCGCAGGAGTCAACTAGTTCTATATAAAAGACTGATAGACTGAAGTCGCCAACAGTGGCGAAAAGGCTAGGCTCGCGTTTGATGGTGTGTGGTGATGCATTCAAAGATGGAGCGCGCTTGTCTGGAAGTAACCTATTCACTCTTGACGAAGATTAACTTTAGTTTTAATATTCAGTAACCGTAGTTTGTGGCTCGGTATATCAATATAAGTATTGACACTGAATGCCGCAGTGGCCTTCTGTGTATAAGGCCGTCCGCTTCTGAATGTTACATAAATCTTGCAAATATTACTCCCAAGAACAGTTTAGTTCTGCGATTCAGATTTTTCCTGGACTTGTACAAGTTTTTAGAGAAAGTGAGCGAGTATTCTTTTTTGCATCGATCGCGATAAACCATTATCTCACCTGATGGTAAGATATGATGTGGCAGAAGATGGGGAACCTCCAGGTCTAATAAATCTACACAACTTTTTTCCAATAGGGATGTTTCCTGGGTAGAAAAAAGTCAATTCTAAATAGCCCGTCAACGGGATTATCAAATAATATTGGCGCCGTATTTTTTGCTTTATCAAATAAATAACAAGTGCGAGACGGACTCGCGCACGAAGGGTTCCGTACTTGGTAAATTGCGGTTTACGATTTATGACGTATTAAAAAAAAACTACTTACTAGATCTCGTTCAAACCAATTTTCGCTGGTAGTTTACATGGTAATGTACATCATATATTTTTTTAAAGTTTTATCATTCTCTTATTTTAGAAGTTACAGGGGGGGGGGGACACATTTTACCACTTTGGAAGTGTCTCTCGCGCAAACTATTCAGTTTAGAAAAAAATTATATTAGAAACCTCAATATCATTTTTGAAGACCTATCCATAGATACCCACACGTATGGGTTTGATTTAAAAAAAAAATTGTTTCAGTTTCAAGTATGGGGACCCCCAAAAATTTACTGTTTTTTTTTTCAATTTTTGACTAAAAATCTTAATGCGGTGCACAGAATACAACTACTCACCAAGTTTCAACATCATAGTTCTTATAGTTTCGGAAAAAAAGTGGCTGTGACATACGGACGGAGAGACAGACAGACAGAAAGACAGACAGACATGACGAATCTATAAGGGTTCCGTTTTTTGCCATTTGGCTACGGAACCCTAAAAATGGACAAAGATTAAGCGCATCAAAGTTCAGGAGTGGGGACAACTACCCTATTGTATTGGGGTTGGAATCGAGTCTCTCTGCATGGTGAACTCGTCAACCCAAGGAATTAACTGGGTTACACGAGGATCCTTGGCAGTACTGGTGTCGGATTTTCTGACTTCTGGCTATATTATATGTAACGACCGACGAGAATTTAAAACTTTTGTTAAAAGCACATTGTGTAAACAAGCATTACAAATTCGCTGATTTTATTCAAGATAAGAATGCTTGGAAACATGCTGGTCCTGCTCCATAGGGCAAATCTTTAATGTAGACAAAATCAAACTGGTTAATCTATATATTCATAATTATAGTATTGTTGTATTTTTAATTAAATTTGTTTTTCTTCCTTTTTTGTTTAAGACATTGACTCGCAAACTGTTCCGTTGTGTTGAATTAGGTAATTTACCTATTTTTGCAATATTTGTAAGTATGTGAGAACCATGTTCCTATTTATCAAATGAGTGAATTTACCTGTTAGTGTTTGTGTTTCCTTTATTCAGACTTAATATTGTAAAACACATTTTTTTTTAAAGAGTAAGTGTGGAGTTTCTTGTACGTTCTTCTCCAAAACAAGCTACTGTTCCGAATGGACGGTAGAATCAATTATTATTACTTATAAATTTAATTTCTTGACGTTCAAAAGTGCCGCTTAATGGCCTAATTAAAATAAAGAAATTTGACTTTGACCGTCAAAGATCTACAAATTACAGTTGAGACCAACGGCTTACCTTCCTTTTAAAGACCCCTGGCAGGTTTATGCCAGTATGAAAATCCGTGTTCGTCCCAAAATTTCAAGCATTTCGCGATGAAGAAATAACACGTAAACCTCGCTCGTGTCTCACCTCATTCCCTCATCTTCGCAGATACTAATTTATGCATTTATAATCTACTTATTACACCATCAAATCACCCGTAAGTTAAAATCGTAATTACCATATTTAACGCCAGAAATTTTGAAGGAAGTGACAGTTTCCTGAACAATTTCAGGTTGGGCGGAATACTTTGACGTCAGTCTAGATTTAGGTATTGTGGAACCGACCTAGATATTACATCAGCTTCGGGATAGTGACGACATTGAAGGCAATTTAATTAAGAACGTTTTGGCCATTTTCACTAAACTCTTGTTGTCTGTAAAGCATTGTGACGTACTGTTTTAAACCGCCGCCGGAAAGACGGGTGTTATAAGTTTCACGTGTGTTGCTGTGTCTGTGTGTCTTTCTGTGACATCATAGCACCTAAACGGATGAACTGATTTTGATTTAGTTTGATTGTGTGTTTTTGTCGAGGGTGTTCTTAGCTATGTTTGAATAAAATCTGTTCAGCCGTTCAAACGTTATGGGCGTTTTACTGTTTGAATCGGAGTGTTTTCGCAAGATAAATGTGTCGGGGTTTTTTTAAATTTTAGTCTCTCTTTGGGTACGGAACCCTTAAACAAGTTGTCGAGTACTCTCTCACCACAAGTTTGTCGCAGTGACAAGAGCTATCAAAGTTATACTCGCATAGCGATGCTCTGCTCGCTTGCTCGTTTGGCGGTCATAACTCGCACCGGGAGACCAACCAGCGGTCATTTTTCTTTCATTTCCGAAGTAACGGCAATAAGCTGTAATTGTTTTTTTTTTTTTTGTGGCATCAACAGTGATCAGAATATCAGCGCAGCGTTATTTCTTTTTTTTATATCGCTGCACATGCTGAGATAGGAGCCTTTTTAGTCTCTCGCACGGTGTTTTTATTTTTTATTATTGTTTAATTTTATGCTTTTTTCTCGTGTCTCCTGTGCGGGTCACAAATAAATATTTCAAACAATCAATCTGCCTAGGCTTTCCCAACGATGTTGGGGACTGGGGTCGGCTTGCAGTCGAACCGGATTCAGCTGAGTACCAGTGTTTTACATGGAGCGACTGCCTATCTGACCGCCACAACTCAGTAACTGGGTAACACGGTACCCCTTGGCAAGACTGGTGTCAGGTCTCAAGCTTCTGACTATTCGTAACGAATGTCAAAGATCTTCAAATGACAGCCGGGACCAACGGCTTAACGTGCTTTCTGAGACACGGAGGAAACACGGTATGGTGAAATGGTCACTCATCCACGGCCCGACCTCGTCAAGCGTTGCTTAACCTTAAAGATCGACCCGTGCGGCTGTTATTATTTAGCCACGAGCTCCTCCGAAGTATCGGCAATAAGCTGTAATTGCATTTATTCTGTCATAAATCATTTATCAATCCGTATTCACGGTCTAGCGTGCAGTATCAATATGGCCAATTTAACTCATTTTGATAAATAAAAACGTGTGCCATGATAATATCAAGGCTTTTCGATTAAGTAGGATTTTCCAATATCGTAATAAATTAATTATCTTATCGAAACTGTATTTCACTTTCAACACAGGAAGCTACTTACAATTAATTATTTAAAATCTATATCTTTTTATCTGCTGTAAAATTTTGGTGAAGCTTTATGTCCTTGCGGACTTGCATAAAAAACGCTACGTGTCTGTCTGTCTGTATATAAATGTTTGAAAGAAAAGAAAGAAACAAAACATGTTTATTTGGCACAATGTAGGCAGGTACAAATATAAAAAAAACCGGCCAAGTGTGAGTCGGACTCACGCACGAAGGGTTCCCGTACCATAATCGCAAACAACGGCAAAAAATCACGTTTTTTGTATGGGAGCCAATTTCAACTATCTAGCTATCACGGTTCATGAGATACAGCCTGGTGACCAGACAGACGGACAGTGGAGTCTTAGTAATAGGGTCCCGTTTTTACCCTTTGGGTACGGAACCCCAAAAATTTCAATTTAACTCTCTGGTTCTTGCCATAATAAATGTATCTCAATTTTCCTAAAGGTTACAATACTTACCCATACTTTTACAATCACGTGTATTCAAGATACGATATCTAGAAGCAAGTTGATAAATCGGATTGGAAGATTGCAACAATGAATCGAGCGGCTAGGTTGTTCACCCAACCTTGATACATACCTACAGTTTTACTTAGTGAATTGATAAAAAGTTAAATAAAAAAATCAAAAAACCCGACTGCTTAAAAAGCGAACTAAAAAGACGTAAACAAGGAGAAAATCATGCTTTGCCGTCGGAGCGACCAAAACCTTGTGTCAAAAAATTTGGGCCTCCACAATATGGCGCCCAAAATCCGCCATTATTTTATTTTCCAATTTTAATGTAGCCAGTGCCACTCGAAGGGTTAAGACGAATCGATTCACGTACGAATCATCAAAATCGGCCAACGCGTTTGGTCTCTAGAACGCCACATAGGAACAAACATACATAGACTGCTAAACACATTACCATCCTTCGGCAGTCGGGTAAAAAACGCTTTAGCTGCAAGATCTTTAAGTCACGAGTGAATAGGTTAGGTCTGGACATCGACCTCATAGCAACACAGGGGCTGTGTGGTCGCTGGGTCTGGACAACCATGGACCAAAATGGAGAACAGTGGTGGCTGTTGCCTGTAATCCATGTTTTTTTAATAAGCGATAAAGAGTCGCCTTTGTAAATAAGCTGTCCCTATTGTATTTGTCTGTTTTTGTGTGTGCAATAAAGAATAATAATAGGCCCGACAGGCCAAATAGGAGATGGCGGTACGAACTGGATAGATTCGGTTTGAACTGGTAGGAAGATACTCGCGAAAGATTGAAGAAGTGAAGGAATGGCTTTGGTTAGGAATGCGATAGTGTGATCTAGCGAAAAACAAAGTAACTTTGTGTTAATTCATCAAACCCTACTCTCAAAACCATGAAGGAAAACATCGTGAGGAAATCGGAATGTCCTAGGACTATAGTTCGAAGACATGTGACAATCACCAACCCGTACTGGATCAGTGGCCCACTCACTCTTAGACAGAGGAGGCATGTGTCCCAGCAGCAGGATAGGCTGAAGATTCCGTGAGAGAGACAAGGACAAAATCACCACGCGGGCCAAATACGGGTTGGGTAGGCCATTTTAAAATGTAGATTTTTTTGTTTACTTCGTTCGTTCGACGTTTAAAAAGGAAATGTGTCTATTGTTTTTTTTACTCCTTTGTGGACGACAGTGGGCCAGTACTTAGCAAAATTATTTAAAGTACCGAGTCCAAAACTATCAATAGATATGAGTTATTTCATGTTTTACGGTAAGCCTTGTCACATTTATATGAATTCAGATTGTGCTAATAGGATAAAAAGATATGCAAATTAATGATACTATTAATTCGTTAGACGGTTTGATGTAACACGTAACGCCATCTATTAGAAGTATCGTGAACTAAAATCCTTTGCGACACGTGGTTTCAGGAAAGGATAATAAAGTTTCTTTCGTTTTCCTTGATCGCTGAGGCCAAGATTTTTTTTTGTGTGACTTACTCAGACTTAGTGTCTATAAGCAATTCTACAAAAAAAATACTAAAAAGTATCATAAACAAAACAATGATCTTAAAAGGGCTACAATGTTGCATATTTTATCTATCAAGAGGGCTTGATCGTATTTTAGAATATCAAGGGAAAAAAGACCCTAACGATATCTTATTGTTATAAGTTAAATCAATAGTTTTCTTGTGTATCTTCCGTCAATATGAAACAGTCGGCTCAGCATTAGCAAAAACTTATTAAATATATCTTACTGCAGTCTTATCGTTTTGAAGCGTTCACTATTCCAGACATTTTAAGTAAAATTTGTGAATAATCACTAATTCGTTAGCAAAAAGTTTATGCAAAAAGTTACAACTTCAAAATCCGCGCCATCTTGACAAATCAAACGTCAAAAATTCCCGCGCAAATTCTAAAAATAAAATTTAAAAATGTGCTACCGTAGTCTATGTACAACATCACGATTACGGAACACGAAATAGCGATATGAAAACGTTTCTGATAAGGCGAAACATAACCTCAAAATGATCACATGTTATGTCATGCTGTGTGACGCAAATATATTATAGGCATAATATATTAAAACAGTAGCTTTTAGTCGTGACTATGTTACGTCCATATTTAATTTACATTTCCATTATAATTTGGCAATGACAGAATTTTGATCAGCTGTGTTTTACGACTGTGCTAGTTCGGTTTTTAACCGAACAAGGACATAGTTTTCTGGAGAAGTGGGACAACTTAATGCTCTAGTTTTCTTTTGTTTTCTATTTATTTTTCGAATTCTAACTGCGAATGAGGAAAAGGGCAAGATAATGATGCTGAAGATGATGATATGAGAATAGGAGCAAGCCGCATTCTCATCTCAGAAACAATGCGGTAATGATCCGCTGTTTTTTTTTAGAGAATCTTCACGTGATACTGTCTAGCTGAAGCTCAAGTCTCTAATCACCAGACCAGACTGCATGTCTGTGTCCACAAAAACACAACATGACAATAAAATTGAAACCATATTTTGATTAAACTTTTTTTTTAAGAATATCAATTGATAATTCAAAATTTTTAACTAAATTGTTAATATTTTATTTTCGTTTTGTTGTAAGACGTAAAAAAAAAACATGTATTCCTGTTATTAGCATACATAAAAAAAAATTGACGCCAATGTCTTACTCTTAATCATTTACCCGTTTTAAGTGACACGATTTTTTAATGAAGTTGTCATTTTTGTTATGTCTTTTGTTTTACATTATTATTACTGAGTGTCTTATGCTACTTTTTATCACGAATAAATGCATTTTCTTCTGCGACATAAACCGCGGGGAAAACTCTATTGCAATAATATTTTAATTAATAACTTTTCACCACAACCTGAATAAGGAAGGATAACAAACTGTGATGATATGTATCATCAATTAAGTATAATTAATCATAATAATTATGTTTTTTTAATTAATAATTTAATATTATGGTTTAATGATTAAATGCCAATTGTGGTGAATTCATCTACTTATGTGTACTTTCAGAGACCTGTACGCAACACGACGCGAGAACCATTTCTTTTTTCTGGAGACACTACTTATAATATTGATGACAATATCTGTCAAACTATTGTAACGCGCCTGTGTTTTTTGTCTAATTTATACTTTCGAAACGATAAAGCACTAACAATGCAACATAATTACGTAATTTCTTACTTTTCACCAGTGCTTCCCCAACTGAACTCTGAGATCCTTCTACTGTTTTAGAGGTTTTACCCCTTCTGATACGTAGAAGAGCCGATAACCTTGGTTGATCACAGTTCACGATGGTGATTCCAACCTGCTTTCAAAAACTACTCATAAGGTTTTTCTCCCCTTCATAACAGTCGTCGAAAATTACATTTTGAAATAGTCAACATTCAATGAGCCCTGCTTGTTCCTTCTCTGTGTGAGAGAGCTTTTTAATCAGAAGTGGGATATTTACAGGCTTATATTAATATTGATTATAATTTATCGACCTGGCATGACGAAATACTTGAGTAGGTATATTTAAATAGTATATTATGCAACTAGTGAATAAAAGACGGATTTAAAGCGAGGGCCATAGTTGAATCGCGAACAAGTGAAGGATTCTAACAACTGAATCACGACCGTAGGGAGTGATTCATGATGATTGAATCACGAGCATAGCGAGTGATTCAAGTGTTAGAATCCTGAGCGACGCGAGTGATTCATGGCATACTATATTTTATACCATGACTACGATAAAAAGAAAGATCTAAGCAAAACGCACAAGGAATAATAATAATGGTAAGGTTTATTACCTTCAAAATTTACAATAAATGAGAAACCTCAGTTTCACATTTTATGTAAATTGAAGCTGACCTAGGTAACAGCACCTGTGTTTCAGGGGCCAGTGACCACCTTCGTTACTCTATATAATTATAATTAATTAAACACCAATGCAATTAATATTATAATTACAATTCAAATAAGTATTCAATAAACATCCAAGACCAAAACCAAAACCATCAATCATTATTAAAATCTTAAATATAAACAAACTCAAAATTAAATCGATGAAGGAGTTTGAAAGTCGAATATTCTTTGCACTAGGAGTTTGTACCGAGTATTTTATGCGCAAGGAGGTGCTGTAACATTGAGATATAGTTTGAATATACATTGGTGTGTTCTAAATTCAAACACCAAAACAGTGATTAAAAGTGCTTTTTATTCACTGTTTTCGGTGAATAAAATAAGCTTTTTAGAGGGGGAATGGTATAAAAGCTATTTCTAAATCAACTTGTTTAATAAAGTGTTTAAAAAAGTCGGCATGCTGATAAGGATACCTAATTATAGATTTATTTTTCTTGTGAAAACAACTTCTCAACAAAGTCTACGTTAGAAATATGTTGGCGGAACAGCGTACTTTGCAGAGGCTGCTTTAGCACCGAAGAATCAGCCGACCACGTCATCCCGGAACGCGAAGCCGTAGCTGCCCAACGTGTATAAATCCTTGCAACAGTGAGGTCGCTCCGCGAAGCCGGTAAAACCCCCAGAAAGCTAGTGCGATTCTGGGTGGAGCTAGGAATAACAGACTGAATGGAGTGTGAAAAATGGAGCCCTTCTAATCTGATTAGTAAATGGCGGGATGACTTGGCTGTCTTTCTTAGGAATTGGAAAGAAGTGGCACGGAAACGATGGTAAGAATGGAGAGAAGCCTTTACCCACCAGTCGGATAGTACAGATGAGCTATACACATAACTTTTAAATTTATCCACCTATGTTTTTCCTAAGTAAGTAAACAAATTCAGCTGAGTACTAAAATTTACATGAAGCATCTACACTAACTTTTAAATGTACAATGGTCAAGTTTGAGACATCCTAATATTAGTCAGCTCGACCCTGAGTTACTGGGTGCTAGCTGTCCAGGGGCACCGCTCGGAGAGGCATTTTTCATACCCCTACTTTCATGCAATCTACAATCAATTTCTATTTCATGTTTAAAAATGCAATAAGACCTCATCAAAACCAAGTGAAGAATGTCAATAAGCTGAACCAAATACATAACAAAGGCAAAACCTTTGCAAACATTAGTTGAAAATTATTACACGATTTTTAGAGTTATATTGAAGCATGTTAACTCTAGTATTCTCTGAAGATTTGGGTAGAAGTACACCATATAGCTCTTCCCCATGTCTTTATCTTCCCATGTAAGAGTGTGCGACTCTATTGCCATCAACCGTAAACAAATCCAGCCTAATAGCTGCTAAAATTCGAGCGTTGGAATAATTGAGATGACCAAAGACTTCCGCAGACAGGCGCTGCTTGGCATTGCGACAACAATATGACAACTTTTGTTTATAGAAAACGATTTACAGATATATGATACTAGCGGATGGCTCGCGGTTTCACCCACGTAGTTCCCGTTCCCTTGGAAATACAGGGATAAAAAGTAGTCTATGTCACCCGGGGATAGTGTAGTTTCCCAACGGTGAAAGAATTTTTTAATAGTACTAGTTACCCAGTCAATGGGTTGATAGGCAGTCGCTCCATGTAACAAAAGTATCCAGCTGAATCTGGTTAGACTGGACCCTCCTTTGGGGATCACTCCCATCACCGGCGCACCAGAACACGTTGCACGCCGTGACTACCCCAGGGACCAAACCAGCACATGGGCGCCAGACGAACCCGTGTATGCACCCTTGGTCCCCCTATGGCGGGTCAGAACAGAGGACCCGCCATCTACCACTTTTCGGCCCCAGGGGATAGGGAGAGCGGCCAACGCTATACCGACACTCCTCCTCCCTTGTGGGCCCCACCGCGTCCGCCATCAAATGGTGGAGGACCCAATAAAGTTGGAAAAAAGCTATGTAGATGATGTAGTTCAGTTATGCCAAAGACAAATAAAATTTAGGTAATAACATGATTTTTATTTGTGAACTGCCACAGTAAATATAATTTTAGCAAAACATATTTATTATCTTAATAATTTGATATCAAAAATTGGGCCAAATGTTTAGCCTTGAGAAGATATATGATGCCTATTGTTATTCGAGCTAAGACTATATAAGGCAAGCTTTTTAAACATATATTTTTGGTACACTATTGTTATAAAATTTAATGAAGCAAATGGAGTATGTAAGGATCGTAGTAGGTGGCTTTCTGTAGTTTCTGTATAGGGGTGAGTATATGTGTGTAAATTTTTCCAGGTAGGTAAATCAGTATTCAGACTTAAAGGTATGGTCTGATGATATGTGTTATAACGAAAATTATTACAGCTGGCAAAATGGCTTTTGACTTGATTCAGTAATTACGGCACTCAACCGGTTAGCGCCAGTTTGAAAGGGATGTTTTTAATATTCTAATGTTGAATCTATTCAGAAATTATTTACTTGTATAATTTATTATATCTTTTAAAACATATCAGAAGTAAATCTTCTGTTACTATAAGGAAGCATTGTTTAAAAACTTAAAATAACATATTGAGAGATAAAACATAAGTTTTACACATTATAATATGAAATAAATGTTGTTTTACAACTGTTTTATAAATTTTATATTGTAATATGTGAATCAAATTACACTAAACTTGATAAAAATAGTGTAAATAGGACTCCTAACAACCTGGCCAAATGGAGTATCATAGACCCATACAAAACACAGTGGCAATGTGGCGCCCCTTCGATATAAGATATGGCTCACCTCCTTGTCTGCCCTTCATGCCCGACCACCTGCACCTTACGGGATTTGAACGTAGCAAATGACAGGGCTGTCCGAGTAGCTATATACTGGTCGGACTAAATCTGAATGTTAGAGACTATGGTTTGAGTTTATCGACACGAAAGAAGAAAATTTAATTAGTTTCTGTCAATCATGACGAGATCACTGCAGTTGGGCTAATATATAAGTTTCATAAACTGCTACCTTGCATGACCAGAGGATGTTACTAAATCCCTTGAGTGTTTAAGACATGGATTCACACGAGTCACAATGGCTTTTCTATTGTTTTGGTAATTACAGGCACACAACGGTTTAAAGGTATGGTCATAATCTGCCTATATGACTCACCAGTCCGAAAGGCTGACTGCAAGTTTTACCAAAGGGTATTATGTTGCCAAGGGCTGTGGATGTCAGATATGCTGTTTACGCAAGTAAGATCCTGATTAACTGCTTCATTTATACTAGAAGCCTACCCTAACATAGTAGGGAAAAAGATAGGTAAGTGAGAATAGTAACGTAATCAATAAATGAAGAATGTCAACATATTATGTTATTCGTAACTAAAAGCTATTTATAAAAATCAATTGAAGACTTGTATCACCTTTATGGAAATCATTGTGCAATACGGTTGTAAGAGACTCCAACTGTGTTAGTATCATAACCCGCACAGGGGCATGGTGCATTACAGCGCAGTAGTTTACTGTACCAGGGTAGATTAATAAAAAATATTGGGCACATTCCTATTTTTGCTTTTGACACATAAACATTAAGTGATGACGATATAATTCGTTGAAATATTGTGTCACATCACGCCGCTAGTACACTTCATACTGCCTTAGTGAAGTCACAAGCCCCCACTCCAGAATTTTGATGTGCTTTAACTTGGACAATTTTTATTGATATGGTAAAGCAAAAAATATGTGTCCTATATTATTTGCTAATCTCACTGACATAATAAATATTATTATCAATTTTCTACCCAGGAAAAATCCCTATTCCTCTCAGAGCCTGTGACCCAGCAGTGGGAACATTATTTAATGATTATACATATGTTAGAACCATCATTCTCTTACAATACGTATTCATTCTTAGTATTCTCTGTTACCCATAATCACAGTGGTCATCCCCTTTCTAAGCATATCATCGTTTACACAGTCTCTATGATAACAAGCAGGTAGGTATGAATAGGCTAACTTAGCTTTGGGTCCTGATCTGCAAACAGCTTTTGAGGATGCAAGAGCGTGGAATCTATTGCACCATAAGACCTTGACGAAAGACAACATCAAATAACCTTTGATAGAATTTAACTCTATATTCTTTGCTGGGTACCCTCAATACTAATTTATTACCCAGCAGTGCCATTCCGTAAAATAAATACTGAAAATTTAGTGCACTACATCTTAGTTTTGAAGATGAGATGTTTATAGAATAAGTCACCTGGTACTCAGCTAAATGCAGATTTTTTTTTTTCCCTTTTCTGAAACTCAAGTTGTGACAACATGACTAGGTTAAAATATCACCTAACTAGTTTAGATAGTGGTTTTTTCCTGCAAACTTCAAACTAGGCAACCAGAGACTACAATTTCAGACTACTTTTAGTGTTTATAAGTCTGATATCAAATACAGTTAATTCAATCTAGAATTAAGACATGATAGAAGAACTTGGAAGACGAGAAACTGAGTAGATTATCAATTTCAAGTTGTCATGTGTTAATAAAATGGGGAAGCTTGGTTAAATAATGGGCCAAACTGAATGTGTTAAACCATTAGTTATAAATAGTACATTTATCATGTTCCTCACAATCGCATAAGAATATTGAGAAACAATAACATCAATGGCCAAAACATGCGATAGCCGCGGACTAACCTGAAAAAAAGTAATTGGACGCAAAGACCAATGCACATAAGTCATCATTGGAAAAACTAGCTACAATACATACATAAACAATTTCTTTCTTTCATGATTCAACTAATAATAGAACCAAATTGCATCATTAATGTTATGACATTGTTTTGTTTACATAATACCACTCACCTGCCAAGGGTTGACTTTTGGTATTGGTGCTTCTACAAACTTCTTCGGCTGATTCTCAGATGATTGCTGCTGCTGCTCTGGCGTTGGCTGAGGATCCGTGTGCGGTGCGGGGGCCTTGTGAGGGCGAGGCGGAGCCCTACGCTCAGGGTGCCTGCGTCCCTTCCCAGGACGGCGTCCGTGCGATATGACAGGCACGAACCCTTCCTCCTCCTCTCCGATCTCTGCATCCTGCTTCGTAGGAGGTGCGTCAATCACCACTTCACCCGGCGCAGCCTCAATGTTCTCCTTGTTGCTCTCACCCCCTCTAAAGTTCAACACTGACGCGTAAGAGGGCCCTGCGCCCTCGGCGGACACGCGGGCGGCCATGCCGCCGCTGCCCTCGTTATGTAAGCCCGGGCGCGCGCTCCGCGCCGACAGACGATCACGAGCGCGCCTCCATGCCCCTCAACACGACGGCATGATGGGGTTAACCCAATAATCGCGAACGAACTTTCCCGATGAAAACGGCCCGATCGAACAGTGCGAAGGTCGAATTATACACGAGTAACTCACACGTCCCAGTGGCGCGCACACACGGCCGGTCGCTGGGAAATATGCGCGAACCTCTCGTACCACACCGGACTGACCCTGGTTGGACCGTATTTACATCGAAAAAAATGCACTTCCGTCGTCTTGTTCGAACTTTTCTAGCACACTAAACGATCCGTATGCACTTTATCTATCAAAGTCGTGTACCGATCACTATGAAATACGCTTCTATTAACATAAAATCATAATAGAACCATATTTTGTTCACTATTCACACATGTGGTCGGACGCCCAAAAAGGTATTTTTCCGCAACACACACGGAACTTACGGAAGGCTGTGACTTCTAATTTTACACAGGACATTTTGTCGATAGAGGGCGCTGAAACATCACTGACAGTGGAAGCGTTCACAATTAACAAAAAATAAATGCAAATTTCAAACAAATGCTTAAATTTTAAGCTTTCTATACAAGTGCATGTATTTAAAGACATCATTTTCCGTTTTTACATGTATAGTTTAACGTTATTTTAAGTCAGTTGATGGATAGTTTTTAGTGCTCGTCGACTTATAAATATGAACGCATCTTTAAAAAATCACATTTCGGATCTCTGCAGTGTTTGCACAATTCACTATTGTTACCTGCTTAACCGAAAAATTCTATTTTATGTATGGTTTAATCAAAAAGTATTAAAATGTATTACGCATTAAAACTTCGAATGTTATTTTAAAAATAAAGTTAAATCTGCAAAATAAAAACAGATTTTCATTCAAATTTTTTTATTGTCTATGGCTCATCATTTGATTTCGTTTTGAAATCGATTGAGAATCAAGGGAATCTTGCAAGAAAACCACTAATAAAACTTTAATAAAATTACACTTACTAGAAAAAAAATATTTTAAAATTAAAAATACATACTAAATCATTATTATAAAAGTTATGCTAAACATTCGGATAAACAAGGGTCTTAACGATTACAATCGGTTGGATATATATTTGTAGCATCGGGATTACTTGGACAATACATACCTAAGAAATTCCTACAATTTCTACAATAATGATACACGTCTTTACATGACGTTAATATATACGGCAAGGGGGCACATATCCAACAGCAGAGTATACATAATATAAACGCACAACAATGTGTGCAAATGGTTATACGAGCTTTTATTACAGTCATGCCTGTGAACCCACATTCGGGGCAGACAATAGGCATGGAATTATATCCTAAGGAATAGTGTCTCGTCGGCGGTGGAGGCAGTGCAGGCTCAACGTAAAGATCAAAAGCGCCATTATAGGTAGGTGGAGGAGTATGTTGAACGAAAGAAGGTGACGCAAAAAATGATCCCACAAATCTAGGTCTTCTCCTAATTGCGATTTGACGTAACACGAACGAATACGTCGGCGGGGCGCTTGTCAAAGAATTGGGTGGGGATATATCCCCAGATTTAAAAGTGTAACTTCGACTCAAATTAGAGGGTGATTGCAGTCTGAAATGACTGAGAACTGCAAGAGTTAATGAGCTCTCATTGAGTTTTGATAAAGCTTGTAAGAATAAACTTGGGGGTTGGCTTCCTATCGCCACCGCTATAGACCTTGGGGCCGGCAGTAGCGTCATAGGGACAGGTAAACTAGGACTTTGAGTAGAAATATTGATTTTTAAAGGGGCATTGGCACTCAGAAAATAGCCGTTATTTAATAAATTATAAGAAGACGTTACTGAAGCCACTTTTGCAGCACACAAGGAGATTTCATACTCGATATTTTTCGTATTTCTAATTAGTGAGGCAACTTCGCTTTTCGGGAAAACCGATACATATTTTGTTGACGCAACTTCAATTTTTGATGTGATCAAAAGTTCTCTTGAAGAAGACGATACATTATTGGCAGGGTCAATATGAATGGTTGATAAACCTGTTTGTTCTTCTGGTGAAAACGATTCTTTCTTTATCGTTAAAGCCAATTCATCTTTCGAATATGCTGCCGGTTGGTGTTTCGAATAAGCTGGTTGCTCTTGCGTAAATCCGGGTTGATCAGTCAAATAAATAGGCTGGACTGTCGACAAAATAGTTTGAGGATTTGAAAAAGCCGATTTTCCTTCCGAATAAGCTGACTGGTCTATTGAATAAATAGATTCTTTTGGCAAATAAAACGTTGGTTCTGGCGAATAAACGGGTTGGTCTATCGTTAAAACAGTTTGAGTTTTAAAAGGATCCGATTGGTCTTTTGAATAACCTGGTTGTTCTTTCGAGAATATCGGCTGGTCTGTTGAAGTAATGGGTTGATCTTTCGAAAATACAGTTTGCGTATTCGGTAGAGATAACTGGTCTTTTGAAAAAACTGATTTCTCTTTAGAAAATTCGGGTTGTTCTGCTAAATGAATCGGTTGGTCTGTCGAAACACGGGATTGGTCTATGAAAACTGTGTGTTTCTCTGTCGAATGTATGGATTGGTCAATGGAAATTGCGGGTTGCTCTGTCGAACAAATTTGTTCCAGCGAACAATTGGGCTGCTCTGGAGAATAGATTGGTTGTTTTATCGATAAAATGGGTTGCTCTGGCGAATAAATGGGTTGGTCTATAGTTAAAACAGTCAGGATTTTCAGTGCATCTGAATGGTCTTTAGAATAAGCTGGCTGGTCTTTTGTTAATACAGTTTTTGTTCCAGGAGATTGCTCTTTTGAAAAAATCAACTGTTTCTGGTCCTCTGATTGGTCATTATCTTTTTTCTTCTTTGTGGGCTGTTGTGTAATCGGCTCCACATCTTGACTATTTTTTGGCTTTTCATCCATTTAAGCTGTTGAAATAACATTTGCATAAGCAGGAATATAATAGCAAGGGTATAAACTAGTTTTCTTTTTAAATTAAAGCGATATGTACATCCATAGCTATACTAGAAAAGTTTAGAAGGTACGTTTATGAAGCCAAAAACGCATGTTGCACTTATGTACCTCAATCTAGGTGTCTTTGGGAGTAGAATGGGTCTGCTACTTCCAAAGACACCTAGATTGAGGACTGGCCCACACGATTTTTTCTGATTTAAGTGTATGAACAAAGTGGATACATAAGCGGACTGAATGCTAGTTTTCTTTACCAGCAGTTCAGCTGTAGCATTTATATAAAGTGTATTCTGAAATACTGTACTGCTTACAGCGTCATTTGGCACGCTATGCTTGAGTGTAGCATTAGTAAATTTGTGGTGGATTTGCGGTATACCTGTTCATGAATTTGACTGAATTATTATTGCAATTAATTTATTAGAGTATACGTTACAAACGCACCTTTGTAATCACTAAATTGTATGCACTTAACGGGTTCGTTTATAGAAAGTAGTACAATACTTACTGTTTCAATGTTTCTGTAATTGGACTTCACATAAAATTGTTGTTTAAATATTATTGTAAATAATAATAAAGTCGTATATTCTGAAATGTCATATTTTTTGTCAGATTCGACCTTAGAATAAGAATAGGGACATAGGCTATTCTAAAGCTACGTCTACATGCTGTAATTCTTTTTGTGTCCGAATTGTCTATGGTTCACAGGGATTATTTGTCGATGCATAGACCATAAAGCTATGACCACATGTGGCAAAGTGTTCCTTCATATCGTCCTACTGTTTTTAGTCCATGGATCAGATTGGCTTTTGGTTTATATAATTGTAGATTTGTACTGAATTGTTGTCGAAAACTTACAATAACATCCTTGCAATCAATTAGGAAAGGTCTGATACATCGGTTCTCTAACCTACTACTAATATTTTAACTAACGTCTTTTTTACTTCCTGTATTTTACGTCCAAGTATTATAGTAGCGAATGTATAGTTCTCGCCAAACTTCTGGGCTTCACTGAAGTTGGCTTTCCGTTGTGCAAGCCACGAAACAGTCCTGTTTTTGTATGAGATTTACTACTGCACAGCCATTGTAGCCTTACTTCAGGGCGGCCAAGAAGTTTGGCGAGAACTATAGCGATGTCGCAGGCTAAAAGCGATATTCAGGTTTACAGTTAATCGCCGCATCACAAGCGACTTTTCATCGTCAACTCAAATTATTGCTGTTTACATACACGCTCTTTCTATAATGGTTGCTATGTTTTATCTATATATTTTTTTATAGTTTGCCCTATTTTTTTTTTTAAATATAAACCATGAATTATTAAAATAAGAAAATACATGGCCTATTTAATTCAGAGAGAAATAAATACGACGCAAACTTTTTTACAGAATCTATATTTTTTTGAGCTGGTCACTGCCTTTTCATACTGTCAAAAAACCATTCTAATTTCCGGTCTTTTTACTCCTCCGTGGCATGGCGGATGGTCTTTACCGCCGTCTATAGTGTTTATTGGAGGAATAACTTCGCTTAAATAGCGAAATGGTAAGTTTAATAAAAACCGATGTGATTTTCTAACGTTGAATATTGTTAAGTGAATAAATCCGATGAAGTGAAAGTGTATAGTTGATAGTAATTTGCTGCCGTGCTTGAAACACGTGTTTGCTTTTAAATTTTGCAAAATAACAAGATTATGATGGTGTATCGTAAGTTCTTTGTGTAATTCATCATTGCTAAGGGTTAAGCTATAGCTTTAATAACTATATTGCTATTTTATCAAGTATTCCAAAGTGCCTTTCCGATCGATGAACATCTCACGCTTACGATGCATCCCTTGTTTATTATTCACAAATCATTGTGATCATTGTTGTAAAACGAAACTTAACCCTAATTATGAATATTCTGCTGTAAAATACCTCTTGAAACCACTATTGTACAAACATTTTATTGTTATGAAAATGTGTGAGAATTTTGAGGTTATGGTTGTCCATTCGCCAAAATGACGGCCGGAATTGCTTGACTTTCCATGGAAAACAACCTCAAAAACAGCAGTGTGGTTCTTAAACTTTAAATATCTACTATAAAAACCAGTAATCGTGATTAAGGCGTACGTGTAAATGTGGTAACATCCGCTATTTTTGTGTCTATTTCACAAGTATTTTTTCTAAGTTCGAACTCCCCTGATACTCTTCCTAGCTGCACTACTATAGTCTCCTAGGTACAATTTTAAGGGGTATAGTAAATAGTTCCCGTAGGAAACATGGCTGGTCCATACTTGCTGTGTGTCGACTGGTGGAACACAAACTTATTTTAAGTTATTTTAACTATACTCTTTGTTGGTATAAAAGTTGCAAGCGGTATTGCTCAGCTTGAGGGCCTGGGTTCGATGTCGTTGGGTATTACCAACTAGGTTATTCATCTGCATTTGTGCTAAAGTGTGTGTGAACTAAAGGCTCGACTATTAAAACATGGGTCTTACACGCATAAGTGGCCAAATGTATGTGGGATAAATCTTCCTGGATTATTGGTACTTGTGATGTTATTTCATGTTATGTATGTGTGTGATTGACCATCACATTGACAGGACTTTCACATTTAAAATATTAGTAGGAATCGGATTCAAGGTCAGCTAACACCAAAACAAAGGCTTGTTTACAGAAATAAAATGATTGCACTTAGACTTACAGGTCTAAGAAGGAATTTTGTATATACATACATGCATAAAGGTAAGAAAAGTTATCAGGAAAAACTAAACAAAATTAAATCTTGAAAAAACAAGTCTTTAGGTATGATTGGAAGTTTGAATGCTGATTGATGAATTGTAAGTGTCTATAAATAAGAAATACCAAATCTCTCTATTAATTTCAGAGTCTATCAATCGCCCGACCTTTAGTGTCGGTATACACGGAGAAGAGCGAGGCAGTCGCTGGCGCCTCCCTCCCTCTCCCGTTTGTGTTCAAGGCCCCCATCCGGCCTGACCTTGTCAACGATGTACATGTGTCTATGTCCAAGAATGGCAGGCAGCCTTACTCCGTCAACAAGGAGGCTGGTGAGTTTCTTTTATTATTAAGTTATGTAAACGACCCCTAAGGGTCGTTTACATTACATTACTTCAACATTTCCTTGAAACTGACTCTTCAAGGAAATGTTAAAGTAATGTAGTTAAGGTTCTCATAAATATCTGTATGTTTTCACTAAGGAAGGGACAACCCATTGACCATGAATATCCACAGTGAAATTGAAATGGTTAAAACTAATGTTTTTGTTTAGTTTTTGTTTTATAGACATTAGATAGATACCCATGTTTGATTACAACCTGTAAACTTTTCTGGTGTTTTTAGATTAGATATTTTTCAAAAGAAAGGTTTTGATTGTAATTACTCGTTGGAATCAAAAATTTTCTAACACTTAAAATCTAGATATTTTAATAAATGCACTAAATGTCCACACTCTCGGATGATATTGCCGTGGAGCGTTACTGCGGATTAGTGCTACATCAACGTAAAGACATGGCGTTCTGGACCCACTCTATAGTGGGGCCGGGTGCAGAGTTTTTACTACAAACTACAAATGACGTATTAAATAGTTGTCATGATTACCAATACTACAATTGATATTCAGGAATTGTGCCTGTATGGTACTGATTTAATCCTTGGATAACAAACTGTAAGGGCCAAAACTTTTTTGACGAACTTGAAAGTTGACATTGACACACAGAGGTCAAGGTCATTGTTTAAAAAAACTACATTCATTCAATGCCTTCATTTATTTTCTTTTTTAGTTACATCCTTTTTAATATTTCATCTCACCTCACTTCAAGGTCAAGGTCACCAACCTTCAACAGTTTTTTCTTTGCCACCCAGGTCACCAAACCAGTGCTGAGTCATGGGGTACCGGACGTGCTGTAGCGCGTATCCCCCGTGTCCGTGGTGGTGGTACCCACAGGTGAGATGACGTTATTTTTATCATCTATGTTGCATTAGTCGAAAAATTATAAAGGACATTGCTTGTACGTAAACGAGTCGAATGAGTGAAAAAGCATTGCCGTGCCTGCTTTCTCTCTATCTATATTCACCACAGATATGTATTTTAAGAATTTCAGAAACAAAGCTTGCCTACGGAAGAGGTTATACAATGAGTTTATAAATGTGAATTCTGTACAATATTAATGGCGAAGTATAAGGTGTTGTTAAATTTCAGCAATTACCGGGCACATTACATGCATAGTTTTCTATTGTTGTTCAATTTCGTCGATAGATCCCCGTTTAAAACTGTCACAGTATAAAATTATTGTGATAAGTGACAATGGCTGGGTACAGCAAAGTTCTAATAGCGCGGACGTCTACCCTCTGTGGGTAGACGCATTCGATATGTTAGAATACATCCAAATATTTTTTTTTTTGCAACTCTTCTTGTGCTCTTTTTGTAGAATTTAAAAAAAAATGGTCACATGAACTCATTTTTTTTGTGATAATGTGTAATTAAAAAGAAAAATATAAAAACTTTTTCACAAAAATATAACCCGACTTCTTCAAAAGCAAAACACTAGGTGTCGCAAAACGATTGATAGCGGTTTGCAACCCCTTCTATGTTCTATGTCTATGTTAGGGGGGTTTGGTTTCCGCACTTAGTCCCTCAAATGGACCTTTGTACGTGGGCCATGGCGGCCGTTGGGTGGTCATTCCAACCAGCCCACCTCCCTCCAGAAGTCGACTAGAGCTCCTGGTTTCCTCAAAACATCAGTGTACGATCTGGGTGACCCAAGGGTTCGTGTTCTTATCTGGGTTGCAACCCCTTTAAGTGATGGATATTTTTGAAATATTGCCAATTTCTGAGATAGGAGCCGTTTTGGCCTCGCACAGGGTTATATTTTTTTTTCTTATCTCGTGTCTCCTGTGTCACAAATAAATATCTTTTCTTTCTTTCTTTCTTTCAATTGCTATCGCGAAGCATTCGTTGATTGAATAACACATATCTAGCTATTAGCGACTCAGGACACGCTGAGCTTCGATGAGTCATGGCAAATTATTCGCCGATTATTTTATTGAGTCCACATTCGAAGGGCGATATTTTTTTTTCCGGTTCTGGGTTCGATCCCCGGATTGGGTTGTTCTGTTGGGGTTTTCCATCAGCAATTAGGTAGTAACAGTGGACTCTGGATTTGTGCCAATAAACTTGTTTACTGTAACCTGGGAGTCGGGTCTATCTGTCGAAATGTGCGTAAACTGGACCCATATTGATAAAAAAGGGATGGAATGATGCTGTTGGTCATTAAAAGTTGCGTCTCTCTCGCACTGGATTCACATCAACGACATATTAAAATTCGACACCTGTGCCTTAGCCATCGAAGAAATCAGACATGGTGCCTCGTCCCTCACTCAATGATCCAAAACCTTTTCTTACCAACCTCGTGTTTCCACCCAGGTCCGGCCAGGGTGCGTTCGGTAACATGTGTCGTGGAGGTCGCATGTTCGCGCCCACCAAGCCATGGCGCCGTTGGCACCGTCGCGTGAATCTACGCCAGAGGCGTGCTGCGGTCGCCGCTGCCGTCGCTGCCAGCGGAGTCCCCGCTCTGGTGCAGGCTAGAGGTAAATACAAAGGCTGAAAGTCATTTTTGTGGTTGGTCGCTAATGACTAATATGGAGTCAAAATCGAAATCCAAGATGGCGCTGACGCGTGAACTTACGTCAGAGGCGCGCTGCTAGCTGAGTGCC
This sequence comes from Orthosia gothica, assembly GCA_949775005.1. Taxonomy (NCBI): domain Eukaryota; kingdom Metazoa; phylum Arthropoda; class Insecta; order Lepidoptera; family Noctuidae; genus Orthosia; species Orthosia gothica. Next base: position 51,873,057 of record OX459034.1, on the reverse strand, counting down.
CGCTCTGGTGCAGGCTAGAGGTACATACTGTCTTTGCAGGTAGTAGGAAGAAAGTCAGAGTTAAAGGAAACTATTTGTGCAAAAAAAAACTGCAACTGGCGCTGTGACGTCACTGTGATGTTCGACTCTTGCTATTGGTGCATTAGGTGAAAGCGGATGGCGTGCAGGTGGCGGGAGTATTCTAGCATTCCAGCGAGGTGCACTTATTTTGACCGAGTAGTATGTAAGAAACTATTATCCAGCTGCCACCAGTTAGTCAGGAAGCCGATTGCAACTTAGTCGAGAAAAGATTCAGCAGATGATTATTGTCACCGCCAGATAACAAAAAAAAATTCGACTTGTATCTTACGTAACTTGAAAACGTGGTTTTTTGTTTATTGAGATATTTTGTTAATTTTGGTCTCAAATGAAAGGTATAGGGCATAGCACCATTTTATCCGTTTAAATCATGTAAATCGCTCCTCCTATTTATGAGATAGTAACTCATTACTGAATGCCAAGTGAAATGGTCAAGGACGCCCCTTACCGCGATACGTTTGTTTTGATCGTGTTAGCGACACTGTCTACATTTTGTTCGTATCGTTTTGAAATATTGGAATACATTGGTAGACAGGTGTTAACGACTTTTATTTTATTGTCATTTGGCGGTGACTTTAATATGGGCAATAAAAGATTGCTAAATTTATTTGCATGCTTTGTAGTAGTATTTATTCTCCTTAAAAGCTAATTACAGATCTATATATTTGTCGTTATGTCTATGGAGATACATTAAACTTCCAAGCCAACCATCCGGCTGAATATCATTGTTCACTGCGGACGTAAACTGTGGAAAACATTGACATTTTTTGAAAAGCTGCATTTTGCAGACAAAATACAAAAGTTACAGCAGCAAACATTACTTTGTCTGTAGTAATTGAAGCTTGGAAAATGGATTTCCTCGTGGGTTTAGTGATTGCTGGCACTATTGATGAGCATAATCGCCTGGGTTTGATTCCTATGTCTGGCACATTCATGAGCAATTTCATAGAATAAACCCAGAATCCCTATCACCTGGATGATATCCATAAGCTTGAGCCTAAGGACTAATAATACTAAGCTATGAAAATTACAACTCAAGTTGAGCAGTGGTGGCCCGGTGGTAATGGCCGCGACTTACAAGTTGTACGTCGTGGGTTGGAACCCAGGCGGGCGCTTTACTTTGTGTAACTTATTACATCACCACTGCTCTCAAAACGGTGAAGGAAGACATCGTGAGGAAACCGGCACATCTTAGAACCAAAAATTCAAAGACATGTGACATCCACCAACGTGGTTGATTACGGCCCATTCCTTCTCACAGTGAGGATGCCTGCATGCACAACGGACCAAATGTGAGACAATATGCGGTAAAGGGGTCCATCTACCATATCCTAAAACTCGAGTTCTTAAGTAAGAAAACTAAATATTTTTTGTCTTTGTTCAGGTCACATCATTGAGAAAGTACCTGAGCTGCCTCTGGTGGTCTCCGACAAGGTCCAGGAGATCAACAAGACCAAACAGGCTGTCATCTTCCTGAGACGCATCAAAGCTTGGTCTGATGTCCTCAAGGTGAGTTTCAAGAATACTGTCTTAGTTTTTTTTTATTAAGCAGATCTCATGAAAAGAAGGAGTTGAAGAAGGTCACCAAAGAGTGGAAAACTGGTTAGCAGTAACAACCATATCTTGTCCTCAATTTTGCCCGATTAAAAGTATTGGAAGAGGTCAAGTTAACATAGTTTATACTAGAACAGACATTGTCGTTAGCTACTCACTATCTTTAAAAAAAACCTTTATACAGTGTTTTTGATTAGGAAGATTTTTTTTATTATGTAATATGTAAGCTGAGAAGACGTGCCTGTTCACTCTTGCTTTCAAGGTTGACAGGTTAAAGCTGGTAGGCAACACAGGCGCTGGCAGTTCCATACTTAGCCTGTGATTAATGTGGAGGATTATTAACAAACAAAAACTTACATTTGCTGATGGCAACCATCTAAAATGTTGCATACAAGGTTTCTTTTTCATATGAATTGAGTCATTAAATATCTTAGGACACACATAAATTTTCTCCTTAAAAGCTAATTACAGATCTATATATTTGTCGTTATGTCTATGGAGATACATTAACACTTCCAAGCCAACCATCCGGCTGAATATCATTGTTCACTGCGGACGTAAACTGTGGAAAACATTCCCTTAATTTTTGACTAAAATTTTATTAGATCATGTCTAGTGAGAGTGTTACCTAGGATTGGATTCCTGGAGCTTGCAATGTGATATCTGGGCATTTTCTGGGACTTTGCACTCTTCAATAATTTCATTACAAATGGATATAGCTGTTTTAAAGTTAAAGTCAAATGTATTTATTTCAATTAGGCCATTAAGCGTTACTTTTGAACGTTAAACATTAAAATTTACAAGTAATAATAATTGATTTCACCGTACATTCGGTAAAGTAGCTTGTTATGGAGAAGATCGCACAAGAAACTCCATACTTACTTTTTTTTTTTATATTTCCATAAGTACATACATTAATAAATTCATATACGTGAGGACGATGCACCCAGCACTACTGTACTACGTATAGGTATACAGGCATGCACTAACAGGTAAATTCCTTCACTTGATAAATAGGAACATGGTTCTCACATACTTAAAAAAATTGCCAACATAGAAGGCAAATATAGATAATATATAGATGGATAGTGTGGTCAAGGCTGTAATACCAATATAAAAGCTTTAGCCTCCTTAAGTTGATGATACTTGAAATTAAACCTTAATTACTCTTTGCATAGGTGTACAAATCGCAGCGCCTGCGCGCCGGTAAGGGTAAGATGCGCAACCGCCGCCGTGTGCAGCGCAAGGGACCCCTCATCATCTACCACAAGGACCAGGTAAGGATCTGTTTTATATTTTTTAAGTTTTAGGTGTAATTTCAGAAATCGCGGCTAATAGAGATAATACTCAAAAACATATGGAGCAAAAATAAAAAATAGGAAATATTTTGATAATTTTGGTCTCAAATGAAAGATATAGGCGTAGAACCATTTTTACCCGTTTAAATCATGTAAATTGTTCCACGCGTTTTTGAGATATTAATTCATTACTGAATGCCAATTGAAAGGGTCAAGAACGCCTCTTACCGCGATACGTTTGTTTTGATCGTGTTAGCGACACTGCCTTTATATTTTTTTGTATCGTTTTGAAATATTGGAATACATTGGTAGAAATGTGTTGATGACTTGTTTATTTGTTATGTCACCGTGACTATATGCAAATGCCTGTCTCTCAGAAGTGTAACGCTCTGAAGATCAATTCACACCGTATGATGGTCATTTCTCTCCAGATAGTGTGAACTGTGCATCGCCAGAGACGAAAATAAAAAAAGTATTTTCAGGAGCTACAAACTCTTTCTTCGTTAGTAACTTTCTTTTGAGATCATCATTGTCTTCACTATTGGGAACTAACTTTAGTTCTTTACAACAGGGATGTTACTTACATGAAAATTAGTTTTTTGTCCGTCAGGTAGATTAATAAAAAATATTGGACTCGTATTTTTTCTTTTGACACGTAAACATAAACAGTCTTATTACAAAAAGCGGTTTAACTAAAAACCCAGGTTTAAGTCTCTATAAACCACGGTTTAAACAAAAATGATATTACAAATAATGGTTTAGCGATAAACCGTAGACCATGTCATGGTCTAACGCTAAACCTCGGCGGCCCCTAGTTTAACGATGGTCTAAGTCGTATCTGTCAAAGATTTTCTTTTAGGTAAAAGACATTGAGGTAATAATGTACGTTATAGAATCTTTTTCATTGTGTTGTGTTGTTTTTACCGGAAAATGGATATTAACATAGTGGATTTGAAATTGATTTGAATTGATATTGAGGATATTACTTTTTCCTCGGTATTCCAATTCTCAGATGTTTTTTTTTGTTGGTCCATCACACACTTAATAAACTAACACATTATTAACAAAGAGGCAATTGTTGTAATAGAGACTTGGAGGACTTAAAAATCCAAAGCCTCATAATGAACTTTGTTCAACGAGTGATGGTTTTGTTTATTTATTGTTATGGTTTCATGTAACGCGCGAGAATGTTTCGTTACACGTACGTAGATGTATTATTAGTAATTAATACGAATTTAAGTAAGATGATAGATGAATTATTAGATGATAGATGACGTAGATGTATTATTAGTAATTAATACGAGCTTAAACCTAAACAAAACTGCAATCGATAAAATAACTAATGTTTATATACATGCAAAATAACAAAGTGTCAATATTATAACACTCCTAAATATCATTTAATCCTTTTCATATTATCAAAAAGTTTTCTTTTCTGGGATACGGAACGTTGCAATTGAATGATGTTATGGTGAACGAATGATATTTATTTTAATCTGTGGTTGATGTATTGACAATGGTTCAAATGACGGTACTAAGAAGACCAGGGTTTTTTTAAGTTTTGTAATACGGACAAATTTAGACCATGGTTTTGCAGATAAGCCTGGACTTGATAGGCCAGGTTTAAACCAAGGTTTATTGAGTTTTTTGTAATAAGACTGTATGTGACGACGATATAATGTGTTGAAATATCGTGTGACGTCACTCCGTTAGTATACTTTATACTGACATAATGACGTCACAAGACGAAAAAATCTCCTGAACTTTGATGCGCTTTATCTTTGTAATTTTTTATTGATTTTGGTAAAGCAAAAAATACGTGTGGAAAATTATTTGATAATCTCACTGACGGACTAAATAGAAATATCATTTTTGTACCCAGGAAACTGTCCTATTGTCTGTATTTGAAGACTTCTGTCTCAGCAGACTTCTCTTACCCCGGCAGCGGATGGCTAAAGCGTTTCAAAGCTTTAGCTTCGTGTGGGGGTGATATAAACGCGGCACAACCGAACTGCGCGCGTCTGTACTCATAGCGGATCATAAGTGTCGCTACAAATATATTAACATACAAACAACTGGTTTCTGAGGTTTATTAAGGCGCAGATACCCCTCAGTTTAACTTTAAAATGAGTCGTCGTCTTAACACTAAAATATTCTATAGATAAGACTGTTGATGACAATACACCATTTGCAATAACATTAGAAAGAACAATGGCGAAATCTTAGCTGACTTAAATTTTAAACTAAACAGACACACAGATACGCAGATACACAGCAACACACGTGAAACTTATAACACACCTCTTTTTCCGGCGAGGGTTAAAAACGGAATACGAAATCATTATGGTTCTTCAAATTAAATTTATTGCATCCATGATTTACATACAGGTGGTAAATATAAGTTACAGGAAAATTATGGAACCTGTCGAATTTTTTTAAATTGTTCTCTTCATAGGACACCTGAATCGCAATCACATCAAGCATTCGTGTCTAAACAACGAGTTTTCTTTGTCCAGGGTCTGACCCGCGCCTTCCGCAACATTCCCGGCATCGAGATGCTGAACGTGGACAAACTGAACTTGTTGAAGCTGGCTCCCGGTGGTCACCTCGGTCGCTTCTGCATCTGGACCCAGTCCGCTTTCGACAGGCTCGGTGAGTACAACACGTCTAAAACATTAACAAATTAAGGTAGACTTCAGATCATAGCAGCTCATCACTGACGCGGCTACAGAGCTTTAGTGTACTATGAAAATTTATAGGTAGACTTCAGTGAGAGTTTGCTTAGATGGTTTAGCCATTTTAAGAGGATGAATGAAAGGCGACTAACAAAAGGTATTTACAAGTTAGGCTAGAAGAACTTACACGGATCTTCAGAAAGGCCTAGTCCAGACTACTCATAACCGGCGGATGGCTGGACGGATCTGGATAAAATTTGTCATAGAGATAGATTATTCTTCATCCAGGGAATATGTAAGCCGCTGGCGGAATCTAGTATAATATGTACGACCGTAAAAGAAGTATGTTAGGATTGTAGCAGCTGGCGTTCTATATTTTCTGCCTACCTCCATTGGCAAAGGGCGTGAGTTTATGTGCGTACTAACTTCTGTCAGCGACTTCGCCCGCGTGGAAAGTCTGACATTGTTCCCACGAGGAAAGTTTTTTTTTTTTTTGGTAAAAAGTAGCCTATGTGCCATTCCAAACTATAATCTATGTCTGTGCTAAATTTCATCCAGATCTGTTGGTAACAAACATCCAAACTTTCACATTTACAATATTGATGTAAGATGTTCAAATTTTACTTACCAAGTTACAAACCAACCTTACTGAAGAGTGTAAAAGTACTTTTGACGTATTATAGATAGTAATAGTATCCCCAATAAGCCTTACTCGTTTTGTTACATACGAAACGGAGTTACGAATAACGAGGGGTAAATTAGAGTTCCCTTAGGAAACATTGACACAGACAACTAGTCGGTCAGTGTGTCGACTTGTGGAATACATTTATTTACATAAAATTTGTATTGGAACATACAACTGCACTGTAGCATGGTGCGAGTGACAGTTTCAATAATAATAGTTATACCATATACCATAGTTGCCTGTATGACGTTAAACTACAAAAAATGCGTAAACGTATATGCGTAAAAAATGTTATTGAAACTGTCACCCGCACAATGCTACAGCGCATAGAGTATTGGACTATTTTAGTACATATTGATTAAACTAAATAAAATTTTTGGTCATGTGAAGAAAATTCAGTAACTCTAATGCTTTAACTCTGTATATCAAAATGTCTTTACCACCAATTTCATGAATTTTCAACATTAAACTATCAAGTGTCTCCTGATCCAGAGAAAGTCATGTTTTCAAAAGCAAACAGTTTTCTGAGCATTCGACGGCCTCTATATATATATATAAAACAAAGACGGGTTTGTTACAACACTTATAACTCGAGATCTGCTGGACCAATTTTGATGGTTTTTGATTCGTTGGATTTGTCTCCACCCCGAATAGCAGAATACATCTTAAAAACGTAGGGTAGTGTAGGGTAGGGTAGGGCAGTGTAGGGTAGAGTAGGGTAGTGTAGGGTCGGGTAGTGTAGGGTAGGTAGTGTAAGGTAGGGTAGATAAATGTTTGATGTTTTTATGGCAAAACAAAGTTTGCCGGGTCAGCTAGAAATTAATTAAAAAAAAACAAGACTTCGTAATTCTTAAAGTATTCCTTCAAGAATTTTTTTCTAACAAGTGAGTCCATCAATTACAATAAATAATTAAGAAAGAACCTAAATAAATGGTTGCAATGGAATTTGAACTTAGTTATGTATGACTTTAAGGTTAAAATCAAATGCAAAATAACATTATCTTCTTTCTATAGATTCCCTGTTCGGCTCATGGAAAACTCCCTCAAAGGAGAAGAAGAACTTCAACCTGCCCCAGCCCAAGATGGCCAACACTGACCTCAGCCGTCTGCTGAAGTCTGATGAGATCAGGAAGGTGCTGCGCGCGCCCAAGTATGTATACTGTACCTTTAGAACAAGCCACAATTTCGGCCCCGAAATGAAACTGTACATCTCTGACTGCCCCTTCTGTGATATAGGCATGAGGTGTTGTAGAACAAGAAGTTTTGAAACCCTTAACCTACATTGCTACAATTGCAAAGAAAAACGAGGCAATGCATAGATCTTCAAGAACAGCAGAGCTGAGGATTTTCAGATCAGACAGTGATAAATTGTGCATCAAACAGCTCCAGGCTTTTTAGATTTTAGGCTTACTGAAAATAAAATTTGATTCTACAGACACAAATCTAAATAGATAACGCAAGTCCCTCGCATCTGTATGAAAACCAAGCGTGCCACTTTTTTCACACAAAATTTAAAAAGAAATTTAACTTACCAATGAAAGAAAACATTTCCAATGCCTCTGCCAACTTTTTCTATACATTCTTTACAGCTCAATATGGCATAAAAAGCCTAGATTTCGGTGGAATTCCGGTGCTGATAATGCTAAATGAAAAGCTCAGATTACGATCATTGATCGTAACTTTACTCCGTTTTTTGGCACGCGAAGTACATACAATCGCGTCATCTAGTTAGATTTTATGTCTGTGGTTGATTCAGTATCATCAGAAAATCCTCTGCTTTAAACTGTCTTTGATTTGCACTGAGCCTTTTAAAATGTATTAACAACTAAAAGATGGACTTGGTATAGAGCCCGATGATTTTGAATCACTTTTCTACTCAAGCGATACCAGCCAGATATTCTCCTTACATGATGATATCCTCTTTTCAGAGCATTGGGTTATGATAACCATGATTACTCACACGTTGACACATACTGATACAACCATCCCCTCACACAACCGACACCCGCAACTCCCATCACATATCTAATACTACCCACTTCTCTTACAGCAAGCGCGTAGTCCGTGCCACCAGGAAACTGAACCCCCTGACCAACACCAAGGCTATGCTGAGGCTGAACCCCTACTCTGCTGTTCTGAGGAGGAAGGCCGTCCTCGACCAGGACAGGAGGAACAATGTCAGGGCCCTGGCTTTGGCTGAGAAGCGCGGAGTGAGTATCAACATTTAGTTTCATGGTTATATTAGAATATACTTTATATCGAAATTTGCATGTATTACATAAATACATATTTCTCATTAGAGCTTTATGGTATTGTTGATAAAGTTCGTGATGACCTGCCAGGCGAGCACGGCCTCTATGATAGAGGCTTGAGTCACGCATTTTATCACGGTTTTTTGCTCCCAAACTGTGATAAAAACGTGTGACTCAAGCCTGTCACAGTAGGCCGTGCTTGTCCTGCTGTATTCAATCCTGTGGTTGGGCAATGTGTTAGTTTATTTATTAAAACTGTAAAAACACACGCTATATATACAAGGGCAAAATTAATGCTTACAAGATTTGCAAATGATGGTCTAGATTTTTAGCTTGGATAATAGCAATATACTTGTCTCATGTCATTAAATGGGAAAACATACTGACCACGTAGTACCATAACCACGCCTGTCTTTTTTAATTTTTTGGGGTTGGAAGTCATCCGATGACTTCTCCTGCTCAGGGTTAAGCGGGAGGGCGTGTCCGAATTACTGACTAAAACCCACCCGTGTTCCTTCAGTTGCTTGCGCCAGGGCCGCGGTAACTCTATTTTAAATTTATCCGCGACCAACCACGCCTGTCTACCTCACCCTAACAGGAATTCTGGCATTGAAGTTTCTATATTACCTGATAGCTACAACCTGGGAGTCTATAAGTCAAGAGTGAATAGGTTTATTCTAGGTAAGCGTGCTACATCGTCGACCACATCATCGCTTACCATCAGGTGAGATAGTGCTCAAGCGCGAGCCTACAAATAATAAAAAAAAAGTTAAATGCCACCAAAATGATGATATCCTCTTTTCAGAGCATTGGGTTATGAGAACCATGATTACTCACACGTTGACAAATTCTGAACACACCACCTTGTGTCGCACCAACACACTTAAAAGTTCTCCTACTAAAGTACCCTTCATATTCACAGATCAAGCTGTCGGAGTCCGACCCCGCCGTGAAAGCCGAGAAGCTTCGCGCTCGCAGGGTCGCGGCCGCTAAAGCCGCGGCTGCTAAGAAGCCCAAGAAGCCAGTAGCCAAGAAAACCGCCCCCCCTCCTCCCAAGAAGGCGAAAGGTGTTGCCAAGCCGAAGCCTGGCGCCAAGAAAGTTAAGAAGCCAGTTAAACCTGTAGCCAAGTGAAGGAGTTAATAAATTTATATATTGACACAAAATGTGGATTTTATTTTGAAATTTATCCCCTTACTAGCTTATGTCAGCGGCTTCGCCTGCTTGAAAGTCGAAAATTATCCTGAGGAAACATGTTCCCGGGATAAAAAGTATTCTTCGTGCTATTCCAGACTATAATCTTATCTCTGTGAAAAATTTCATCCAGATCCGTTCAGTAGTTTTAGCGTAAAAGAGTAAGAAACGCACACACTCACAAAAAATAACATGTTTTTTCTTCGATATACAACCAAATTCATCAAGATACAACCATTTTTTCAAAGGGGCCCAAGTTCCTTTACAAAATGGGCAATCTCCTTTCAAGTTCATAGATCAATGGGAAGTTGAAAAATTCTTCGTGTGACAGACGACAGATAGGTGGAAACATAAGGCCCTGCGCAGACGACAGACTATCCGTGACGCACTTTTTAGTCTGTGAAAATAGAACCTATGCAATAACGCACACGACGCGCAAAAAGTCCGGCGCACAAAAAATCCGTGTAATTCGGGCAGACCGCACCGCGCCGCACAAAAAGTGTGTGAAAAAAATTGAACGTTTGCTTCAACGCGCGCTAACGCAGACGTCACGGCGCACACTTTAGTCGGCAATCTGCATAGTGCATTTGCTAGGGGTGGACGTAACGCACGCGATCTATTATCATGGCGCCAGAGGTCGATGTTTCTGAATGAGTCAAAGCAGGTCTCAAAATAAATAGCAACTCATCAAATGTAGTATAACAGACATTTTATAAATTTTGAAAAAAATTGCCGGTTGTTGTTTCAGAATTGTAATGTTTAGTATGGAACTGTCCCTTCAGTAATCTTTCCGAAAGTATAGTATGTACCCAAAATTCTCTATTTCTTCTTCTTTTTCTGTACTTCATGTACAAAATAATACTTCGCGATCTCTGCACGATTTCCATAGCGTCTACGTCCCTACAGCTCTGCCGACAAAATGATCGAAGATGTGCGTCGTGTGCGTTGAGTCTGTGAAAAATCCGCGACCGACTTTTTGCGCGCCATGCAGACTTTTTGTGCGCCGCAGACTCAATCGCACAAAAAGTGTGCCGTCTGCGCAGGGCCTTAGTGAGTGAAATATGGCTCCGTGTGGACCCTTCGGCTACAGAACCCTACAAATTAAAGAAAGCAATTTTCTACTATTAGTTTTACTGAACTTCTTAACTAATGATTGGTTCGTAATTTATCTTAGATACTACGCTATATCTGCTTCAATAAATAAAACTCCCATAGCTGAAAGTTAACCCGGACCCAAAGTTTTTTTTTTTTTATTAGATTTAATTTGAAAACCTTTCAGTGGAAACAGTACTTACAGGTTTACAGGTATTGATAACAAAATTCGAATAACAATGTAAATATTTCAAATCGGACTGCAGCAGATGTTTCACGTCTGTAATGGACTTTGGTAAATTTGGGCTCAAATTTTGTAATTCTTCTTATAATATTCATAAGGTTGGAAGTCACTGCTCTCACCTAATTGCAGGGTTACCTACGTATAAATCTTGAAAGTTTTTCAATATTTTCTCTTTTGAATATTTTTTAACTTGTTTGTCATAGAAAACTAAAATCACCACCACAATCTGCTTCATACCGGCTTTTGGATGACTTTGTAGGTTGATCGCTACCTTCATAATAAAACATCCTTTTTTTTTGGATACCCTTTTATTTTTTAAATCTTTGGCAAAACTCATTTTCTCAATAAACTGACGAGCGTCAGACAAACAATTTTTGAATCCAGTTTCGCGATATAATCCAGCTACTGATAGCAGAATAAATATAAAGTACCTGGGCGACCGAACTCTGCTCGGGAGAAAATAGAGAAAACGACGTTTTCTAAAAATGAAACCTACGAAACCCGCTGCATATTAAATTTCATTAGGTGCCCTAGTTTTTGAGATATAAATGTGGCCGGGGAAAGTCTCTCCAGATCAGCCACCTATAAACCCTTCTAACTTTTGAACCAGTGACTGACTAATTCTGATATTTGGCGATAAAGGAGAATGCCCATTTTGTAAGGGAACTTGGGCCCCTTTGAAAAAATGGTTGTATCTTGATGAATTTGGTGGTATATTGTAGAAAAAACATGGTATATTCATAATTAGAAAACATTTTTTATTTATTTTGCGGGGTTCACGAGTTAAAACAATGTTTTTGTTCTTGAAATGAACCATTAATACAATGCATAAGGTGCATACAAATGTCCAAGTGAAGGAACCTGATCTGTTGTTCTCTGTACATATAAAGAAAAGGACACAGATAGAAAATAACACAAAATATAAATCCTATGTTTGTATAATATTGAAATCGCAGACACGATAGCGACTAAATATTTGTGTTATCAAAATTATAGTCCCAAGCCAATGGGACAGCCAAACCAGAGGGAGCCATACCTCCAAAACGAATTGAATGTTTTAAAATATTAACACAGAAAAATGGATGGTTTGAATTCCATCTTAACCTACGAAGGATGCATACATAGAATAATATGTAAATCAAAAAATATTTTGCACAGAAAGCTGTCTAAATGGACATCCAATATTTATATTCTGGAACCGAGTGGGCGCACGGCCACGTATGATGGTCACTCATTAAGGCGGTACCCCGAGCAAAACGCCGCGCAAGCCGTTTTTTGTGCTGTTTTTAGGAGCTATCTACTCGATAATTATAAAGAAATATCAATAAATAAAAATACATTAAATTTCTACATAATATTGATTCTAAAATGGTAGATTTAGTTTTTTTTTTAAATGTTGTATATATTTCACTAATCTACTTCCAAAAAACATGAAAATGAGAAATAATTATTGATATTATGCATCTCCTCGTAAAGTGTTCATTGATTATTTTTTGTACTAACACTAATGGATAGACAAAATTTATTATCGAACATTTTTGTAGAATTATTTAATTCAAAAGACCATAATTCGATTTTATAAAGATTTTATTCTAAAATCTGGGCGTATTCACTACTGTAGTTCATGCGCCACCAGTGCCGCTAGACCAATAGGAATGCTTATATCTCATGCCGATTTTTTGGTCAGGGTACCGTCTTAACGGGCCGAAGTCGTCAAACGTTGCCTAACCTTGAAGATCCGTGCGGCAGTTATTCTTTATCCTGATTTATATAAAACTAATATGTATTACATATAAAAATCATATTTTTATTCGCCGCAATAAATATTTCTCAATAAAAAAACTCATAAAACTAAATCGAAATATTTTCCTTTTCCTGTGAGCGCGAGTTTGATGATGTTGAAATTTTATGTTTTATTTTTAATATTTTGTTGTTTTGTATCAAAATGCTCAAGCATAAATGCAGAGAACATAAAAGAGAATGGTAAGTTTCTGTGGGCCTTATTTATAAAAAGTAAAATTTTAAAATTTAAAAAACCCCCGAAACATTTATCTTGCGAAAACACCCCGATTCGAACAGTAAAACGCCCATAACTCTTGAACGGCTCAACCGATTTTATTCAAACATAGCTAAGAACACTCGACAAAATTACCTTTCAAACAAAAAAAACGAAATTGAAATCGGTTCATCCGTTTAGGCGCTATGATGCCACAGACAGACACACAGATACACAGCAACACACGTGAAACTTATAACACCCCTCTTTTTCCGGCGGGGGTTAAAAATCTCGACGGTGATTACCAGCATAGCAAAGGCTTTTCTCTGACGTGTCAAAACTCAAAACTATCATGGTTCCACGGGCAGAGAGAGACGGAGGTATACAGGACGAAGAGCACTGTCTCTTTTCCGTAGCGGACTCATGATCGATGGCGTTCAACGGCGGATTTAAGGGGGGAGGGCACGGGGGCACGCATTGAGATAGGAAATATATGGAGGCGCCGCGATGTTCTATAAATACATTAGCTTATACAAATATGAGTGAAATACGATACAGAATGTGAAACATCGTTTTGTTTCATTCTTTCTAATGTAGTAATCGTATTTGCTGAAAGAGACAACAATATTTCAGTTGTTGCTCATTATGGCAACATTTTGTTATGACTTAGTGACGGTTGTAGGTACGTGCCATATTCGCCATTTTATGTGAAGAATTTTGTGGTTGTGTTCGTGGTAGTCCTGCTGTCAAATGGTTGTTTACATATTGTATTATTGAGATTTGTGAGTGTGTGTGTGTTGCTTGATTGACACAACCTTAGAATCGGCGGCCATTTTATGAGACATTTTGAGGTTTAGGTAGGCACGTTTTTTTCGTAGGTATTTCCAGTCCATATTATTTAGTATGTCTATGGGAGATTCCATAACAGTACATACTTAGAAGCAAATCAAATTATCAGAGTTGTTAAAATTTATGAATAAAAGAACATGAGTGACACTCTTGTCTTTCATAAACCTTCTTATTCATACTTGAATTGTAGAAATAAACTTGAAGTATGACACTTGAAAGTTTTTTTCTAATAGTTATTGTTGATTTTTGTGCCCGTCCGCCCTTGTACCCCGTCCAGAAAAAAAACCTGGATCCGCCCTTGATGGAGTTGACACGTACGGTCTCAGATGATTTAGTTCTAAAAACAAAATTTTAGTTTTATTGTGGTAGACGGAATAGTTATCCATACTTAAGACGGTACCCTGACCAAAAAATCGGCACGAGATATGAGCATTCCTATTGGTCTAGCGGCACTGGTGGCGTATGAATTACAGTAGTGAATACGCCCAGATTTTAGAATAAAATCTTTATAAAATCGAATTTTGGTATTTTGAAAAAAAAAAAACTACAAAAATGTTCGTTATTAAATTGTCTATCCATTAGTGTTAGTACAAAAAATAATTAATGAACACTTTACGAGGAGATGCATAATATCAATAATTATTTCTCATTTTTATGTTTTTTTGGAAGGAGATTAGTGAAATATATACAACATTAAAAAAAAAACTAAATCTACCATTTTAGAATCAATATTATTTAGAAATTTTATGTATTTTTATCAATTGATATTTCTTTTTAAATAACGAGTAGATAGCTCCTAAAATCAGCACAAAAAACGGCTTGCGCGGCGTTTTGCTCGGGGTACCGCCTTAATATTATAAATGTGAAAGTAACTCTGTCTGTCTGTCTGTCTGTTACCTTTTCACGCTTAAACCGCTGCACCGATTTAGATGAAAGTTGGTATGAAGATAGTTTGAGACCTGGGAAAGGACATAGGCTATATAGGTAGGGTAGGGTAGGGTATGGTAGTGTAGGGTAGAGTATTGTAGGGTAGTGTAGGGTCGGGTAGGTTAGGGTAGGGTAGGGTCGGGTAGGGTAGGGTAGGGTGGGCTAGGGTAGGGTAGGGTAGATAAATGTTTGGTCTTTTTATGGCAAAACAAAGTTTGCCGGGTCAGCTAGTAGTTTATAAACTTCACAACGGAAAGTAAGTATAATACTGACAACGGATCTTTCTGTCTCTGAAGTTTGCTCTGCCAACCATTGCGCAAGAAACAGTTGGTCATCGAGTATACTGCATACAGTAAGCGAGATAGGACGATGCGGCAAACGTAAGCGAGTGAAAGAGACAGTTATACAATGCTATTTTCACCGCCAAAATTGACACAAAAATAGCTACTGCGCAGAGTCTGGCAGGCAATTCAGAGACACAAAGATCCGCTGTGAGTATTACAGAGTGGTTAATAGTAATACGAGTGGACGACACAATGGTTGAGTGATTAGCTAGCGCTGCGTGTCGCGGGTTCGATTACCGCACGGAACAAATATTTGTAAAGCCGACGATACTTGTTCCCGGTGTGGCTTTTTGTGAATGCGGGTTTATATGTTTGTAAACGCACCCACGACACATGAGAAATTGCTAATATAAATTAAAGTTAAAAAAAAAATGACAAATAAAATATGCACCCCCTTCTAAACTCCGACAAGCGAAATTTTTATAATGCAGTCCCCGGCATGTAAGTTGGCAAAGTTTTGGCGTAGTGGGGGTATGTATGTGTATATTGCGCGAACTGACCAACCACCACATAGAACGAACGGAACGTGGACGCAACGCGATTGGTCAATCGATCCTTGTCTTAACTGACCAACCAATCGCGAACTGAGACCTTTCGACGCGCCCCACTTCACTACCAAAGAGACCTAAAAAAAGACTTCTGTGCGTCTAACGACTTTTGCCAACTTACATGCCGGTGCTTATTACATATTATGAATGGCCAAAATTTAAGCACTTCTCGCCTCGGGTACGCTAGGATCTAGGCATTTTTACCCGACTGCCGAGGGAGGGTAATGTGTTTATCAGTCTATGTATGTATGTAAGTTTGTTCCTATATGGCGTTCCAGAGACCAAACGAGTTGGCCGATTTTGATGATTCATACGTCAATCGTACGATTAAAATTTGACAATATAAAAATGGCGGATTTTGAGTGCCATATTGTGGGGGCCCAATTTTTTTCGTCGTTTCAAACCCGTCGTGTGGGGTATCAAAATAAAGGGTTTTAAGAGGTGATTTCAAAAATATATAACACTTATATGTTTAAATGTATCTAATTCGAAAAAAACCAACTAAGAAATTATAAATAAAAAAAAAACATTCAAAAAATCAAAAAACCCGACTGCTTCAAAAGCGAACTAAAAAGTCGTAAACAAGGAAAAAATCATGCTGTGCAGGCGGAGGATACACCAGATTTTGGTCAGCCAGTCCGCGAATATGTATCCTCCGACTGCACAGCATGATTTTTTCCTTGTTTACGACTTTTTAGTTCGCTTTTGAAGCAGTCGGGTTTTTTTTCATATAGTTGTGTACTTTTTATGCAAAAGTATTTATTTATTTATTTATTCAAGGCACATCAACAACACAAACACAAACATGGACATATTACATTTTCTGGGGTCTTATTCTAGTGTCTATGTCAATAACAGATGTGCACAGCACTTTCAAAATTAAAATCACATGTCAAAAATCAAATTTAACAAAGAAAAAAAAAGTAATTATAAAATAAGCAAAATTACAATACAAATTATAAATAAAAAATAAGAATCGTGAGTTAACAATTACAAATCAATTAAATTAAAACAATGAGAATAAAAATAATTGTAAAAATAATTGTATTAAAATCAAATTATCATTTCACACAGACCACATCTTTCTTTTCCTTTCCCAAGATCTTTCGTCTGAGCTGAGTGGGGCTAAGTATCTAAGCGTCATCATCATCATAATTTCAGTCGTAAGACAGCAGACGACGAAGACAGGACTGTTAATCCTGGATTCAGTTAAAGTATCAAGCGCCTGCAGTATAATTGTCCGAGCACTGCTATTATAATCACCGTAGTCAACGGATTCCATATCGTAGCGTTCTGCACTTAACTAGGAGCTAAAATATAGGTTTTTTTCTGATTCCGAGATTCCGATATTGGACCACTCACGGAATTGAAATATCGCAAACTTTGTTCCAAGATTCCGATATTACGAAATACCGATATTATCGCGGGCCGCTCTCGGGCCGCACTTTGCTCATCACTGACATAGCGTCGTTGATAGTTCAATTCCGCGTAACTAACATTGTTAAATACAGCGTATGTACACTCTCGCTGATTTTACAGGATGACCGTTTCGTTCTTCTTTATCTAATGTACTATACTCGAAATCACAAATTTCAGAATAAAAAAAACATCACAATTTTATTTATAATAAAGTGTAGAATACGTGTGTCATACTTACATAAAAATAATCCAGTGATTACATAGAAAAACAAATTTTGCCCGGAGCTTCACATAATCACTGCGTAACACTGCATACACCAATACAAATTGGCGCGGATACGCGGCTTTCGTGTCGTATCTTTTTCGTCAAAAGATCCGCGGTATTGTTATTTTTGATATACCTACTCGTCTTACCCGCACTGGGCCCGCGTGGTGGATTACGGCCCATTCCCTCTCATAGAGAGGAGGCCTGTGTCCCAGCAGTGGGAACATTAATAGGCTGATGATGTGACTCGTCTTCCTTGGGTCGATTAAGAAAATTGTCATACGGGTCGAAGCCAATCACAATCAGTTGCGTAAAACCGCAACATCTCATTTTTAGGGTTCCGTAGCCAAATGGCAAAAAACGGAACCCTTATAGATTCGTCATGTCTGTCTGTCTGTCTGTCCGTCCGTATGTCACAGCAACTTTTTTCCGGAACTATAAGAACTATGCTGTTGAAACTTGGTAAGTAGATGTATTCTGTAAACCGCATTAAGATTTTCACACAAAAATAAAAATAAAACAATAAATTTTGGGGCCCATACTTGAAACTAAAACTAAAAATAATTTTTTTCATCAAACCCATACGTGTGGGGTATCTATGGATAGTTCTTCAGAAATGATATAGAGGTTTCTAATTTATTTTTTTTCTAAACTGAATAGTTTGCGCGAGAGACTCTTCCAAAGTGGTAAAATGTGTCCCCCCCCCCCTGTAACTTCTAAAATAAGAGAATGATAAAACTGAAAAAAAAATATGATGTACATTACTATGTAAACTGCCAGCGATGGTTTGAACGAGATCTAGTCAGTAGTTTTTTTTAATACGTCATAAATCGTAAACCGCAATTAACCAAGTACGGAACCCTTCGTGCGCGAGTCTGACTCGCACTTGGCCGGTTTTTGATATGTTTGTACATATCTACGCACTGCAGTATTTAACAATGTTAGTTACGCGGAATTGGACTCTCAACGACGATAGGGGAATAATACGCCTTAACGGGTTCTGTGGGTTGAGCCACAGCGAGCGTAGCCGCGGGACAAAAGCAATAAGTTTATATGAAAAAAACATTCCTTGATTTTTGTTTCAGGAATAAAACTGAATACGTTTGTTTATTGGCCAAATGCTACTGTGCCGTTCTACATTCATCCTGAACATTTTGGTGAGTGCTTCTTATTGATTTAAATTGCCTAGATATTGTGATAATAAGACTGGCTCGCGTTGGTCTAGTGATCGGAAACGTTACTTATGAGCGAGGTCTTAATTCGTCGAAATTTCTCTCCGGAGTCTGGATTTGTGAGTGGTTGTTGGAAATAGGCTTACCCTCATTTCATTTCATAATAGTAGTTTATGCAACGGTCATATAATAGAGGTTATTAAAACAGGAGTGTGGGTTTATCACACGAGGCGAAGTCGGTGTCATAATAGTATTTATTTATTTAATTTATTTAACAATCATGGACGACTTACAGCTAAAACAAACAGAATATAAATTAGTACGTGAGACTGACAGCCAATTAAAAGTCATCACTTCTAAAAATAGTTTGGAAAGAAAGAATGTGAACAACACAACATAGCTACCAAAAAAAACAAAGCAGTATAGCATGCAAGCTCAAAGTAAATTAACATTTCATAAACCATACAATGATAAAAACCTGAACATACAAAATCCTAATTAAAAAAGCCAAGGCTCAGGCACTTTCTGGCCGAGGACACACCCGTTATGAAAGGATCAAAATCATGGCGCTTACAAATGTCATTAAAGTTTCTACTTGCACGTACTATAAATGAATTTTGCCCGTAGTTCGTAGAAGCAGATGGAACACGCAACGGTGCGCACCATCGCTTTGACCTTCCAGGAACGTTAAAATAAAATTTGGATAGAATATCGGAGTTATTGATAGAATTATTGAAAATTTTAAATAATGTAGTGCTGTCGGAGACTGCTCGCCGATTAATTAGGGGTAATATATGATACTTCTTGCAGAGATTGAGGTAATCTTCAGACCGGTAGGGCACTTTCTGATGATAACACAAATACTTGATGAACCTTTTCTGAATGCTCTCTATACGATCAATGTACTTGTGATAACATGGATTCCAGATTTCAGACGCATATTCCAAGTTGCTTCTAACAAAAGTACAGTATAGAATTTTTAAAGTTTTGGCTTGAGTGAAGCACTTGGATAGCCGCATTATGAAACCTAGTGCTTTAGATGCTTTAGCGACTATGGCATTGATATGAAATTCAAACGTAAGCTTAGAATCATGATATACCCCCAGATCTCGGATGCAATTCGTTCTAGGTAGTACTTGATCACTCAAGATATACGATGAAGGTATAATTGCGCGCTTTCGAGAGTACGTTAGAACCGAGCATTTAGCAGGGTTAAGATCAAGCTTACTCCCACGACAATAAGTCTCCAGACGACGTAAATCATCCTAAAGTGCAATCACGTCCGCATGCGATGATATTGTGGCATAGATTTTCATATCGTCAGCAAAACACAACAGCCTCGATGAAAGCAAGCAAGAGTTGATGTCGTTTATGTAGATAATGAAAAGTAATGGGCCGAGCAATGAACCCTGGGGCACCCCACTGGGGACAGGCACCCAACCAGACATATAATTGCTTAAAACTACTGCTTGGGACCTGTTCTCCAGATAAGAAGAAAACCATCTGAGTAAATCGCCTCGTATTCCCATGCCATATAACTTAGATAATAAGATCTCATGATCAATTCGATCAAAAGCTTTACTGTAATCAGTATAAACGACATCAACCTGCCCACCGTTATCCATGGCGTCAGTGATAAAGTCATTGAGTAGTATTAAGTTGGTGACGGTAGACCTACCCTTCAAAAAACCATGTTGAAAGGAGCTAAACGAATTTCTAAGAGCACTATACACCTGGTTATAGATGATCCTTTCGAAGATTTTTGCCACAATACAGAGCTTGGATATCGGCCTGTAGTTTACAATTTCGGTTTTGACTCCTTTTTTGTGAATAGGCGTTATGAAAGCCGATTTCCAAAGTTCAGGTACAATACAAGTATCTAAGGATTTCCTGAAGAGAATCGAGATAGGTTGGGCAATCGAAGTCGAACATCGTACAAGAAATTTGGATGAAATATTATCCGGGCCAGCCGCTTTAGAAGTATCCAACTTGCGAAGCAAGTTAGAAACCTCCTCAACGTTCACTACAATGCTACATATATCAGATAGGCTGGAAGATTCAGTAGAAAAAGTAGGTGAAGAAATTCCATGACCAGGGCTAGTATCTAGAAATGTAGAATGGAAGTACCTATGTAGAAAACGCTTCGCATATTGTTTCTCCGGTACGCAACGCTTCGTTATTATAATTTAAAGTGCTCGGCACTGCATTTGAGTTGTGTCGGTTTTTAACGAAGGTCCAAAAATATTTAGGGTTCTCTTTAATAGATTTTTCAGTTAAGCTCAAGTAGTTAACATAACATTGCGATTCTAATACCTTTACCCTTTCACGAAGTAGCTTAAATGTTGACTCATCTGCTATATTGCCGTAAGTCTTAAATTTTTTTATATACTTGTATTTTTCTTTAATTGTTTTAATTAATGCCGAATTGTACCAAGTTGGATATGTTTTGTAACGATGTATTTTTTGTGGAATATATTTTGTGTGTAAATTGAGAATAAATTGATTGAAAAAGTTTAATGATTCATCAACTGATCGTGTTGCAAACTCGGATTCCCAGTCAGTCATGGAAATGTCTTTGTTTATAGATTCATAGTCACCCTTGTCGAACAGATACTGCGTCCGTGGCGCGCACTCTAATAGAGGAGTTGCAACGAAATCCATATTAACTAATAGTGCTGGATGGTAGGCGTCGATGGGAACCAGTGGACTTGAACATTCTACCACATTATATATCACACGAGTAAAAATTCCTAATTATATGCCGTTGCATACACTATTTTATCTTCACTCATACAGATGAAATAAAACAAAAGTGGATAAGGAAAAAATATGTTTGCTGAGAAGAAAGCGAAAAAAACTTGCATATTTTTTTTATATATACAAATATATTTTCCACAGCCGAAGATCAATCAGTGGCTATAAGAACATGTCTAGCCATGATTGCTTTCAAGACGTGTGTCCAATTCGCACCAGTTTTCACAGCCCCCAATGCTGATCAGCACGTTCTGACCTTCGTCAATCCTGAAGGACTCAAAAGGTGCAAAATTGAAATAGGGGGACACTCCAATTTTAAGCCTCATGTGAGTATTTTTTTTTGAGGGGCCCGTGGCTTTTTGAATTAATAGTTAGAAGTTGAGTATGGGAATCCCCTTCTTGGCATAACGTTTTCGCATAACTTTTATCAGCATAATAATACTGCGGTATAATAATACTTTGGCATAATGCAAAGGTTAGCCATCTGCCATTTGGTCTAATTTGTTTTGCCATAATTTTGAGTTGCATAAATATTTAAGGCATAATATTTAGTCGTCATAATAATTCTAAAATTAAAATACCTACGGGTAAAATGTCAATTTTCAAAATATCGTTTATTATAATATCGATTTGAATCGATTGAAAATTGTTTTACTTAAGCTTAAAATGTCTAATTAAAAATATTTGATATAAGGAAGGACTCAAATTAATTAGGTTAATGTGCGCCGGAGTAGCCCTCGGGCCACCCATGAGCCGCGAACATGTTTGTTTTATTCCAAAGAACATTATGTGTAAACATCATTATGCGTTTATAACATTATGCTATATAAGATTATGCATATTACGTAAGGTAAATAACTTTAATCCAGGTATTGAACTCTTGTGCATTCAATTGTTAAATTGTCAGTATATTGAGAATATAAGTTGCTATTTACTGTCCTTCAACTGTTCGGATGTTTCAAAGCGATTGGGATCATTTATTTTCAATTGCAAATAATAAAACTTTAATTTTAGGCGACTTTAACGGTCACCATTCCAACTGGTCATTTAAAACCGATCAGCGTGGATCTCAGATTTTCGATTCAATGATAGACCACGACTTCATTTCAGTTAATGATGGAAGTCCTACGCATATAAGATTAGTTAATAACGTAATGCAACAATCCTTGCCCGACATTTCTTTTATTTCTTTTCTTCTTCTTTGAATTTTATCTGGAAAGCCACTAATGAATCTTTAGGGAGTGACCACCTAATTATAAAATTATCCAACATTTTTAATGTTACTCAGCTAACTATTAGCCATTATCCAACCACAGCTCCCAGTGTATAATTGGATTGACCAATCGTGTCCACGAATGATTACGTCATCCAACTGTGAGGAATGCGGAGTAGTCGAAGATGTGCAACACGTTTTGATGGAGTGTGTTCGGAATAGAGCTCTAAGATTTACTTTACTTGGATATACATATAATTACGATATTGGAGAGTGTAATTTCATTCTAGCTTGTCCTTTATCGGATCAAGGCAGAATCCTGTACAAACTGGCATTTTTTGTTTTAAAATAGATAATTTTAACTGTTGGTAGTTATTAAGTGATTATGTTGATGTTACAGGGCGAAGTTATCGCTCAGCGATAAAGCCCTTTAAAAAAAAGAGGTACCCTGAGCAAAACGCCGCGCAAGCCGTTTTTTTTGCTGTTTTTAGGAGCTATCTACTCGTTATTTAAAAAGAAATATCAATTAATAAAAATACATTAAATTTCTACATAATATTGATTCTAAAATGGTAGATTTAGTTTTTTTTTAAATGTTGTATATATTTCACTAATCTACTTCCAAAAAAACATAAAAATGAGAAATAATTATTGATATTTATGCATCTCCTCGTAAAGTGTTCATTGATTATTTTTTGTACTAACACTAATGGATAGACAATTTAATAACGAACATTTTTGTAGAATTATTTTTTTCAAAAGACCAAAATTCGATTTAATAAAGATTTTATTCTAAAATCTGGGCGTATTCACTACTGTAATTCATGCGCCACCAGTGCCGCTGGACCAATAGGAACGCTCATATCTCATGCCGATTTTTTGGTCAGGGTACCGTCTTAAGCGTGCTGTCTCATATAATTCCATGTGTCGCAGAAATTGCGGAAAAATATCGTTCGAATATAAACCGCAGTGCGTGCTAAGCCTAGCCACTGTGCCACCACGACGCCCACCATGCAATTTTTACCCGACTGCCGAAGGAGGGTAATGTGTTTATCAGCCTATGTATATATGTATGTATGTTTGTTCCTATGTGGCGTTCTAGAGACCGAACGCTATGGCCGATTTCGATGATTCTTACGTCAATCGATTCGACCTATCCCTGCGAGTGTCACTGGCTACATTAAAATTGGCAAATAAAAAAATGGCGGTTTTTGGGCGCCATAACGTGGAGCACAAATTATTTTTTTCTTCCTAACCCATCCTGTGGGGTATCAAAATAAAGGGTTTTAAGAGGTGATTTCAAAAATATATAATACTTGCTTGTTAAAATGTCCCTAAATCTAAAAATAAAAAACAACAAAAAGTTTTTAAATAAATAAAGATAATTAACGAACTAAAAAGAGGTAAGCAAGAAGAAAATCATGCTGTGCAGTCGGAGGATACATCTGGTTTATAGTCAGCCAGCTCGCGAACATGTATCCTCCTATCCTCCGACTGCACAGCATGTTTTCCTTCTTGTTTAAGTCGGTTTTTTGATTTATTTAATTACCTACCTTTTTATTTGGAGAAGATTATAGCTTGTTTTTTTTTCACAGGAAGTTATCCTAGGATACGAATGTCTGAAGTCACCAGAAATAGACATGATAGTTCTGAGAGCTCTCGGCTTACCCTTCGAGCATAATAGGATGGACAGGGATGTTTACATCAAAGTCAGGCCGCAAAACATAGAGCCACGTAAGTGTTTATTTAATTAAGGACAACCAACAAAACATACACCAAAAATACATGTCAAATACTCTTAGGTATGTACTCACATTTTTTTTTTTTTTTTACTCTTGCCGAGGTTGGTCCGTGGATGGGTGACCATATCAACATACTGAGTTTCCTCCGTGCCTCGGAAAGCACGTTAAGCCGTTGGTCCCGGCTGTCATTTGAAGATCTTTGACTGTCGTTACGGGTAGTCAGAAGCCTGGGATCTGACACCAGTCTTGCCAAGGGGTATAGTGTTACCCAGTTACTGGGTTGTGGAGGTCAGATAGGCAGTCGCTCCATGTTAAACACTGGTACCCAGCTGAATCTGGTGAGACTGGAAGCCGAACCCAACAACAATTGGGAAAAGGCTAGGCAGATGATGATGATGTATTCATATTTTTACATTTTATAGTCAAGCCTTAATTAAGACGACGACTAACGCCAACGACCTTGAGAGAACAAAACGCGCACTCGTTTCACATCCGCGCGACCCAAAATTCAGTAGTTTTATGTACTTTCCTTATTTTAATCTATGACTTTAAAAAACCGGCCAAGTGCGAGTCGGACTCGCGCACGAAGGGTTCCGTACTTGGTGAATTGCGGTTTACGATTTATGACGTATTAAAAAAAAACTACTTACTAGATCTCGTTCAAACCAATTTTCGGTGGTAGTTTACATAGTAATGTACATCATATATTTTTTTTTGTTTTATCATTCTCTTATTTTAGAAGTTACAGGGACACACACACACACACACATTTTACCACTTTGGAAGTGTCTCTCGCGTAAACTATTCAGTTTAGATAAAAATGGTATTAGAAACCTCAATATCATTTTTGAAGACCTATCCATAGATACCCCACCCCACACGTATGGGTTTGACGAAAAAATATTTTTTTAGTTTCAGTTTCATATACGGGAACCCCAAAAATTTGTCGTTTTTTTTTCTATTTTTGCATAAAAATCTTAATGCGGTTCACAGAATACATCTACTTATCAAGTTTCAACAGCATAGTTCTAGTAGTTTCGGCAAATAAGTGGCTGTGACATACGGACGGACATACAGACAGACAGACATGACGAATCTATAAGGGTTCCATTTTTTGCCATTTGGCTACGGAACCCTAAAAAGCCTCAGATCAAAATGTAGATAATTAAATTGTCTTTGAGATGGTGATACTTTCATTAAAATACGCCCGTCGGTTTTGGTGCGATTGTCGTGTTTTTGTCCGTGTTAGTCATAACTTTACAAATTAATTACACTATCTTATACGAATAAAACTCAAAATTTTCGTAGATGAAATTATCATGAAAATGGTCTAATTACAACATATATTTTTTTCCAAAATCGAATCGGAAAATTTGTAGCGAAATGGTTAATGATTTAGGGCGCGAAATTTTACCAAACCTTTGGGAGTATGGATATCATGAAAAAACGACTAAATGTATCTGTCCAAAATAAAATTATTTGCATTATGGTGACTGTTTTGCAATTTTTCTTTTTCTTATAGTATTTATTTGCGCCCAAAGATGCGTTAAAATTAATGTTGAAATATGAAACTTTCGACGCTCATAACTTTTAAATACATATATTTTATACTTTTTTGTTGCCATACAGCGCTAGATAATGATGAGACAAATTGATATCATTTTTTATTTTGAACGTACATCGTTAAATAGTGGAGTAATCGCCAGACTACGTTTGTATGGAAGAATGATCGACTAGCGCATCCTAGCAAGGCACATTTACATTTATCGAACATGAAGACACTTATAGACTTTTATCTACACCCATGCTATAAATCCTCTATAAAAGTTCTTGAAACAGTTAGCTTATTGTCAACATTAAAACAGCCAGCGTCATAGTAACCATAATATCATCCAAACGGATGTTATAATGTTGTACTAAATTGCATAATGCAACTCCTTTTTTACTCATCGAACAGCCACATTCTCATGGCATCTTTATGAATTTCAAAAAAAGAACATTGTCATGCACGCGCGTTTCACTACTACAGCGCAGTAATTTAAAAAAAAAAAATCGAATTTTTGAGTTGACGTCGTATCCCGCCATTTTTGTTCAATAATAGTATTGAAAAAAAAAATATTGTGTTGTTTACAAAAATGCACAACACACAACACACAAACAAATAGGACAACAGGCGCAGCAGGCTTGTATAGGTACAAGCTTTGATAACACACCACCAGATATTTCTAATGTAGCAAAGGACATTTCTAACCAATTATTACCAGAAAAGTCGAGAAAACATTATGAAAAGACGTACCAAAATTTCATGAATTGGAAAATATCAAAGAGTAGTCATTCACATCATTTTCTGAAGATGTGCTATTAGTATATTTTCAAGAATTATCAGAAAAATTCAGATCAAATTCATCCCTATGGACCTTCTATTCAATGCTGAAAAGTACGCTAAGTATTAATACCCTATGGTTTCAGAACCTTTATAGAGGCTTCATATCATGGGTGTAGATAAAGTCTTGTATGCAACTGTTATAATTAGGTATTAAAACACTCGTGTGATACTATTATCACACTCGGCTTTGCCTCGTGTGACAAACCCACAGTCGTGTTTTGATACCCCTTATTATACATCAGTTGCATAAATAAGTATTCAAAGCTTTTATTGTTAGTTAATGTGTGGGTGAAATCTTGGAACAGAATTTTAAAACAGCTATTCCCAAACGATTGGGCCGTAATTTTGCATATACGAGTTGAATGACAATGCACGGCGCTTAGTGATAGTATTGTAAATCCAATATGGCAACCAATTATATTGAATGCTGATTCTTTGGCCGAAAAATAGGCCAGCCCTCTCGGACACGTGTAGAGTTGAATCGCTTGGCTATGTTGTGTTTCAACTCCGAACGGCTTGAGCATATTAACACAGAATAAATAATAGTTCATATTAGGTACTAGGGATGTTACGGAGGTTCGGTTCCGATTCCGAAAAGTCGGGTTTGCCGATAGTTTTTTAAGCGCCGATTTTAATTTGGGTTCCGAAACTTTTAAAATCGGAGGTTTTCGGACGCCGATTTCGATTCTGATTAGATTTAATTAACTAATACACAAATTTTATATAATTAACCATTTATACTGAATACCAGTTTAGAAAAAAAAAATGTTTTTATTATTTCAACGCCTACTTACCTCTAGGTGTCTTGATTTTTGAGCTGAAATTAAAAAGGCTGATAAACAATGTATTATGTATGAATTATTTTACTAAACCTGCTTTCTCTTATCAAATCTTTCTTCAGCATCTACCTCCAATTCCGATTTCGGTTTCGGTTCCAATTCCGATAAACCAAATTCAAAACCTCGTAACATCCCCAGCCTATACTTACCGTATATTTGCTTAAAACTCAGATAAATCATAATCGACAGCACTATATTCTGTTAAGTTCACTTGCATAAGCAGCATAATTATTCACAACCTATTGATTTATTTACGTATGAAACAGCAATCAGGTTTGTTCCGTATGGTGTCGGACGTTAACAATCTCACCATCCCGTGTCTGCCCGTGTGTGTCGTAAGAGGCGACTAAGGGACACACCAGAGAATGGGCAGCAGCGTTCTCTGTGCACTTCATAACAAACTGCGATCGCCAACCCGCCTGCCAAGCGTGGCGATTATGGCACACCCCCCAAACCGATGAATAGCGGGCCCCTAGTGCCCGGCAGCCCGTCTACCCTCGACTACGATAGCGGTCGAGGCGATGGCGTGGCAAGGGGTGCAAAAAATCCCCGGAGTGGACCCGGCTACCTCAATAAAAACCGACGACTGTACCTGGCAACACACAACACGCGAACGCTCCGGACCGACGAGAAGATTGCCAAACTCGAGGAAGAGTTGAGCGGGTTACGATTTACGATGGAGTATCATAGGGTTATCTGAAGTCCGAAGAGAGGGGGAGAACTCGATAAACCTTAAATCCGGTGACCTGCCTTCCGAGAGGGCAACCGGCAGTCCCAGGGTGGTGTCGGGTTTATCGTCAACAGGTCCCTTGTGGCCAACGTAGTGAGGATCGAGAGTGTGTCGATCAGGGTGGCGTACCTTATACTCAGAATATCCTCAATGTTTTCGCTGATGGTCATACAGGTCTACGCCCGACCTCGGCACACCCCGACTTTGTATGAGGACATTTCCAGAGAAATGCTTGGTCATAAAACTCACTTCACCGTGGTCATCGCGTTGAAGTCCCCCACTTCAACGCGAAACTGGGTAAACAAGATGATAATGAGCTGCGAGTGGGGCAATTTTGATTTGGACTACGGAACCACCGGGCTCACCTACTAGCCAGATGTATGGCGAAGGAGGGCCTCTATATGATGAACTTCTTCTTCAAAAAGCGCGAGAACAGAAAGTGGGCCTAGCAGAGCCCCGATGGTGCAATGAAAAATGAGATAGACTTCATCATGTCGACGAAGAAGCAAGAATGCCTAGTAGCAAGAGTGCCTAGGTAGCTCCGTGGACGATTACAACGATGGGTTCGTAGAAACTGTACATACGGTCGGGTCTAAGTTTTTCAAGACCTGTCGTGCCAATAAGAATAAGAAACTAGTCGATCCAACTCTCAAGCTCATGAAGGAGAGGCGTGAAATGATCCTGCAGTCTTCAGACGATGCGTGGAACTATCGGCGGCTCAATAGACGGATCTCGAAGTCCTTGAAAAGCGATCGCCACCGCTTTAATACTTAGCTTATTAAAGACGCGATTGAGCGGAACAAGGGCTCCAAGTTGTTTGCAAGAGATCTGGCTATTAGGCAGAACCTGCTCACGAAACTGAAGACCGACGATGGCAGGATCGTATCCGCCAAACCGGAGCTTCTGAGGGAGATCGAGGGGTTCTATGGGCAGTTGTACACCTCATTCAGCAAATCCGTTGCGACCGTGCGAATCTAGCAAACGACCCAAGAGCTAGATTGACCCGACACTACACCGAAGACATCTTGGATTTCAGCCTCTACGAGATTAGGATGGCTCTGGAATAACTTAAGAACAACAAGGCGCCGAGTGATGACGAAATTACCGCCGAACTTCTGAAGGCGGGTGGAAAACCGGTACTTAAAACCCTTCAGAAGTTGTTTGATTCCGTCATACTCGAAGGGAAACGCCACAGACATGGTGCAGGGGTGTGGTGGTACTCTTCTTCAAGAAGGGCGAAAATGCCCGATTGAAGAATTATAGGCCCATCTCACTTCTTAGCCATGTTTACAAGTTGTTTTCAAGAGTCATCACGAATCTTCTCGCACAGGTTTGACGATTTCCCGAACAAGCCGGTTGCCGAAAAGGCTTTAACACCGTAGACCACATGACATACGGTACGGCAGGTTATACAGAAGACCGAAGAGAAGAACCTACCTCTTTGTTTAGCGTTTGTGGACTAGATAAAGCTTTCGATTCGATCGAGACTTGGGCTGTGTAGTATATTTAACATTATTGTGTAATGTGGGTAACTGCATATTTTAGGTTTGGTTGTAATACCTGACATTGAAATAAAGTAGTTATTATCTAGCAAGATCGTGTTTTACTTCATGGTGACAGCGATAAATTCGAATTACGCTTTCGGAAGTAATAAAAGACGATATAAACGTGTCTAAAAGTGTGTATTTGTGATTGACCATACGTGTAAATATGGAACACGCGAGACCTCCAGCCGAATTAGTGTTAGAAGGTGGACCTGCTAATCGGGCTGACGCGTGGCGGAAGTGGCTCAAACAATTTAAGGTTTTTCTAAAGGCATCAGGTGTATACAAGGAAGAGAAAGATGTTCAAGCCAGTTTGCTCATCAACTTAATAGGCCCAGATGGATATGATATATATTCTACTTTCAAAATAAAGGTGGAAGATCAAGATGACGACATCGATGTATTCATTAAATAATCTACCATGATTAGGAAGTTCTTTCGGTCGCAAAAGAATATATCAGCACCAACTTTCCTCCATGGTAAGTCCGGTATTGAATGCGATATCATAGGCTCCTTCATATTGCGCGCGGCGTGCTCGGCGCAGGCGGCACAGGCGCGCACGGCCTGATCCACGTCACTTGACATCCCGTTCCAGAACATGACATCGCGCGCTCGACGCTTACATCGGTCGATTCCTAGATGTCCCTCGTGGACGCGGGATATCATTTCACCTCTCAGAGCTCGCGGTATGAAGACCAAATTATTTTTTAAGATCACACCGTCCACTACTTGTAATTCTTCTTTATATGCCCAATGTATTTTTATAATTTCTGGTAAATCCTTTTTGTACTTTGGCCATCCACGTAGAATGTAAAATTCTAGTAATTTACATTCTTGATCCCTTTGCGTTGCCTCTCTGACCAAATCGAGTTTGCTGTCGCTGAATGGTATGTTTTCTATAAGGAAACACGCCTGATCCTCCACCTCAGACGTCACATTGTCATTCATGAGTTCCGGTAAGGCTGCTCTAGATAATGTATCTGCTACATACATATATTTGCCAGGTTTGTATACCACAGTGAACTCATAGCGTTGCACGCGCAGCATCATTCTTTGCAAGCGTATACCGGCACTGAATCTAAACCTTTTTTAAATAAAGCCTCCAGTGGCTTGTGATCAGTTTCCACAACTCAGCAAGATCGTGTTTTACTTCAGGCTGTACTGCAGTCTCTGCAACGGTGCCAAATTGACTACCGGTACATCAAAGTGCTGAAGTGATTGTACAAAAACGCCACCATGTCAGTCCGACTTCAGAATCAGACTTTGGATCATACCCTTATGCAGCGAGGTGTAAGACAGGGAGACGTCATATCTCAAAAACTGTTCCCTGCTGCACTGGAGGATGTCTTCAAGGTTCTGGACTGGAGAGGGCTGGGCATCAACGTCAATGGCGAGTACATCACTCACCGTCGGTTTACCGACATATGTTAATATAGTGGTCATGGCTGAGACCATGGAGGACCTCAGTACAATGCTCGATGACCTCAGTAGTGCTTCCGAAAGAGTGGGTCTTTAAATTAACATGGACAAAACCAAGGTGATGCTGAATGCCCATGTTGCACCCACTCCTATCAAAGTCGGAGACTCTACACTCGAAGTTGTAGACGATTATGTATACCTGGGACAAACGGTCCAGTTGGGTAGGTCCAACTTCGAGGTGTTGAAAAGAGGTCAACCGTCGAATCCGACTCGGCTGGGCAGCGTTCGGGAAGACAAAAGACATAAAGATATTTATTTCAACTGGGCCACCAAGCGGCACTTTTGAATGTCACAATTTAAATTTAAATGGAATACAAGTTGATTCTACCGTGCATTCGGAAAGTAGCTAGTTATGGAGAAGAATGCACAAGAAACTCCATACTTTTTAAATTTACATGGAATAAAAGTTGATTCTACCGTGCATTCGGAAAGTAGCTTGTTATGGAGAAGAATGCACAAGAAACTCCAAACTAGCTATTTAAAAAAAAAAAAGATTCTACCGTGCATTCGGAAAGTAGCTTGTTATGGAGAAGAATGCACAAGAAACTCCATACTTACTCTTTTAAAAAAAAATATATATGATTTTTACAATATTTAGGTACATGAGTACATACATTAATAAATTCACATATGTGAGGATAATGCACCCAGAATAGCACTACACACTATACTATGTAAAGGTATAAAGTATTAAAAGTACTCACACATGTACTGTGCAGTTATCTAATAGGTACTAGAAAAACATCAACATCAGAAGTTATGACCAATCCCAACTGACGGCGCCCGTTCACGAACATGACGCATGAATAGGCACCACCCAGCTCAACCATAATGAAGGGAACCGAATGATCCAACACACGCGCCACCATCAGAGAGACATTTGAGAGAGCAAGACACACTCAACTGCCAGGGCACACACAAGGCAACGAACGACACATAGGTATAGCAAATGGTAGATTTACAGTTGGGTACATAGTACCCACACACGTGCTGTGCAGCTATACAATACTAAAAGAAATCGAGTCTATACAACACAAACATAAACATATCATTTGTTTTTGCGCCCTAGTGGTTGTGGAGCAGGACTAGCATTGAGCCAAGCATTTTTATCAGTGATATAATCCCCCAACTTATAATATGCCTGCCTGCATAGTGTGCGTTTTATACAATTTTTAAATTTCGTCTCATTCAGTTCTAGAATATATGGAGGAATTTTATTGTAACATTTTGTACAGTACCCCATGAAAGATGAGGCCACTTTTGCCAGTCTGAAACCTGGTTGAACTAATTGGTCCCTATTTCTAGTAATGTAATTATGTCTGTCTCCGTTTTTACTAAAAAGATGTAAATTCTTTCTCACGTACATGATGTTTTCATAAATATATTGACAAGGAACCGTCATGATGTTAATGTCCTTAAACAGTTCCCTTAGAGAATCGCGCCGGCGAAGATTGTAAATCGCTCTGATGGCTCGTTTTTGCAGAATAAAAATAGACTCAATGTCTGCAGCCCTTCCCCATAGTAAGATACCGTAAGACATTATACTATGAAAGTAACTAAAATAGACTAGCCTAGCGGTATCCACATCAGTAAATTGACGAATCTTTCTGACAGCATAAGCTGCCGAACTCAGCCGCCCCGCAAGTGATACTAAATGAGGACCCCATTGTAACCTTGAGTCTAGCGTGATCCCCAGGAAAACCGTTTTATCGACGAATTCGAGCTTCTCCTTGTTTAATATAATGTCACAATCAGTACTTTTGACATTTGGCAAGGAAAATTTTACGCATTTGGTTTTTTTACCATTTAATACTAAATTATTGGCAGTGAACCAATCCTGAACCTGCCGTAGCGCGTTATTTACGTCGTCAACCTGACAAGTACGTCTATTTATTTTAAAAACTAAAAATGTGTCATCAGCAAATAACACCATATTTAGTTTGCCTTCGAATAAATGGGGTAAATCGTTTATGTATATCAAAAATAAAAAAGGACCTAAAATTGAGCCCTGGGGTGCCCCCATTTTCACATTTAACCCCGACGAATTCACACCGTTTATTTGAACTAATTGTTGTCTATCACTCAAATAAGATTTAATCAAACTTAACGCTGATTGACCTAGCCCGTAATGCTCAAGTTTCAGAAGTAATGTTTCATGATTAACGCAATCAAACGCCTTCGACAGGTCGCAGAAGATACCTATGGCATCCTGCGACTCTTCCCACGCATTAAATATGTGTTTTAATAGGGTGACGTGGTGAAGTTGCGTGATATCTTCTCGTCCAACTTACCACAGTGTCACAAGACGAAAGTCCAGTGAAAGACCAGTGTGCCAGTTGCCAGTGATTACTTACGGGACAGAGACGTGGTCGCTCACAATGGGCCTCATCAGAAAGCTTAAAGTCACCGAAAGGGCAATGGAGAGGTCTATGTTCGGAGTTTCCTTGCGTGATCGAATCAGAAATGAAGTCATCCACAAGAGAACCAAGGTTATCGTATAGCCCGAAGAATTGCCAAACTTAAGTGGCAGGGGGCAGGACACATTGCTCGCAGAACGAATGGCCGATGGGGCCAAAAAGATCTAGAGTGGCGACCGCGTACCGGAAAACGCAGCGTTGGAATCAGTGTGGCGACGCTTGGGGGAGGCCTATGTCCAGCAGTGGGCGTCTTTCGGCTGAAATGATGATGAATGATGACACAATCGTTTGCTAATGGCTCGCTGTTTGTCAAATGCACTTTTTTCTAAAAAAATCGCGAAAACTTCCAAAATTTCTGTATTGAAGAGCAATTATTGCGCAAAAATCGCTAGTTTTGCTCTTGCAAGATACGTAATAAGCCTGCCTATTTCAAACGAATGGTTGAGATTTATTAAGGTGCGAGAGAGAGAGACCGTCCGAATTTTGAAGTAGTGTTTTAAAGAATTGTTTGCTGTGAAAATAAAATGTTAGTTTTTGTAATTGATCAATAGAAGTAACGTGAAGTAATGTCGTCAATAATTTATAAAAATCAGGCAAGTGCGAGTCGGACTCGCGCACTTAGGGTTCCGTACCATTATCGCAAAAAACGGCAAGAAAATCACGTTTGTTGTATGGGAGCCCCACTTAAATATTTGTTTTATTCTGTTTTTAGTATATGTGGTTATAGCGGCAACAGAATTACAACATCTGTAAAAATTTCAACTGTCTAGATATCACGGTTCATGAGATACAGCCTGGTGACAGACAAACAGACGGACAGTGGAATCTTAGTAATAGGGTCCCGTTTTTAGTGAGCAATTTAAAACGCTATGTATTGAATACCTATTACAAAACAACAAACTTGCAATAAAAATAAATAGGTAAGTAACTAATAAAAATAAATGAATAATACGTGAATACACCATTACAACTGATAACACAACAATATCTTCATAAATTACTCTGATAACTCCAACATAACAAGATAAACAAAATGTTTAATTCTCCGATAACTTCGAACCACAAAATAATCAGTATTGTGACAGTTGCAACAAAGACAACATGTCTGCCACTGAATTAAAGTTATACGATAATATATTTATCGAAACGAATATACAATCCGTTGATTACGATGCTGTGATTCTCATTCTGTATCCTGAAGATCAAAAAGTGCCTTTACCAAGACATATTGGAAGCTTCATTGACAAAATAACAAAAGTCGACAAACATGTCAACAAAGTAGCGACTGTATGGAATTGTGACTACGTTTCGGGTGGAAGATTAGTGCTGTCACCTACTGGGAAGATTTCTCCGTACCATGATGCTAGGGTTGTCAAAGATGCAGCTTACAAAGGTATGGTCAGAGCATTAGAAGCGGGCGCGAAGAAACCTCTGCTCGTCGTTCAGAATGTTGTAAACTTCCCAGATGGACAGTTAGTCGCCATCCTTGGTGCCTTGGAAGCACTTTACATCCCTCTACAGACCAGAGAAAGGGACAACACGAAGAACTTCTTGAAAATCGGATTTCATTCTGAAGAAAAACTGAGTGAGAAATTTGAGAAGACTGTCCGCAATGCAATCGCTTTGGAAAGATCTAGAATTTTTGCCCGAGACATCGCTGGAGGAGACCCTGAAAGAATGACTCCAGCGAATATCGTTAACTACGTCCAATCGGAGTTCGCCAATGACAGTAACATATTCATCAAAATAATTGACGATCAGGATATTATTTTACAAGATTATCCACTGTTAGCAGCCGTGTCAAGAGCGGCTAATCAAGTTGACAGACACAAAGCTCGAGTCGTCGAAATAGAATACAGACCTTCAGACATCGCAAGAGTGACACAGACTTTGTTACTCGTCGGGAAAGGAGTGACGTATGACACTGGTGGCGCAGATTTGAAGATTTCAGGGAAAATGGCGGGTATGTGTCGAGATAAAAGTGGTGCGGCTGCCGTCGCTGGCTTTTTAAAAGCTTGTTCGCTTATGAAACCTCCTCATTTAAAAGTCGTAGGAGTACTCTGCCTCTGCAGAAACTCTATCGGCGAAGATTCGTACGTTCCCGATGAGTTGTTAGTCTCCAAAAGCGGTAAGACAGTTCGTGTCACAAACACAGATGCTGAAGGACGATTCGCAATGGCAGATGCCTTATTTAAAATGGGAGAGATTGCTGAAAAGGAACTAAATCCACATTTGTACACCATCGCTACTTTGACAGGACATGCAAGACTGTGCTATGGAAACTACACAGCTGCCATAGACAACTTTAGCGCTAGAGGAACGAACCATGCATCCTCTTTGCAATTCAGCGGTGCTAGAGTAGGAGAAGGATTTGAAGTGTCTTATATACGTCCAGAAGACTTATCTGTTAACAATGGAAAATGCAAAGGAGATGATTTACTCCAAGTTGACATGGACGCTAAATTCCGGCATCATCAACTCGCTGGAGGGTTCCTTATCAAAGTTGGTGGTCTAGAAGAAAAGAATGTTAAGTACACTCACTTGGATATAGCCGGGGGAGCGGGTTCCCCACCCTGTGAGCCTACTGCTACGCCAATTTTGACTCTATGTCATGTACATAAGGTTTTGATGTGATTGGAAGAAAGATAAGGTTTCAGGGATTATTATTTGGTATCAATAGTAATAGTATTATTAATTTGATTAGCTGATACAGTTTTTCTGTTGCTATATTGTAATCTTCTAGACGTTTGAGTTTTTTTTTATTATTAACGCTCGCGTTTCACCACTATCTTACCTGAGGCCTTAGTGCGAGTTTTTACTCACGCTCACTCGTGCTGACGTAAAAGATCTCTTATGTCAAAATGTATACAAAAAAAGAGGTTTCTCCTTACCGTCCCCAGACGGCGCTTATTCAGTTTAGATGATGTGGTCGACGTATAGAAAATAATTGTAGTTTTAAGGTTCGAAATGGTATTTGGCATTGCAGTCTTGGTTCCTTATCGCCTAGGCTGCAATGATAAAGTTTGCATACTTGTATCAAAATAAACTAAAGTATGTAGATACTATTGTTCAAGTAAACTTGTTTTATAATCTTAGTTGTTTGTTTACATTTGGATTTTTGTACAGTCAAGCAAGTTGATCACAGAAGTTGATTCATGAATTACCCTTTTGGCCGATAATTCGTTTGATTTGAAAACTTCAAAATATTAAAGGTTTCTTGTTATACCACTCATAGACGTTTTATTATAAAAACTGTGGCCGACGATCGTACAATTTTGATCATTGCAATATTTTTTATTGAATAAAAGAGTTGTTTTTTTTGATAAAGCACAAATTATGTTTTGAATTTGTAATTAACTGTCGTCCAGAATTGTTTCCTTGTAGAAAGAAGTAGGTATAGATCGATATTTTATTTCAAAAACATTAACATTTTTTTTTCGGCTTATTTTTAGTATAAAGGAAAAATGGAAAATTTTTTTTTTTTTTTTTTTTTTTTTTCTTCTTTGGCAACTGAGCCGATGCCGACTATTCTGCCAGTGTCATGTAGAGACGACAGCGCATTGAGGCGAGCCGTCGAAATGTGCTTATTCTTTCGGTGTCATGTAGAGACGACAGCGTAATGAGGCGAGCCGCCGAACTTTGTCTATTCTTCCAGTGTCATGTAGAGGCGATAGAGCGTTGAGATGAGCTGACGAACTTTGTCCTTTGTGGTAAATAACAAAGATACATATTGATAAAAAAAAAAAAAAAAAAAAAATTACATTTTGATGTCATTGTCATTTATAAATTTTGAAAGGAGTTTGATAACTTTAGGAGAGAAATTTGTCAAAAGGGAATGGAAGTTGATAGGAAGGGGAATTTTAATGTTGGGAAGCATATGATACAAGTCAAAGGAGTGGGAATACGAAGGACATGAAAAAAAGATATGGTCTAATGTACCATCATCAAGGCCGCACTCGCACAAGGAAGTGTCACGAACACGGATCTTATTTAGGAATACTGGACTACAGCAGTGACCAAGTCTTAGCCTACACAAGGATGAAACAGCTCTTCTAGACAGTTTAGGGCATTTGAAAAACCAAGGTTTCCGCTGTATGTCAGGTTGAATGTTGGCATAATAAGCCCCTTTGAGTTTCGAGCTTGCTTTCCACTCTACTGACCACGAGCTTAATAACTTAAGTTTGGTGTCTGAACGCAAATCGTAACTATGAAGCAGATAGTGTTTTCTATCCACAGGTTTGGATGTAGCAAATTTTGCCAGAGAGTCAGCACACTCGTTGCCACATATACCCGAATGGCTGGGAACCCAAACTATTTCAATGTTTAAACCTTTGTTGTGACAAGAGAAGAGTAAATTACGTATATCTACAATAATCTTGCTGTGAATTTTAGATTTTAATTGATTTTGACCTAGAGCCTGGATGCTACTACGCGAATCTGAAAAAATTACCGAATTTTGGATATTGTGCGATAATATAAAATTGATGGCTTCTAGGATACCGATGCATTCCCCTGTAAAAACAGAAGACTCTGGCGGACATTGAAATAAAAGAGCAATTTTAGAGTTCTGGAAGTATGTTGAAACACCTGTACATCCCGTTGACGATAATTTAGATGCATCGGTATAGAACAAATTCCAACCCTTCCAGAATCTTTCAATGGCCCGATCAAACTCCGCTTTTACGTCCTGGGAGTTTTTAGAGATACCAAGGCCCAAGACGATCTTTGGCTTGAAATGGACCACCTCATATGCGGAAGCAAATACTGGAAGAGAAGGGTATTGACAAACAGGCGAAGAGAGTTGTTTAAGCTCCCTGTACCTATTTATCAATGGAATACATTTATTATTCCAGTAAGAAGAGACATTAAAAGAAAGGTTGATTTGCTCCAAAATGGGAAGTAAGGGATGGGATGAGCGGGAGAAAACTTTTGACAAAAAACGATCTGCTAAGTATTGTCTACGAAGGGTAAGGGGAGGATCTGCACATTCAACTTGGAGAGCGTTAATGGGTGAAGATTTCATGGCGCCAATTACGATTCTAAGGCATTTGGCCTGGACAGAATCAAGTCTACGTAAGGCTTCTTTATTACATGGCTCAATTAAGTAACTACAGTAATCCAGCACACTTCTCACCAGAGCATTGTAAACCAGTTTTAAGGTGTATGGGTGAGCCCCCCACCAGACACCTGCCAGAGCCTTAAGAATCGAAACTGAGCGCTCACATTTTTTAACTGTATTGTTAATGTGATCCACACCCGACAATTTAGAATCCAGGATAACTCCTAGAAACCTAGCCTTCTCCTTGACTGGTATAGCTTGGCCATCAATATTAATGTCAACTTGAGGGATAATACGTCTGCGAGTAAAAACAACTGATATACTTTTTGGAGCACTTAAAGATAACCCATGATCTAACAGCCATTGGTTTAATGAGGACAAAGAAACATTCATAGATTGAGCAGCATCCACGATGGAATTGCCACAGACCAATAAAGCAATATCATCAGCATACTGGAGGATTTTACAATTAAAATTTAAACAGGAAGGTAGATCGCAAGTATAAATGTTGTATAAAGGGGGACTAAGAACGGATCCCTGAGGAAGGCCCCGCCAAGCTAACCTTGGTGCAGATTCCTCCCCAGGAATTCTTAATTTAAGACTACGGTCTGAAAAGATATTGGATATGATCTGACGTATTTTTGGCGGGATGCCCAGCTCTTTCATTTTATGCCTGAGAACTGGGATGAGGACAGAATCATATGCAGCTGAAATGTCTAAGAAAACGGCTACCACAGACTCATTCCTACTAAGGGCCAGCCGGATCTCTGATGTAAGGGTACCCACACTATCAGCTGTACCCAGACTTTTCCTAAAGCCAAATTGAGTCGGTGGTAGCAATTTCCTGTTCTCCACAAACCATTCCAGACGGTTTTTAATAAGGTGTTCCAAGAGTTTAATGAGTATGGACGATAGAGCAATTGGTCTGTAGGAACAATGATCACTAGGATCTTTACCAGGTTTTAATATTGGAATAATAATTTGAACCTTCCAATCAGGAGGAATGTATCCAGAGTAAAAGCAGTAATTGGCCAAGTCCAGGTAATACTGGTGGGTCCTATCCCCAGCTTTGCTTATGAAGGAATATGGGAATCCATCCACCCCAGGCGCAGAATCCTTTACATGGGAAAGGACAGATTTAAGTTCATCCAATGTAAATGGTTTGTCCAAAGGATCTTCCGATGCAGTTTGGTGGTTCATAGAGACGCATTCACATTTACCAGGAACATAAGCTGGGGCCAACTTAGAAAAAAACTGGTGACTAAGCTCCCCAGACATTATGCTCCCAGAGGGAGGCCTCAAATTATTCCTAAAGGATTTCAACCTACGCCATACTACTGGAACTGGAGTGGATGGACTCAGTGAATCACAATACCTACGCCAACCTTCTCTTTTTTTTTTCTTAAGTAATTTTCTGGACTTAGCCAATATATGCTGAAAAGCTATGATGTTCTCCAGGTTCATATCCAAGTTAAATTTCATTTCGGCCTCATTCCTAGCTTTGATCACAGCAGAACATTCCCTATCCCACCATGGTGGAGATGGGATTTTGCCTGTTGGAAGTTTTTTGGAAGGGAAGGAATCATCCGCTGTAGCAGATATTATATTGGAGAATGACAAAAAGCATTCCTGAGCATTTTCATCATTAATGGAAGGAAGAGAGGAGACACGCATATCTAGAATTTTTGAGTAAAGGTCCCAATCAACTGAGTTCAGTTGGTATTTTAAAAGAGGAACAGAGGTTCTATCAGGGATAATTTTGGAAGGGATTTCCACCATGATGGGATAGTGATCACTCCCATAGGTCATATTCAAGCGACTCCAATTAAAAAGGCTGGCTATATTAGATGAACAAAATGTCAAATCAACGCAGCTGTTATTTTGCCCTGGCACAGCCCGACGTGTGGCAGATCCATCATTTATCACACATAAATTAAGTTCATCTAATATATCCACTAGGCCTATACCAAAATTGTCGCAGGTTTCTGACCCCCATCTATAGTGGTGACCATTAAAATCACCCATGACAAGTACTGGCCCTTGTACATTACTTAACAAACTTTTTATGATATCAAGATCTTCAATTTGTGGGTATGCAATATAGAAACTAAAAAAATTTATATCCTCAGCCTTAACAGCAACAACATTGATATTGTTACCTACAAAGGGTAGAGGAATCGGGGAGAATGGTACTTTGTTATTGATGAACAAAGCACATCCCCCATATCCATCTGATCTATCATGTCGAACACCATTGAAACATGGGATTCTGAAATTACTTTCAGAACGAAGCCATGTCTCAGCAATGCTGCAGATCGATGGTTTGAATTTATTAATAAGGAAAAGTAAATCATGTTTCCTGGGAGTAATACTCCTGACGTTCCACTGAAGAAGGTGAAGGGGGAGCATTGTGAATATAATTCATTATAGATGTCAATTTGTTGGCAACGTGGTCAGGTAGTGAATGAGCAGGGTTTGCTAATATAGCCATTAACATACTGGATATAATATTTAAAATACTTTCTGAGGAAATAGGACTGTTAGTACTTTCCCGAGGGTAAGCACCACCATTTTGGACAGGAGTAAATGAATAATTTTGAATAAGGGCTTGGTGAGCTTGCATATCATAACTAGGAGACAGTGGGGCATGGGATTTTGGATTGATTAATACAGTTTTGCGGTGTGATTTTGGAGTTTGGGGAGTTGATCTGGGGAACAGAAGAGGACTGGCTATAGGTTTTGTTTTGGGAGATGATCTAAATACTTCAGCATAAGATCTTGAAACTTTTGGGAATACCTGGCTTGCTTCCGCATATGAGATTGACTTCTCAGCCATCAGTGCTTTTATTCCCTTTTGGCGACCCAACTCTGGGCAAGACTTGTCAGTGGCATAGTGACTTCCAGAGCAGGAAACACAAAAGGCACATTCAGTGGGGACTTGGCAGCCATCACCTGGGTGGTCTTCACTACATTTAAAACAGCGTGGTTGTGAGCGACATAGAGTGCGTGTGTGACCAAAACGACAACAGTTGAAACATTGAATAGTTGGATACATATATTTTTCAACTGGGAGAGTAGAGTAGAAGCAATATACACGATTTGGCAAAACTTGACCATCAAAGGTAAGAACAACGGTTTGAGTGGGCTTCCACTCTGTAACACCTAGAGAACTCACCTTACGGTTCATTCTCCTGGCCTTAATTACTGGACCGCATCCAGTAGGAACCCTGATATTTTGAATTACCTCTTCCTCAGTCCACTCGGTAGGTACGTCTCTGACGAGACCCATGCGCGTAACGTTATATATAGGGACAGAAGTAATATACCCATGGGTTGTTAGTATTGGGCTTATTAGAAAACTGTTTGCATCCAAGTGAGTCCTAAAACTAACTGCGAGTCTATTTCTCCCCAAACGTTTTAAGCTGCCGAGAATCACATTGGCAAAGTTATTCTGTGTGAGGAACATTCCAAACTTAACAGGATGTAGAACAGTACCAGAGGTCTGTCCATCTTTTAAAGATACGTGAACTATATATGGCGCGTTATCCTTAGCATTGTAGGTGTGTCTGCCTATAGTATGTTTGGATTGTTTGGGAGGATTGATCGGAGTAGCGGGGGGAGAGCATGCGGGTCTTTTTCTTTGAGCAGATTCGGCGTCCATAGCGTTATCTATTTTGTCATCGGGGAGAGTTATGGTTAAAATCGGACTGTAATCAAAGGGATCGGGTGGGTCAGGGGGTTTCTTGTTATCCATGGCGGATACCGGTTAAAACAAAAATTAAATCTAATTAAGGAATAGGTTAATACAAACCCTGGATGTTAGAACACAAACACCAAGAAAAATCAAGTTTGAAATTCACACTAATAGAAACACTCAAATCAAGGAAACACTTAATACAAATAAAACTAGATGCTATCCCAACAATACTACCATAGAAAGTCTAAAATTATCAAAACTATAGTGAAAAACTCTAAAAATCTGAATCAGATCAAAAATTTTTTGCCGCCATTAGTTGACTTCAAAAATGGAAAATATTTTACTTGCAAATGGATATTAAAATGGTGTCATGTCATGTCATTGAAATGACAGCGAGATAATTCGGCTTATTTGTATTAGAATGGCTTTAGTACATAGGTATATATATACGCTTAAGATAGGTCATGAATCAACTTTGTCGACTCTACCTACGGTAGTCTATTTATGTTGTACACACCCACTACATCGTGGGTATTATTGATATTTATTCAATCAGTGTAATTTTTATAAGAAATTATATGGCTCTTATTTGTATTTATGTCATAATTAATTGTTATTGTAAGTATTCAAAGTGAAACTATAAAATAATAAAAATACAACTTCGAGTCAAGTCTTATCATCTATTATTTTTGACACCCAATTTCGTAAAAATATTGAAACGCGCCTTTTATGACGACGACTAACGCCAACGACCTTGAGGGAACAAAACG
This sequence comes from Orthosia gothica, assembly GCA_949775005.1. Lineage (NCBI taxonomy): Eukaryota > Metazoa > Arthropoda > Insecta > Lepidoptera > Noctuidae > Orthosia > Orthosia gothica. The sequence continues at coordinate 51,829,837 of OX459034.1, read as the reverse complement.
CGCACTCGTTTCACACCCGTGCGACCTTTACCCTAAAATTTAGTTTTTTTTTTTGTACTTTCCTTATTATTTTACATATGACTTAAAAAAACAAAAATCAAAAAACCCGACTGCTTCAAAAGCGAACTAAAAAGACGTAAACAAGGAGAAAATCATGCTGTGCAGTCGGAGGATACATATTCGCGGGCTGGCTGACCAAAATCTGGTGTATCCTCCGCCTGCACAGCATGATTTTCTCCTTGTTTACGTCTTTTTAGTTCGCTTTTGAAGCAGTCGGGTTTTTTGATTTTTGATTTAACTTTTTTATTTATAACTTTTTAGTTAGTTTTTTTTCAAATTACGTACATTTATACATATAAGTGTTATATATTTTTGAAATCACTTCTTAAAACCCTTTATTTTGATACCCCACACGATGGGTTTGGAAGAAAAAAAAATTGGGCCCCCACAATATGGCGCCCAAAATCCGACATTTTTCTATTATCCAATTTTAATGTAGCCAGTAACACTCGCAGGGTTAAGACGCATCGTTTGACGTATGAATCATCAAAATCGGCCAACCCGTTTGGTCTCTGGAACGCCATATAGGAACAAACATACATACATACATACATACATACATACTTACATATATACATAGACTGTTAAACACATTACCCTCCTTCGGCAGTCGGGTAAAAAAGCCTCAGATCAAAATGTAGATGATTAAATTGTCTTTGAGATGGTGTCAATTTCATAAAAATACGCCCGGCGGTTTTGATGCGATTGTAGTGTTTTTTTGTCCGTGTTAGACATAACTTTACAAATTAATTACACCATGTTATACGAATAAAACTAAAAAAAATCTTAGATCAAATTATTAAAAAAATGGTCTAACATATTTTTTTACAAAAAAATACTAGCCGTTTAGACGTGATTCTCATTTTAAAATCAGCCACTAAGGGGTATCTGCGCCAGTTTTTTAGGGTTCCGTACCCAAACGGTAAAAACAGGACCCTATTACTAAGATTTCGCGGTCCGTCTGTCTGTCTGTCTTTCCGTCTGACACCAGGCTGTATTTATACTCACTCGCTGGCTTTTTCAGGGCGTAATTAAAATGAATAGAAGACAAACCAGCCATTATGGGTAGGCATCGATTGTCTAATGTAATGACAACAAATAAAAGTTTTTTTTTTTTACTCTACTTTTAATTTTTGGGTTAACGGTAGTGTAGTTAGAGGTACTTGAAATAATATGAGTATGGAATGTTTTGTTTTTGGTTTTATCGTCATGACGTCTGGGTTGTTTTGCTAGCTAATTTTATCGGGACCGTGGCGGGTCTGTGGTGTCTTATCCCATACAAAGAAACCGTGCCGACGTACTGTACTGATTATACTGATTATTTTATGTACATCGATCGCATTCGGTTCCGTTCCACGGATATAGATGGTGATCTATCTATCGCCGTGAAACGGAACCGAACGCTATCGATTTACAAAAGATTATCGGTATAATCAGATGAAAAACGCTATTTACGTCGGTACGGTTTCTTTGTATGGGATGAGACATCTGTATGTTAGTATTATATTATCTGTGTAATGCAGGTGAAAACTAAAACAACACATAACAATGATTGTGCAATGTTTGCTTATCAACACTGATATCGATATAAGAACACTGCTTATACTAAAGTAAGATAATAATATAAATTATCAATAATCTGCTACTGCTAATTCCGTGGCAACAATTTCATTATAAAAAACGAAATCGGAACTTCCTTACAAGGATCATGTTTTGAGGGAAAAATAAAGAAAACGTTATTATAATCAGTCAGTCTTTGTTTTTTTTATCTTTAAATCACATAGCTATGCAGTCTTCAACATTTTCACTTATTGAAGTGTATATATTTTTTACAATGCATGTCCTCGAAAAGAGCGGTTTTCCAAGCAGCCAAACTGTGCGGAAAGTGTCACTTTTTTTAACTAGTGCTTTTTACTTTCCTGTACTTTTTTAATTTTTAACTCCAACGTCAGCCCGACGCATAGAGTTTTTATTATTTGAGAAAAGTTTTAAAAATTAGTTATGTACAGATTATCATTCATATAAAAGGTAAAATAAAACTAATAATTTATTTCAGGCGTTTTTAATTACTCTAGATTTTGATTTTGATCAATATATTAATTTTAAATATTCATTAAATATGTTTGGCAGAACGTATATTTTGCTCGTGCCTTATTGCGTTACGATGTGACAGCTATTTGCACATGCGCAGTAGATATGCCCGAGGAACTATTAGTTAATCTGTGGATATGTTGAACGCGCTTGAATAAGCCCGCCATTTTATTAATTTCATTTTATTAATTTATTTATTTCCTCGCACAATGCATAGTAAAATGTTGTATGATACACGTACGTAAGATGATTTCCGACTCGTGTCGATTTATCCACTCACTAGCTTCGCTCGCTCGTGAATAAAAATGCCACTCATCGGAAATCACCTACCTTCCGCACTTGAAGCATAAATAACTATTTTATGTTTACTACCTACTCTTATGCTATAACACATTACACAATACTGTAACACACTCACACACAACTCCTCTCGCACACTTCACACGAGCTTTCAAATATTACATATGTTTTGTTGTTCTAAGTTTCTGTTGCAATTTTATTTGTAAAGTTAATAAATTGTAAATCCGTAATTGGCTGTAATAGTGGTAGGTACAATAAGTGTGTTAAAGTATTTTAAGAGCAGTGGATTTTGTGATTAATAAATAAATAAATCACGTAATACACTTAAAGAATTCAAAATAAATCACACGAAAACTCACAACAAACAAAACGAACTGCAAACACAAGCCAGACATGTTAGGCACGTGGACGCGGCAAAATGTCTTCGTCGCTTACTCGCTTGGATAGAATTTGACGCGCCGAACATGACCGATCACAGCGCGAGAACTCCCGAATGCAGTTTCGGTTTCAGTCGTAGTTTCGGCAGGTTTGCCGCCGAAACCGAAACTCGTTTTTTTGCCGAAGCCGAACTTTCGATCGGATACTATATGTGACACATGCGCTTATCCTAAGTTACTTAACATTATTACTACAATAAAGATATAGAGGGTGCTAGGGGGGATTTGTAGTGTTGTGTAGTGTAGTTGATTATATTTAATTAGCTTCTGCAATTGAATGTCGAAAATTATCTCGAGGTAACATACCAGGCCCCTCAGAAAGTATTGCGAAAAAAAGTTTTTATATATGGGAGACTGGCAAGTTATAATGTTTTTCGAAAATATGATTATTTATAAGTAAAAATAAGTAAGTTCCAATTTCAAAATTTCCCTCCACATTTTTTGCGAGTTAATTCAAAGTATTGTGTCTCACTGAAATATGGATCTGCGCCGGGAACATTTTAGAGCTATGATTTTATACGATTTCAAGTGTCGCCTGAAACCGGATGAATCGTACGATAGACTTCAAATGGCATTCATGGATGAAGGCCCTTCCAAGGCAACCGTGTATCGTTGGTATAACGAATTCAAGCGCGGTCGACCAACTTTGGGGGATGACGAAAGAAGCGGTCGCCCTTTGACGGCTGTTACCGAAGAAAACGTGCTAGCAGTGAAAAATTTAATCCAAGACAATAGGCGAATTACATATCAGGAGATTCAACACATATTGAAGATTGGATCGGGAAGCGTTCACGAGATTCTACACAGCCATCTTCGCGTGAGGAGTATAGTATCACGCTGGGTGCCGCACAACCTCACCGATGCTCAGAAGCAGGCCCGGGTGGAATGGTGCCGTGATATGCTTAACAAATTTGAAGCAGGCTCGTCTCGGCGTGTTTACGACATCGTTACAGGTGATGAGTCCTGGATTTATCAATACGACCCAGAAACCAAGCGCCAGTCGACTGTTTGGGTGTTTCAAAATGAGCCAACGCCTACCAAAGTGAAGCGATCTAGAAGCGGGGGTAAGATTTTGATCGCTAGCTTTTTTAATTTGACTGGCCACTTGGTATCAATTCCCTTACGGGATCAAAGAAGCATTAATGCCGAATGGTATACTACCAAATGTTTGCCAGAAGTTTTCTCTGTTATAAGCAACAAGCGACCAAACACAGGGCTCCGCGGGCTACTGCTCCACCACGACAATGCACCTGCGCACACCGCACTCAAAACGAGGGACTTCCTGGACAGCACGCCAGTCAAACTCCTGGGTCACCCTCCTTACAGCCCTGATCTAGCACCGTGTGACTTCTTTTTATTCCCAAAAATAAAAAATCTGCTCAAAGGGATACAATTTTCGTCGCCGGAAGATGCGCTGGCTGCGTTCGAGCAGGCTGTAAACGAGGTGTCTGCGGCGGACTGGAAAAAGTGTTTTGAAAACTGGTTTAGGCGCATGAATCTTTGTATAGAGGCTGGTGGAAAGTACTTTGAAAAGATTTAATAAAAATATATGTACGTATAGAACAATTTTTTTTAGTTTCGCAAAACTTTCTGAGTGTCCCACGTATGCCCGCGGTAGAAACTTTACTATGTGCTATTCCACACTATAATGTATCTCTGTGCCAAATTTCATCCAGATCTGTTCAGTAGTTTTCACGTGAAAGAGTAACAAACATACACAAAATTAGAGGCGCAAATGTTTTAAGAATTTTCTAGTAGTCAACCTTTGAGGACCTTTCCGAGATGCAGACACTTGGCGCCGATTCCCTTGAGTAGCTGATTTTAAAATGAGAATCACGTCTAAACAGCTAGTCGTAATTTATTGGAAAAAATATATGTTATATATGACTATATTTTTAATAATTTCATCTGAGCAAATTTTAAGTTTTATTCGTATATCATAGTGTAATTAATTTGCAAAGTTATGTCTAAAACGGACAAAAACACGACAATCGCACCAAAAGCGCTGGGCGTATTTTAATGAAATCGACACCATATCAAAGACAATTTAATTATCTACATTTTGATCTGAAGCTTTTTTTTTAAAGTCATTGAATAATAAGGAAAGTACAAAAACTATTAAATTTTGGGTCGCGCGGGTGTGAAACGAGTGCGCGTTTTATGCCCTCAAGGTCGTTGGCGTTAGTCGTCGTCAGGCGCCGATTCCCTTGAGTAGCTGATTTTAAAATGAGAATCACGTCTAAACGGCTGGTCGTAATTTTTTGGAAAAAATATATGTTATATGAGACCATTTTCATAATAATTTGATCTGAGCAAAATTTGAGTTTTATTTGTATAACATAGTGTAATTAATTTGTAAAGTTATGTCTAAAACGGACAAAAACACGACAATCACACCAAAACCGCTACGCGTATTTTAATGAAATCGACACCATCTCAAAGACAATTTTATTATCTACATTTTGATCTGAAGCTTTTTTTTTTAATGTCATAGAATAATAAGGAAAGTACAAAAAACTACGAAAAATTGGGTCGCGCGGGTGTGAAACGAGTGCGCGTTTTGTTCCCTCAAGGTCGTTGGCGTTAGTCGTCGTCTTAAGAGGGGACTCTAGTGAGACTTTCTCCATACAAACACATTCTGCTGTTTTCTTCGTGGATAATGCCTCTAGAGCAATGATTTTTTTCCATAAAATCTAGGTCTAATTAATACGTGCCTGTATCATTTCCTTTTTTCCAAAACATAATCACAAAAAGAAATATGACAATCCAAAAATCCGAAAAAAATGCCCGTTTTTACCGCCATGTTCAGAAGACTTTCAGACAAAATTTATATTTTTTTAACAAAAATGGAAATAATAGGAGCATAGATATACTTTTCCTCTAAATTTTGATATAAGAATTTTTTAGATCAGACCAGTTTTCATGAAGAAAGCAGCAGAATACGAAACGTCTTTTAGTCAAAGTTTTTGTAGGTAAAATCAGCCTGAGCTGCAGTTGTCCCTTTCGCACTTTACGGGGTGAGGTTGGAGGTGACGCGACGGCAATAGTTTCTTCAAATACCTATTTTTCAAATTCCTGTTGACTAGAGTCCGCTCTTAAGAAACGTACTAAAAAGCTGTAAACAAGAAAAAATCATGCTGTGCAGTCGGAGGATTTCTACATACATAACCGCGAGCTGGCTGACCCCCTGATCTTCAGACTGCACAGCATGTATTTGTCTTTAATACAGCTTTGGTTTCAATATTAACTTTTTTTATTCAATACTTTTTAGTTATCATTATTTTTTTTTGAATTACTTTAAAACATTGGTATATATTTTTGTAATCAAATCACCTCTTAAAATCCTTTACTTTGATACCCCAATCCAATGATATTCAAATAAACAGATACGTTATACACCAATGATATTCAAATAAACAGATACGTTATACACTCACAAAACAATTGAAAAAAGTGTTCCGCGCAGCAGCGGCAGCACATAAATACACACTTTTCATTAATCTGACATTTCACTACATGTCGAAAGGGATGGCTTGATAAAACCAACAAGAAAAAAGAGACAGCTTGTGTTTGTCACTTGCGTGTGAATGTAAACAAACATTATTCTGACCACCAATGTTTTTTTCTTTTTGTAACCTCCAAATATCAGAATATAAGGAAAAAAAAGATATAAATTAGTAAATTGAGGTGTATTGCGTACTTACATATGGTATGAGATCCCTTCTGTTTTATGTAATTTGGTATTATAATTGGTGCACTTTCTAAATACACACGATGGCATTTTTTTATTTTGATTATGTTTCAACAAAGCGTATCGCTCTTCGCCATGCGTGACATAAACTAAAGACTAAAGGATACAATTGCCTCCTATTCGAGTCTTCACAATGCGCGCGCTCATAACATATCTGTTTATTTGAATATCATTGCCCCAATCGAAGAGTTTGGAAGAAAAAAATTAAAAATTCTGACCCGCACAACATGGTGCCCAAAATCCGCCATGTTTGTTTTTTGTTAACTTCACCTATCTAAAAACACTTGGGCGGTCAAGACGTATCTAACGATGTCTATAAATCCTTCGAGCAGTTTAAAAGGTATGAGGTACTTATTAAAGAATATTACATACATACAATTTCTCGTGAAAAACATAACTCTTTCCTTGCAGTAGGGTAAAAAAGGCGATTATTTCTAACTAGCTTTTGACAACGTCATCTCAAGCGGGAATGTCGAAAATTATATCACGGGAATATACCACCGGGATATAAATAAGTATTCTATATCCTTCCATAAGATATTAGTTCACTTCATACCTAAATTCATCAAATTTGTTTCAACTCTATAAGCGTAATAATTTATTCATTTTTTTTATACTAGGCCTTTTCGTATTCTTCTCAGCAATCCCTTTCATTGATAACCATAATCATAGCAGTCATTGATGTATTAAAAAGAGGAAGATACGGGACTGCTCACAGCGCTTGGTCCTACTAATCTAAGTGAATGCCCGTAGCGGGTACTCAGTTGCGCACGGCACATTGTTGATCACACAGCTCATTAATTTAAGTGTTTTTATGTCTTTTTTTGCAATAAATACGCATCAAAATGACTTCTTGTGTAGCTAAACAGTGTTTAAATAATACCAGGAAGAAAAATAAGTCACACGGGATCACTTACCACTCGTAAGTACAGTTAAAAAGGTTAATTTGTTGAAAATTACAATAATATTTATGTGAGAGCGAGATAGATATTACAAACATGCGTGAGAGACACGATACGCACATATTGCAATGTCATTTCATTCATAATAGTAAACATTCGGTGATTCGGCCAACATTCGGCGGCTAACGCGATTTCGCTTGCACTACAGCGCCGTCTCATATCTCTGTCCTTGTCTATCGGGAACTGTAGGTTTGGGACTTGTGATGACACTGAACACAGATGTGTGAGTTTCGGTGCATGTAGTCGTGCGCCGAGCCCAGTTTTTCTGATCGCCATGTTAGCGCGTAACGTATCTTCCTCTTTTTAATTCATCAATGATAGCAGTGCATAAAAAATAACTAGTCCACCGTCTTGGGCCGTCTGCCATATTGGATTTAGAATGACGTCACTTAGCTAACCATGCATTGTCATCCAAACAAAAAACATGTATGCCTTATTTCATCTTAATCGGTGGAGGATAACTGTTTTAAAAATCAGTTGCAAGATTTGACCCGAACACACTTACATACATTGCAAGTTAATTAAAAGCTTGTAAAAACGTAACAAACAGACGAACGGACGGACTGAGTCTTTCAGCATTTATAATATTTTATAGGTATGGATAACCCTACTTATTTAATTATAGAAATAATAATGAATTATCATCACTTGTTTCTTTACAACACAAAGTTCAACGTCCAGCGAGTGTTGTCCTTCATGATATTGATAACTTATTAAAACAAATAAATATATCAACTCCTTGCGTCATCTAAAGGCCTGTTCACATGCGCAGCCAAAAACACTACATTTGTTTTTTTTTTCTTAATAACTTTGCTCCACACTTGGTACCTTGCATCAAAGTGTAAATTTTTAAATACCTACTTAGAATAGACAATAAATTTTTTATTCGTCAAAGACACAGAATAAGAATAATGTAATGTATAAAACATTATAATAAAGGCGAACGGCAGGTTTTTATGGGAATTTCGTACCGCTAATAAAATTTCGTGTTTTGGGATACTGTTTTGTTTTAATTGGTAGTTAAAATGATAAATAATCCCTTTTTAAATTCTTAGATTTTTAGAACTTGGGACATAAAATTTATAACCAGTTTTATTTTTTAAGGTTATGTACTAGTGTACCAATGTAGATTATTACCTAGGTAAATGTAACATATTGTTACATAATGTGTAAATTAAATTGTTTATTGCTATCTTTGTAGTGTTTTACTTACCTTTAAGTAGGTAGATTAAGATGAGGATCGTACCTACTCAGGGCAATAGGAGATACCAATGTCCTGCAGCGGACTGCAACAGTTTGATATATCAATAAAGAGTTTGATTATATTTAATGTTATTTCTATTTCTAAATAATTAATTATCATTTCAATATTTGTGTTATTTTACATAAGGCAACTTCTAAAAATATAACTGCGTTTAGTGTACGACTTTATTACGTTTATTTATCTTATTAATTAATCCGAAGTATTAACCGAACACCAAAAAAAATGTTAAATCAAAAAAATCAAAAAAACCCGACTGCTTCAAAAGCGAACTAAAAAGTCGAAAACAAGGAAATCACGCTGTGCAGGCGGAGGATACACCAGATTTTGGCCATCCAGCCCGCGAATATGTATCCTCCGACTGCACAGCATGATTTTTTCATTGTTTTCGACTTTTTACTTCGCTTTTGAAGCAGTCGGGTTTATTGATTTTTTATATTATTTTATAACTTTTTAGTTAAGTTTTTTTAGAATTAGATACATTTAAACATATAAGTGCTTTGTATTTTTGAAATCACCTCTTAAAACCCTTTATTTTGATACTCCACACGATGGGTTTTCAAAAAAAGAAAAATTTGTGCTTCCACAATATGGCGCCCAAAATCCGCCATTTTTCTTTCCAATTTTAATGTAGCCTATGACACTCGCAGGGTTAAGAGGAATCGATTGACGTATGAATCATCAAAATCGGCCAACGCGTTTGGTCTCTGGAACGCCGTATAGGAACAAACATACATACATACATACATAGACTGATAAACACATTACGGCAGTCGGGTAAAAAAGTATACGGCACAAAATCTGCCATTCACCTTTCTTAATTATGTCTAATTTGCAAGAAAAGGAATATAAAATAAAAATCTAATACTAAAAGAAAACTGTAAAAAACCAAATATGTACCTATAGTTATGCATGTACCTACCTATGTTGTATAGAATAGAATAGAATAGAATATACTTTATTGTACACCAAAAAAAGAAATAACACATATTATACAGCAACTTAATACTATGGGTACAAAGGCTGGGTTGTATGTGATTGTGATGGTGTGTATGTATGTGTGTTTGTGCGGGTGTATGAACAGTAAACTGCAACAATGACAGAGTAATGAGATATTAAAAAATTTCATTTAAACATTGCGCTGAGCGGGACCAACTCATTGAGTTATACTACTACGTATAAAGAAGACAACGCGCTGCATGATTTTGCTCCACGCTTTGCGGTACACCGTACCGCAACTATCCCAGTGAGTCTCCAACGCTCGTAGAGATAAGTCTTGTTTTGCTCGCGTAAATAACAACATCAAAATGCCTGGTTGTGTTCTTAAAAACTGCAGTAAACACTCCAGAACGTCAAAAAAGTGACGGTTTAACATTCTATCGGTATTAGACATTAAAATGTTTAAAACTCTTTGATTTAATGTTTTTCGCGATTTAACAATGCTCACGAGAATCAGACTGCCGGGCGTACATAGTACATTATAACTCAATGAACGAAACGCGTAAGCGCGATGAAAATCACGGCGCTTCCGTCTTTTTGGTCGCGAGAAAACTACACCTTAGAAGCGCTCTAGCGCTGCATGTTTTTATTGTTTTGTTAGACCAGTTAGACGATTTATTATTGTTTCAGCGCTGCAGCGAATTTTAGTGCAAACTCTTGTCAAAATGGAGCATGTATTTTATTTTGCTTAGGATAGCTGTTGTACCGCCTTTGTACCCGTATTAATAAGTTTTCCTTGTAAATGTTTATAACTTTTATGGTGTACAATAAAAAATATTCTATTCTATTCTCTATGCATAATTTCATCCAGTTTCATTCTGGCTTAGTTGAGTAACAAACATACATCCACACACACATCCAAACCAACAAAACTTCCCATCCAAACTTTCACATTTATAATATTAGTTAGATTAAACACCAAGAAGAATTACGTTACGCGCAAAAATAGTGGCTTTTGGATTTGACAGATAAAAACGAGGTTGTAAGCCAGGCTGCTAGCTTAATCGACGCTGTTTTTTCTTACGGAATACCTACCAAAATGTATGAAGAACTGTCAACTTGCTCGACATTGAGTAGTTCTAACTCACGGCCGTCACAGCTTAGAGCGCTAGTGTCGCTATTCGCGGCTTAGCGAATACCAAACTGTAGATTCGTCGCTGGCACAGCACTGCGCTCAAGGCGTATCCTTAGAGAATAGCACTGAAGTACATAATTATTATCTCAATGGACCAACTCTGCATTTGCTTGTGTTTCACTTGTCGTTTCCTTTACAGATTACATTGCCCTGTTCACAAAGGACAGTAACTTACCAGAGAGGTTAAACTTAATAAGCTACGACCGTAACAGCATAATGCACTTTGCAGAAAGAGATTACAGCAAAAATGGCCATAGAACGATTATATTCAAGGTAAATAAACTGATAGTGAATATATATAAACTTATGAATTATATAAACAGTGATGGCCCAGTGGAATTGGCCGCAACTTACAAGTTCTAGGTCGTGGGTTACTTTGTGTAAACTATTTCCTCACCACTGCTCTCAAAAACGACGAAGGAAAACAATCGTGAGGAAACCGGCATGTCATAGAACCAAAAATTCGAAGATGTTTTGCGACATCCACTAACCAGCACTGGGCCCGCGTGGTGTACGACCCATCCCCTCTCACAGAGAGGAGTCATGTGTCTCAGCAGTGGGAACATTAAGACGGTACCCTGACCAAAAAATCGGCATGAGATATGAGCGTTCCTATTGGTCTAGCGGCACTGGTGGCGTATGAATTACAGTAGTGAATACGCCCAGATTTTAGAATAAAATCTTTATAAAATCGTATTTTGGTCTTTTGAAAAAAATGATTCTACAAAAATGTTCGTTATTAAATTGTCTATCCATTAGTGTTAGTACAAAAAATAATCAATGAACACTTTACGAGGAGATGCATAAATATCAATAATAATTTCTCATTTTTATGTTTTTTTGGAAGTAGATTAGTGAAATATATACAACATTTAAAAAAAACTAAATCTACCATTTTAGAATCAATATTATGTAGAAATTTAATGTATTTTTATTAATTGATATTTCTTTTTAAATAACGAGTAGATAGCTCCTAAAAACAGCACAAAAAACGGCTTGCGCGGCGTTTTGCTCGGGGTACCGCCTTAATAGGCTGATGATGATGATAGGAGGAGCTCGGTGCTAAATAATAACAGCCGCACGAGTCGTTCTTCGAAGTTAAGCAACGCTAACCGAGGTCAATCCGTGGATGGGTGACAATTAATTATATATCAAGACTCCTCCGTGCCTCGGCAACCACGTTAAGCCGTTCGTGCCGGCAGCCATTTGTAGATCTTCGACAAGAGGATTACGGAGGGTTTGACGCAGAATGTTCACTTCTCAAAATGTGCAGTTGACGCAAAATGTGCTCTTCGCAAAATGCGCACTTGTAACCAAACGGTTTTTATTTTGACCCATTGGGATAAAATTCACAATCATTTTGAAAAGTGCTCCTTTTGCGAAGTGCTTATTTTGAGACGTGCTCCTTTTGCGAAGTGCTCATTTTGAGAAGTGCTTATTCTGCGTCAAACGCTTTTCGGATAGTCAGAAACCAAAAAGCCCTCTGATAAATATCAAGCCTGTGTCCCAGCAGTGGCAACGTACTAAGGGCCGATTTCACCAATCAAACTAATCCCGATTAGTTGCGCTGTATTTACATAAACTGAGTTTAGTTCAACTAATCGCGATTAGTTTCATTGGTGAAATCGGCCTTAAGCTGATTATAACAAACGATATCACTACATATCAATACATTCAATATCTAATCAAACCACAAATCTTACAGGATGGGTTTATTCAAAATAGAAAAGGACTATCGTCATCAGACGTGGTGAAAATCAAACTTATTTACGAACCAGAATGTATTAAAAGAGATCGAGCAGAAAAAATAGCCATATGTCGGTCTTACCCGGAAGTACAGAGAAGAAAGAGGGAAATAATTGAACCTCCTGCTAACATTAGCTTAAGAGTTAATCCTAACATCACTCCGCCTCCCCACATTTTAGCTGGTTTCACCGAACCCCACGAAATTGTTAAGAATAACGCAGGCATAAAAGACAGTCTGAAAGTTCTAGGTTTAGAAAATGAAGCACATAAAATCGTAAAACTCGTTTACCAACTCTCTGCTTTAGCACTAAAGAACGCTAATGATAAATATTGCAATATATCCAGTAAGACTACTTCGAAATTGTATTATGAGAATGTTGTAAATCAAAATAAAACTACCGATGTACTAGGGGTACTTCAAATCATAGCAGGTTTTGCTAAAACTGTAGTCGATGATGCCATTGGGAATTCGACAGAGTTCTGTGAAAATTCAGAGACAATAGAAGACTATCAGAGAAAATGTAAATCGGATAATGATCGTCGATGCCCCAAAACACTTAAATCTGATTGTTTAACTCCCGAATATATAATTGAACGTGTTGACAAGGCACAAGACAGTGTGAATGAAAATAAGAAAACTGATAACGAAATTACTACAACTTCAAAACCAAATCAAAGAAGAAAAAGAGAAGTAAACTCATTAACCATACCTAAATCAGAAGAGACAGATATAGAAATAAAGAAGGAAGGACAGAAAGAGAATAATCTGACGGATACAGTGAAAGTGATTAAAGAAGAGAGATTAAAAGAGATACAGAAAGGTGATGCCTCTAAATCTAGCTTGCTGTCGTCAAATACTAGTTATACGGTTAAAGAAGGTGAAGAGCCTCGTAGGAGTCAGTTTACTGACAAAAGGTACAGGTGAGTAGTTTCTTTTCTTTTAATATTTTATGTAATAGCCATAGGTTTGATCTTGAATGGTTGCTCATCTACTGGATTGTGGTTACTAACGTTGTTTCATACAATATCATTATTATTACAAGCTGACCCGGCAAACTTTGTTTTGCCATAAAAACACCAAACATTTATCTACCCTACCTTACACTACCTACCTACCCTACCCGACCCTACACTACCCTACACTACCCTACCCTACCCTACACTACCTTCCCTACCCAACGCTACACTACCCTACCCTACACTACACTACACTACCCTACCCTACCCTACGCTACACTACCCTACCCTACCCTACACTACCCGTAAAAACCATCTTTGAACTTCAACGAACATTTAAAAAAAAGAATTGTACAAATTGGTCCAGGCGTTGTTGTTTGCGCTTACCAACACATTTTACGATTCATTTTTATATTAAAAGATATCATTATTTCATCTTTTTAGCGCAGTTTTGCTACCATGACCCACCCACAGGACCTTTATTCTAAAAACAAATCAGAGGTTACGAGCTGGGGTTCAGGGATAAATTATTTAAACAGCAGACTTTACTTAATCACACTTTATAACAAAAACACTTTTTAAACAATTCTATTACTTCGCACTATTTTCCTTTTCCGATCGCTCTGTGTCGCTTCCAAATCGAAACTGTGACTCACGACGAACCCGACCGCTCTTTATATAGCGCGAAAGATGTTTCTAGAACGTTCCATACTGTTCTAGATATTTCGAGAAACCTCCAGAACAATTGACATTCGAACTCATTGTTCCCGAAGCGACTAGAAACTTCCAGAATGTTCGGTCTGAACATTCTGCAAAAATCCATTCGTCACGAGAAGATTAGTTCCGCTATTCGATCGATACTTGATGGCGCTACTAGTAACTACTAGTTCCTTCTCTCGTCACTAGATGGCGTCGCCGTTATCTTGTAACACTACTAAAAATACTCTTAAATAACAAATATGTCCCTAATTTCAGTGTAACTTTTGCCATAGGCCTCCTCAAACATTTTCCACTGTGGTCTGTCCTGAGCTACTCGCATCCACCTTGGACCAGCGGTCCTTTTAATTTTCACCTCCCATATCAGACACTGTCTTCAACGGCTTCGTTTCGCATCTCTTGGGTACCAGGATGTCACAGCCTTGCTCCATTTCCCACGGTGATCACTCATCATTTGGCCGGTCCACCTCCACTTTAGATGGTCTATTCCTGTAGAAGGCGTTTTTTCTGTTCTGTGGTCTATTCGGATGAGGACGTTAGTGAGTTTTGTTTTCGTCCTGATTTCGGTATTTCGAATTCTGTCCTGACGTTTGGATCCTATGATGCTGAGCCAAGGCCGTCACCAACGAGGGCAGGTAGGGGCTGTTGCCCCCCCTCCTAGTGATGACACAAAATGTAGCCAACAGCCCGTTTCATCATCGGACAACCAGACGCACGGCGATGCCATCGGTACATGGTGGACATCCCACCCATACGCACAAAACGTTTTGGGGACACTTTTATTAAGCGAACAGCTAAGGAGTGAAATTCCCTGCTGGAATCTGTGTTTCCCAATAGCTACAATCTAGGGGTCTTTAAGTCAAGAGTGAATGGGTTTTTTCTAGGCAAGCGTGCTTCACCGTCGACCACATCATCGCTTACCATCAGGTGAGATAGTGGTCAAGCGCGAGTCTATTGACAATAAAAAATAAAATACTTGAAACTGGAAAAGCGTTGAAAATTTTGCTCGGTTTACCATGCACAACCTGTACGGTAGACGACCGCGTAAGGAGCCTCAGGAGACTAAAAACCTGGTTAAGAAGCTCTACGGACGAAAATCGCCTCAATGGTCTGGCCATGATAAGTGTGCACACTGCACAGAAAACTTACAAGATTTTCATAATTACGTGATCGAGAAGTTTACAAAAAAACGCCGATGATTGAGCTCGTTGAACGTTACCCGTTGGACTTTGTACCGTTCCGTACTTATTACAATCGTTGTAGGGGTAAGATTCGCACTACCAGCTAAAGCTTCTTAATATGCTTTTGATTGTATTTAAAATTCAGACTTTTCCCATCCTCCATAAATCAAATTGCCCCTCCCTGGTCCATCGACTGGCGACGCCCTTGTGCTGAGCTCCATTGCTCTTTGACATGTGGCAAGTGTGGCAAGCTTATCTCTAAGCAATTTGGTTGGTGCCCATGTTTCGCAGCCACAGATATATAATACTACAGTATTCGCAGCCGTAGGTTAAGCATAGAAGGATGCAGGTGTTGAAGGTTTTTCTCTTCAGTGCCATGCCAGTGACCAGTATCTCTTCCATCCATTTACAAATAAATATTTCCTTTTCGAAAAGGATTAGGTACCTATTACAAACATACAATTTTTACATCTAGCTGACTGTGACTGATTCGTTGGTAGTGCAACTGCTACCGCTGAGCATCTTGTTGGATTCTATTCAAATTTTGATTGGGTTTTCCCAATTTGTCGGAGCTAAGTATGGAGATGTTCCAGAAATGTATGGAGCCTGGGCCAGGTCTATGTACACTTAATGTAAATATTGCTATAGTTTATAGTAACCGTTTTTAATCGTTAATTTTCTTTAATTTCACTTAATTTCAATGTGAACTTAAATTAACTTTATCAAGTAGAGCAACACAACATCTATTAAACATTATAACAATCAGATCAGTAGTATGCGAAAAATGACATTTTGACAACGATATTTGATTGACGTGTCATCGTAAAATCTGCGTTAAAAGAACAACACGATTTCAATTGCAACATGTAGCAAAATGAGTTGCAAAACTAAAACAACCACTAAAAACGCCGAAATAAAAGCCAAAGCAAAGAATGACTCAAAGACGTCACTTCCTAAAACTGTCAAAGTCGTTGAACGTCATGTCAAACACAACTGTCATGGCTGCCCTAAAAATAGGGTTATCGTAGTAAAAAAATTGATCAAATGATAATTTTTTACGCATGTACCCTTCTTCAAATTATTTTTTTATTATTTTCATGGTATTCCTCTATTTTTTGCCTATTTATCTACGTAGTGTACATAGTGATGGCCCAAAATCGAACATCTCCTTTGCACGGGTCGAACTTCAACGTAAAGTAACGCTTGTTGAGGTTGGTCCGTAGATGGGTTAGCATCCATTACATGCTAAGTCATTTGTGGTTCGGAAAGCACGTTACACCCATGGTCCTGGCTGTCACTTGCATATATTGACAGATGCTACGGGTTGACAGAAGTTAGAAATAAAATAACTACAGTCACAGATTTTTCAGTACTAGCGTTTTTTGTCTCAGTAAACTGTTTATTTTTCTAAGAACATCGATCGCGTTCGGTTCCGTTCCACGGATATAGATGGTGTTAGAAGCGACATGCAAGTAAAAGGGTTCGTGAATACTTTTATTTTAAATACAGCGACGATTTGATAAATAGTATTTTTTGCACGTTTTTACAGTTTCATTGTACCAAAATGTATAAAAAACAAATTTAAAAAATCAAGTGGATGCCTCAGCAATTTAAAACCGCGCCATCTATTGGAATCAATTTTAAATGATCCATTCAAATCTTTGCAAAATATTCCGTAATGGTGTGCTTAGGACAGTTAATTATACAAGAACATATTTACCGTACGCAAAATACGCGCTTGGTCGTGCAGTTGCGGAAACCAGCCCGTTTTAACCTAACCTAAACAAGAACATATTTTTTTTATGATCGTCGCTAGAAAATCTTAATATTTCACAAAATTCAACAACAAATCGAAGCATAACACGCCATCTAGTGCAATTTATTTGAAGCAAATTATCTTTCTTCGCATTGGGTGCCCGTGCTGGCATAATACAGTATACTCATATACCTTTACCTAATTTATATTTGACATAACAATTTGTAAACACGCAAACAGGCGAAGCCACTGGTCGCAGTTGACACTAGTGTCATGTTGTATGCATGTGTTAGAATCATTAAGGAACTCCATATAAAAGTATCGATATATGTCAAGATGGTTATTTACTGTGTATCAGAGTTCCTATGTATGTGGTGTATAAGGGAAAGGTTTTATGAAGAAAACACAAAAAGACAAGACTATGTATTTATTTCAATTAGGCTTGTCAATTAATTCATATTGAGGCTCAGAGAGCTTACCGCCCTTTTTGCTAGACCTAGTTCTCGTGGAGAAGAAGGGCAAGAAACTCCACGGAAGCAACTATGGTTGTAAAAGTATTTATAGATATATTTTACAACCATATAAATATCTTTTATCACAATAAAGATCTAATTCTATTATGGCCCTTATATGACAATTTGTATTTTGTAGCAAACTCTTACTTGTAGCATTCATTGTGCATAGAAAGTGGAAATTCAAGATTTACATGTAAAACTTGCATATCAAAATACTTTACTTTTTTGTTCCCAGAGTAAAAGGTCGTAAACATGACACGGATTGGGACGAATCCGATGTGTCATTAGACGAAAATAAACTAGAACCGCAAAAAACACTAAACAACAAAGAACTACTCCAAAAAGTTATAGCCGAAGGAGCTAGCGCGATATTACGAAAAGAGAAAGAAGCAACAGGAGTAGGAGAAGAAGAGACAAAATCTGAATCCACAGAGGAAAGTTCAGATACGGATGAAAATGAAGAAGACTCTGTAAAAGATACAAGTAAAGAGTCATACAAAAAAGATGAGAAAGTACGCTTAGAAGAAATCGACGTTGAAATGGATGAGGAGTAAGTAACAGTGTTAAGAGAGTCTTGTGGCTTAAGGTTACCGTAGTCGTCGACACGAACTTTTTAGTGCGCGGGGTTAAAATGCATGCTATCTCATCCAACTACACGTGCGACGGTGTGTTACTCCACTGTTTGACGGTGTACGTTCAAAATAAAACCGATGATATCGATTATATCAATTTGTCTCATCATTATCTAGGCCTGTATGGCAACAAAAAAGTAAAAAAAATATAATTGAAAGTTATGAGCGTCGAAAGTTCCATATAATTATAACGCATCTTTGAGCAGAAATAAATGCCATAAGAAGAAGAAAAATTACAAAACAGTCACCATACAGGGATAGATTAGTAGTTCAACAATGCAAATAATTTTATTTTGAACAGATTCCCAAAGGTCTGTTTATAAAATTTCGCGCGCTCGTTTTCGTCCTAAATCATCACCCATTTCGCTACAAATTTACTAAACTGTGTATTTGTACGGGAACTAGCTTCTTACTGCTCATCACAGCATCTATCTCTTTCGCTCGTGTTGTCGGATGAGATAGCTTGCATTTTAACCTCGCGCACAAAATAGTTCGTGCCGTAAGGGAACCTTAATTAAGGTGCGGGTTTTCCCAGCTACTACGCTGAGAAGAAACACCGAAACTCAGAGTTCCAATCAAAGTCTCTTTTAAAGTTCTTTAAATAACGTAATGATTCATTTAATTCAAAGGCCGCGGCCGAGAAACAATCACCGCAAACAGAAGACTGGACCTGTACCTAAGACTGTGGAACTTAGCAAATTAAACAAGGAATTTTACCATGAAAGAAAATGGCCGTACGGTGACGTCATCTATGTTATTAAGAAGTTAAAGGATTGTAAGTACCTGTTTTAAAACAAGTATAGTAGTCACAGCGGATCTTTGTGCCTCTGAAGTTGGCCGCAAGACCCTGCGCAGTAGCTGTTTTTGTGTCAAATGTTGAAGATGGAGATAGCATTGTATAACTGCCTCTTTCACTCTCTTACGTTTGTCGCGTCGTCCTATCACGCTTAGACGCAGGCCACACAGAAATGGCGTCAGGCGCGGACATAACAGGGGCGGCTTCCTATTCCATTCTAATTTCAAACAAAATGCACGGAAATAAAGCGCAATTTAGGACACACGATTTGTCGTTCGTCGGATGTGGTTATGACGCGACATTTCGGCGCCCGCGCTTGATCAAATTGCGCTTTATTTGCATGCGTTTAGTTTGAAAATAGTCGTTTGTCGTCCGTTCGTTTGTTCACTAGATAATGGTCAAGCGCGAGCCTATTATAAATAAATAATTAAAAAAAGATACGATTCTGCAACGACATTGCAGTGCACTTGTATTGTTTTATAAGCGCGTGAGTGACGAAACACGCTTGAGCCGTGTGTCGTGTCGTCAACAAGCTCATACCGGTTTTGTTCAGCCGCTAAATCATCACCGCAAAAAAACCACGACGACATAGCGGCATCGACGAAATACCTAGCAGAAAAACCGTATGAAAATCTGGTCGCGTGTATGGAGCCTTGAATCGTGACCACATTTTATTTTGCGGTGTCGTGTGTTGTCGTGATCAAACGGCCTAATGTAAGCAGTATACTCGATGACAAACTGTTTCTTGCGCAATGTTTCGCAGAGCCAACTTCAGAGACATAAAGATCTGCTGTGACTACTATACTTGTTTTGCCCGTAGTTTGGATTTGAACCCGGTTGAAGGCAGACCGAGTGGCGTCCTAGATAAGGAAGAAGGAATGTTAGTAGTCCGGGAGCGAGGTGGACGGAAGACATAGTTTCCACCGCGGGTAGAACTGAATAAGTATGGCACAGGAGCGTGGGGATTGGTTGCGGATGATGATGAAGGCTCCCTATCCTATAGATACCCCTTAGCGTGATATTCAGGACGGTTCATTTGATCGGGTGCGGCTTGTCGCAAAATCACATATGCCTGAACACATCTAACAAAAAAATCGTGAGCTTGCCCTAAATCTGACGACTTTTAATAACTGACCAAGTGTGAGTCGGACTCGCAAACGAAGGGTTCCGTACCATTATCGCAAAAAACGGCAAAAATATCACGTTTGTTGTATGGGAGCCACACTTAAATATTTATTTTATTCTGTTTTCTGTTGTTGTAGCAGCAACAGAAATACATCATCTGTGAAAATTTCAACTGTCTAGCCTAGCTATCATGGTTCATGAGATACAGCCTGGTGACAGACAGACAGATAGACGGACAGTGGAGTCTTAGACATAGCGGGCCCCTTTTTAACCCTTTGGGTACGGAACCCTAAAAATGGATGAATTTATAGTATATATAAATAAAAATACAATTTTTAGGCTCACGCTTGACCACTATCTCACCTGATGGTAATGTGAGGGGGTAGCTAGGGTAAGCAGCAGTAAAACATGGAAATAACTTAATTTTTCATGTATTTATCGAGAATATTACAATATGCCTGCCTTTGGGCGGCTTCAATCCAATTCTGACACATTGAAAATTAACAAAAAACATCTACAGCTATTCTGTTCGAAATTCATACATCTTTCAAGTAATAAATATTGCCAGTGTTTTAATAGGCAAGTAGGTTGCCTTCTCAAATGGTAAGTCCTTACAGTAAGCGATGATGTGGTCGACGGTGAAGCACGCTTGCCTAGAAGTAACATATTCACTCTTGACAGACTCCTTGGTTGTAGCTACCAGGGAACACAGACTCCGGCATGGAATATTCCACTCCTTATCTGTACCACAGATAATATTAGTATTACCAAAATGTTTAGTGCGTATGGGTGGGATGTCCACCATGTACCGATGGCGCATGATCTTTGTCTTTAATAGTGCTTAGTATATCAAAGTTTTAATTTTCAGACGACCTCGTAGATCTTCGGAAAAGACTGGCTGAAGTGAACGCCATATTGCAGGAGAAGACTTGTGTACAACTTCGTGAGGTTGACGCTAAAGAAGCTCCAGGTTTTGACGACTATATCATCCTGGATGACAGTCCCGATTACGTCACCGGCAGAGTTGGGCGGAAGCAAGTAAGTTTTGCACTGTTCTGTCTCTTGCTTGATAATGAGGGAAGTAGAAGACTTTCTTTTTACCCGACTGACCGATCAGTGGGGTAAAAAGAAATGTGGCGACTCAAGGCGGAGGCCTATGTCCAGCAGTGGACGTCTTTCGGCTGATATGATGATAATGACCGATCAGTCTATGTAAAATGTAAGTAAGTTCCTTTGTAGCGTTGCAGATACCAAACGCGTAGGCCGATTTTGATGATTTTTACATCAATCGCTTCGTGTTAGTCTTGCGAGTGTGACTGGCTATAGTGCGCGCGGAACTAGTTGGCCACGCCTTAGGTGGCGCGTCATCTCTCGCTATTGCAATCTCATGAGCGTTTTGTCTAAACTAGTGCAGTGTCGTACTTCGCGACGGCAACACGCGTTGAAAGTGCCGACTAGTGCCGAATAACTTATTTATGCAACTGTTGTATAAAAGGGGTATTAAAACACGAATGTGGGTTTATCACACGAGGCGAAGCCGAGTGTGATAATAGTATCACATGAGTGTCACTCATTTTGAAGGGTAATCTTAAATCGTGTCCTACTATTAAATTGAATGATGTTCCCGTAAAAAGGAAGCAGTCCGTGTGCTATCTTGGTCTAGTGTTAGAGAGGAATTGTGCATTTATAGATCATATTAAAATAGTCGGTGAAAAAGCCAAAAACAATTTCTATGCCTTAACGAGAATATCTAAATCTACGTGGGGTCTGTCTTTTTTAACTTTAAAAACTATTTATGGGGCTACTTACTTGGGTTGTATGTGCTATGGGGCGCCTGTTTGGGCTGATAGGGCCACCATAGGGGCGGTACGACGTAAATTACTTCAAAGTCAGCGTTTGGCTTTAATATTCTTATGCAAAGCGTACAGGACGGTTAGTACTGAGGCCTTACCGATACTTGCTGGTGTACTTCCGGTCGACCTTGAAGTGCAGCGACGTGCTGCAATATACTATTCCGCACGAGAGACCGCGGACGCGAACTTTTTAACGCGGAGTGACCGTGAGAAAATCTCTAGATTATTAAAACCACCTATTGACGTCTGGGAGGCACTTTTATCCGAATGGCAATGTAGGTGGGATAATTCCATCAAGGGCCAACACCTCCACCAATTCGTTCCATCCGTTCGCGTGCGGCTGGCCAGCACGTGGCTGGAAGTGGATCACTGTGTTGCCCAATTTCTCACAGGACATGGTAACTTTAAAAGTAAATTATTTTCTTTCAAGCTCGTTGCCTCGCCTTTATGTCAGTGTTCTACATCTGACTGCGAATATGTACAATCTGCACATCATACCTTATGGGAGTGTATTCTTTGGCAGAATGAACGTAATATTATGTTGAATAATGTACAGGCTGCATCAGGAGTTGTTTACTATTACGGACCTTGTGGAAACTAGAACAAATTTCCGTGCGTTCAAGCGTTTTTGCCATACCTATTATTGGAACCAAATATAACAGCTCACAATGTTAGGACCCATTAATATGTATTAATGCTAATTTTTTATCCGTGGTGCTAGGCAACTGGGTTTATCCCAGTTGTATATGACCCCTTGTGCCTATTGGCCTTGTTTGTTCTGTCTCCTGCTTGATATGGAGGGAAGTGGAAATTTAAATTTTTCCTACTCCTCCGTTATTTTTTTCTGATTAATTTCGTTGCGGGATCC
Source organism: Orthosia gothica (assembly GCA_949775005.1). NCBI lineage: Eukaryota > Metazoa > Arthropoda > Insecta > Lepidoptera > Noctuidae > Orthosia > Orthosia gothica. The sequence continues at coordinate 51,806,695 of OX459034.1, read as the reverse complement.
AAGACAGGTAAATTCATTCTCCGGGACTTCGTCGAGCTTCATTGCCTCGGCGCTTTTCTGGTGGTCACCACTGTTGATTCTGGCTTTCAGGAGTTGCAGTGGTTTGGGAATAGTGCGGTGGGAACAGTTGCATACAAGACTTTATCTACACCCATGATATGAATCCTCTATAAAGGTTCTGAAACCATAGAGTATTAATACTTAGCGTAGTTTTCAGCATTGAACAGAAGGTCCATAGGGATGAAGATTTGAATTTTTCTGATAATTCTTGCAAATATACTAATCACATCTTAAGAAAATGATGTACTACTCTTTGATATTTTCCAATTCATGAAATTTTGGCACGTCTTAATTTAATTTAATTAAAATTAAACAGTATCAAGATCGTTTGATCCAATTTCCCCAGTATTGCATACAACAAATTTTTATTTCCCTTTTTGCCACGAGATTCTGGTAGACCTATACCTACCATTGTTTGGAGAAAAAAGAGTCGATGAAAGATAAACAGAGAAGGAAACTTTGACCAAATTGAGGAGAAACAATCAGCACTTTAAATTTCCGGTGCTGTTGGAATAAGTTTCACAAGAATGTCTTAAAAATAGTGTTTCAAAAAGCTTAATTTCATTTGTGGTAAAACAATAAGAAAACACCTTTTGTAAGTAGAATAACTTGGCCCTTAAGAATGTAACCTTGATATCATGGATATACCCAGATAGCCTAGATTTAGACTTAACTCTGAACCTAAGTTTCATGACAATAACCCTTCTAAAACTCTTGTTAATTGATGTGAAATATTGTAAATAAAGAAATATATTTCTTTTTAACTTAATTTGGACGTAGTTATGCAGAAATGTTCCAACCCACAAGTCACCCGAAATCGAGATAACGTGATCAAACTACCTTTTATGACACTTAGAGTCAGATTTGCAATAAGGTTCCAAGTTTTAAGTCTTATATCAGAAAATATTTTTTTCACTTACGTTCCAACCCACAACCTTTATCAAATAATAACTTGTGTAAATTAACTAGAACGTACTATGAGGACAGGAACATTTAATGTTTTACGAAACAGTATATTTATTTTGTTAAAACGCCACAACAATCTTGTAACGTTTTAGCAAAACCATGTTAAACCATTTTATTTTGGAACAAATGTTCCATGTATATTTGGAACGTTTTAGCAAAACCATGTTAAACCATTTTATTTTGGAACAAATGTTCCATGTATATTTGGAACGTTTTAGCAAAACCATGTTAAACCATTTTATTTTGGAACAAATGTTCCATGTATATTTGGAACGTTTTAGCAAAACCATGTTAAACCATTTTATTTTGGAACAAATGTTCCATGTATATTTGGAACGTTTTTGCAAAATTACAATAGCGAGGCATAAACGTTCCAAAATTTGTGGAACGTTATGTTTCTGACCTCAATACCATAATTTGAAAACTTAAAAGGTTTCATGAATTTTGTACTATTATTTACCTAAATAAAAAACCTCTTTCGAAAAAAAAATGTTTCAACTTAAAAGGGTTCATTTTTAACACGCTTTAATTAGCTTCATCCTTAACTGTTTGCATACACGACCACTAAAAATAAATATTTATAACACATAAAGAAAAAGTTTATTTTCTTTGTAGTTATTTACCAATAAAATATTACTTGAAACTTTTAATATCATAGACAAAAAAAAAATACTAATGACATTAATCCGAAGTTATGCCCAACCGGGAACGCATCTTTCAATAACTTTTTACTAGTGCAAGCGAGACGGAGTATTTTCTTTTTGACATTGAATCTTATTTGAGTTCGCAACGGTCATTATTGAAACAAACGTCGTGGAAGAAGTAGTTTCCGTCGTCTTTTGTTTGCAATTATCCTTATTACGTTTATGACAGTGAACCGTGGTTAATTTGTAGTGTACTGTGTGTCAATATAATTAGAATAAACAATGGAAGCTAATGAAGATGTAAGTATTACTATTGAAAGGATTGTTTAATATTTTGTAATAAGTACTATATATTTATGGTGATTAGTTTTATCGAAAGACGATTTTAACTAATTCTGGTTATTTATTTTTACAGATTTCATCATTAGAACAGTTATTAGCTAAAAAACGAAAATTAATGGACCTCAGAAACAAAGTTATCTCTCAAGGACAGATCAAAGGTCAAGTCGATGTTGCAGACTCCAGAGGTATGTTGGAATTTAGTTAAAGGCACATAATATATTTTATGAATTTGACGGCGTATTAACTTTATTGTATCGACATTTCTTAGGTCCATTCTTACATGTCTTACACATCCAAGCGGTCGACGAGTGAACATAATAAGTCCCGCAGAGGGAGTTAACGCGTTTCGAGTCGAAGATCGGTTTGGATTGCATGTTGCAATATGAATCGTATCTTCTGCATGTATTGTGTATATTCTTGTTGGTGCTTTGCTATGATATACGAGCATGATTATTGTTCTTGGTGGGGCTATCAAAAATATTTTTAATAATTTTATTATTTGCATTGGTTATACGACTTATGCTTACTAAATTAATTTACTGTTAAATGAAAAATATGTATATTACAAGGGATGGGATGGGATGGGATTGGATATGACGAGATATGTGTCAGTTTGCATATATTGTTTTTTTTTTCAGCTGACTCTAATCCAGTTACGCCTTATTCAAACACGCAGCCTTCAATCTCTCCTCCACCATATTCGCCACTTACTCCACTAAATTTTATGAATAAAAAAAGTACGGATAATAATTTACAAGGTAAGATGATTCTTTTAACATTATAAACCCAACAGTACACGTCCCCTGATGCAGATAAAATTATTAAAACCTTTAAATATATTTGCTACACTTTACCGACGTAACACCGCCGGTCGCAGTTAGTATTTATTTTTATTTGTATAAATTGTGCCAATAGATAAGTTACGTGAATATGTACATTGTTTTAGATACTTGTGATCCTGTTATTATACTACAAGAAATACAGAATGAAGTTTCGCCATTATCATCACCTCTTCGACCAATGTCACCAGAAACGCAACAACTATTTAATATGTTAGCTGAGTGTGAACCAATTAACAACATGAACGAAAATAATGATATTTTAAAACACGTAGATGCACCCGACTATTGTGATAGTGATGACAGCCTTAGAGATCCGGATTATGTCTCACATAGAAAAGTGATACATATAGTTGAGTCGACAACCTCTTGTTCGTCTTTTAGTGATAGTGTAGATCATGAGGTGACTAAAAATAAGAAATTTCCGTCAAAAGAAAAGCTCAACAATGAGGGTATAGAAATGCTAGAACCTAACAATGAAGAAACAACAGAACTTATTTCATCTATAAGTGACGAAGATTTACGATCTAATTTGGAAACTGGTAGACCGAAAAGGGGCCGTAAAAGAATTAATCCTCAACTTAGATCTGAGAGAAAACATAATAAATACAATAATTTAGAATACACGACCACTAAAAATAAATTAGTGAAACCAAAAACCTTTACTGAATATAATTGTAAATGTTTAAAAAATTGTGCTAGCTTGATTCCAATAGAGAAAAGAAAGGAAGAGTTCGAAAAATTTGTGCGTCTAGGGTCCTACAATGCACAATGTGTATACTTAGGATCATGTATTAAAGAAGAAAATAAAAAACGCAGTTACACTATGACTAATGTTCCCGAGGCAAAAAAAAAGCCAAAGCAATTCATCCGTGTCTATTCTATTAATGGTACAAAGGTATGTCGTGATATGTTTTTAAACACTTATCAAATTACTACTCAAAAAGTTACCACGGCACTAAAAAAACTTAGAAGTGGGGAGCCCATAATGGATGGTAGAGGAGTTAGCACAGGTGGCAAGAATAAATTATCAGATGAAATGTATAATTTCATAGTCGAAACTATTTCAAAACTACCAAAGTATGAGTCGCACTACAGACGAGAAAAGAATAATGACACGTTATATTTACAACCGGGGATGACATTACCTAAAATTTACGATATATATCAGCAGGAGTACACAAATACTTATGGTGAAGGGCAAAAGTGCGCTTCCTTCGAATCAGTCAAAAAGATTTTTTACACTAAGATTAACCTTAGGTGTAAGTCATTAAAAAAAGACACTTGCAATAAGTGCGATATGTTAGCCATAAAAATTCAAAACGCTAACACCCTCGAGGAAAAAGAACAAGCTAGAACAGAAAAGACTCGACATTTAGAAAAGGCTGAAAATTTGAGGAAGCAGATGAACTCCGATTTTGAAGACGCTCGAAACAAGTCGACTATTGAATGTGTAACATTCGATTTGGAAAAAACTTTACCATTACCACGAATACCTACAAATGTTGTGTTTTATAAAAGGCAATTGTGGCTCTACAACAGTGGCATCCATAGTGCTTCAGATGACATTGGTCATTGTTACATATGGGTTGAAGGGGAAGCAGGAAGAGGTGCGCAAGAGGTGGGATCGTGCCTTATTAAATATATTCAAACTAAACTAAGGCCCACTGTTGAACACCTTATTCTTTGGAGCGATTGTTGTGGAGGGCAGAACCGCAACATAAAAATAGTTCTCATGTTGAAAGCACTTCTAAACTCACATGACACTTTAAAAGTCATTACAATGCGATTTCTTGAGTCTGGGCATACCTTCCTGCCTAATGACACAGACTTTTCCAAAATTGAAACTGCTCTCAAACACTATCAACGAATTTATACAGCCGAAGAATATATGTCCGTAATTAAAACGTGTAAAAAAAGAAAACCTCTAGAAGTATTTAAAATGAATAAGACTGATTTTTATGGTACGGAAAAATTAGAAAAAAATATTATCAATAGAAAAAAATTCACAGACAAAACCAAAGTCAATTGGTTAAAGACAAAAGAAATAAGAATTGAAAAAGAGAAAGTGTCTTCAATTTTTATGAAATCATCATTTGAGGAAGATCACAAGGAATTAACAATTGAAAAAAAAATTAGAGGGGAATCACGAAATATTAACATGTCCGATTTCTGTTTGTTGTGGCCGGATGGTAAAGCCATTGCTCCAGCCAAATTAGCAGATTTAGAATCCATGTATCAGTACATCCCTGAGGATTGTCATAAATTTTATAAAAACCTAAAGAGTACGGAGGGAATCATAGATGATGTCGATGGGTTTGGTGGGGAACCAGATTTCGAAATGCAAGAGGATGATGAGTATGACGTATGAAGATTTTATCATCATCATCAGCCTATAGCAGTCCACTGCTGGACGTAGGCCTCCCCAAAAGCACAAGATTTTATTCTGTTTTTTAAATTGTGACCTAGTAATAAAAAAAAACATAAGCAATTACTATTCTTTTATTTGTTGTTCAGGTTTTACATATTTATTAAAAAATAAAATTTAGATCATAAATATTAAGGTACAGATGGATAAAAAGTACCTGGAACGTTTGTGCAAAATTAATTTGAAGCTATGTTCATGTAAATATTAATTATGTTAAAATGTTCCAATACCAATAACATATTTTTTTCTTATTGTAAAGTGAATAGCCTAAAATTAAACATACGATTATCTAAACACAATATAATTCAACAATAAAACCTTTAGTATTGGTCTTTACTAGTTAGAATAAAAAAGAATACCATTGAAACGCGTAAATGCTTTTATCTCAAATTCAATTTACTGTGGAATGAAACATTTTCGCATAACTACGTCCTTGATACTTGGACAATAATATAGATTCAGTACCTACTCTCAGAAATAATAAGTTTCACCGGTTACTTACTTTAACAGTTGGTCTATTTTTAACGGTTTTGACACATTACTCAGGTTGACCAGGATTTCTCCGATTATATTGGCAGACAACATTGTATATGAATTGTATTAGTAATCAATCCTAAGAAAAATAAATAACATACAAGTACAAAGAATTTTCATTTATTTCTTGATACAATTAAGTAACACACAGTAGGTACATTTTAATAGCACAGCACTGAAATTTAGGTAAATGTAGGTACTTATTTTATACACAACTATCTAGCTGTTGACCCTTCTTGAAAATAGGTGTGATCCTATGTTATGACAATATTGCCAATGGAAAATAACACCACTCAAAACAAATTTTGTGTGTATTCTAGATGTTAATTTCAGTTTTCATCCAGGTGACACATAAAAATAATAATATCTATTTTGTTGTTGTAAAAATAGGTACTGATATTTTCATGGAGGCCTTAGACCGGGTGGTGCAATAAAACCAGTGAACGGAAATAAACAAATAAAACATAATAACAAGCATTAGCTGCAAATGCCATTCTAACGTGCAGCAGATACGCAGATACATTTTCAGTCCTTTTTCTATGTTTAGATCAAACCTGAAAGAATGAAGACAGTAGATGTAAATGAAATGTAATAATATCAAGTGCCAATAAACTTATTTATATTTACTTATTCATGACAAGATTTCTAATTTTAGAGTAAGAACTATCAAAACAAAGATATTTAATATCTGCTTTTACAAATCACCTTCTTAAAAGAATATATATATTTATTCGAAATGATTAAGGGTGGTAAGGAAGTCAGCATTTAGGTCTTTGGTAAGGCTTTTGGCAATTAACAATGTTCGCATTCATATTCGTACCTTTCAACTAAATCCGTTTTCTTTTTCCTTTTACTGATGCACCGCGCTCTTGAAGCCGGGTTTTTAGGTACAGTATGGTCTGATTTCCTCAATTATTAGTTAGCTCCATTTTTCTTTCACTATTAGCACATGCTATTAGTTTAATATTTTGTATGCTTACACTGTGAAATATTGCCGCTCGACTTTGACAGTATAAAAAAAAAACGTAGTGTTACATACTCTTTGGTATAGTTTGTTAACCTCCCGGCTTAGGGTATATATGTTCTGTGGTTATCCTTTGTTTTCAGTGGCGCCATCTGAGCGCAGCTTTGCGGATAGTTCCCTATTCAAACATTCGAATAAGTTTTTTTTAAATTATGGCGCTGTGGTAGTGAAACGCGCGTGCATGACAATGTTCTTTTTTTGAAATTCACAAAGATTCCATGAGAACGTGGCTGTTCGATGAGTAAAAAAGGAGTTGTATTATGAAATTTAGTACAACATTATAACACCCGTTTGGATGATATTATGGTTACTATGACATGTGCATAACTCCAGCTTCCTCATAAGTGTTAGAATAATTCTATCTATGCCAATATTTCAGGCATAATAGCAGCAATCAAAGTACCAAGTCTTAATTTAGCTGCCACGAAAACTTCGCTAATATGTGTCGTTTAGAATGAGTCAGCTGGAATGACGTCACCCCAGCTTCCTCATTCAATACAGGCAAACTAGTGATGTTAGGGTTTTGGACTATAACGATAATACTTAAAAAGTGTTGAAACTATGATAAAAAACGTGTGTGTAAGCTGATGTGACGTCACCCCAGCTGCCATGTCATATCTTCTTAACAAAAGAAGATACGATTATGTATTATAGCTCAAAAATTAAGGAATAATAGCTGCCATTGGCAGCAAAATTTTCAAATCTGTAGTAAAAATACTTCATAAGTTATTAATCCGACAGATATGTGTAAGCTGGAGTGACGGCACCCCAGCTGCTCATATCATATCTTCCGAACCAATGAAGATATGATTATGCATTATAGCTTAAAACATAAGAAATAATAGCTGCCATAGGCAGCAGAAATTTTCAAATCTCTAGTCCTTGTAGTTTCCACGTAGTAAACAAAAAAATGGTTTCCGCGCCAAAAAGATCAAATTATTACTTCGGAGGAGGTACGGAGCGTCGCTGCCGTTCTGTGCCGATCCCAGCTGCTCATAATTTTATGCCCGGGGGAGTGACCAAGGTGCAGTGGGCCTTAACAGTGACGTTCTAATGGCACAATAGACAGTGTCACGGTTTCTGCGGCATGTCACAAATGCACTGAACAGCCCCTCATTAATAAAAAGTATACAAGGTTTCCACAGAATTTGGCTGAGAGGAACCTTATAAATAAAAAGACAGTAAGTTTAAAAGCTTGTACCAATTTTCTAAAACAAATATCCATAGGTATTTAATAAAATATAGCCTGCCATTTGAACAATTACTACCTATGCTTTGAAGAGTGTTTATACCTATAGGTCTACCAGAATCTCATGGCAAATGTGGAAATAAAAAATTGTTGTGTGCAATACTGGGGAAATTGGATTAAACGATCTAGATACTGTTTAATTTTTATTTATGTCTTTAGTATTAATGAACATGAGGTACTTATATTATAGTAGTCACAGCGGATCTTTGTGTCTTTGAACTTGGTCCTGCCAACCATTGCGTAAGAAACAGTTTGTCATCGAGTATACTGCATAGAGTAAGCGAGATAGGACGATGTGACATACATAAGCGAGTGAAAGAGACAGTTATACAATGCTATCTTCACCTTCAACATTGACACAAAAATAGCAGTATATAAATATACTGCGCGGGGTCTTGCAACCAATTCAGAGACACAAAGATCCACTGTGAGTATTATATTTATGAATAATGTTGTTATAACTCGGGTTCTTGACATAGGAAAAATAAATCATTTGAATATTAATTTATGTACTAATTTATTATATATCATTTAAATCATACTAATAACTTAAAACCTCATTCAGAACAAGAAAACTAGAATATGATTTCATGAACTCCACTGGCATTTCAAAAACTTGTATCCTTGTTTTATGTCATCTCTCTCCATCAAAATGGTTCTTTTTCATTGGCATTTAACATATTCAAAATCAATCTCTGTGTATAAAGTCTGTAAAAAATAATAAAATGTATCATGTTACTTATAGTCATTCATCATCATCACTCTATATATACTTTTTTTATGTATGTTTTATGGCCTGGTTGCTAGGACCTTTTAGCCACGTCTTTGGAAAGAGTTTTGGATCTTTTATTTATTCTTTAGTATGCATTAGAATGCGGATGTAACAGATTTTAATGTTTTTTGGAGTATTTGGCAGCAAATTGTATCGAGTCAGTCTGCCCAGTAAGCTTTGCAGAGGCAGTCAAATTACAATAAAATACTCCGCTCCACTATCCCGAGATCGCTTCTCTCAATGATTTTACAAATTGTCCAGTTGCGTAGACAGTTGAGACACAAAACTACACCAATAATATATCACAATATCCACTAGGAATCAATTTGCAAATAATATTAACAGCCACTAAACTTCACTCGACAAAAGCTCGCCAAAACTCCCGTCTATAAACGTCCCACTGCAGGGCGCAGATTATTACTTTATATTTTTCTTACGTCAAAGGTTCTCCATCTCCGTTAAAATCAATATCTTGTCGAAGAATTAGTAACAGTAACATTACTGTTGCCATTTCCTTCCGGCCATCATTCGATGTGCCCTGTGTATTAACCATATAATAGTAATGGAATGAAATAAAAATTAAGTACGAAAAATGTAAAATAAACTAAAAGTATCAAAACAAGTCAGTCCAACTTACCGGTCCACTCTACGACGCACTTTAAAATCAAAGATTGAGTTTGATTTACGCCTTCTTCTTCCCTTATTTTATGATACATATTGAAAACAATATGTCTCGCTTGTGATCGAAGTGGGTTTTTCGACATTTTCATAAAAATAACAAATTTTCAAGATAATATCAAAAAAATTCAGCAGCGGTTGACACATCAAGTACTTTGATTTGATAGGTGACAATTGACATTGCCATATCAAAATCACAATTTAAAAAAAATAAAAAATGCCATGAGATTCTGGTAGACCTATACCTAAAGAGTGCACTTTAATAAATTGTATCATTAAAAATTTTACAGATTTTATGAAAAACTAGCTGACCCCTGCGCCTTCGCTCCCGTCAAAATTATAGCCTATGTTACTCGGGAAAAATGTAGCTTTCCAAAGGTGAAAGAATTTTTAAAATCGGTCCAGCCATTTCAGAGATTAGCCGGAACAAACAGACAGAAAGACAGACAAAAATTGTAAAAAAAAATATTTTGTTGTATGTACCGTATAAATATTCATATACATGTAGTAAAAACGGTTATTTCAATATTACAGACTCCCCAATTTTATTATATGTAATAGATATGGCCTGCCAGGTGTAGTGTTACAGGGGATTTTGGGTACCCACTCGGAATAGACAATAACATACAAAAACATGCTCGGTCCGGGTGCGCCAAAGTTCACCTAAAATTTTTACTCCGATAATTGGAAATCCGAAAATGTTCTTCCTAACATTTTTCATCCTAACAATCACAATTCCTAACTACTCTGTCTCTAATGTTCATATTCCGAAGCATTCAACTTCATAATGTCAGTAGCAATAAACGTTTATTATGCTTTTATTTGTTTTCCTATATTTTCTCAACATAACCATCTTTTACACTATTATTCAAAGTCATATCTTTTTTGTTTAGATTTATTTTTATTCATAATAATCAGTATTATATACATTAATTTTGCGTAACTTTATTTTCACATAACATGTATAACATATAAGAATAACAGGTACCATGGTACAAGTAGTCAAATAAATACATGTTTTCTCAAAAATGGTATGTAATGTTGACATAACATCTCTAAAAAGTATCCAGAAAGTGAACTCTACCGGAGACTATTCACAACTGTCCGGTAAGAAGCGAGATTTTAAATTTGGAATCTCCTACTGTCCAGTAAGTAAGTATGTAATTTACTTACTGGACACTTGGTCATCCTTCATCCCTTTTTTTTTTTATGGCTTCGCACGGTTTAGGTCATCCTCTTTAGATCTGCTTAGAAAAAAAAAACATAGTACCAGACACAGATTAGAGTTTAGCCATTATAACATGGTTAGAGGGAGGCTCCAAATATATATCTATCTCTTTTTGGTATGACATTTTATGAGATACATAATATATTTTGGAGCCTTAAACATCCATTTTATTGTCTGTGACACTTTTTTTTTTTTTTTTTTTATGGGTCTGTGACACATAACGCGACGCAGAAAAAGTATGCACGTTGCGTTTTGTACTTAGTAATGTTGTAGAAGTATAGTGTGGGATTTTATGTTTGTATTTAGTCATTTCAGTTTATAAATCATGTTGGATTAAAGAGTCCGTTAATCAAGATGTACAACAAACAAATATAAATGCCCCCGGTAAATCGATCACAATATCTATCAGTAATTGCCCTAATATGAATGTAACCTTCAATATTAATTAAACGAATTTGTTGTTAAACTTTCTTTCATTTTTGAGAAAAGCATTATACAAACCTCAACCAGTAAGAAAGCCATCCTGGCCTCGTATATAACCGGACCTCACCTGCGGTTCGGTCCGGTTAACTCATACTCGGCCAGGAAGGCTTACTTACTGGATTCTGCTGTAATGTACTATTTCATATACACATTTCAATTAAATTAGTTTAATATTAGCGGCTATAGCTTTCAAATAATCACTTTTATTGGTGTATTTTGCTTTAAAATTCAATATATATTTAATTCTATCATATTTGCCATTGATTTGGAAGTTCATTTTATTTTTGTAGGTAGTACTCATAAATAGAAAGATTTATAAAAATTTTCAAGACTCGGCAATGTTATGTTTTTTGTATGTTTTTCGTGACGTAAAAAAATGAGAAATAGTCCAAGAGCGAGCGAAGCGAGCTCGGGAACTTAGGGCACCCCGACACGGATAGGTTAGGTTCGAAGGAGATGACGGAAGCTGAAGTGAGCGAGCAAAGCGAGCGAACGCAGCTCCCGTCATCTCCTTCATGTTAGGTTACTTTAGACCCTGCAGACAGAAATAGGAGCGCCGCGCAGCGGGGCTCCGTCGATTTAGTTGCTTAAATCTTAAACTTTAACCATGGATATCTTCCATAACCATGGGGTTCCGTGGGGTTGGGATGGTACAGTGAGGTAGCCCCTCTACCCTCCTTTCCCTTTCCCCCTTTCGCGCCCCTTAAATCGATGGAAATTTATGGAATTTTTTATTCTAACCTGAAAACTATAACCATGGATATCTCCAGAACTATAGGGCTCCAAGTGGTTGGTGTGGTACTGAGGGGTAGCCAAACCTCCCCCATCCCCCCTCTACCCTATCCGCGCCAAAAATCAACGGCATATAATTGAAATTTTAACCTTACACTTATATTTTTTGTTGCTTCTTAATTCACACGCCCAATATTGTTTATCCACTGTTATTCGGTTTTTTTCATATGTAAATCCATGTACGTCTAATTTTCATCCTCCGCAACTGGTTTTAAATGATTTTAAATAATTTTTCTCTATATTAATAAAGCATTAACACAAACATGCACGTAATGATAATACACCGACATGAACTTAACAATAGACACAACTCAGTACGTTATGTAAAGCATACCCCAAATAATAATCATCCCTCAAATTAAAACTATAAATATCATCATCTACCCACATATATTTTTTATTACACTTGGTAAATGTTTCTTTCTGAGTATGAGTGAAAATATTATGGTAATTATGTTTAGGGATAAAAGCGTTATGATAAAAAACAGTAGGAGTTTAAATATATTTCAATAATGATATTATTAATTACAACTTTCGAAAACATGAGTGTTATGAATATCGCCGGTAGCACTACAAATAGTATGAATGAAAACTTTAGGATGAAAATTTTTAGGAAGAGTGATCATTCGGATTACAAATCGTTAGGAAGAACAATTTCGGGTAAAGAACTTTAGGTGAGCCAATATGGACCCGCTCGGTCCACTATACAGCGTATGTTTGGCATTTTAAAAGGTCGATTAAGATGCCCCTTAGCAGCAAGAGAGCTGCATTATGCACCGGTCAGTTGGTACTTGTCACAATTTATACTAGGTATAGCTATGTTTTTCTAATAACGCATTGTACGGGTGAACAATATTTTTTTCACATATTTACATTGAGGTAATAATGTACTAGAGTCTGGCAAACGAAAGTAGAGACTGAAAACGCGCGGCAAATTTAAAAAATCTCGGCATAGCAACCCCAAAACTAGTATGAAATACTTGGAATAACCTAATTTCATACTTTAGAATTATTTATTATTAATTTCTAATTCTAAATTAGGTTATTCCAAGTATTTCATACTAGTTTTGGGGTTGCTATGCCGAGATTTTTTTAAATTTGCCGCGCTTTTTCAGTCTCTACTTTCGTTTGCCAGACTCTATGCACATTTAAGAGCATATTTTAATTATATTTTCAGGTAAAATTGTCATTGCCTGCTGTGTTTTACCCAATATGTTTAATCCGGCAGACTTAGAAGCACCTTCCCTCAGCGAGAACATCTTCAATTTTAGCGCAGTAGACGGGGAGAAGGAAGTGTCTACAAATGTATTATCTGCCCATCAAGCTCTTCAGCAAGGGCAGAGAACGAGAGACAAATTAGTGCAATTGCTGGAAAGAAATAGATATGTATGCATTCTCACAAGAAAACTTCACAAATAAAAAAAAAATATAAATGCATTGGGTATGTGTATGACTAGATGTATGAATGTGAGTGAGCAAAAGAAGTATGAAAGGATCGCAGCAGGTGGCGTTCTCTAGTTTCTGCCTATTTCCATGGGGAAAAGGGCGTGGGTTTATGTTTGTATGTATTATTGACTTTTCACAATAAAAGCATTGTTTTAATTAACGTTTTTTTATTTTTCACCATTCAAATCTGAATAAATTTAACAATCATCAACACACTATGACATAAACAATAATACAACTACAAGAGGCAAAAAGACGTTTCATTTCATAAACAAAGTATTTTTGAATTTGGTAGTTTACACACTTGATTATTTACCAAAATAGGAAAACAACCTTTATGGGATTTACCCTACTTAAGTACGAAAATCGCCAAAATGTTAAAAGAAAAGAAAAATATTTATTTGTGACCCGCACAGGAGTTATGAGAAATAAGCAAAAATTAAACAATAATAAAAATAAAACCTCATGTGAGACGGACAGGGATGGGGTTTTATCTCAGAATGTGCAGTGATACTCAAAAAGGAAATAACGCTGCCCTGATATTATAATAATTTATATTTAAAAAAAAAACACGTAGAAGTATTCACGTGTTTTTCCTTTTACTTATCAGTCTTAAATTACTGCTAGGACCTTAATATCTCTTACTTGTCTACTTCAGTCTCAAATACCTAATAATCTGAATAAAATTAACACAACACAGTATAACAATCAAAACATAGATTTCCTTTTATTTATCACTCTTAAAATATTGCTAGGAACTTAGTTTTTCCAGGATAATCTGCTTTACTTCATCGAGCATCTCATTTCTCCTAGTTTTGCTTATAAGCACTTCCACCTTCGGCAAGTGTTGCAGCATGGGTGGGTGAGATGGCGGCTGGCTCTCTTACTGGTGGACCCTGTACAACAAAAACTGAATATCATTGACGGATACAACAAAAAATATATGATTGTTTATCTGTAATTTATTAGTATTTAGTAAAAAAATAGTCTACTACCATATTAATAATTATAAGTATTACCGTTGGAAAAGCTGGTTGTGACTCTTGACTAGATTTGTGGCTTTCCAAAACTCCATCCAATAATCGATAGGATCTTTAACTCCATTTGAAAGCGGGTTGGTCCTCCCAATGAACCTGTAGCACATGCTGACCGTCTGGCAGCTCCAGCAGCTTTCTTGGCCAAATGTTTTTAACAGCCCACACCTAAAATTTTGATATTTGGTTAATTTTAATTGCATATAGGGTATAATATATAAATACACAATACTCTTAAGTACTGTTACAGATAATAGCCCAGTCAGTAAATAATTAAAAAGGCCTTTGCCAAAGCTGGCGTAGTCGTGATTTGCACAGATGTATTCGTGATTGTAACGCCTACTGACTGGGCTACATGTATTTGCAAGATGACTGATTATCATTGTTTGCACTTTACTGATGACAAGACCTCAAAATCATATTAATATTGACGAGTAATGTAGTAAACTCACCCTTTGCCGTTGGTCCACAAACTTTGTGCAAATTCCCATTGAAATTAAGGTGCTTGCACAGGTTTTCTTACAGCCGCTTTGAGCGAACTCATGAAGTCGACAAGGGCCTCAATTTGCGCGTAATTTTCTGCAGCGGTCGGGGTCATTTTAATTAATTATTAATGAAAACTGAAATCTGCCCGGATATTTAATAGGAATTGCTTGACGTTTCATTTGAAAGTTGCCGTCAAACAGAAAAAAGGCAATGGTATCAACAGGATAATGCCACTTTCCGGACTAAAATGACAAAAGTAATTCATTTCTATATTAATAGACATGAAAAAATTATATTGTTAAAAATATGGTCATTTTCTAACGTAAAAATAATATTATATTTTGTTTAGTAAGTTTGAAACCACAAACTAGGAAAACCGGTAATCGACCGATAAAATAGTACAACTCTAACGTCATCCGTCGTTCGTTCACGAAAATTGTCCATGATCCCGTTCGAAGCTCACTAACCCGAAATCTATAGGGGGTAGGGTTCACTCCGAAGTTTCGGAATACTTTTGGACGGCCCGTAACTTCGTCGACGAAGATAGGGAGTAGACGCCCAGCTTACACATATCTGTCGGTTTAATAACTTATGGAGTATTTTGACTACAGATTTGAAAATTTTGCTGCCAATGGCAGCTATTATTCCTTAATTTTTGAGCTATAATACATAATCGTATCTTCTTTTGTTCAGAAGATATGACATGGCAGCTGGGGTGACGTCACATCAGCTTACACACATGTTTTTTATCATAGTTTCAACACTTTTTAAGTATTATCGTTCAGTTCTTTCCTTCCATGTGCAGCTATTATGCCTTATTTTTTTGACTATAGTCCAAAACCCTAACATCACTAGTTTGCCTGTATTGAATGAGGAAGCTGGGGTGACGTCACTCCAGCTGACTCATACTAAACGACACATATTAGCGAAGTTTTTGTGGCAGCTAAATAAAGACTTGGTACTTTGATTGCTGCTATTATGCCTGAAATATTGGCATAGACAGAATTATTCTAACACTTATGAGGAAGCTGGAGTTATGCACATTACTATGACACTGGCTGTTTTAATGTTGGCAATAAGCTAACTGTTTCAAGAACTTTTATAGAGGATTTATAGCATGGGTGTAGATAAAGTATGTTAAAAGGCATATATGTATGTATCCGACTGAAAGACTTGTATCTATGGTATTGAATAATAATAAAAAAATGTAGTTCTAAAAACTAAAAACACGCTTTAATGGTAAATTGAACTAAAAAGCCACTAATCCTGAAGATCCTGGTAAGACTATTGGGATAAACTATTTCAATTATTGCATTGTCATCGGTCCTTGATAAGTGTGTAAAGTTTCAAATTAATCCGACGTTTTGAAGGGGGTGAAAATCACGTTCAAAGATTCCGTTACATGGATAAATACATACCAAGCAAATAAAGAGCGTGTTTAAAAATATAACTAAAAAAAAACAAAAAAACCAGACTGCTTAAAAAGCGAACTAAAAAGACGTAAACAAGAAAAAAACCATGCTGTGCAGTCGGAGGATACATCTGGTTTTTGTCAGCCAGCTCGCGAATATGTATCCTCCGACTGCACAGCATGTTTTTTTTTGTTTACCTCTTTTTAGTTCGCTTTTAAGCAGTAGGGTTTTTTTTTTATTAACCTTTTTTAGTTTTTTTTTTTTTTAGATTTAGGTACCTACAATTAAACACACAAGTGTTGTTTTTTGAAATCGCCTCTTAAAACCCTTTATTTTGATACACCACACGACGGGATTGGAAGAAAAGGGTCCCAATATTTTGGGTCCCCACAATATGGCTCCTAAAAGCCGTCAATTTTCTATTTTTCAATTTGAATGTAGCCAGTGACACTCGCAGTGTTAAGACGAATCGATTGACGTAAGAATCATTAAAATCGGCCAACGCGTTTGGTCTCTAGAACGCCACATAGGAACATACATACATAGACTGATAAACACATTACCCCCCTTCTGCAATCGGGTAAAAAAAGAGCTTGTTGAATGTCCCATGAGTATCCCGCCCGTCATCCTCTTACCGTTATCCCTATTTATAACCTCTGTAGTCACCTTTCCAAAATATTTTTTTTTATACAGTCTCCGGCAGGCAACAGAAAAATCTTATAACAACTTTTTATTAATAACCTAAAAATACGTAGGTGATTGACAAAATATTACACCGTTTTTTTTCCATTTGGATGTTTACAAACCCAATATTTTCATGCTGTTCTATTTGAACTCAGCCTCACGCATAAACATACGAAAATAAGATTATATTCCACATTAAAATACATCAACAAATAACTGAAAAGATTCTTTAAACTCATGTCAAAGTCTCACAAAACGCACGTTATAATCGAGGGTAGATGTAAACGATAGAAAGAGATAGCGCTAGAAGAAATGATAAAGAGTGAAAAGAACAGATATATAAACATTGAAAGGGATAGCAATACGTAACGTCAATGGGTAATTTATGAAGGGTTGCCAGGGAAAGAGGATTTGCTTTTTGTAGGGGTGAAAAGGCTGGTCATGTGATGTGTGTGATGTGAGGGGTGACTAAGGGTAGTCAGCGATTTTTATGGCGCCAGGACAATCTTCATGCGTGGTCCAGTCGGGCAGTTCTTCCTCCAGTAGGAGCTTCGTCATGCTAGTCCACCACGTAGAATGAGGTCGTCCCCTACTTTTCTTATGTTTAGGTAGTTGCAAAGAAGAAAAAATAAATAAAAAATAAAGTTATCAAAAAACCCGACTGCTTAAGAAGCGAACTAAAAAGACGTAAACAAGAAGAAAATCATGCTGTGCAGTCGGAGAATACATATTCGCGAGCTGGCTGACTAAAACTAGATGTATTCTCCGACTCGATGAAGGAAAATAATGGCGCTTAATTTCTCCCGTAATTTCATAAAATATTATTTCTTTTTCAACTAATGGAGCATTCAGTAATCTATACTTCTATACTTATATAATATAATATTATAAAGCTGAAGAGTTTGTTTGTTTGTTTGAACGCGCTAATCTCAGGAACTACTGGTTGGAATGAAAAAAATATTTTTGTGTTAGATAGTCCATTTATCAAGGAAGGCTACATAACATCACGCTATGATCAATAGGAGCGGAGCATAAATGAAAAAAACCGGCCAAGTGCGAGTTGGACTCGCGCACGAAGTATTCCGTACCATTATCGCAATCAACGGCAAAAAAATCACGTTTGTTGTATGGGAGCCCCCCTAAAATATGAATTTTATTCTGTTTTTAGTATTTGTTGTTATCATCATCATATCAGCCGAAAGACGTCCACTGCTGGACATAGGCCTCCCCCAAGCGTCGCCACATTGACCGGTCCCGTGCGTCCCGCATCCAGCGAATCCCCGCAACCTTCACCAGGTCATCGGTCCACCTGGTGGGAGGCCTTCCAACGTATCGTCTTCCGGTTCGCGGTCGCCACTCCAGAACTTTTTTGCCCCATCGGCCATCCGTTCTGCGAGCAATGTGCCCTGCCCACTGCCACTTAAGCTTGGCAATTCTTCGGGCTTTGTCGGTAACCCTGGTTCTCTTGCGGATCTCTACATTTCTGATTCGATCACGCAAGGATACTCCGAGCATAGCCCTCTCCATTGCTCTTTGCGTGACTGTAAGCTTTCTGATGAGGCCCATTGTGAGCGACCACGTCTCAGAGCCATAGTTCATCACTGGCAACACACACTGGTCATAGACCTTCGTCTTGAGACACTGTGGTAAGTTGGACGAGAAGACACCGCGCAATTTCCCGAACGCTGCCCAGCCGAGTCGGATTCGACGGTTGACCTCTTTCTCGAAGTTGGCCCTACCCAACTGGATCGTTTGTCCCAGGTAGACATAATCTTCCACAACTTCGAGTGTAGAGTCTCCAACCTTGATAGAAGTGGGTGTTATAGTGGGTGTTGTTTGTTGTTATAGTGGCAACAGAAATACGTACTCTGTGAAAATTGCAACTGTCTAGCTATCACGCTTCATGAGATACAGCCTGGTGACAGACAGACAGACAGACAGACGGACCGCGGAGTCTTAGTAATAGGGTCCCGTTTTTACCCTTTGGGTACGGAACCCTAAAAATGTTGCAGAAACGGGCAAAAATATTCCTTTTTGAGAGCTTCCGTTGCGTACGCTGTTAAAGTTACGCAACAATCATGTATGTAGGGTAGGTAGGGTAGAAGGGTAGGTAGGTAGCTAGTTGACGGGAGCAAAGCCGCGTGGGACAGCTAAGTGGACTATCCAACACAAAAAGATTTTTTAAATTCCAACCAGTAGTTCCTGAGGTTACCGCGTTCAAACAAACAAACTCTTTAGCTTTATAATATTAGTATAGATTAAGGCATATAGAGTAGGCGGCAGTGTACATGGTGGACATTCTACCCATACGCACTAAACGTTTTGGGAATTCATTGTGCGTACAGTTAAAGAATAAAATTCCCTGTGAGTGACTCAGATCAAATAAATAGTCAAGATGGAACGTTGTAGTCTGCAAACTTACATAAAGTACCTATAGATTTAGCCCTAAAATGAGCTTGATTGATAGAGCGAGATCGCTAATTGGCAGCCCCATGTAAATAATAAGGACAAAAGATTGTTTTTTGTCTTTGCCACCATGGCCGGCTTTTATTGTTTGTCAAACGCTAATATCATGGCAGGTTTGACAAACTAACTCGGTCGTGTTTGATTTTTTTGTGATTTCGCGGGATTAAGTGTTTATTGAGACAAGGAATTGGGTTATTTATAGATCATAAGTGTCATTGTGATGGTGAGTTAAAGTGTTCTAGGCTGTAAAAGCCAAAGTGTTATTGTTATTGTTGTTTCATGTGCGGCCACGCCATGGCTCCATCTATATGTACTTTATCTAAGCCTGCAAACAACAAGTTGACGCCGCGGTTAAAACTACGCCTTTCCGTATACATACACAATTACACGCACACACGTACAACGAAACTACGCCTTGTTGCCTTAGCTTGTCAGTCGAGCTTTTTATTTGATCTGAGGTTGAATGAATAAATTACTTCTAGGCAAGCGTGCTTCACTATCGACCACACCATCACTTGCCATCGGCTGAGATGGTAACCAAACGCGAGCCTATCGTTAATTAAAAAAAGTTTTAAAAATATCGATGGTTACATTTTTATGAATCGAATCATTTACTCATATAAAGAAAAAGAAAGAAAGAAAAATATTTATTTGTGACCCGCACAGGAGACACGAGAAAATAAGCATACACTAAATTACATAAACAATAATAAAATAAAAACCCTGTGCGAGACGAAAAAGGCTCCTATCTCAGCATGTGCAGCGATATCCAAAAAAAGTAATAACGCTGCGCTGATATTCTGATAGGGCCTACTGTTGATGCCACGGACACACTAACGGAAACAGGACTTATATAATAAAATAAAAAAGAATAATATATAAATAACAAACAAAATAGAATGAAAAACTGAATGTGGGTCAAAGTATGTGTAAGTATAATACAAAAAATCAATAAAAAAAAAGAAAAACAAATCAATAATCTTTTCTAATTAATATTAATTATTAACCGACTTCCTAAAATGTTTCTATTTTTATTTAATTTGTTTTCGGCATAACTGCATCATGTATAGATGGACCTGCAAAATTCTTTTTTTTGTTTGAGAGGATATACTCTCAAGGTCCCATTGCCACCAAATCAGTATCTGATGACGGGATCCCATTAAAATCGAAGGAACTCACCAAATATTATATTCAGACATATAGCGAGTTTGGTATTTTCAATAACATAGCAAGCATTCGCAGTCAGAAAGTATCATTTGGTGAAGTGGAACTGATGAAGAAGACCACAGATGGCTACTGGAACTCCTTAATAAGTATGTCATGGGTATAAGATATCTCGAACAGTTATGCGACTATGATGAAGTAAATACATATAAACTAGCTGTTGCCCTCGACTTCGTCTGCGAAGCATTAGTAATTCGAATAGCTTATTTTTTATATCGCAGCATAATATTGTGGGTTTTCCATACAAACTTCTACCCCTCTTTCCACCCCCTTAAGTAAGATTTCCGGGATAAAAACTATGCTCTGTCCTGCCCAGCGTCTCAAAATATCTCCGAACCAAATTGCATCTAAATCGGTTCAACGGTTTAAACGTGAAAAGGTAGACAGAGAGACAGACAGAGCTACTTTCACATTTATAATATTAACTCCGCCCGCGACTTTGTTCGTGTGATGGCAAACAAAAATAAGCTGCTCTTAAACCTGAGACAAACGGTCCAGTTCGGTAGTTCCAAATCGATGTAGAGGTCCCCATCCTAGTACCATTTGATTCTTTAAAGAAACTTTGACACCCCTAAATCGTCTTCTGGGGGTAAATCCGAAAAAAACATTTTTATTTATTTATTTCAACCTTATCACATAAATCTTTACAGGATTACACCCAATACGATTAATGCGCTAAACTACAGTAAACCATTTTACATAACAGTAGTATCTAAACAAATTTTAGGTTAACTTAATTACATAACAAATTTTATCTATAACTAATTCTAAACAATGCACTCTTTGTGAATTCACCCAGAGTACAGTAGAATAGGTCCGTCTCAATAGCCACAAGGTTGAGCGTGCGGAGTGCGCGCGTCAGCGGCGCCTCTCTTAACAGGTTGGTTCGACTGCGTGGCTCAACTAGCAAGCTCGGCCGCCGGCGTCGCCAGACGTACCTGTCCGGAACACACAGACACACCTGTCCTAAAACAGTTGCATTAAGCACCTTCCCTCTCAATATTTTGAAAATATATGTGGTGAGTGCCAGTTCCCTCCTAACCCTCAATTCATTGTATCCTACCATACCTAAAATAAATAAAGTAGGATACATTAAGGGATAAAATGGGTAAACACCGTAATACCTCATATACAAATATCTAATAAATTTGTTTTGTACCTTCTCCAGCATGAGACTATATTTAGCTTCATGCGGAGACCAGATGACTGTGTTACATTCTAGCTGGCTCCTAACCAATGCATTATATAAAGCTATAATGGCTTTCAAATTCGCGAACCCTCGGACCGTACGAAGCATAAAACCTAAATTTCTATATGCTTTCTTACAGCAACGCATAACGTGATCACGAAATGTCAAGCTGGTGTTGAAACTTACCCCCAAGTCCTTGACTTCCGTGACCCGTGTCATAGGCAAGCCATCAATATGATAGGAATGCACAATGGGATTGTGGGCACGAGAAAAAGTGATTGTCACACATTTCGAGATATTGAACTGCAACAGATTTTCTCTGCTCCAGCTCACTACCCTGTCAATATCCCTTTGTAGCTTGTCACAGTCTTCGCCCCTTTCCACTGTGAGAGATAATTTGAGGTCGTCGGCAAACAACAAACAGTGAGCGTCTTGGACTACTTCTGGTAGGTCGTTAACCACCAGGAGGAACCCCAAAGGTCCAAGGTTACTGCCCTGACTCACTCCAGACCTCGTGAAATACGGATCTGACACGTGTCCCGCATATTCCACGTACTGTCGCCTATCTCTCAGGTAGCTGGCAAAAAACATGTATAACATCTTTACCCCTACCTATGTTGGCAAATAAATAATTTTTGAATAAAAAAAAAAAACTAATGATGCCATCCTTTATTATTTTGCCAAAGGAATAAGATTTTTATACAAATAAATGTCTCCCTTTTAACCCTTCAAAAAGTTAAATTTCCAAAAAGCCCCCCTAAGTGATCCCCAACGTCATAAAAAGAAGCTATGTGCAGTAAAAGTAATCAAAAATCTTTACCACCCCGAAGTCGTATTTTAAGGGTAGTTTCGAAAAACTAATTATTGAAAACCTTTATTGTTTATTTAGGTTGGTATTTATGTCAAGTTTCATGTTTATTAACCCAAGAAATCAGATTCTTCAAAAAAATTAACATCCCCTAAATCTTCTTTTGGGGGTAGTTTCGAAAAACTAACAATGAAAGTCTTTATTGTTTATTTAGATTTGTATTTATGTCAAGTTTCAAGTTTATTAACTGAAGTAATAAGAATCTTCAAAAACACTGTAATACCCCCTAAGTCGTCTTTTGAGGGTAGTTTAAAAATAATAAGAGCAACCTTTATTTTTTATTTATGTGAGTATATTAGTGGCAAGTTTATTGACCCACGAAATCAGATTTTTCAAAAATACTGTAATACCTCTTAAATCGTCTTACATTCTTCAAAAAAAATAACATGCCCTAAATCGTCTTTCGGGGGTAGTTGCAAAAAACTAATAATCACAAACTTTATTGTTTATTTAGGATGGTATTTATGTCAAGTTTCATGTTTATTCACCCAAGAAATCAGATTCTTCAAAAAAAATAACATTCTCTAAATCTTCTTTTGGGGGTAGTTTAAAAAAATAATAATAGCGACCTTTATTATTCATTTAGGTTAGTATTTGTGGCAAGTTTCAAGTTTATTGACCCAAGAAATCAGATTTTTCCATACAAATTTCAACAACCCCTTAATCATGATTTGGTGGTAGTTTCGAAAACCTAATAATGTTAATCTTTATCTAAATGATTATCTTAGAATACTATTTGTCCTAAGTTTCAAGAATTTTGGTCGCAGGAATTAGATTTTTCATACAAACTTTCAACCCCCGTTGAAGGGGGGGTTTAGGGGGTAACCCCTTAGGGGTGGATTTTCCAAAAATCCTTTCTTAGTGCACACTTACGTCACTTGAGGAACCTTTCTGCCAAATTTCATGCTTCTAGGCTTAGCAGTTTTGGCTGTGCGTTGATTGATCAGTCAGTCAGTCACCTTTCGCTTTTATAGATATAGATAGATACATGGTGCTGATAAAAATGGTACCATCGAACTATCTGATGATGAATCCGGAAGGTAGGCACTGGAACTCCGTAGTCGTATTTGGGCTTATAGGAATTGAAATGAGATGTACTCTGGCCATAAATGATTTCCACGGCAATATGAGCAAATTTAAAAACGATTTAACAAAAAAATAAACCGACTTCTAAAGCAAAACACTATAAATTGAAAAATAACTTTGTTTGCCGAAGACGCCGACTTCGGACAACAAAGTTATTTTTCAATTTGTAGTGTTTTGCTTTGGAAGTCGGTTTAATTTTTTCGTTAAAAAGTTTTCTTCACATTACTTGAGATTTTGGTTAGCCTTGTTCTTAACGTGAAAATTATATTTGAATGAAAACGTTAAAAATATTATTGCAACATGAGGTAATTTAATTTTAAGCGCTGGACTCCCCATTTCGGAACAATCTCCCGCTTTCGCACTCCTATTGGTCGGTGCTAACGAAACGTCTCGACACCCATTGGCGGAGCTTATAAATGCAAGTGCGCGGGTAGTTCGTAGACTTTCAGAGTTTGACGTCCAGAAGATTTTATTTATCAATTTTTCAAAGTGAGCCCTTAAAGATGGTTGCCATCGGAATTGATTTGGGCACAACTTATTCATGTGTGGCTGTCTGGCGCAATGGAGTTGTTGAAATGATACCAAACGAACAAGGAAACAGGACAACACCATCTTACGTTGCGTTCACACCTACCGGACGTCTAATCGGCGAAGAGGCGCGAAATCAAGCCGCGTTCAATCCCTCGAACACAATTTTTGGCGCGAAACGTTTGATAGGTCGACGCTTCGACGATCTTGGCATGCAAGCAGATTTACGAAACTGGCCATTTGAAGTCTCGAATATCGATGGTAAGCCAATGATTGTAGTCGATTACAGAGGTGAAAAAGTTTCATTATCCCCCGAGGAAATCAGCAGTATGGTGCTTTCCAAGTTGAAGGAGATAGCTGAAGCTTACCTTGGTACTAAAGTTGATAAGGCTGTGGTTACTGTTCCTGCTTATTTCACTGATTCTCAGAGGGAATCGACAAGGATAGCTGTCGTCGTAGCTGGGCTTGAAGTTCTGCGACTCACGAGTGAACCAGCAGCTGCGGCTCTGGCGTACGGTTTGGATCGACGAGAAGAGCAAACCGTCTTAATGTACGATCTAGGTGGCGGCACTTTTGACGTCTCAGTTCTGCACATGATTGGTACTGATTGCAAAGTGATGGGCATTGCTGGCAACACCAGATTGGGCGGTGAAGACTTTGACAGACGACTCGTCGCGCATTTTGTTGAAGATTTTCGTAAAAAGTATGATACGGATATCACAGAGAACTCTAAAGCTTTACGCAGGTTGAAAACCGCTGCTGAAAGAGCAAAAAGGCATCTTACTTCGTATACTGAAGCTATTGTCGAAGTCGAAAATCTCTGCGATGGTATAGACTATACAGGAAGAATCTCAAGAGCTTTATTCGAAGAGTTATGCTCGGACCTAATCAGGGACACTCTAGCACCAATAGAAGAAGCGTTAGGCTATGCACAGCTTGAGAAGGCAGATATACATAATATTGTTCTTGTTGGGGGCAGTACTAGGATACCAAAGATACAGAAAATGTTACAAGAATTCTTCGGAGGAAAGACGTTGACAACAAGTATGAATCCTGATGAAGCCGTGGCTTGCGGAGCTGCTATACAAGCAGCCATCTTGAGCGGGCAAAGCCATGAGAAAATCAATGGTACAATACTAGTCGATGTAGTACCACTAAGTCTTGGCGTGGAAGCAAGTGGAGGAATTATGTTTAAAGTGATAGAAAGAGGCACGCAAATCCCATGCCAGGGGACCACAGAAGCCGAAACACGACGTGACAACCAAAACACAGTGTCAATAGAAATATTTGAAGGAGAACGAAGTTTAGCTAAAGACAATAATTTACTTGGAGTTATCTTGCTGTTTGGTTTACCACCAGCTCCTAAAGGCGTCGCGAAAGTCGATGTTACTTTTAACGTAGATGCCAACGGTATTTTAAGCGTATCAGCCAAAGACAGAGTCACTGGCAAAACAGAGAGTGTTACCATACTAAACGCAAATAGACTTAATCAACTACAGATAGGACAAATGATAGCCGATGCAAACACTTACCGCGAACACGATATAGAAAATAAAACTCGTTTAGATGTACGGAACCAGCTAGAAAGTTTCATTTACGATATGAAACGAACTGCGGCTGAAAAAAGTGATATTCTTACTGAACAAGAGAAGGAATTCATGAAGGTAGAATGCAAGACCGCATTGGATTGGCTGGACTCGAACATGGACTGCTTAACAGAAGACTTTGAATTACAGATGACAGAGCTGATGTTGAGATGGTCAGGGGTTATGCAGAAGATCTACTATCAGCCGTGGACGCACAGACCGAAGAGACAAAGGAGTAAGAATTATGAAGGATCAGAAGACCATGGAAGTACTAGTAATGTAGTTATAGAGCTGAGCGATACAGAATAATTACTTGGAGAATAGAGAAGGAATGTAGACGAATCCTTTTTGGAGGATATCTCGTATTTTAGAATTTTTGTAAACTCAATGCTACTTATTTTTATGACATAATTCATTATAACAATAAAATATCATAATATAAATTTCAATAACATTAAATATCACAATATAATATAATATTTGAATAAATGGAATGTATAATAAAATTACTCATTAAACAATCTATTTTTAAAACAAGCTTTTTTCGTATTCTTCTCGGCAAACCCTTTCATTTGATACCCATATCATGGCATTGCACAAAAAATAACTAGTCCGCCATCATGGATCGTCCGCCATATTGGATTTAGAATGACATCACATGCATTGTCATCCAAACTAAACGTGTATGAGAAATGTCATCTTAATCGGTGGAGAATAACTGCTTTAGAATTCAGTTGCAAGATTTGATCAATCGGTGGGTAGAATCAATTATTATTACTTTTAAATTTATTTATTTGGCATTCGAAAGTGCCGCTTAAGGTTGAACTAGTCGACGGCACGAACTATTTTGTGCGCGGGGTTAAAATGCCTGCTATCTTATCCGACAACACGCGAAAGAAATAGATGCTGTGATGAGCAGTAAGAAGCTAGTTTGCGTACGAATTACCACTTTTGCTTTGTATCGAAATGGATGATGATTTAGGACGAAAACGAGCGCGCGAAATTTTTTAAACAGACCTTTGGGAGTCTAGATATCATAAAAAACAACTAAATGTATATTTATAAAATAACATTACTTAATTGAATTTTTGAATTATAATCTATCCCTTTATGGAAGCCGTTTTGCAATGTTCCTTCTTCTTATGGTATGAATAACCTAATTTGATACTTTAGAATTATTTATTATTAATTCTAAAGTATCAAATTAGGTGATTCCAAGTATTTCATACTAGATTTGGGGTTGCTATGCCGAGATTTTTTAAATTTGGCGCGCTTTTTCAGTCTCTACTTTCTTTTGCCAGACTCTAGCAAGAGTGATTCAAGATGGCGGCTTATTGTCACGGGTGAAGCCGGGGCGGGTCGCTATTCGGTTTATAATTGGCGGAGTAATTGCGTAACAAACATACATACAGTCGAATTGTGAACCTCCTTCTTTTTGAATTTGGTTAAAACATAAATGCTAAGGCATTACTAGTTTCGAGCCACTTCCAGCTAAGCTTGTCCGTGTTGTAGGTACCTACGGTAAATTGTTTACATTGATGTTTGAACTTATCGAACAAATTTGTCAGTATTTTTGGTCTACCCTCAAAATTAAATTATATTGTCTAATATTTTGGTAATACTCGTAAAAGTGAGTTATTGTTTATTTATTTATTTATATCACGAGCGAGTTACATAACACCTATTGTATTCTTATGGGAAGAAAGGTATCGCAAACCTTAAGGCGGTACCCCGAGCAAAAGGCCGCGCAAGCCATTTTTCGTGCTGTTTTTAGGAGCTAACTACTCGTTTTTTTAAAAAGAAATATCAATTTAAAAAAATACATTAAATTTCTACATAATATTGATTCTAAAATGGGAGATTTCGTTTTTTTTTCATGTTGTTTATATTACACTAATCTCCTTCCAAAAAAAACATAAATTGAGAAATAATTATTGATCGCATGCATCTCCTCGTAAAGTGTTCATTAATTATTTTTTGTACTAACATTAATGGATAGACAATTTAATAACGAACATTTTTGTAGGTTTTTTTTTTCAAAAGACCAAAATTTGATTTTATAAAGATTTTAATCTAAAATCTGGGCGTATTCACTACTGTAATTCATGCGCCACCAGTGCCGCTAGACCAATAGGATTGCTCATATCGGATGCCGATTTTTGGTCAGGGTACCACCATAAGACACCACCATATTTTTTTTGTAATATCCTTGTTAGAAATCACTGTAGTATTATATTATCTGTTGTGACATTAAAAAAAGCCTCAGATCAAAATGTAGATAATTAAATTGCCTTTGAGATGATGGCAATTTTATTAAAATACGCAGGCCGGTTTTGATGCGATTGTCGTTTTTTTGTCCATGTTAGACATAACTTTACAAATTAATTACACTATGTTATACGAATAAAACTCAAAATTTTCTTGTATCAAATTATTAAAAAAAATTGTCTCATGTAACACATAAAAAAAAATTCGTTTAGCTGTTTAGACGTGATTCTCATTTTAAAATCGGCTACTGAGGGGTATCTGCCCCTTAAGGCGCCGATTCCCTTGAGTAGCTGATTATAAAATGAGAATCACGTCTAAACGGCTAGTCGTAATTTGTTGGAAAAAATATATGTTACATTAGACCATTTTCTTAATAATTTCATCTGAGCAGAATTTGAGTTTTATTCGTATAACATAATGTAATTAATTTGTAAAGTTATGTCTAAAACGGACAAAAACACGACAATCACACCAAAACCGCTGGGCGTATTTTAATGAAATCGACACCATATCAAAGACAATTTAATTATCCACATTTTCATCTGAAGCTTTTTTTTTCTAAAGTCAAAGAATAATAAGGAAAGTAAAAAAAAACTACTAAATTTTGGGTCGCGCGAGTGTGAAACGAGTGCGCGTTTTGTTCCCTCAAGGTCGTTGGCGTTAGTCGTCGTCTTAAATTGAAATTCTCCGTAACACTGCGGACTGCAGAAATATTTGCAATAAAGTGATGACAGGTTCCCCACCTGATAACCTACTACAAGAGACATGGACATTTCTAAATTTTTTTTTCTCTCTCCAGAACTTCGGCTGCATAGAACTCTTCGAAGGCGGTCAGCACAAGCAGCATACAGCTATGGTGGTGATGGCCATGCTTGGCTTCTACTTCGAAGTCTCACGTCATGACCGGGAGAAACACATCAGGGTGCATAATCGGCATATTAGAGCAGGTATTGTACCATCAGGATCTCAGTTAGCTTATTCCAAGTTTTTTCACGTACCTACACGTAAACGTCAATTTAAGAAAAACTGGCCAAGTGCGAGTCAGACTCGCGCACGAAGGGTTCCGTACTTGGTAAATTGCAGTTTACGATTTATGACGTATTAAAAAAAAACTACTTACTAGATCTCGTTCAAACCAATTTTCGCTGGTAGTTTACATGGTAGTGTACATCATATATTTTTTTTAGTTTCATCATTCTCTTATTTTAGAAGTTACGTGGGGGGGGGACACATTTTACCACTTTGGAAGTGTCTCTCGCGCAAACTATTCAGTTTAGAAAAAAATGATTTTAGAAACCTCAATATCATTTTTGAAGACCTATCCATAGATACCCCACACGTATGGGTTTGATGGAAAAAATATTTTTTTGTTTCAGTTTCAAGTATGGGGACCCCAAAAATTTATTGTTTTTTTTCTATTTTTGAGTGAAAATCTTAATGCGGTTCACAGAATACATCTACTTACCAAGTTTCAACAGCATAGTTCTTATAGTTTCGGAAAAAAGTGGCTGTGACATACGGACGGACAGACAGACAGACAGACAGACATGACGAATCTATAAGGGTTCCGTTTTTTGCCATTTGGCTACGGAACCCTAAAAATGAGGAACTTCATTGTTACCCGATTACGTCGTAGCAAAAGGGAGGGTTATGTTTTGACAGGTATGTGGGTGACGGTGGGTATGTATGTATGTTCATCCCTCATAACTTCTAAACTACTGAAATATGTAAAAAGTATTTAAGTATGAAAGTGTTTGCCTCAAATCTTGCAAATGAATTTTAAAGCAGCTAACCTCCACCGATTAAGATGTAATTTTGCATACACGTTCAGTTTGGATGACAATACATCACAGAACAGATAAATCTCTTTTATCTGTTACGCAAAAGAGAATAAAATGCTGTTTAAGCAAATAACCAGTACCATTTGGAATGTGTGAAGTATGATGAAGCGTCAACACCTAGGACCAAATGGACTTGTCCAATCTGTATCTCTAGCCGACATGCCAAGGGTCACACGGCGCACTTTGACCACGCGGCTCCTGAACCGGTCCCATTGATTTCCCCTAGTTTAGACTTGCGAATCGGACTTACACCAGGTGAAAAATCACCAACAGTTACGCCCAAAATGGGAAGAGTTGGCACTGAAATCAACTTACAAGACACGATACTTGCAGAAATTCGTAAATTACGCCAGGAAATGAATGAAAAGTTTGAAAGTCAACAGGCCTCATTGGCGAAATTTCAAAATACTTTAGCTGCGGTCCAAAAGAATGTTAATGACCTAAACTTGAGATTTTCTTCAATGCACGAAGACTTGGAGGAGTTTAAGAAGACTGTAACATTTCTCTCTGATGCTCATGACGATCAAGTCGAATTAAATACTAAGAACAGAAACTTGAATGCCGAGCTCCTCAAAAATAACGCCGTGTTGACTGCCCAAGTGAGAGAATTAGACGCAAAAGTGCAGCAAATGGATCAAATAGCTCGTGAAAGCAATGTGGAGATTCAGTGCGTTCCTGAACATAAAACCGAAAATTTGTTAACGGTCGTACAACAGTTGGGCAGAGTTGTAGGAAATGAACTTCACGACAGTGAAATCCAGTCATTTCACAGAGTTGCCAAATTGAATGCAGAAACGAATCGCCCACGTAGCATAGTCGTCAAGCTAGTCAGTCCTCGCATTCGAGATAATCTACTTGCTGCAGTCAGAAACTTTAATAAGAAGAATGAGTCGGAGAAGTTGAACAGCAGCCACATTGGCATTGGTGGAGAAAAGCAGCCGATATTTGTTACAGAAAATCTGACTATGGCTAATAAAAAACTGCATGTAGCGGCTAGAATTGCTGCTAAGGAGCGGAAGTATAACTTTGTGTGGGTTCGGAATGGTCGCATATTTGTGGGAAAGGATGTAACAACCAAATCTCGGTTAGTCAAAAATTTTGAATGTTTACGAGTCGTTGTAACTTTTACTTTGATTATTAACATACATTGCACGTTAGTGATGTTTTAGGTATTAAAATTCAATTTTAAAATTTATTATCAAAATGTAAGAGGCTTACGAACCAAGACAGAGGCTTTTTATACTGCTGCGTTAAATTTTGATTATGACATAATAATCGGCACTGAAAGTTGGCTTAATGATACGGTTTACGACCATGAAGTTTTAGATAATCGATACAGAATGTTTAGGCGCGACAGGTCATCTACGGTGTCTTCAGCTACAAAAAGGGATGGTGGTGGCGTGTTTGTCGCAACTCTAGACAAGTATGAGGTCTCACGGAGAATGAATTGGGAATCCCATTGTGAGGAATTATGGATCACAATCAAGTGCGACAGTGGCTTAAATATCAATATTTGTGCGGTTTATATTCCACCTCCAATCAAACAAGATTATATGGATAAGCTTTTTCGAAATTTTACAGAAGTGATTAACAAGAAGAGCAAAGTCAATTCTATTAACTTACTGATCGGTGATTTCAATATGGGTAGTATATCTTGGGAATATGATGTGGATTCTGGTCTGTTGGTCCCCAAAGGATCAAACAGTATTCAAGAAAACACTTTAATAGATATGCTAGCTTTTAATGATCTTCATCAATGCAATGCGATAGCCAACGCTTCAAATCGAGTTTTAGATCTAGTTCTTAGTAGTAGTAATAACACTGTGCTGGTGTCTCAGGCTTTAAGTCCATTCATACAGATTGATCCTCACCACCCAGCGCTGGAAATCTCATTTACAACAACTCATAGTAAACCTCTAATGCAAAATAGGGTCCCGTACTTGAACTTTTACCTCTGTAAATATGAAGCGGTCAACGCTGAACTTGCGAAGATTTCTTGGTCTGATGAATGGAATTCTGTTACTAGTGTTAACGAAATGTTGCAGAAATTTTATGATATTCTCATGCCAATTATAAAACACCATACTCCGATCACAAAACCTCGAGATGAACGTTATCCTGTCTGGTATACCCGAGCTTTACTAAAAGTCATTAAAGAGAAAGCTAAATATCATAACCTTTATAAAAAAATACGGGAACCCTAGGGATAAGATTACGTTTGAATTTCTAAGATCGCGTTGCAATAAGTTGATACAAGATTGTTATGCAAACTTTAAAAATAATATAGCTGAACATCTTCGCACCAATCCCAAGCATATCTGGAGGTACTTAAAACACAAACGTATAGGTGACAATTATATTCCCAACAAAATGTCTTTAGGTGACACTAGGTTTGCCACAGGTGGTCAGGCAATAAGTGATTTATTTGCCGAGAATTTTCAGTCTATGTATAGAGTAAGTAGTAACACACACCTTTTAACGCCAGTTGAACACACACGCAACAATAACACTTATAGCCACTGCAAACTTGAAGTTAAGGAAGTCCTTGATTATTTGTCCGCCCTGGACTGCGACAAGGGTCCAGGACCTGATTCAATACCTTCTCTCTTCCTTAGAAAGTGTGCAGCAAACCTGGCTGATCCTCTGACTACAATTTTTAACCACTCATTGTCACAGGGTGTTTTCCCTGATCAATGGAAAATAGCGCACAT
Organism: Orthosia gothica; assembly: GCA_949775005.1. NCBI lineage: Eukaryota > Metazoa > Arthropoda > Insecta > Lepidoptera > Noctuidae > Orthosia > Orthosia gothica. The sequence goes on along the minus strand of OX459034.1, from coordinate 51,773,827 downwards.
CACGCCAATTTTTAAATCTGGTAGTGTTGATGATGTTACAAATTATAGACCAGTTTCAATTCTTTCCGCATGTGGTAAAATTATTGAGTCGCTCGTTCAGAGAAAAATATTTTCTCACTTAAAACATGTTTTAGATGATAACCAGCACGGATTTCGTCCCGAAAAATCAACACTGACTAATCTAGTTGAGTATGCTTCTTATATATCATCTGCATTAGACAATGGTAGTGAAGTTCACGCAATATATACCGACTTTAGAAAAGCCTTCGATTTAGTAGACCATGATTTACTTATTTCTAAATTGAAAGGCATGGGTGTCCATGGGTCGTTGTTGCGTTGGTGCGAGTCATACTTAAGAAATCGCTCGCAACTGGTCTATCTTAAAGGTTTTAAATCTAAACAGTGTTGCATACCATCAGGCGTGCCTCAAGGGTCACACTTGGGACCTTTATTTTTCTTAGTGTTTATAAATGATTTGGGGAGGAAGATTGATTCGGAATATAAACTTTTTGCTGATGATTTAAAGCTATATCGGACTATACACAGCGAATCAGACATAATTCAGCTTCAGCAAGATTTGAATATCGTACACAATTGGTGCTTAGAAAATAAAATGTCATTAAATAAAGCCAAATGCTACTTCATTAAATTTAGCAGAAAAAGGAAAACAGATCAGGTTTGTTATTCAATTAATAACAGTCCCCTCCAAGAAGTGGATACCATTAGGGACCTTGGTGTTTATGTAGATAGTAGTTTAAGTTTTCGGAGTCATTACGATCAAATGATTCGTCGGGCATCTAAATTATCAGGTTTTATCGTGAGAGAAATGAAAATTTTTAGAGAACCAAACCTGACTATTTCCATTTATAACAGCGTTATTCGCAGTATACTGGAATATTGTAGCGCGGTATGGAATCCTTTTTATCAGGTACACTCTGATCGGATAGAGCGCGTTCAGAAAAGGTTTCTATATCACCTATGCTACTCGGATAACAGATGTCGTATACTGAACTCGTACAACTCCAGGTTGAGTTACTATAAAATGAAGTCTTTAAGTGCACGAAGGAAATCTTTGGATTTGATGTTTCTGTATAAATTAATTAATGGTCATATAGATTCGCCCGAACTGCTAGAAAAAGTGAATATTAGTGTTCCACGTAGTGGTAGCCGCTTGATAAACCGAAAAAATTTCGTCCTGCCTAATAGTCGAACTAATCTGGGTAATTTTTCACCAATCTGCCGCATGCTTTCTCTTGCCAACTCCATTCGTGGCGAAATAGATGTCTTTTCTGGTTCTGTGGCCTCAGTGAGAAGAAAGCTCAGAGACTTAATTGCGTAAATATTTGCATTTATGTTCTAAACTTTAATTTGATTTGTATTTTACTCTCGAGTTATTTTTTATTGATTTCAATCTGTTTGTGATTTGATTTTTATTGAATTTAATTTATTTTTTTGATTTAATTTATATTTTGACTGTATTATTTTATTCTAGTTTCATTGTGAATAATTTAATTTTAACTTATTTGATTTTATTTTGATTTATTTTAATTGTATTTTGATTTAATTTAATTTATATTTTAATCTGATTTAATTCTAGTTTCATTGTGATTAATTTAATTTTATTTTATTTGTGATCCGATTTAATTTTTATTGATTTTTATTTTATTGTTTTTTATATTGGCTTTATTTTACTTCTTTTGTATAGATTTTAAGTGTTTCACTAGTGAATATGTGCATGTAAGATTCACATCTAGTAGATGTCAATCAGACTTTCGATTAGAATTTTTTTTTTTGCTCGTGTGATTGTACATCAGTTTTGTGAACTATAATAAAAAAAAAAAAAAAAAAAAACTGTTCTGTGCAATACATGGTTAGCTAAGTGACGTAAATCTAAAACCAGTATGGCGGACTAGTTATTTTTTGTGCACTGCCATGATAAATGAAAGGGTTTGCTGAGGAGAATACGAAAAAAAGCTTGTTTTAAAAAAGGTTTTTTAAGAATACTTTTTTTGTATGTAAAAACATTTTAAACAAAAGAAATACCGACAATTTAAGGAACTGAAAAGCAAAATTGATAAATGTAATTTATTACCTACGAATCCTTCAGGCTCTTCTCTATGTTTCATCGTAGGTGCGCTTCGAGGAATACTCCATAAATCAAATTACATCCCGCCATCAGAAAGGACGTCTATGCTGATTATGTCATTCCTACTTACGCTTACGTGGGACACTCAGAAAGTTTTGCGAAACTAAAAAAAATTGTTCTATACGTACATATATTTTTATTAAATCTTTTCAAAGTACTTTCCACCAGCCTCTATACAAAGATTCATGCGCCTAAACCAGTTTTCAAAACACTTTTTCCAGTCCGCCGCAGACACCTCGTTTACAGCCTGCTCGAACGCAGCCAGCGCATCTTCCGGCGACGAAAATTGTATCCCTTTGAGCTGATTTTTTATTTTTGGGAATAAAAAGAAGTCACACGGTGCTAGATCAGGGCTGTAAGGAGGGTGACCCAGGAGTTTGACTGGCGTGCTGTCCAGGAAGTCCCTCGTTTTGAGTGCGGTGTGCGCAGGTGCATTGTCGTGGTGGAGCAGTAGCCCGCGGAGCCCTGTGTTTGGTCGCTTGTTGCTTATAACAGAGAAAACTTCTGGCAAACATTTGGTAGTATACCATTCGGCATTAATGCTTCTTTGATCCCGTAAGGGAATTGATACCAAGTGGCCAGTCAAATTAAAAAAGCTAGCGATCAAAATCTTACCCCCGCTTCTAGATCGCTTCACTTTGGTAGGCGTTGGCTCATTTTGAAACACCCAAACAGTCGACTGGCGCTTGGTTTCTGGGTCGTATTGATAAATCCAGGACTCATCACCTGTAACGATGTCGTAAACACGCCGAGACGAGCCTGCTTCAAATTTGTTAAGCATATCACGGCACCATTCCACCCGGGCCTGCTTCTGAGCATCGGTGAGGTTGTGCGGCACCCAGCGTGATACTATCCTCCTCACGCGAAGATGGCTGTGTAGAATCTCGTGAACGCTTCCCGATCCAATCTTCAATATGTGTTGAATCTCCTGATATGTAATTCGCCTATTGTCTTGGATTAAATTTTTCACTGCTAGCACGTTTTCTTCGGTAACAGCCGTCAAAGGGCGACCGCTTCTTTCGTCATCCCCCAAAGTTGGTCGACCGCGCTTGAATTCGTTATACCAACGATACACGGTTGCCTTGGAAGGGCCTTCATCCATGAATGCCATTTGAAGTCTATCGTACGATTCATCCGGTTTCAGGCGACACTTGAAATCGTATAAAATCATAGCTCTAAAATGTTCCCGGCGCAGATCCATATTTCAGTGAGACACAATACTTTGAATTAACTCGCAAAAAATGTGGAGGGAAATTTTGAAATTGGAACTTACTTATTTTTACTTATAAATAATCATATTTTCGAAAAACATTATAACTGGCCAGTCTCCCATATATAAAAACTTTTTTTCGCAATACTTTCTGAGGGGCCTGGTATAATATCGATTGTCTGTCTCCTTTCTAGATAAACTACACCACTTTGAAAAACTCGACAAGGAAGTTACGTTGAATATACCGTATGACTTCAAGAGTGCCACCCATCCCTCATGGCAATTCTGGCGGAGAGTTGGCAAAAAAGGCATATCAACAGTCGCAACTTACAAAGAACAGGCAAGTACCTAAAACTATTCTAAGGTCTCCGCTAGATAACAAAAAAAAACAAAAAAAATAGTATATTATGCAACTAGTGAATAAAAGACGGATTTAAAGCGAGGGCCATACATGAATCACGAGCAAGTAAAGGATTCTAACGACTGAATCACGACCGTAGGGAGTGATTCATGATGATTGAATCACGAGCATAGCGAGTGATTCAAGTGTTAGAATCATGAGCGACGCGAGTGATTCATGGCCCTCGATATAAATCCGTTTTATTCAAGAGTTGCATATTATATTTTATACCATGACTTCGAGAAAAAGAAAGATTTAAGCGAAAACACAAGGAATATTACGAGTGATAAATAAATGGTTTATTACCTTCAAAATTTACATAAAATGTGAAACCCTGACCCCTGAGCTAGGTAACAGCGCCCGTGTTTCAGGAGCCAGTGACCACCTCCGTTACGTTACATAATTATAATTAATTAAATACCATTGCAATTAATATTAGAATTATAATCCAAATAAGTATTCTATTCCAAATAAATAACCCAGACTAAAATCAAAATCATTATTAAAATCCTAAATAACAAACTCAAAATTAAGAAGGAGTTTGAAAGTCGAGTATTCTGTGCACAAGAAGTTTGTATCGGGTATTTTTTGCGCAAGGAGGCGCAAGGAGGTTACATAGCATTGAGATGGATGTCAATACATTGATCTGTTCCAAATTCAAACACCAAAACAGTGATTAAAAGTGCTTTTTATTCACTGTTTTCAGTGAATAAAATAAGCTTTTTAGAGGGGGAATGGTATAAAATACATTTTCCCCTTGTTTACGTCTTTTTAGTTCGCTTTCTAAGCAGTCGGGTTTTTTGATTTTTTGAATTTTATTTTTTTATTTGTAACTTTTTAGTTTTTTTTTTTCGAATGTCGTAATTTTAAACATATAAGTTAACTGTTATATATTTTTGAAACCACCTCATTTTTTTTTCCATTTTTAGGGTTCCGTAGCCAAATGGCAAAATACGGAACCCTTATAGATTCGTCATGTCTGTCTGTCTGTCTGTCTGTCTGTCTGTCTGTCCGTCCGTATGTCACAGCCACTTTATTCCGAAACTATAAGAACTATGCTGTTGAAACTTGGTAAATAGATGGAGTCTGTGAACCGCATTAAGATTTTTACACAAAAATAAAAATAAAACAATAAATTTTGGGGGTTCCCATACTTGAAACTAAAACTAAAAATATTTTTTTTCATCAGACCCATACGTGTGGGGTATCTATGGATAGGTCTTCAAAAATGATATTGAGGTTTCTAATATCATTTATTTCTAAACTGAATAGTGTGCGCGAGAGACTCTGCCAAAGTGGTAAAATGTGTGTCCCCCCCCCTGTAACTTCTAAAATAAGAGAATGATAAAACTAAAAAAAATATATGATGTACATTACTATGTAAACTACCAGCGAAAATTGGTTTGAACGAGATCTAGTAAGTAGTTTTTTTTTAATACGTCATAAATCGTAAACCGCAATTTACCAAGTACGGAACCCTTCGTGCGCGAGTCCGACTCGCACTTGGCCGGTTTTCTATTTTCCAATTTTAATGTAGCCAGTGACACTCACAGGGTTATAATAATAATAATAATAATAATAAATCATTTATTTCAGATTCATCTTACGATTACATCCATATGTGTTAGTACAATTGCGATCTTACAAACTAGTGTTAGTATGACGAATCGATTGACGTAAGAAACATCAAAATCGGCCAACGCGTTTGGTCTCTAGAACGCCACATAGGAACAAACATACATGCATACATTCATAGACTGATAAACACATTACCCTCCTTCGGCAGTCGGGTAAAAATAAAAGTAATTGAACCGACTTGTACCTTAGTGCATGGGTAGCCAACGTGAAGAAAGAAAATTTGGTTCAAATAAATTACACTAGATGGCGTGATAAGCCTCAGTTTGTTATTAAGTTTTGTGAAATATTAAGATTTTCTAGAGACGATCATATAAAATGTATGTTCTTGTTTAATTAGCTCTCCTAAGCACAAAATTAAGGAATATTGGGCTCCTTATTCACATTTCAAAAATTATTTGAATGGATCATTTAAAATTGATTCCAATAGATGGCGCGGTTTTATATTTCTGAGGCACTCACTCGATTTTTTAAAGTTGTTTTGGTACACATTTTCTTAAAATTAAACTGTAAAAACGTGCAAAAAATACTATAAACCAAATCGACGCTGTATTAAAAAAAAAGTATTCACGAACCGAGTAAACCCTTTTACTTGCAAGTCGCTGCTAACACCATCTATATCCGTGGAACGGAACCGAACGCGATCGATGTTCTTAGAAAAATAATCAGATGAAAAACGCTAGTTACGTCGGCACGGTTTCTTTGTATGAGATGAGGCATCTGTATGCTAATATTATATTATCTGTGCCTAGGGCTTAGGCAACCGCAAAAGGCTTGAAAATATGTTTTTTGTTTATTGAGATATTGTGCTCTCAAATGAAAGGTATAGACGTAGAACCATTTTATCCGTTTAAATAATGTAAATCGGTCCACGCGTGAAAGGTCAAGGACGCCCCCTTACCGCGATACGTTTGTTTTGATCGTGTTAGCGACGCTGCCTTTACATTTTTTTCGTATCGTTTTGAAATATTGGAATACATTGGTAGACAGGTATTCACGACCTTTATTTTTTTGTCCTCTAATGGTGACCTTAGTATTATTATTATTTGTGCTAAAACTTCGGTAAGAATATACTACCTCGGTAGTCTAGAAGCGTCAATCCCTACTGCTGACCATGACGTCCTCCGTCCTGGGTTCGATACTCGGGTCGGGAGTGTTATTGGGATTTTCCATCTGGTTTTTCTCCGTAGCACCCCGGATTCTAGACCTGTGCCCCGTTGATGGCAAGAGGCTTGTTCTCTATTACAATATGGGTTTAAGAATAAATGTGGATCACGTCAGTGAATCCGATGGGGAAGGGATGGGCCCTTCCCCATCGGATTCACTGACGTGATGTTAGTTATATTCGGCAAATATTTCTGACCAAAGCTTATGCTGGTACTATACTTGGCGTATTTGTACAAACGTTTGCTCCAAATCTCTATTGCAAAATCTACATACTATAATCTACATAGTCCGTCAGTTAGGTACAAAAAAATATTAATTGGCGGCGTATTTTTACGTTCGTTACGTAAACACAAATTAAGACGATACTGTGCGTTGAAATTTCGTCACATTACATTATCGTACACTTTTTACTCAAAAGTAACGTCACAATCACAAACCTTCACACCAGAATTTTGATACGCTTTATATTTTGAATTTTTTATTAATTAGAGCAAATTCATGTCCAATATTCTAGCTGACGTGCTAAATAGAACTAACACTAAGTACTTATTGTTTTTTACCTAAGAACCATCCCTATTGGTTGTCTAATTATTCTTTTTTTTGACAGGACCCAGATGGCTCAATAATGCGTTCGTTAGGACAAAACCCTGAACTTCTATCGGAATCTGATATCCTAAAAATAAACAGTGTCTATGGCGTCGAATGCTTTCGCGCTTCAAGCAAACACTTGAGGGAGGCCGACGAACGCTTAAAAGACGAGGACGTTATACAATAAATAATAATTAATAATAATATGCAGTTTTTTATTATTCTTATAACCATTTCCTTGATATTGAAGCATTACTTTACTGCAGTTCACTATCTTTTCCTTTCGAACGGCATTGACATGCGAGCGCGTTCCCTGTACGCCACGCAAAGACCTTATACTTCTTACTACGAAATACGTAATTACGTATAAGGTCTTTGACGTTGACGCCACGACACAAGTAGATGACACAATGTGGTGTTCATAAACAATTCAATCATCGCTCATGTTTGTTTTTTTTTTATATCTTAAATATTGAAGCTCCCATTCGTGTTTAATTCGCATAAAACAAATTGAAATACACAATGGATATTGGGCAATTTCATAATACAAAAAGGTTTGTCAAAGGATACGCGCATGCATTTATGCCCAGAGCATTTGTTGAGCGTTCAAAAAGTTAAGTTTATTGCTCCCATGCAAAAATATCTAATAGAAGTGTATCAATGATGTTCTGGAAGTCCCAGACACTGGTAAGTTCCAGTGTCTGTGACTTCCAGAACATGAACACAGTGAAGTTCTAGCACAATGTTTAACCCTGACCCAAACAGAAGTCTGATAGGAAGGTTTCTGAACGTGGCAAGCAAAGATATTCGAGGTACCTACTGCAAAGGAATGGAGGAAAGTTTTTGCGGCTAGCACAGCAGAGTAAAAATATACAACAGACAAAAATATATTTTGCAACAAACAAATCTATATAAAGCTGAAGAGTTTGTTTGTTTGAACGCGCTAATCTCAGGAACTACTTGTTGGAATTGAAAAATTCTTTTTTTGTTGGATAGTCCATTTATCGACGAAGGTTATAGGCTATATAACATCACGCTACGACCAATAGGAGCGGAGCATAAATGAAAAATGTTGCAAAAACGGGAAAAAAATATCCTTTTCGAGAACTTCTGTTGCGTGCGCTGCGTAAACGATTTAAGTTACGCAAATATCATATATGATAGAAATGTTCATCTTTAAAAGTCCTAAAAAAAAGTCCACGACAGCATATGTCTATCTTTTAAGATTGACTCACTGTAACCTTTTATTATGGTAATCAAAATTTGTTATTTTGCAAAGGAGATTTATCAACATCTATATCTATACTAATAATATAAAGCTGAAGAGTTTCTTTGTTTGTAGGGTAGGTAGGGTAGATAGATAGCCAGACGAAGCGAAGCCGCGGGGGTCATGCTGAATTCTATACAAAATTTATTTGATTAAAAAAATCACTTAAAAAAAGACTATTTAGGTTTATCGTTGTTTTCCTTAGAAAGACTGATATCGCTCTTGCTTATAAGATCGTACACGAGTAAGTCCCCGGCATATTTCCGTTTTTTTAAAACGCATTTTTCAATATATATCATTGCACTGACAGCTGAAAGAAGAAAAATGTCTATGAAAGAAAGGTCTATCGGAGCGGCTTAACGAAACAATCATTTTAAATAAGGTACCGATTAGTTGTGAGCGGATGGCACGCCAGGCGTGCCAAAGGTTTGTTACTCATAAAAAAGTTACTAAAGGCAGAACCACACTTACGTGTCGTGGCGTGGCGGGGCGCGGGATCCACCAATCAAACGACTCTGTTCCAGCCAACGTCATAACGCAACGAGTTTTGTAGCCAATCAACTGCGTCAGAAGGCGCCACGACACGCTACGCCACGTAGGTGTGGTTCCGTCTTTAGCTTCCATTTCAAGGGAAACTCGTAAAAATTCACGTAGTTAGTCATATAAAACAGCGTATCCTTCTGTTTATAACTGATGACATAAAAAAGGAGATTTTTATACATGATGGCACAAAAGGCGTGTCATCAACTTCTTTCACGCTTGACACGACAGGCATGCCACGAAATTTTTGTACGCCACCGCCACCGCTAAGTTTTCGAAAATGGGAATCGCAAGAAATCGGTTAAGCTGACCGCTTCGATATGTCGCTTGAGATTGAAGTTTTGCCTTAAAAAGAGCGGGAATATTCAACTATAACACTGACTTATAGTTCCTTTAAAAAGGAAGTGGGCCATGTAGATAAACCAAAATGAAATGTTCACGGCCCACGGGAATTAATACCTACCGTCATGTCTTGTATACTCTCTCAAGATATACGTGATGCGTCTAGTATAAATCTAGTTTATCTACACATTTTAGTATATTAAATTATTCATAATTGTTTCTTAGGAAACATTGTATTTTAGAGTAAGTAAGTAGGTACTAACACGGCCTCTGCACTGTTGGTTTTATGATTCTTTCAATCTTATGCTCTTCTTTCCAGTGAAAAAACACCTTTCTTATAATGGCTAACACCATAGCTATCATAAATATGCTTAGACCGAACAATATTGTGTAAAGAGCCATTCATGAACGTGGAAAATATTATCATTAAATACATTTTGTTGAAATTATTGTCTTTCTATTTTGATTAAACTTGACATGATTTTGACAAACGGCAGTGTTTGTGAGTATCCAAAAAGGTTAAAAGCCTCTTTTCTGGGTAGGTACCCATTTCAGTTTCTTTATAATTTTTATTAATTAATGATTAAGGTTATAATATAATTTTTTATAATTATTTTCTTATGCTTTTATCGTATTCAGATAATGAAAAGAATAAACAGCAAAACATGACTTATTAACTCGGGCACAATACAGAAATACCAATGCGTATGTTGGAAAGAAATTAAAAAAAAACCAATGAACATAATCTGTGGCACCGTGGCGCGAACTTTAATATTTTGCTTTGCAAATAAAATTACATTACTGTGAATATAAAATCTTAATTTGATTAAAATGTTATTTTTAAATGTTTATCGTAGTTAAAATTCGTGAACAGGATGAGTTTCGATGATTACGGTAAGTTTTTTCATAAAGTCCTACATAGTTATGGACAATTTTCTAGACTAACTTTTGTAGAAAATGAATTCTAATATCTATTATATTGCATTTTCAGCCAATCACATTTATCAAAAACATCGTCTTGCCGTAGCACTAGCTATAATAAAATCAAAACCTGCAAATGTAAACACTGAAAAATATTTAGAAGAATTAAAATCCAAAATTGATCACAAAATGGATGTTGATGAGTTCACAGTTTGCAGTGATGACTTTCTAATGGAAGATGATGATGCCATGAATGACAGTGTAACAATTTTGAAAGATTTTGATCCTGAACTTGTCAATAATGATGAGGAATGGTTGGGTAACGACAATGTCGCCAGCAAAAAGGTATTTTTGATGAATATTGTGTTGTAATTTAGCTTCATGCTTTGTTACTGGGTAATAATCAAGCAGAACACAATAGGAATGTTTCCTGGGTAAAATAAAAACCGGCCAAGGGCGAGTCGGACTCGCGCACGAAGGGTTTCGTACCATTATCGCAAAAAAGGCAAGAAAATCACGTTTGTTGTATGGGAGCCCCACTTAAATATTTATTTTATTCTGTTTTTGTTGTTATAGCGGCAACAGAAATACATCATCTATGAAAATTTCAACTGTCTAGCTATCAAGGTTCATGAGATACAGCCTGGTGATAGACAGACAGACGGACCGCGGAGTCGTAATAGGGTCCCGTTTCTACCCTTTGGCTACGGAACCCTAAAAAGTGGACAAAATAAAAATTATTTTGTTCCACATAATTTTTTTGCCGGTGTGTGTGGTATCGTGTTACCCAGTTACTGGGTTGTGTCACTCCTTGTAAAATACTGGTACTCAGCTTTATCTGTTTTTACTGGGAGCAGTCCCCAACATAATTGGGAAAAGTCTAAGTCCCAGTAGTAACGGCCGCGACTTACAAGTTGTAGGTCGTGGGTCGAACCCAGGCAGGCGCTTTACTTTGTGTCAATTATTTCATCACCACTGCTCTCAAAACGGTAAAGGAAAACATCGTGAGGAAACCGGCATGTCTTAGAACCAAACATTCGAAGACATGTGACATCCACCAACCCGCACTGTGCCCGCGTGGTGGGTTACGGCTCATTCCCTCTCACAGAGAGGAGGCCTGCATGGTCTGCATGGACAACGGACCAAATGGGCGTAGTAAGTACAAAAAAGGGGGGGCCATCTATCCTAAGGCTGGACAGATTGAGGTGCATTGTGATTCATTGGCAAGAGTTTTTAGATTTTCAAGCATTCATTCACCCTTCAATTTGAGCAGAAGTGGTCCAATGTTAACGGCCGTGACTTATACGTTAAAGTTTGTGGGTTCGAACCCAGACAGGCATTTTACTACCTATGTGTAAACTATTTCATCATCATTGAGTGCGTAACGCATTTACACGACCCCGCTCCGACACCGCCTCAAAAGGAGATGACTGAGCTGAACACGCGCAGAATGCTAGCAGGCAACGAGCTGTCCACGCGCTTACAGCTAGCAGTCAACTGTATGTCCACGGGCGCCGCTCGACCACTTTCATCTTCCTTTAGTCGCCTACGACTTATACGACACCGCTCCCACCCGGAAAATAATGTTCATTTAAATGTGAGCTTCAGGGCGTCCTCTGTAGACATACTTTACTTTGACAATTACCGCCATTGTACCACTCGACAGCTGACGTCTCGCTTACCACGCGATTCAAGCGGCCCGCGCGCTGTACGCACGCTGACTGTGAGCTTGAAGCACGTTGCTAGCTTGTCAAAAAGGGTGGGTTGGCGCGGGGACAGCTGATTGACTGCTAGGTGCAAGCGCGTGGACAGCTGGTAGCCTCCTAGCTGTCGACGCGTGGACAGCGAGCAGTCATCTGTGAATGAGCTACGAACTTTTTTCAACATGCTATATAGCAATGTGCTTCAAGCGAGCAGTCAACGTGCGTACAGCGCGCGGGCTGCCCGCTTGAAGCGCGTCGTAAGCATGCGGTAAGCGAGACGTCAACTACCAAGTGGTTATGGGTGTTAGGATGGCGGTAAGTTCACTTACAGCGAGCACTCTGTTAATTGGCGTTGAAAAAAGGTATGTTTACAGAAGCACCCTGAAGCTTACATTTCAATGAGCATTATTATGTCGAGTCGGAGCGGTGTCGTATGAGTCGGCTGACTCTCTGCTTTTGAAACGATGAAGGAAAACATCGTCAGGAAACTGGCTTGTCCTAGAACGAAAATTTCGAAAACATGTACCATCCACCATACCGCACTGTCTGAGTGGTGAATTATGGCTCATTCACTCTCAAACAGAGGCGGCATGTGTCCCAGCAGTGGGAGCTTTCTAGGTGGATTATGCTATAACCTTCAATTCGGCTCACAGCAACGTTGTCAAAAGTATTAATAATAATCTCGAAATTATCTTTTCAGCTCTCCATCATATCTGAAACTGCAAACAGAAATATACCAGAAAATCTATCACAAATTACATACTATGATAGCTCACAGAATCAAGCTACTTTTAACATTGATGACCCTAATAACGAAGTATTACTATCCCAAAACGATTATAATCACAACCAGAAATCAGATATTGAAGACTCTATACCTAAAAATGTAGATAGGAAAGAATTTAACGATAATGTTAGTCATAATACTGATAATGGTAAAAAATCTACTCATAAAACTAACATTACTGAACCCATGTTCGATATAATACTACCTAAAAGCAAACAGAATGTACACATCGAAAAACCTTTTCCTAAAAATCCTGCTATCAAAGAATTGAATGAAAGAACAAGACATGTTGATCAAAATACTGATATGGCTCAAAAATGTACTAAAGAAATTTATTCTCAAGGCAATAATAATAATACAGTAGATTCACAGAGTGAACCTATAGCTACAACTTCGAATGAAAGCATGGATGTAACATATTACGACTCCCAAAAAACTCTTCTATATACAGTGCATGGTTTTACTCAAAATGATACTCACTATAGTCCAAGTCAGACCGAAATGGTTATACCGAACAAATACTTGTTTAATGCAAATAAAAATAAAGTTAATACTGTTCAAAATAAAGATATAAGTAAAGATAACCATACAATAGCAGCAAATGTGAACAATTTTGAAAATGAAACCCAATGTGTTAGTAAAGAAAATAGTTTGAATAGTAAAACTGATAAAAACCTGACAAATAAAGAAGAATTTGAATATATTCAAACTATGAATATGTTTGCCCAACGCAATGATGATAATTTTGATGAAATTCGAAATAATATTCCTATAATAAATAGTGAGACTCATGAAACTATGAATGATTTAAACATAATTATAAATAAAGAAACAGAAAATATGAACAATCTAAATTCAACTCAATACGCTCAAAATATTGATGAATATTTTGATGACATACAAATTCATACAGAGAATGATACTAGACACAGTTTTCTTAAAGAAACTAATATGAAGAAAAGTGGACATAATTCCAAAATAGCAGATATAGAAATCACTGACGAACCTTTTGAATATAGACCAAAAATAGACTATTTATCACAGAACAGAAATAGTTTCATCGCTGAAAGTAATATGTATAAAAATGGAAAAGCAGATAAGACAGTTAATGATGAACCTTATGTATATAGAAAGAATTTAGACCGTTTATCACAAGATACAGAAATTCATAATAATAAAATTGAAACTGAGAAAGCAAATGCGGAAATTTCGACTCAAAATTCTGAAAAAGATAACGAACTTGCTACAATACCTTCTGGAAACGATTCTTCTGACAAATACAGAAGAGAAGACGAAGAATTTGAATCAGAAGAGATTATATCGTATAAAGTTCTAGAAGAATTCAATAAAGTGAAGTCGTTCTTGAACAGACAGAAGAGAAGAATGTCTTGTGATGGATATTCCACAGATTCTGGATACAGAAGTGACTCACAAAGAAGTAGCAACAGAAGTGGTAAATAAATATAATATAGTAAATATCTGCAAGATATAACAAAAGAGGTTTCTGAAAGTGGGCGAAACCGCAGCAAAAGCTAGTCCTTCCAATATTATAAATGTAGAAGTCTGTTTAGATGTTTGTTCATCAATTACAACTCAACGGATTTTGATGAAACTTGGCACACGGAAAGACCACGACCTCGCGAATTAATTACATTTATCATGTTGCAGCACTCCAGTTATCAGGGAACTGGCTGAACCAATCTGGATGCTGTTTATTTAACTACATAATGCAGTGCCCTCTAGTGGCCGGCACGAGAGATATTACTAACGAAATTGCACAGGTAAGCAAAAATATCATCAACATCTGCCCAACCATCCAACGACTATGTTGGGGTCGTGAGTTGGCTTTCAGACTTACCGGATGTGTCTAGATTCCAGCATTTCCAGCAGCCTTATTGCGTAATGAATTCGCCAAGGCAAAGGACAAAGAGTATGCACAATCGACCATGTGATCATGGCGAGATGAAATACGAGGTGTGAATTTCCGTCTATGTGATTGGTGGATTGTTCATACTCTTTTTCTTGATTCTTCATACTCAACTGTATTTTATATGGAGCGACTGCATATCTGACCACTAGCACAATGAGGGCTAGCGTTTGATTTTGCCGCTAGGGGCGCTGGTGTAGTGTGAGGTCTTCAAAATGTCGGGTTCAAAAATGGTCAAATAAGTTGTATAGTTAATTATTTGACCATTTGTTAGACTAACAATTGATGTACTTATAAACGCGTTTTACCGAAATTTTTAATCATTGGTTGAGAACTACGCATCTTAAAACTGCCAAACCAAACGTGTAAGTAATCCTGTTTACTATTTTCCAGTAATATTTTTTTCCCGAAAGTTTGACAACCAGACATTTTCCTAGTAACTGAATGGGGGCTACCGTTTTATTGCTCACCAGTTGGCGCTACTGTATAAGGTCCTAAAATATAGCTGTTAAACATTGTTATTACGCGCACGGAAACAAAGTTTGAATTAAAATAATGTCTGATGCCGTAGCAGTGCGATTCAATGTGAAATCGATTATGCTGCAATTCGCGCAGTCTTTTTACCCGACTGCCTAAGGAGGGTAATGTGTTTATCAGTCTATGTATGTATGTTTGTTCCAATGTGTCGTTCTAGAGACCAAACGCGTTGGCTGATATTGATGATTCTTACGTCAATCGATTCGTCTTAACCCTGCGAGTGGCACAGGCTACGTTAAAATTGGAAAAAAATAATGGCGGATTTTGGGCGCCATTTTGTGGGCGAATATTTTTTTTCCTTCGAAACCCATCGTGTGGGGTATCAACATAAAGGGCTTTAAGAGGTGATTTCAAAAATATGTAACACTTACATGTTTAAATGTACCTAATTCTAAAAAAAAAAACTAAAACGTAGTAATAAAAAAAAAACAAAAAACCCGACTGCTTAAAAAGCGAACTAAAAGACGTAAACAAGAAGAAATTCATGCTGTGCAGTCGGAGGATACATCTGGTTTTGGTCAGTCAGTATCCTCCAACTGCACAGCATGAATTTCTTCTTGTTTACGTCTTTTAGTTCGCTTTTTAAGCAGTCGGGTTTTTTTGTTTTTTTTTAAATTATTTTCGAAAAGAACGGAGGATAAAATTTTCCAAAACTTAAAACTCTATTAAAGCAGTGGTTGGCCAAACCCGTACCAATCTTAATCTGCCTTATATCGAAAATATTCACAACAATAAAAAAATAAACTAGCTGTGTGCTGGTGGTCAGATATGCAGTCGCTCCATATAAAATACAGTTGAGTATGTAGAATCAAGAAAAAGAGTATGAACAATCGAGCAATCACATATCTCGTATTTCATCTATACTGTTTGCCCTTTGCCTTGGCGATAAAAAACTGGGCCTTACCTAAGTGACATCATTGTAAATCCAATATGGCGGACTCCCGAAGATGGCGGACCAATTATCAAATGAAAGTGTTTGCTGTGTGGAATACGAAAAAGATTTTCTTTTTTACAAGCTTTTATTTAACTTGCAATATATGTATGTATGTATGTAAGTGTGTTCGGGTAAAATCATGCAACTGAATTTTAAAGCAGTTATCCTCCACCGATTAAGATGAAATTTTGTGGCGGACGGCCCAAGATGGCGGACTGGTTATTTTTTGTGCACTGCTATAATATGGGTATCAAATGAAAGGGTTTGCTGAGGAGAATACGACAAAAGCTTGTTTTAAAAAAAGGATTTTTAATGAATAGGTAACCTGTTTTTAAATAAATTTGTAATTTTGTTTTAGGTACTTAGTCAATTAATAGACCGATTGCATGAAGAGGAGAAATACCCATCGTTCTTAGAAGATCTACTGGAAACTGTAGACTTATTATTACGACAAGTCTATGAAGGGGAAAGCAGTGAAGATGGTGAGGTAAGAATATTTTAACCGACTTAGGAAAAGAACGAGGTTACGCCTTATATGTCCGTATGTCTGTCACAGGACTGTGTATCTTTAACCGTAATATATGGACAGTTGAAATCTTCATATACAAGGTGATACTAAAGCGCAGTTTCTGGAACGAAAATCAACGAAAAGTTTGGGTATTTTTTTTGTTTTAATTTTCAAAAGCCAATCGCATCACTTGATTTGAGTTTAGTTTATGACGATATTTTCGTCTCCGAACCCTGGGTTAGAGGATATGGCAAGTCATATTTTCAAAATTACTTCTGGCCAAATAAACACATTCCAATTTTTCTTTTACAGTTCCTGAAAAAAGACGAATACATCCAAAGAATATTACTCCTAAACAAATCAATGCATATACAAAAACATAGTTTAGAGAAAATTACTGCTATTCTGGAAGCGTTTTATTCCCAAGTGACTAAAGTAGATTCTACGTACGAACTATCAAATATAGACCAAATTGAAAACATAACATACATTTTTCACATACTAGAGATTTTATTAAAGAAATATTTGAAAAACCGAGAAATTTACATTCAAACTAGTAGCCAAAATTCCCAGGATGACGAAAAACTCTTCAAAAAGAGCTCCATAACAGATATTTGGCGAAAAAAATGGAATCCAAGCCAAAAAGTTTTAGAGGGTAGTCGTGAAAAAAAGTGTGTTTTGAAGAATTGCAGTGAAATTTTGAACAAAATTGTAGTCGACTGTGTTAGTAGTTATAGTTTGGTCGCCTATTCTGCGTTAAAATGTTTTAATTGTATGCAATCTTAATATTCTGTATACCATTTCGTTTATAGTATATATGTTCATAAACCTCTGCCATTTTCATGTTATGTAAGTTAGAAGATAATTTTAGTTGCAAAATCCTTTCTAAAGGAATCATGTAGGTAAAGTGTAAAAAAAATATTTTAAAAATGTAGTAGGTAGGTAGTTGTAAAAAAAACTTGTATCTTTTTTAATATTGTTTAAATGCATATTAAAATAAATGTCTATTACAATAAAATGTTGTTTAATTTTACATCCTTGAGAGATTTTGCACTGAAATGGTACTCTGAAATTATATATTTAGTAGATGATGAGATTATGAAGACTCGAGAGATAATTTCAGACAAGCATAAAAATCAATCCGCCTAGCTTGAGCCTGGTGGGGTCAGCTGCACAGCGAAATACGAGTATTTTACATGAATCACAACTGCTTATCTAAACAACCCAGTAACTGGGTAACACGATACCAAAAGGCATGATTAGTGACAATTACTGGCTTCTTACTACCTGCAGCAATGTCAATTATCTTCAAATGATAGCCGAGAGCATAACATGCTTTCTGAGGCGTAGAGACTTCTCAATGTGAAATGAATAGTTACCCATCCACGGACAGACCTCGGTAAACATTGCTTAACCTTGAAGATCGAGCTGTGTTGGTTTTTTTTTATTTAGGTCTCGTTTCTGGAGACACGGGGAGTCGGCGTCGCGTGCATCGTGGGGTCTCGCGAGGCGGCGGCGGTAAATCGGTAACTTTCTAAAGCATACTGCTTAGTAACGGCAAGGTTAAAAGGTTTGGAAAAAATATATATTTATTATTGATTCATGTACATAATTTTGAACACAATGTTGTTTCGTGTAACTTATAGTTTTGCTTTAAAAAAATAATTAACAACACGATATTTTGTCGCAACTTTTGAAAACTCCTCTAAAACGACTTGGATGTTTAAAAATGTTTTTACACAGATAAATTGATGGCTGGAATTTCTTCATAACTAACATAGCATAAAGTAAATCAAATAATATTTTGCAAACACAACTGTTCAAAAGGAGGTTCAATATTGATATTTTGGCATCGAGCGGGCGCACGGCCTGTACTCCGGGGCTTATATAGCGCCTTAACGCCATTGCTTCACCTTAAATGTTCATGTTCTATTTTAAAGGATTTGGTTTCCGCACTTAGTCCTTTAGATGGACCATTGTGCGTGGGCCATGGTGGCCGTTTAGTGGTTATTCCAACCAGCCCACCTCCCTCCAGAAGTTCATCAAAGCTCCTGGTTTGCTCAGAACATCCATGTAAGATCAGGGTGAGTGCGTTATTCCAGCCAGATAATGTCGAAAATCGTCATCTAAGTGCAATAGACAATTAGATATACAGCTTCTGTAATTGGTAACCAGATTTTTAAATTTGGTAAGCTGATAGTTTTTTAATTATTTGATAAAAACAGTTCCGGCTGGAGTAACGTTACCGCAGCCAGATCTTTTGTTTTCTAACGGGTATGTTGAAATAAATGTTATCTAAATAATTAGGTAACAATTTGAAATAAATGGTACCACTTATTTTATATTTGTATTTGCTATGGTTGCGAAGATATTTAAAATCCTGCTGCAGTAACGTTTGCACGATTGCTGCATCTCGAAATTGACTAAACGGATGATTATAATTTTTGTACATGACATCTGGCTAATTAGGTATAATTTGTTACGCAATAAAAAAATCCACAATAATGCACCGTTTTGAAGTTATTTTAGTAAATAGAAATATGCTTTAATAGGTCCTAACACTGCCAATAAGTGGTCCAACGACTAACTTGAAACGTTATTATATAGGTAATTACTGCTTATAAATGGTACTGAAGTCTCATTAGTATCCTATATGTAATTAAAAAGTTATGATGAAACTTCCACTTGTTCCGGCCACGGCGCGCAGCTGAAATATTTGAAGACCGATTAACCGAGTTACCTGTAGTTGTGGTAACTGAATCTTATATCAATAATTAGATAAATAGTTCAATTATATACTTGTGAAATATCAGACTTGTACACTAATTAATTAACGAGATAATCGAAAAACAATACATAAGCGTGGTAACCCGACCAAATCTAGAATGTTATAAAAAAGCGGCCGCGCAATACATTATACCAACCTTCTAAAACTTACAGGATAATACATGGCAATAATACGTGTTTGGTACAGACGGGTACACAAGTGCTAAAGTAAAACATGGTTATAATTAAATATTTTTGTTTCTGCAGATAGAATATTGATTTCAAAAATAATTATGCGTAGGTAATAAAGATATGGAATACCTACTAATGTAGATGATGATGATTTTATGCGGATATGTAAACAACAATTTTAAAGGCGAGAGTGTTTTTTTTTCCAGAGCGGAGCGAAGGATTCTAGAGTAAAGTAGAATTAAGGTAAGTAAGTATATAAATGAACTTCAAAAATAATCACGGCTAAGTTTATATGGACTTATATATGCAACGTTATTAACTGTTATACACCTTCACTATTTTCACTGTATTGTGCTACCTCCTCCTCGCGTCGTGTTCCGCATTACTGAGGTTCGTGATTCCCGTGACAGGATACCAACTTTTCTCTGACGATGATTTTCCATTTGTGTCTGTCCTTGGCGACGTGGAGTGCATCGTGCAGCTTGGTCAGACCATCTGATCAGGCTGCGGCCTCTCGGCCTCTTGTCTTTGACTTTGCCAGTGATCATCAGCTGCTGGAGGTTATGGCCATCGTTTCGCCCAATGTTGTTTTGTGTCGTGTTGTGCTTAGCGTTCCGAATAAGTTAAAGTAAAATAGTTATAGCCATATTTAAAATTAAGTTTTATTGTAGAATCACAGCTAAACAATAATAAAATTTAAAAACATCACAGTGCAGTAAGTACTTACATATAATACCTACATACAGTAGGTAGGTTCCACTGTTTTTCTATTGTGATTTTATAAATCACAAATGTATTACATAAAGATAGCCGTATTCTTAAATTAAGTTTTATTTTATAAAAATAAAAAAATCTACAATAGTAAAAATAAACGACATAAAATGCAGTCAACTTCTTTCTTCTATATCTTTTGTTATCGAGCCTTTTACAGTGCCCCACTGTTGGGCAAAGTCCTCCTCTTTGATTTAAAGCTACGGCTCCCATATTACATATAGTTACTTACCTTAATCTAACTATACCATGTATAATAGTACATTCCTTTACCTAAATACATAATATAAAATTAACTAAAAACGAATTAGGCGCAATTTATACCTTGTAAATAGTAAGTAGGTACCTACCCCATCGACAGAACAGTTAAACATAGGTAGGTGGATATATGAAGAATGGCATAGTGGACACTTACTTTAAGCAATTTATAATTTATTTAAACATTTAGTATGGTAGGTTTAATTTTTTAATCAAACTAATTGCATTCGTGACTGTAGCAACTTTTAAGCACAATTATGCTAATAATTTTAGAAGGTTAGTAAAATGTATTGCGTGGCCGCTTTTTTATAACATTCTAGATTTGGTCGGGTTACCATTCATAAATATGTTTTTTCGATTATCTCGTTAATTAATTAGTGTACATGTCTGAAATTTCACAGGTATATAATTTGACTATATATCTAATTATTGATATAAGATTCAGTTACCACAACTACAGGTAACTCGGTTAATCGGTCTTCAAATAACTCAGCTGTGCGCCGTGGCCGGAACAAATTGAACTTTCATCATAACTTTTTAATTACTTATAGGATACTAATGAAACTTCAGTACCATTTATAAGCAGTAATTACCTATATAATAACGTTTCAAGTTAGTCGTTGGACCACTTATTGGCAGTGTTAGGACCTATTAAAGCATATTTCTATTTACTAAAATAACTTCAAAACGGTGCATTATTTTGGATTTTTTTATTGCGTAACAAATTATACCTAATTAGCCAGATGTCATGTACAAAAATTATAATCATCCGTTTAGTCAATTTCGAGATGCAGCAATCGTGGAAACGTTACTGCAGCAGGATTTTAAATATCTTCGCAACCATAGCAAATACAAATATAAAATAAGTGGTACCATTTATTTCAAATTGTTACCTAATTATTTAGATAACATTTATTTCAACATACCCGTTAGAAAACAAAAGATCTGGCTGCGGTAACGTTACTCCAGCCGGAACTGTTTTTATCAAATAATTAAAAAACTATCAGCTTACCAAATTTAAAAATCTGCTTACCAATTACAGAAGCTGTATATCTAATTATCTATTGCACTTAGATGCCGATTTTCGACATTATCTGGCTGGAGTAATGCACTCGATCAGGGTGACCCAAGGGTTTGTGTTCTAATCTGGGTGGCGCCTGTGGATTGAAAGAGTACGTGCGCGACGGTTCCTCAGAATCCAAGCACGCCCTGCACAGAGTGCTGTCCGTTAAGTTGTGTGGAATTGTTTATTTAGCGAGCAGTGTCCCGTGATGGTCCCCGTCACCAGCCGTAGGCCGTTCCTCTCATACAATGCCATATGTTTAAAAAAAGTTAATTCAAAAAATAAAAAATAAATCGACTGCTTAAAAAGCGAAATAAAAAGATGTAAACAAGAAGAAAATCATGCTGTGCAGTCGGAGGATACATATTCGCGGGCTGGCTGCATGCCCATTCGGGTTTTATTTTATTTTTAGAATTGACTTTTTTTTTGTTTTTTTTTTCGAATTAGGTACATTTAAACATATAAGTGTTATATATTTTTGAAATCACCTCTTAAAGCCCCCTTTATTTTGATACCCCACATGATGGGTTTGGAAGAAAATAAAAATTTGGGACCCCATAATATGGCGCCCAAAATCCGCCATATTTCTATTTACCAATTTTAATGTATTATAGCCAGTGACACTCGCAGGGTTAAAACGAATCGATTGACGTAAGAACCTTCAAAATCGGCAAACACGTTTGGTCTCTATAACGCCATTTAGGAACATACATACTTACATACATACATATACTTATAAACACATTACCCTCCTTCGGCAGTCGGGTAAAAATTAGTGCGGTCCGAACCACCTAAAGCGACGCGAGACAACCCGCATCTTCAGAAGCGAGGCTTTCGCCACAAGCTCCTCTAATAAAAGTATTAGTTACTAGCTGACCCCCGCGGCTTCGCTCACGTCAACTATACAAACGGCAACTATACAAACGGTGCCGCGGCAGCGGCCGGCGAGCGCTACCTCAAAATTAATCGCGAAATTTTGCTAAGTATTTATTTCATAGTGCCCCCAAGACGACACTCTGGCCTAAACGAGCTATAATACTCACAACGGATGTTTGTGGCTCTGAATTGGCTGCAAGAGGCTGCGCACTAGCTATTTTTGTGTCAATATTGAAAGTGAAAATAGCGGGTGCGCCAAAGTTCACCTAAATTTTGAACTCCGATAATTGGAAATCCGAAAATGTTCTTCCTCACATATTTCATCCTAACAATCACAATTCCTAACTACTCTGTCTCTAATGTGCATTATTCCGAAGCATTCAACTTCATAATGTCAGTAGCAATAAACATTTATTATACTTTTATTTGTTTTCCTATATTTTCTCAACATAACCATCTTTTACACTATTATTCAAAGTCATATCTTTTTTGTTTAGATTTCTTTTTATTCATAATAATCAGTATTATAAACATTAATTTTGCGTAACTTTATTTTCACTTAACATGGCTTTAATTTTCACAAAACTCTAATTTTATTTATAGCGGTGTGTACCTGCAAAGATCCATAGGTTAGGTTAGGTTAGAACTGTGACCAACTACGCGCGAGCCGAGCGAGCGGAGCGAGCGGTGCCGCGGCAGCGGCCGGCGAGCGCTACCTCGAAATTAATCGCGAAATTTTGTATTTTTTTCATAGTGCCCCCAAGACGACACTCTGGCCTAAATTTCATTCATTTAAGACAAAAATCAGTGATTCAAAACAGTTGGTTTTTTAGACATAATTACCCACATATATTTTTTATGACACTTCGTAAATGTTTCTTTCTAAATATGAGTGAAAATATTATGGTAATTATGTTTAGGGATAAAAGAGTTATTTTATTTTATTTTATTTTATTTTATTGTAATAGGAAAACAAACAGTATTAACAACTAACAAATTTAACATCAGATTAACCAACTAGTAACCAATTACATGTTTTCGCATTTAATTTACTATAAAGAGCAAGCCTGTTAGAGAGAAAAAAAAATGAATTACATTGATAATATGTACTTTAAACTATAACATACAATCGCAATAATACCTCGTCTTAGGTGCAATAAAAAAAACAGTTATTGAACCAATTCGAACCAATGTTTAGTAAGTATTCGAATGAATACTTGCGGTTTTGTAGTGAATAAGTCAAATTCAGAAAAGTCAACCAATTTATTGTAAGATTTAGCGCATCTTATAAAGAACGAATTCTGTCTGTAATTTGTGCAGCAGCGGGGGACGTTAAGAAAAAGAAAGGGTATTCTAGCAGATCTGGTGGGGGCGCGTAAATTAATCTTAGAGAGAAGTTGCGGGGCGTCGATGAAAGATTGCGCTAACTTAATGAGTAAGGAGATATCTGATATACTCCTTCTCTCCCTAAGTGGAAGTAAATGGTACCTTTTGCATCTCGACTCGTAATTATGATCGCGGGTGCTACACTTGTACTGCAGGTATCTCGTAAAGTTTCGCTGGACAGATTCCAATCTTGAGATATAAACAGCATACATGGGATTCCAAACTTGCGAACAATATTCAAGTGAGCTACGGACGAAGGAACAGTACAATATCTTAACTATTTTGACATCCGTGAACTGGGAGCAAGATCTTTTTAAAAACCCCATTGCCTTGTTAGCTTTATTAACTATGTGATCTATGTGCTTCTCGTGGGTAAGTTTGGAGTCGTGTATCACACCTAAATCTCGTATGAAATCTACTCGTTTTAGATGGGCATTCTTTAGAGTGTATGTGTGGGATATGATGTTGGCCTTGCGAGTGAACGTAATTGTGTAACATTTAGATACATTGAGTTCCAGATTATTCAGCTGACAATAGTTTTCTAGTCTTTCGAGATCTTGTTGCAACGAGTCGCAATCTTCGACATTGTTTATATGTTTGAAGATTTTCATGTCGTCTGCGTAAAGCAAAAACAATGAATTTTGAAAACACGTGTGAATGTCATTTATAAAAATGTTAAATAATAAGGGCCCAAGAAGCGATCCCTGGGGAACTCCTGAAGGGACTATATGCCGCTTCGACACAGCACCGTTGATTACGACAGCCTGAGAACGATTCTTTATGTAAGATGTTATCCACCGGTATAAGTTACCATGAATACCTGCATAAAAAATTATGATAAAAAACAGTAGGAGTTTAAATATATTTACATTAATGATATTATTAATTACAATTTTCGGAAACATAAGTGTTATGAACATCGCCGGCAAATAGTATGAATGAAAACTTTAGGATGTAAAATTTTAGGAAGAGTGATCATTCGGATTACAAATCGTTAGGAAGAACAATTTCGGGTAAAGAACTTTAGGTGAGCCAATATGGACCCGAAAATAGCATTGTATAACTGTCTCTTTCACTCGCATACGTTTGTCGCATCATCCTATCTCGTTTACTCTATGCAGTTTATCTGTTTCGTGCGCAATAGTTGACAGAACCAACTTCAGAGCCACAAAGATCCGTTGAGAGTATTATACCTACCACCCACCTTCCTAGCCAGGTAGGGTAGGAAGGTAGAACTTACCTACCCACCAATTTGTTAAAAATATTTATTTGAGTAAGAAATAATACTACAATACGAATGTAACCAACTTTAGTTTCTACCGACGCGATCTAATCAAAATTTAGAACATAAAAGCTGCTATTGTGACTTAACTATGATAGTGAGATATATTCTCTCGCAGACTTTTTTGTAGTTAATAATGAGTACTTTAATCATGTAGTACATAATTTTATGTATCATTAATAATTTTCTCAGCGCACGCCAAAGAATGAGTTTAAAGGTGAACGCGCACCTGTCCGCGCCGCAGGCACTGCACGCGCCGCAGTAATCGCAATTTTTAAATCTTTATATGAAATCTAAACTAAAAAGTCGTAAACAAGGAAAAAATCATGCCTGCACAGCATGATTATATACAGGCGGAGGATACACCAGATTTTGGTCAGCCAGCTCGCGAATATGTATCCTCCGACTGCACAGCATGATTTTTTCCTTGTTAACGACTTTTTAGTTCGCTTTTGAAGCAGTCGGGTTTTTTGATTTTTTGAATTAAGTTTTTTTATTTATAACTTTTTAGTTGTCATCTGGTAATTATGGACCTTGGAAACACTTGTAGGCTGCCAAAGTATGTTGAGGTGAAAACGTGATGTCCAAGTTAAATAAAAAACTATTTGTTCATGACCAGAAGCGACGTTCCTTCATGGTCCTCGATGCGCAATGATGCGTGGAAATACTTTAAGTGAAATAATGGCTACGATATGTTCATGCGCCTGCGCACTATTAAACAGGCAAACTCGACTGCGACGAGGACCACAACATTCCGACCGCAAAAACTTTTATTTCAAAAAAATTATATGCTAAGACTCGTAGCTTGAAACTGACAGGAACTACCCCTCCACTGGACCGATTCTGGTCAAATTTGCACCTTTGGAAAGGTCTGGAGGAGACCTTCCCTCCAGTCCCTGATCCAGGTCCCTAGCCCCTACCATCAGGGAGTTCTCGTGAGGAGAACATCAAAGAAAGGGAATTCCCGCCAGTTTGAAGCTTTACAATCGAGTTTCTCCTAAAACTAGACATGTTAGCTCTAGGGTACCAGCGAGGGACTTGGAGCCCTCCCACTGGGCCGTCGACACACATAAGTGTCACGGTTGTATTCAAAACCTTCAGGCGTACAGCCGCGCAATGGTGCGAGAAGTTAGCTTATGCCCCCGATCCCGGCACATAAATTCGACTCCTACTCAGACTGCTGGTTGGATCTTCAAGTAACATTCACCCCCGGGTAGCCCTCGTGATGGGCTATCCCAAGGTAGAAGTCCGGTGGCTACATGTCCAACCCCCGATTAGTTAGCCTTTGTTACAAGTTTGTTTACATAGCAAATCCATGTAACCTCGCACTATGTCAGGTCGTTTAACTCCTCAACCACCAGAGCTAAGCTCCTTGCGAAAGTGTGGTTGGGTAGCTGGAAGACTAGGCTGTCTAATGGCGGTACCCTGATGGGTGTACCACCAGCCTTTCTGCAGCTTAAGGTACCGGGAAGCGGCCGAATGCGAAATCTTACGTCGTGTCACAGCTTTAATGTGTCTGTGTGCGTTATATACACCTATATACTAGCTCTGTGTCATGACTGAGTCTAGGCGCCTGCCTGAGGGTCCCCGAAGGTAATGCTTCAGACAGCATATCTATAACTGACCAGGCACCAAGTGTCCCTGGACGTAGTGTAGTGACCCATCGGCAGACGCATAGAAACGTCCATGCCGGCATACACAGACACATTATTTCAAGCAAGTGATGTCTATGTACTAGAATTACATAGGTGCTATCTATTTATAGGGCCTAGACAAAATTCTAGGTCACCTAGAAGCGCTAAATGGCTTGTATCGAATTTTCTAAACACTTACTTGAGTAAAATGTATGTATATTTCCCTTTTTAGAGTGAAAATGCATTAAGACTGGCCATGTACTGCTATTATGTATAATTACTCAGTCATGGTATCTAGCCATTCTATCTAGAACACCTAGATGGTGTTTCCTAACAAAACAATTATGTGTAAGGAAGCAATCAGATTGGTTGGTGAATAGAATACCTATAGCACTATCTGGTACCCTGCTCAAAACGGGGGGCCTAAAATAAGTAAACAAAATATTTTTATTTCCTTAAACCTATACATTTATCATATAACTAAGGTACCTTATGTATAATTCTAACACATAAGCGCTATATGCGCACTATAAACTATGTAAAAGCCCCTAAAACATGAGTTTAAAGTTATCAAAATTCTACACCAACTGGTTTTAGTATAAATATAAAGCGCCGCCATCTTACGGGGTCGGAACGTCCTAGTTAACCGAGCTACACGTACGTCATTGTCTCTCATCGCACGGATCACCACCATCACCTACCCTCCATACTGTCGATTGTGAAAGTCTTGCGACTTCCATTGTCGGGAGTATTCAGGGCGGGCTTCGTTGCTGCCTAACGGTTGGAGCTTGCGCCCAACCGTTATAGTGGTCGCGAACAAACTAGTCCCATGAACCTTGTCTTCATGCTAGTTCCACAGCCGAAAGCAAGAAGTACAGAAGAAGATGTCAGCGCCCGGCGCCCGCGGCCCCTCGCTCCCTAACCTGGGCAGCGTGACGCCCAATGCATCACTGCACGAGGAGCCGCCAAGAAAAAACCAGCAGGGAGACGCACCAAGGAGCGCAAGCAGGCAGAGCACCGCCGGCGCCCCTACCTCAGCACAAACATCATCAGCAAGGTACAGTGCCTCCCAAACACCAGCAAAAACTCCGATACCCGCGGAACGAAAATCTGCGTCGACCGTAAAGACGCCAGAAAATAATTTTTCCACGGTCCTACCTACCCACATCGGGAAAAAATCGGCGGACCGACTTGTAGTCGCGCATACAACGCGGCAACCGCCAAAACCTACACAGCAGCCACGACAATTAGCAGCGGACGATGCACCTGCATTTTCGGTTCGCGCTATTGTTCGTACAGACTCGCAACGCGGCCAACCTACGTCGCGTTCGAGTTCATCCGCGGTCAAACAGCACACGCACACCAAAGCGACAGCTGCAGCGCGTAATGCATCTTCAGGGACTCGCCCTTTACCAGCAGGCCCTACAATAGAAAAAAATAGTCGTGATCCGCGTTCGAACCGCGGTGAACCACGCCGCCAGATGGCACCACTGGTAGTATCGTCCGCCATTACGGGCTCACCAGCGCCACCCCGCACATCAGCGGCCGACTCGCCAGCGTTTAGATCCACCCAATCACCGCTAAGTGGGTCAAACATCTCGCTCGCGTCAATAGGGCGCGGGGCAGAAATGGATTTCGTCGACGATTTTGCGACACTTACATCGCCCACCCCCTCAATGGAAATCGATTACGATTTTCAAACGGGGGGTAGGGGGCTCAGAAGACGCCATAGCCCGGACGAGACGGCAGAGGAGGAGGCGAAGCGCTACTGCGCTGACTCACAGCGCATTCCTGCGCGTGAGCAGCGTAGCGTGGGGTCGCCTACCTTCGCGGACGCAGTACGACGTAGCCATTCGCCGGCATCGTCATCCGCCTCCTCCGTCACAAACACTAACAATAAAAATTCTAGGGTAGGCAGAGTACCTACTCCTACCCCTACACAGGATGCAGCCCCCAACCCAGCTACTACAGGTAACCAAGCGGGTCAGCAGGCGAAAAAGAAACGCCCGCGGTACCCTCCGCTCATTGTAGAGAAGCTACCGAATTGGGCGACTCATTTTAGGGCCCTAGCCGCCAAGCTTGGGCGACCCCCAAATGCCCGCCCTTACGGTCAAGGGGTAAGATTCTCGCCTGAGAGCGAGGACGAGTACAGGGTGGTTCAACGGTACCTGACCACCCTGGAAAAAGAAGAAAACATCAGCTGGTTCGCGTACTCGCTCCAGGCTGACAAAAAATTAAAGGTAGCCATCAGGGGGCTGCCTCCGGACACGGACCCCAAGGAGATCGAGGAGGAGCTCCACCGCTTAGGTTATGAACCGGAATATGTCAGGCACATTAATGCGCGCCAAGGTCGCCCTGGCTGCGTGTTCCACGCCGTGCTTAATAAGACACCGAATGTTAGGGAAATTTATGACACCTCCGTATTTTTATATATGCGAGGTGTCAAGATCGAAGCATGGCGTGGCAAACGTGGGCCCGCCCAGTGCCACCGGTGCCAGAAATTTAGGCACTCGTCGCACCAGTGCCACCGCCCAATAGCTTGTGTGCGCTGCGGTGAAGGGCACACAGCAAGGGACTGCCCTCGCCCTAGAGAAGAGCCGGCTACCTGCGCAAACTGCGGGGGCCCGCATCCGGCGAGTAATATAAAGTGCCCGGTTTTCCAGAAGGAAATCGCACACAAGCGACTGGGCACTGTCGCCAGCTCCATAAACCCATCACGCCGTACTACAAACGAGGTACAAGCAGAAGAGCACCGCCTAGAAGAGGCCCCAAGTGCTACACTCATGGCGACAGCAAACGGGCCCACTCAGCGCGGAGATGCCACCTCCTCCTCAGGGCGGAGGAAAAAGAAGAGGGGGGGTAAGGGTAGAAAACCAACACACCCCCCAGCGACACAAGAAACGACCCAGAAAGCCGCCCCTGCCTGCGAAAACATCAACGCACAGGCAGTGAAAACTTCAAACAAAGAAAAAATGGCTAGCGCCACACAATTAACATACACCAAGCGCCACCTACCGGACCAAATCCGTACCAACAACATTGTCGGCCAATCAGAGGGCGCTAGCCATTACAAGCCGGCCAATCAAGGGCCGGCTACGAACAAGCAACAAACAGCTAATAACACAAACGATACTAGGAAAAAGGACTTCACTGCCTGTGCTATCCAGTTACTTATGGACCTAATTAAGGCCATCAGGCAGGGCCAGGATGTGGAGCAAGTTATCCTCGACGGCTTAGCCGCGTTATTAACGCTTTACCATGCCTAAGTCGTTGAGGATTTTACATTGGAATGCTCGCGGCTTAAAAAATAAAGTCGCTCTCCTCCGCCAGCTTTTACAAGATCAAAACATCGACGTGGCGCTAATAAGCGAGACTTTCTTGGGACCTGGGGACAGGATAAGGTTCCCGGGTTATCTCGCTTACCGAAAGGACGAGCGGTCGGCATCCGGCGTTAGTTACCGTGGCCTGGCTGTGCTTGTTAAGCGTAGAGTCGTACACCAAGAGCTTCCCGCACCAAACATAAAATCGGCCTACGCGCTGGGTGTACAGCTGCACATAGCCGGCGAGGACCTAGAGGTATACGCCTTTTATAAGCCTCCCACATCAAAATTGGACATGTCGGAGGTCAGACGCCTTGTCACACACACTGATAACCCGACCATCCTCGCCGGAGATTTCAATGCAAAACATCCAGCGTGGAATAGCCTCCACCAAAATTCCGACGGGAGACGACTCTTCGCAGACGCGGAGGCCCATGGGTACACGGTGTCTGGACCTGAGACGCCGACCCACTGGCCAGAAAACCACAACTACATGCCTGACGTGATAGACATCGTCGTACACCATGGGCTGCATTGCCAGGTCACACAGCAAGTACTGGAGGACGAGATGCAGTCTGACCATCATCCAGTACTCGTCGTCCTGTCAGACATGCCGACCCGCATACAGCCTCAAGCGCCACGTCGATTAATCGACTGGGACATATTCTCAAAGAAGGTTGATTCTACCACGCCAACTCGGCCTATCACCACAGCTACTGACGTCGACCTACTGGCCGACGAGATCACTGCTTGCGTACAACAAGCACTGGAAACAGCAACTAAAACGCAACAGCAGGGGAGAGTGCTTCAGCCGCCCCTGCCTGCTCGCATAAGGAAGCTTATTACCGAAAAAAGGCGCCTACGCAAGCAGTGGCAACAATCTCGCTGCCCAACTCAGAAAACAGCACTCAATAAGCTGACAGAGAAGGTGAAGGCCGAGCTGTGTGCTCTGCGAGCCGCGAGTTGGGAGGAACGCATTGACGCCGCGGAGGGCGACTGGCCCTCCATACACAAGCTGTGCCGCCAGCTGAAGAATACCCCAGCTCCGGTTCGCCCACTGCTGGGCACAGACGGGGCGCTCAAATATGTAGCGGGAGACCGAGCGGAGGTCTTTGCCGAACATCTGGGGCGTCAATTCCAACCGAACCCGACTACATTGCACGAACATGTCGCAGCAGTCGAGAAACACATTGGAGATTACTTCGCCACGCCGATAGCTCCCGATGAAGATGCCATCTATTTCTCGCCTGGCGCAGTCAGACGCGCCTTCTTGCGAACGAAGCCCCGGAAGGCCCCAGGTGCCGACCACATCTCCAATACAGCGCTGCGCCACCTGCCCCACCGTATGGTCGCGGCTATCGCGCGCCTGTATACCGGGATTCTCCGCACGGGCTCCTTCCCGGCCTCGTGGAAAGAAGGGCGCGTCATAATGCTGCCCAAGGCGGGCAAGAATGTCCTGAAGCCGGAGAGCTATCGGCCGATCACTCTCCTGCCCAACATCTCCAAAGTGTTCGAGTCCCTCCTGCTGCGACATCTTACACCTCACATTGCACCACGCCCGGAACAGTTTGGTTTTCGGTCGGAACACTCCACGACGCTCCAGCTGTCGAGGGTACTGCACCTGCTGTCGTCCACTATGAACAGGAAAGAGTACGCGGTCGCAGTATTCCTCGACATGGAAAAGGCCTTCGACCGCGTATGGCATGACGGCCTAATATATAAGCTGACAACATCCAGCGCGCCCCGTCGCGTGGTAAGAGTAATCCAATCTTTTTTGACCAACAGGACGTTCAGAGTGGTGGTGGAGGGCGAGCTGTCCACCCCCCGCCCAATATTGGCGGGCGTGCCACAGGGCGCCGTATTATCGCCTGCGTGTTACTCACGTTACACCGACGATATCCCCACTACTCCAGAAGCTACGCTAGCATTGTACGCAGATGACGCTGCGTACATCACCAAGTCCATGAACGCAAACCACGCAGCAGTCAAAATGCAGCGCGCCCTCAACACCATCCCCGAGTGGCTAGCTAAATGGCGGCTATCGGTTAACGTGGGTAAGACGCAGGCTCTTGTTACAGGATTCGTGACCCTCCCACCACCACTGACACTACAAGGAGCCGAAGGAGCCGACATAGACATGGTCCCCCCACGCTAAGTACCTGGGGGTGACCATTGACCGTCGGCTCACGATGGGGTTGCACGTCAGAAAGGTCGCGGCGCAATGCAGGGTCGCTCGTAACCTCCTCCACCCGGTGCTCTCATCTCGCCTCCCCGTCCGTGCCAAGCTGGGAATTTACAAAACCTACCTGCGATCCATACTCACATATGCAGCCCCAGCTTGGTACGCCCTCACTAGCACACACACAAACGGCGCTAGTAGTAGCTAGTCGCTTTCATTATCAAACTGTAGGTTCGTCCAAAGTCGACGCTCCTGCCGCAGGTCGCCTTAGCTGGGCCTCCCAGGGTACGCCCTGGGTCTCACTCGGCTGAGGTGGACCGCCAGGAGGTCGTGAAGAAACGGCGGACCGTTCATAACGGCAACAGCAAGCCAAACACAGTGCGCGTTGGTGCCTCAGTACATTAGTACAAAAGACATCAACGCGCACACAAGTTAGGTCCAAGACCACCAAGTGACGAGCTCATCGTTGTGAGCTCCGGTACTGCATCCGCGGGCTGGGAACGGATGTTCCGGCACAACTCGCCCCACCCCCTTGCGGGGGTGGCGCGACTCCCACTGAGAGTTACGGGGTCACTCACCGCCTGCCGTCCGCCTCGAGAGGACGTCCCGCTGCTCGCCGCTCTGCTGCTCGCCGCCCCACCGCGCGCCACGCCGCGCCCCCACCCTCCGTCTCGTCGCGCCCCTGCGTGACGACACTGCGGTGCCGCGACTCTGCGCGCCGCCGGCATTTTTGGCCCCTTCCGGGTTAAAACCACGACTTAGTGGTCCTTGGTGGATACCTTACGGTGTTAACGAAGCCAAGTGGAGTGCTGCCCCTTGCACTCGCCAAGCTCCTTCAGAGCACGGCAGTCAGAAGGAGTCGGGAGCAGGATCAGTTGGCCTTGGTAGATAGCCTAGCCAACCCCTGCTCTGTTCCACAGCTACACCTGGTACGGTAGGGTGTGTCTACCCCTACGTACCAGACTTTCGGTACACACAGGAGGAGGGTGGCCCACCTTCAGTGGGTTCACCGGTACCTTAGGACCCCTGTCACCCAATAAGATTGGTGACAGGTTTACAAGCTTAGGGCTCACCAGATACACACCTCCCAGTCTCACCCGGCTGGGAGGGTAGGCTTACACATCCCCGGGCCCACCCACCCGGGGAGGTCCCTTACCCTCTAAAATGTCTTCGGACAGATTAAATGATGATGAGCTGGAGGTGTTGCAGGCCTCCATAAAGCTCCTTAGAGATAAGCTCATGCTAGACCCGCATATCCGCTTAAGGTACAATGCTGCCCTTAACAGGGTCATTGAAGCCCTCCCATCCTATATTGTTATTCCGCCCACTCAGATGCAACTGTTATGTGAACAGTTGGATGCTGAAAGACGTAGCCAAGCCTCCGCATCAACCCAGGCCCCCGCGCCTATGGTGTTCGAAGATGCGCCCAGGTCGCATTCCCTTGTCGGATCCGTTCCCGGGTCCAGGTCGGCCACCCGTTCCCCGGTGGAGACCTTGAATCCAGACTCTCCCCGCTCTGAAAGAGAGCGCAGTCCTCTCAGAGAGCTCAGTCCCATCAGAGAGCTCAGTCCCCGTAGAGAGCGTAGTCCCCTCAAGCCCCAGACCTCGGCCGTGAAGTCCAAATCACGCCGTCCCCGTAAAGTCACTCCTGCTGACAAACGTCAGTACGCGGAGTACAAGCAGCGCGTAGCTGCCTTTCAGTCACAGGCCAAGTCCAAGTCCAAATGGGCTGATGACGAATATGACTCCCCCGCTCCGATGGAAGTGGCCCTTAGCACCGACGAGGAATGGGAAGCAGCAGCTGACCTCATTAACTCAGTAGCTAACCAGATAGCCGATATCCCAGACAATTCCGAGGACTACGACACAGTGTCCTCCTCTTCCGATAACGAATCCACTAAGAATTCGAAGGGTAAGAGGAAAAAGAGGTCGGGCCCCTCTCACTCTACCAAGTCCAAAAAGGCCAGAACCAAAACCTCGCCCCAGTCAGTTGTGCCGGCGGCCTCGCCCGACAGGCAACCCTCCCCCACCCCCTCGCCCGATAACGCTTCACAGCGGACAAACCGCTCGTCCAGCCCCATGGTAGTAGTAGACACTGCTGCTACCACTAGGAAACTTCCTCCTCCTCCACCCATTTATCTTCAGGATAAAGGGAAATGGAACGCTATTTCTAGCGCCTGTATTGAGCGCAAAATCAATTACTCCAAAGCCACTGCATGCCAGCAAGGCATCAGGATTCAGGTCCCCACGTCCCGAGATTACCGAGAGTTAACTCGCTTCCTGAAAAGTGTGAACGCTTCGTTCCACACTTACTCCCTCCCGGAAGAGAAGCCCACCCGAGTGGTGATTCGCCGAATTCCCAAAGAGATTTCCACGGAGGAAATCCGTGAAGATCTCTTAGCCCAGAAAGTCCCTGTCATTGAAGTCCATCGCTTGCATAAAGCAAGAGGTGGGCAACAATACGACATGGTGTTGGTTGTTTGCAGCCACACCGACAGACATAACCCCATTTTTGGCATCAAGACAGTATGCTCCCTGTCGGGCATATCTATCGAAAAGCCGTACCGTCCCCACGTCGTTGGTCAGTGTCACAACTGCCAACTTTATGGTCACTCACAGACCAACTGTTATGCCACCCCCAGGTGCGTCAAGTGCCTGGGTGACCATAGCACGAAGGAATGCCCCCGTCCCAAGGACCGAGCAGAATGCACGGAGCATCCCAGCTGCGTGCTCTGCGGTCAGGTCGGGCACCCGGCTAACTACCGGGGCTGCCCAAAAGCCCCTAAGCTTGCGCCAAAAATGGCCAAGATTCACGCTGCGCGGCAAGCGCTAGCAGCCCCTTCCTCTCAACTCCCCCCCAGACTAGCCCCTCAGAGAACTTCCCCATGGGGTAAGCTGAACCACCTGAGTGTGGCTCCTCAGTTACCCCAGCCCATTCCGGCGCTGATGGCCACTCCCATCTCAGCTCCTATTCCGGCCCCTGTTGCCCCCATGTCCGCACAAAGCCAGAGAGTGGCCTCCACCACCTCTGCCGCTAAGTGCCCACCCCCCGCCGCCCCCTCTGGGCAAAGGTCATATTTGAGCGTTGCTGAGAACATCATCGGCGCGTACTCTTTCTTTATGACCCCACAGGCCCGTGCTCTGGATGCTGAAATCCGGAATGCGGGCTCTCTCACCCCCGCTTCATGCAGTGCCCTCTTTTCGAGGTACGAGAGCATCACAATAGAGTTAGATAGCCTTATATATAAGGACGGTCAATGGGTTCGTAAATAGTACGAACTCTCTGGCCCGATTCTAATTAGCATACACAAAGCGACCGTATTCGCTCCGTCCTCGCCGCCGAGGCCCGCCGCGAAGTCCCTATCAAATTCTACAAGCCATTGCATTAGATGCACTGTGCATTAGTTAAAATCTAGTTAGAGATTATTGGAGTTTCTTGTCCGTTCTTCTCCACGTAGGCTTTTCCGAACGGATGGTAGAGTCACTTTATTAGATCCGGCCTTAAAAGCTGTCCCCCAAGCGACGCCCTGAGCCGAGGTCCGACCCCAACTGGGGTAGCCCTCAGCGTGGTCGCTTTAGGTTTAGTACTTTGAAGCCTGGCCGGAGGCTAAGAGATTAGTCTCCACAGGGAAGCCCGGTTAAGCATATGTCGGCCACTTTGGCAGAGTTGCGAGACGCCAAGTAGAAAAAAAAAAAAAACTTACGGGTCATTGTGGAATGTGGACTAATCGGCCGTCGATGGCGGTTGTGTTTACGGAGTTAAATACTTGTTTCTTTCCGTAATAACACAATCAATATGCATACTAATGCTTCTAATTTATTGTTATTAAACTATATGACCCTATTACATACTGATAGACACATAAAATATAATTTTAGTGTCTCAAAAACATGAACAAAAATTAGTTACGAGCTTTACTATAAAAGGTTTTTTCACCTACCGACATCGCTTAGTATGCGATGGCGCTCTGGGGTGAGCAGACGTGTGTCTGTCAATACTATTTACATTTTACATACGACTACCTATCTAAATGGTGACGTATCGTCGCGAACAGAAATTATATATTTAGTAGATGATGAGATTATGAAGACTCGAGAGATAATTTCAAACAAGCAAAAAATCAATCCGCCTAGCTTGAGCCTGGTGGGGTCAGCTGCACAGCGAAGTACGAGTATTTTACATGAATCACAACTGCTTATCTAAACAACCCAGTAACTGGGTAACACGATACCAAAAGGCATGATTAGTGAGAATTTCTGGCTTCTTATTACCTGTAGCAATTGTCAATTATCTTCAAATGATAGCCGAGAGCTTAACATGCTTTCTGAGGCTTACCCTCAGTTTCCCAGGTCAAAATTATCGGAGAATTAATGTGACAAATTGTCAAGCGCGCGTTATCTGCTCTGATTGGCTGTTGAGAATTCATTCAACCAATTACAGCAGATAACGCGTGTTTGACAATTTGTCACATTAATTCTCCGATAATTTTAAGCTGGGAAACTGAGGGATAGACTTCTCAATGTGAAATGAATAGTTACCCATCCGCGGACAGACCTCGGTAAACATTGCTTAACCTTGAAGATCGAGCTGTGTTGGTTTTTTTTTATTTAGGTCTCGTTTCTGGAGACACGGGGAGTCGGCGTCGCGTGCATCGTGGGGTCTCGCGAGGCGGCGGCGGTAAATCGGTAACTTTCTAAAGCATACTGCTTAGTAACGGCAAAGTTAAAAGGTTTGGAAAAAATATATATTTATTATTGATTCATGTACATAATTTTGAACACAATGTTGTTTCGTGTAATTTATAGTTTTGCTTTAAAAAAAAAATTAACAACACGATATTTTTACGCAACTTTTGGAAACTCCTCCAAAACGACTTGGATGTTTAAAAATGTTTTTACACAGAAAAATTGATGGCTGGTATTTCTTCATAACTAACATTGCTTGCAATTGCTTTCCGCACTTAGTCCTTTAGATATGGATTATTGTGCGTGGGCCATGGTGGCCGTTTAGTGGTTATTCCAACCAGCCCACCTCCCTCCAGAAGTTAATCAAAGCTCCTGGTTTGCTCAGAACATCTATGTAAGATCAGGGTGACCCGAGGGTTTGTGTTCTAATCTGGGTGGTGCCTGTGGATTGAAAGAGTACGTAGCGCGACGGTTTCCTTAGCCTCCATGCACGCCCTGCACAGAGGGCTGTCCTTTAAGTTGTGTGGAATTGTTTATTTAGCGAGCAGTGTCCCGTGATGGTCCCCGTCACCAGCCGTAGGCCGTTCCAGTCCAGGCGTAAATAACGCCTGGACTCTCATACAATGCCATATGTTTAAAAAAAGTTAATTCTAAAACTTAAAAAAAACCCGACTGCTTAAAAAGCGAAATAAAAAGATGTAAACAAGAAGAAAATCATGTTGTGCAGTCGGAGGATACATATATTCGCGGGCTGGCTGAACGCCCATTCGGTTTTATTTTTAGAATTGACTTTTTTATTTTTAACTGTTTTGTTTTTTTTTCGAATTTGGTACATTTAAACATATAAGTGTTATATATTTTTGAAATCACCTCTTAAAGCCCTTTTTTTGATACCCCACATGATGGGTTTGGAAGAAAATAAAAATTTGGGACCCCATAATATGGCGCCTAAAATCCGCCATATTTCTATTTTCCAATTTTAATGTAGCCAGTGACACTCGCAGGATTAAAACGAATCGATTGGCGTAAGAACCTTCAAAATCGGCCAACACGTTTGGTCTCTATAACGCCATATAGGAACTTACATACATACATACTTACATACATACATAAACTGATAAACACATTACCCTCCCTCGGCAGTCGGGTAAAAATTAGTGCGATCCGCACCACCTAAAGCGACGCGCGACACCCCGCATCTTCAGAAGCGAGGCTATGTGCATAACTCCAGCTTCCTCATAAGTGTTAGAATAATTATATCTAACTATGCCAATATATAAGGCATAATAGCAGCAATCAAAGTACCGAGTCTTTATTTAGCTGCCACAAGAACTACGTTAATATAAGTCGTTTAGTATGTGTCAGCTGGAGTGACGTCACCCCAGCTTCCTCATTCAATACAGGCAAACCAGTGATGTTAGGGTTTTGGACTATAGTCAAAAAAATAAGGCATAATAGCTGCACATGGAAGGAAAGAACTGAACGATAATACTTGAAAAGTGTTAAAACTACTATCAAAAAACGTGTACTCGTGACGTCACCCCAGCTGCCATGTCATATTATATCTTCCGATCAAAATAAGTTATGATTATGTATATATTCTAGTGGTTATGCACATAGCGAGGCTTTCGCCACAAGCTCCTCTAATAAAAATATAGGATACTAGCTGGCCCCCGCGGCTTCGCTCACGTCAACTGGCTACCACCGACCTTCCTACCCGGGTAGTAGGGTAGGAAGGTGGAACCTACCTACCCACCAATTTGTTAAAACTATTTATATGAGTAAGAATTAATACTAGTTACAATACTTATGTAACCAACTTTTGTTTCTACCGACGGCGACGATCTAATTAAAATTTAGAACATAAAAGCTGCTATTGTGACTTAATTAAGATAGTTAGATATATTCTCTCGCAGTCTTTTTTTTAGGTAATAATGAGTACTTTAATCATGTACTTCATATAACAATGCTTTCAAGCTACGTTCCAACCAAGGGTCAGAATTACTAGTATTAGTTGAAAGTACACATATCAATAAAATTACTTCTATCAGTATAAAATTTAAAATTACAAGATTGTTTTTTTTTTATGCATTCCTTGTGTTCTGCGCAGGTGCCAGACTTTTTTTGTCAATGTCAAATAGAATAAAATCACATAACTTTGTTATTAGATTAAACTACCTTTTCAAAAAATCAATCCATTATTTATTTATTCAATACAAATATACAGAGTAACTTTTGCATTTTTAAGCCATACTAATATTAAAAATTCATAAGTAACTCTCGTCTGTCTGTCTCATAATGAGTACTTTAATCATTTAGAACATAATTTTATGTATCATCAATAGTTTTCTCAGCGCACACCAAAAAATGAATTTTATAGGCAAAACTTTTGCTACTTAGGTCGCAAATTTTTTTGAAAGTAAATTAAAGCATATATGTCACTCACGAATAATGTAGCTATCTACTGGTGAAAGAATTTTCAAAATCGGTCCAGGAGATCCAGAGATTATCCCCTACAACCTCACAAACTTTACTTCTTTAAAATATTAGAATATTCTTCTGCTTTTTGTTTCGAATAATATTAGAATAGATAGTACCAATAAAAAAAAACAAAATACCCGACAGCTTCAAAAGCGAACTAAAAAGTCGTAAACAAGGAAAAAAACATGCTGTGCAGTCGGAGGATACATATTCGCGAGCTGGTTGACCAAAATCTGGTGTATCCTCCGCCTGTACCAGTGGTGTCTCATCCCATACAAAGAAACTGTCTCGACGTACTGTACTGATTATTTAATTTATTTATCGATATCAATTGATTAATAGATGGTGATCTATCTATCGCCGTGGAACGGAACCGAACGCGATCGATTTACAAACAATAATCAGTATAATCAGATGAAAAACGTTAGTTACGTGGCATGGTTTCTTTGTATGGAATGTTGCATCTTTATGTTAGTATTATATTATCTGTGCTAATAGGTACTTAATAAAAAAACGAACATACCTACTAATTACACTTTATTGTACAAATAACTTAAACTACCTACTTCTTCTCCGGCAACCCAAGAAGTTTTCTCACAACTTCTCCATAATTCTTCACGGTAGCTTCACTTTCCCCATCATTCATATAGCTGGACACCGCATTTTTATATTCTGCCGCATGAGGTATTTCAGATACATCAAAGCTTTTATACTCATCATCTGTCAAAGTTCTGCTGTCGTTTGTAGTAAGTAAATGCCAGTTGACTAAAGCCTTCTTCGATGCATTGTTATTCCAGTCATAATACTCCATATCGTCCTCAGTTTTATCCTTCTCCCATTCTTCAACGTTCCACGCTTCATGGTAGCAAGCTGTTAATAAATAGTTCACGTAGTCCAAATTCTGTGCCCTTGCTGGACAACGATCAGCGGTTATCGTGACCAAGTCTGTTTCACTATCATAGCGTTCACCAACCAAACGTATAAACTTGTCCCGTGAATGCTTGTCCAGGTTTAAAGTTGATAACTTTATGCGGAGTGTAACGATTCTTGCTAAGGGATTACGGATTGTAGGGCTAGCGTGGCAGTAGTCTGAAGTTATGACTTCAACGGGATAATGCTTTTCAATAGCTTCTTCTGAGTTTAAAAGGGTCGGCCATTCTGTACAGAACTGCTTTATCGCTTCACATTGGCTTTTAACAACTGGAGGAGTGAGGTGAAGGAAGTTTGGTATCTTCATAAGTTCAGCGTTGGCTTTTTTGCCGGGTGGTGCTTGTCCTTTAGGGACGTAGCCCTGGCGAAGAGGGAGTGGCACGGATGATGGATGGAAGGTTTTCGGTCCTGGCCAGACGTTGCCCCAATTCTGAAATGGAGAAAAGTTATTTGGTTATTGGCTTTTACAATACATGGCATTAAATCTATATTGCTCTATTATTTATGTTGGGGAATGGATATCAGTAAACAATGGTAAGTACTTGATACTCTTCAATACCAGGTACTTTTTGTATAAATAATTTCAAGCTAAGTACCAACCAAGTAGTTATGGTTTAGAAGTACTTGTATTGGTTGTAAGTACACATATTAATAAAAATACTCATTCTATCAGTATAAAACGTTTTAAATTACGAGATTGTTTTTTTTATGCATTCCTTCTGTTCCGTTCTGGGGGAAGGACATAGGCTACCGCTTGTATAAAAATAAATGTTGTTATTTAGGTGGGTAGAGTGGGGTAGGTAAGGTAGCGTAGGGTATGTAGGGTAGGGTTAGCGTAAGTAGGTTGGTAGGTAGTGTAGGTAGGCTAAGGTAGGGTAGGTAGGTAGATAGGGTAGAGTAGGTAGGTATGTAGGGTAGTTAGGGTAGCGTAAGTAGGTTGGTAGGTAGGTAGAGTATTGTATATGTACAACCCATGACAGACATATTAAATTGAACAGCAAAATATTTATGCAATTTATGTAAAAATTAACAAGTATGTAATAACTAATACTACTTCTTTTTTTTGTAGGGAATAAAAACTATCCTATGTCCTTCTCAGTGTCTCAAACTATCTTGATGCCAGATTTATAAGTGTGTGTATTTTGTATGTTTAGTATGTCAATTCA
The DNA here is from genome assembly GCA_949775005.1 of Orthosia gothica. Taxonomy (NCBI): domain Eukaryota; kingdom Metazoa; phylum Arthropoda; class Insecta; order Lepidoptera; family Noctuidae; genus Orthosia; species Orthosia gothica. Next base: position 51,732,225 of record OX459034.1, on the reverse strand, counting down.
AGCGATTTAAATTATTTTTCGTTCTTTCTTTAAGGTTTCATGGAAGATGTTTCGAATTTTGTTTGTGTTTTTTTCGATATATGTTTTCCTGATAACTTTGTCACCATTCACATTAGATTGTATTTTCGTAAGCCACAAACAAAAATTCCTTGACCTAGGCCATTCTATAACTCGCAAGAAACCACGAATTCTAGCAGATGTTGGATTACAAGTGGCGGATTAGCGAGAGTTCTGTATAGACTTGGGACTTATGGGCGTTGAGTTGACTAAGTACACAAAGTATTATATTATTAGAGTTTATAATATTAATAGGTTCTTTTAATAATTTTGTAAATGGCAGTCAGCTGATACTTCTGCAAAGAGTTCTAGTAACCTATATAAAGCTTAAAATTGATCAAATACCTGATCTGTAGCCATCCTATCAGCTCTATCAGGTTGTATATCAGCCCTCCGAAAGACTCTCTTCTGGAATCTTTCCCTTTTCTTCAAGATATCGAGGACCCTAAACTCTTCTTCTTCCTCATCTTTTTTAAGAGCACTGTCGGCTGTTGTTGAGTTCATACGCCATAATTTGGCATTGTAAACGGTTGCCAAGCTATTAGGCTTGTAGTTCCTGATAAATAAACTCATTCTAATTACTTTTTGGTATATATTCTATCGGAAGTTAAAATTCCATTTTGAGGTTATGTGTCACACAGATAAAAAAAAAAACAAGGTGATAAGTAACGTTTCGTTTCACGCTTGGGCTTATTCTGCCTGCCCTGCCAGCAATAGATGCAATGCACCCCTGTAGGCTGTACCCGAGGCCCTGTACTGTGCAGTGACTACAGATTGCCTTACCTACTTTTGGCGTTCCTTCAAGATTTTAGCTCTATAGACTTTCAGGATCAGTTGTAGAAGAATTAATTATGTCAACTATTCAACTTGTAGCTTTTATAGAGCAACGTGGTGGCCTGTTTTGGCGTAGGTAACTACTAAGGTGCAAAGTGGTAGGTACAATGCACAGGATTAAGGAGCCCCCTCAGTGTTAGCATATTTCACATTTACAGGACTGATTTCAGAGGTCTCTTCTAGGGCCCTAAAATATTCAAGTAGGGGCCCACATTTGCTTGTGACTTATTTTTAGCATTTCAAAAGAAAAGAGTTTTTACTCACTCAAGATATAGTTCTCACCAAACTTCTTGGTCGGGTTGAAGTGGCTACAAAAATTTCATATTAAAACAGCAAAAGCACCGCGCAACACGCCATGCCTTGCGTATCGGAAATCTGAACTTTATTTTAGTGCTTAGGGCGGCCGGCCCAGAAGTTTGGCGAGTACTATAATTAAATTCAATACCTATTTATTCAGAATTTAATAAATTAATCATACTAATAGACTAGGGGTGGGCATAGGTGCCCAGCCCTAGTCGCTTTAAAAATAAATTAATCAAAGATTTCTGTAATACTCCAAACAAAAATTAAGCTATGTTAATTTTGAATGTTCACATGTTAGTGAATTAATGTATTCATAGGTGAATATAGATTTCTTCTATCAAGATTTACGAATACGATCCATCCATGTTTAGTTCAGTCTGAACATATAGGAAGATAAAGGACATATATTCAGTATTAAAGGACATATAGGTTCGGTAATCATTAATCTCTATCATTTACTTTATTCTTTTCCAAGTTTCTCTTTAAAAAATTATAGTAGCACTATTATCTTGATTTATATAATAGTAATCTTTGATTTGAATCTTGAATGAATTAATAAACAGCCGGGTAAAAACGGAACGTTTACAGAGTTTGTCACCGACTACCCGACATGCTTCCATAACCAAACTGTCAAACACTGAGCTATGGAAAATGTATTAGCAATGGCGCTAGTGTCTATGCACAAACCTTTGTGCCAAACAGAGAGGTCCGACTCATTCACAATTTTTTAACATCAATCTAAACTTGGTCCGGTCACTCCATGTTTTGGAATTTATTTCGCGTTCGCGTTGTATGGTCGCGTATTGTCTACCGTATGAATTCTAACAGTTTTTGTCACAATTTTATTGTTATTAAGTGCATGTGGGATGTAAAAGTGTAGAAATGGCGGATACATCCAGAAGAAGGTCTAGGAAGACGAAATTGGTGCCTCGATTATGTCTTATGGACGAAGATGATCTTGATTTGCAGGTAGGAAATACCTACCACCATTTTGATTAAAACTTTGCTCGCGTAACAAAAAGTACCATACACAGTTCTATGTCGTTATTGTTGTAGATTGTTTTGTTAGAGACGCTGTAAATAAACCGCAAATTATGTTCATGGCTAAAGAAACTAGTATTATTAAAAAAATATGACATTATTTTACAGTATATTTGTGTGGGTAGGTGAAAGTCATGCGCGAAAATCTACCTACTAAAAACTATTGTTTTCATTCATGAAAACTGATGTCATTCTTGTTGATACTACATTGAGTTGAAATTACTTAATTCATTGAAGTATTTGAAGAAATTATACCGAAATTGATGGGTAAACCTGTATTCTCCTATGAATAAGGTCAAATGCGTAACCAAATCACCACATGACATAGTGAATGTAAAAAGTATGGAAACTAAATACTCTTTGTATTTCTTACTTTATTTAATTTTGAACACAAAAGTACATCAAAGATTTAATACAAAACATTCACACTTTTTAGGGTTCTGTAATAAACAAGGAACCCTTATAGTTTTGCTATGTCCGTCTGTTTAAAATAAAATTGCTTCATTTCAGCTGGCATGCTATTTGTGTTGCAGGAATCATTCTCTTGTAGGATAAAAGTTTATTTAAAGTATTTTAAAACAAGCCTGTATGTAATTAAAATTTAATATCTCTTGTCAATACATATGTGCAATCTTGTAAGTATGAGAAGTTCTGAAGCCCACCTTCTGACTGCATCATCAGACCAGCTCCATTGTGCTAAATTATTGCATTGTCTTCAAAGTTATTGTATAAGTATTGAAAAATTTAATTATAGTGCACAACAAGTAACTTGACCCAAAACATATAAACGTTTTATTAAAATTAAACGATTTATACCGAAATTAATCCTTTTTATTCAACCTAACCGTTGATAATTTGTATTTTGTCAACGGTTAGGTGATAGAAAAGTGATTGCATTTTACTGATTTGTTGACAAACTTAAAAACAAAGTAGGTTAATGAAAAGCTTGTCATAATTCATCCGTGCATGAATTGGAGAGAACTATAGTTCCTTAAATTCATATTTAGTTGTTACTTTATAATGTTTCAATAACAGTACATTTACTTAGTAGAAATGACCTGATTCTCTCCTTAAAGAGGGACACTGGTTGATGGGAATAGGCTAGCCCCTACTAAATGTTAGTGTCCTACAGATCATCCTCTGCCAAAGTCATCTACAAAACACATACATGGTGTGATGTTATGTGTGCATATTAATGCATGGTTGGATGCACAACTTTCAATAATGCTGACTCAAGTTTGAAAGAACCTAAATCGGACTCCCTACCAAAAAATTGACATTCTATTTTTTAATAATCTTGTAGTTGTAATAACATATTTTAGAAATAGTTTACATATAAGCTCTATTTATACAATTGTTTTAGAAATGAAACTACTGCACCTAATGTACACTTTTGTTAACATACTTACTTTTTAATAAATTATTCTTATTCTTATTAAGTGTTGATAAATGAACAGAGTGCTTTTAGGCATCAATTTAGGCGTTGAATAGCGTTCAGAAAATAAGCATACCTTAAACAGAAATCTCAAATTTTTTACAAGATTCAATCTTAACGTCTTTATTATAACATTACAGATTCCAGCAGTAAAATTATCAAAAAGTATGAAGCAGAATCTAAATAAGGACAAAAATTTACCAGAGCCTGTTCCAAGCACTTCGGGGCAAGAAGTTGATACAAGTGTTCTGAAGAAAATCAATGCTTCGGTTAGACAAGACATTGAAGCAGAAGAAACATCACCCAGGAAATTCGAAGTTAATATTGAAATAGAAACATGCGATGGTGATGACGATGAATTTGCTGAAATCAAAGAACAGTTTCCATTGCTAAGACCTGAAAATACAGTCCAGACAATTAATCCTACACCCATACCGTTAAGTCTAGAACTTATACTCCATGCAGCCGACAAACTAAATGCATCAACAAATATAGCTGACAAAATCTTAAATTTATGTGTTAGAAATACTATAGGCTACGAGCAAAGAAAAAAAATTGCCGTTGGATATCATGAGAATCATATACAGAAAACACTAGAAGAATGGCGAGCATGGCAGGCCCGTAGCCTTCACAGAGAAGAACCATTGTTCTACAAATGCTACATCTGCACAAGATCATATTGGTATCTATCAGAGTTCCGTGAACACTTGTCTTCTGAACACAGTGGAGATAAGAATATTTCCACCTCATTAGAGAAGTATGAGATGCACGAAGCTAATATAATAGCTTATCATAAACAACTCATGGTCATCAAAGACATATACACTCCAGGACTTTGTTACCGCTGTGGTAAGGATTATGCTGCACATGAGATATCATTTAGGTTACAAGGGAAATACTACAAACTAGAAGGCTGTACAAGACATTTTTTTTGTTGCACCAGTTTGAAAAACCACCTAGTTTCGTGTAAAATGTGTAATGTTCAAGGAAAGTTCAAATGTGATATTTGTAAGTCAAGATATGATACAAAAGAAGCTGTGGACGATCATTTGGTTTTGTCACATTCAGTACGGTCCGATGTACCTATAATGGGTCGCTATACTTTCTGCAATAAATGTTCCGAAAGGTATGAGTGTAAATATTTACATATTTGTTCGAATAAAGACTTAGGCCCTAACTCTGAATGTCCACACTGTCTTACGAGTTTTCAAAACGCTTTAGCATTGGAAAAACACATGAAACTGTCGAGGAAACCGTACAAATGTGAAGTTTGCGGAATTGGGATTGCGTTTAGCTGTCAGAAGTATGATCATATGTTGTCGCATACTGAAAAGTTTATGAAAGTCAGGAAATGCATGATCTGTGATGGTTTCAAGGTGTTTGTCAACGAAGGAGATGCTAAGACTCATTGGTCAATGAAACATAAGGTCTTGGATCTGCAACGGCAAATCTATTTTCCTAATGTGAGTATTTCTTTTTCTAATCTATACTAATATTATACAGCTACTGGTTGGAATTGAAAAATTCTTTTTTTATTGGATAGTCCATTTATCGAGGAAGGTTATAGGCTATATAACATCACGCTACGACCAATAGGAGCGGAGCATAAATGAAAAATTTTGCAAAAATGGGGACAAAATTCTTTTTGAGAGCTTCCGTTTCGTGCGCTGCGTAAACGGTTTAAGTTACGCAAATATCATGTATGATGGAATTGTTCCCCTCTAAAAGTTCAAAAAAAAGGCCGCGACAGCATATGTCTATCTTTTAAGATTGACTCACAATAGCAGCTTTTATGTTCTAAATTTTAATTAGATGTCCGCCACCGGTAGAAACAAAAGTTGGTTACATTCGTATAGTAGCATTATTTCTTATTTAAATAAATAGTTCAACAAATTGGGGCGTAGGTAGGGAAGTGTAGAGGATAGAGTTGCCGCGAAAAGTGTTTATAGCGAATAGTCGAATACCGATTAATCGCCATTCCCTTTGGCGAATAGTCGAATAACTCGACATTACTATTCGACATAAAAAAAAAACATTAAACACATTAAAAATATTTCTAATTTCTTCTAAGGTTGTGAGAAAAAAAAGAAAACGAAACCGACTTGCTCCAGAACGTGCAGAAAAAATTGTTTTTTTGCACCACAATCTGCCTCTGTTGGATTTTAAATATTAATTAAAAAGCCTTACTAATTTAATATAATTTCGAATATCAAAAAAATGACGAGTAATGCCGAATACCGAATAATAGCGAGTATTCGCGGCAACTCTAGTAGAGGATAAGTAGTGTAGGGTAGGTAGGTAAAGTAGGGTAGGGTAGAGTAGGTAGGAGGTAGGTAGCCAGGAGGTAGGTAGCCAGTTGACGGAGCGAAGCCGCGGGGGTCAGCTAGTCTTAAATACAGTTGATTCAAATTTAATGGCGGCTGTGAAGTTTTGCGACTCCGTTTGAAACCAACTCATCATCTTCCTGTTCTTGTCAACTCTACCGCTGTCACTGACTCCCTTTTTAAGGTTCCGTAGCCAAATGGCAAAAACGGAACCCTTATAGATTCGTCATGTCTGTCTGTCTGTCTGTCCGTCCGTATGTCACAGCCACTTTTTTCCGAAACTATAAGAACTATGCTGTTGAAACTTGGTAAGTAGATGTATTCTGTGAACCGCATTAAGATTTTCACTCAAAAAAAGAAAAAAAACAAAAAAACTTGGGGGTCCCCATACTTGAAACTGAAACTATTTTTTTTTCCCATCAAACCCATACGTGTGGGGTATCTATGGATAGGTCTTTAAAAATGATATTGAGGTTTCTACTATCATTTTTTTCTAAACTGAATAGTTTACGCGAGAGACACTTCCAAAGTGGTAAAATGTGTGTCCCCCCCCTGTAACTTCTAAAATAAGAGAATGATAAAACTAAAAAAAAAATATGATGTACATTACCATGTAAACTACCACCGAAAATTGGTTTGAACAAGATCTAGTAAGTAGTTTTTTTACGATTTTTTATACGTCATAAATCGTAAACCGCAATGTACCAACGGAACCCTTCGTGCGCGTGTCCGACTCGCACTTGGCCGGTTTTTTTTCATATCACTTCTTCGTTAAACTATCAATCTATCTTTTATTTGGCCTCTCCTGCCCTCTCCATGCGTCCACATCTAAATTCATAATTATTTTAGTGAGTTTAACAGCACAAACGGTTCCCTTTTAACTTTTCTTTCCCTGACACCACTTTCAAACTTCAATTCGAAATTTTATTTTACTGATAGAAATAAAATAAAAAACAAAGAAAAAGCATTTAATTGCCTCAAAACGACAGACAAACAATAGCAGATTACAAGAACAATAAAATAAAAAAAAGCTGTGCAGTCGGAGGATACATCTGGTTTTGCTCAGCCAGCTCGCGAATATGTATCCTCCGACTGCACAGTATGATCTTCTTCTTGTTTATGTCTTTTTACCCGACTGCCGAAGGAGGGTAATGTGTTTATCAGTCTATGTATGTATGTATGTTTGTTCCTATATGGTGGTGTTCCAGAGACCAAACGCGTTGGCCGATTTTGATGATTCGTCAATCGATGCGTCTTAACCCTGCGAGTGTCATAGGCTAGATTAAAATTGGATAATAGAAAAATGGCGTGAGAAATTTTGGGTGCCATATTGTGGGGGCCCAAATTTTTTTTTCTTCCAAACCCATCATGTGGGGTATCAAAATAAAGGGGTTTTAGAGGTGATTTCAAAAATATGTAACACATATATGTTTAAACGTACCTTATTCGAAAAAAAAAACAAAAAAGTAAAAAAAGTCAATACTAAAAATAAAATAAAAACCGAATGGGCATGCAGCCAGCCCGCGAATATGTATCCTCCGACTGCACAGCATGATTTTCTTCTTGTTTACATCTTTTTATTTCGCTTTTTAAGCAGTCGGATTTTTTTTAAGTTTTAGAATTAACTTTTTTTAAACATATGGCATTGTATGAGAGTCCTGGACTTTTTAGTTCGCTTTTGAAGCAGTCGGGTTTTTTTTATTTTTTGAATTAAGTTTTTTTTTAGTTCGCTTATTAAGGTTACACTAGTCGAAAATTCTTCCATACAAAAACGTAGTCTAGAGATTACTCCACTATTTGACGATGTACGTTCAAAATAAAAAATGATATCAATTTGTCTCATCATTATCTAGTCCTGTATGGAAAAAAAAAATTAAAAATAATTTATTTGAAAGTTATGAGCGTCGAAAGTTCCATATTTCAATACTAATTTTAACGCATCTTTGGGCGGAAATAAATACCATAAGAAGAAGGAAAATTGCAAAACGGCCTCCATACAGGGATAGATTAGTAATTCAACAATGCAAATAATGTTATTTTATAAATATACATTTAGTTGTTTTTTTTCATGATATCTAGACTCCCAAAGGTCTGTTAATAAAATTTCGCGCGCTCGTTATCGTCGTCCATCATCCATTTCGATATAAATTTGCATTTTGTACGCGAACTAGCTTCTTACTGCTTATCACAGCATCTATTTCTTTCGCACGTGTTGTCGGATAAGATAGAATGCATTTTAACTCCGCGCACAAAATAGTTCGTACCGTCGATTAGTTCAACCTTAAGTACTCGAGATTATTGATTTTTTGAATTAACTTACTTACTTTATAATTTTACAAACTTTTAACTGTAAATCCGCCATTTTTATATTTTCAAATTTTAATGTAGCCAGTGACACTCGCAAGGTTAAGATGAATCGATAGACGTAAGATTCATCAAATTCGGCCAACGCGTTTTGTCCCTAGAACGCCATATAGGAACGAACATACATACATAGACGGATATACACATTACCCTCCTTCGGCAGTCAGGAAAAAAAAGTAAAAGAAAAAACAAATAAGCATAAATAAAAGCAGATGCATGTTATGATTGTGGCAAGAAGGTTTCACTGACTGCACGGAAACAGCATAATGCTGTGTGTGGAAAAAAAAAACTGGCCAAGTGCGAGTCGGACTCGCGCACGAAGGGTTCCGTACCATTGTTGCAAAAAACGGCAAAAAAACACGTTTGTTGTATGGGAGCCCCCCTTAAATATTAATTTTATTCTGTTTTTAGTATTTGTTGTTATAGCGGCAATAGAAATACATCATCTGTGAAAATTCCAACTGTCTAGCTATCACGGTTCATGAGATACAGCCTGGTGACAGACAGACGGACCGCGGAGTCTTAGTAATAGGGTCCCGTTTTACCCTTTGGGTACGGAAATCTAAAAATAATCCTGTCGAATAAACCACAGAATCAAAGACGCGATAAAATCTAGTATGACAGTATATTGCTTTAGGTACGTTTTCTTTAAAACTTTTCCTCTACATTTCAGGTTATCGTACCATCATCCTGTATATATCAGATGTTAGCAGAAACTGTACAGGAATCATTACAAGACGAAGAAAAATCACTAACAGAAGGCCAAGAATCGATATCAGAAGATGAAGACTTGATACGTGCAGAGATGGAACAAGAGGAATTTGAAATTAAACAAGAATTGGACCTAGATGAAAACGAATCGAAGATGCAAATTGACGAAGGAGATGTGTCAGCAGGTGTACAGAAGTCTTTACAAGAAACTCTTCTTGAATCCACAACAGAAATGATAATGGATGATGTTGTTGTCAAAGGTAATACCACAGATAATATAATACTAGCATACAGATGCCTCATCCCATACAAAGAAACCGTGCCGTCGTAACTATCGTTTTTCATCTGATTAATCTTGTTATTTTTGTAAGTACATCAGTCGCGTTTGATCACGTTTCACGGCAATAGATGGTGTTAGCAGCGGCTTGCAAGTAAAAGGGTTTTTACTAGGTTCGTGAACATTTTTCTTTAAATTCAGTGAAGATTCTTTTTATAGTATATTTTTGCACTTTTTTAAAGTTTTCTTGCACCAAAATGTGGTACAATGCAAATTTTAACAATCGAGTGGAATGCCTCAGAAATTTAAAAATGCGCCATCTACTTTCATCAATTTTAAATGATCCGTTCAAATAATCTTTGAAATATGAATTAAGAACCCAATATTACATAATTTTGTACTTAGGAGAGTTGATTAAACAAGAACATACAATTTAAATGTTCAATTCCACAAAATGTTAATGTTACACAAAATTCTATTGAATTGTTGTTGTTGTGTGTACATGTCGCGCCATCTAGTGAGATTTATTTGAACCAAATTTTCTTTCTTACCAATGAGACCCCGTGGTAATACTAATTAATTTATTGTCTGTTACCGGTGGAATTTGAAAGTTTAGATTGTACTATTCTTCTATATTTTAGAATATAGACTAGTTGTGCCCGCGGCTTGGTTCTCAGCAAACTGCCTACCCTACCCTACCTGTCTACACTATCCTATCAGCCCTGGCCTACTTACCCAACCCTATCTTAAGGTTACACTAGTCAAAAATTCTTCCATACAAACGTAGTCTGGCGATTGCTCCACTGTTCGATGTACGTTCAAAATAAGAAATGATATCAATTTGTCTCATCATTATCTAGTCCTGTATGGAAACAGAAAAGTAAAAAATACAATATTTGAAAGTTATGAGCGTCGGAAGTTCCATATTTCATTTTAACGCATCTTTGGGCTGAAATAAATACCTTAAGAAGAAGGAAAATTGCAAAACGGCCACAATACAGGGATAGATTAGTAATTCAATAATGCAAATAATTTTATTTTTAACCCCCGCCGGAAAAAGAGGGGTGTTATAAGTGTCTGTCTGTGGCATCATAGCGCCTAAACGGATGAACCGATTTGGATTTAGTTTTTTTTTGTTTGAAAGGTAATTTTGTCGAGAGTGTTCTTAGCTATGTTTGAATAAAATCGGTTCAGCCGTTCAAAAGTTATGGGCATTTTACTGTTTGAATCGGGTTATTTTCGCAAGATAAATGTGTCGGGGGTTTTTTAAATTGTGAAATTTTACTTGTGTAAATATACATTTAGTAGTTTTTTCATGATATCTAGACTCTCAAAGGTCTGTAATAAAAATTTTGCGCGCTAGTTTTTGTCCTAAATCATCATCCATTTCGATACAAATTTGGAAAAGTGCTAATTCGTACGCGAATTAGCTTCTTACTGCTCATCACGGCATCTATTTCTTTCGCACGTGTTGTCGGATAAGATAGCATGCATTTTATCCCCGCGCACAAAATAGTTCGTGCCGTCGACTAGTTCAACCTTAATCCTTATGTTAGTGACGTTTTTATTTATTTACTAGCTGACCCGGCAAACTTTGTTTTGCCATAAAAATACCAAACATTTATCTACCTTACCTTACATTACCTACCCTACACTACCCTACACTACCCTACACTACCCTACACTACCCTACACTACCCTACACTACCCTACACTACCCTACCCTACCCTATACTACCCTACCCTACCATACACTACCCTACCCTACACTACCTTCCCTACCCTACGCTACACTACCCTACCCTACACTACCCTACCCTATCCTACACTTCCCTACCCTACACTACCCTACCCTACACTACCCTAAACTACCCTACACTACCCTACACTACCCTACACTACACTACACTACCCTACACTACACTACACTACCCTACACTACCCTACACTACCCTACACAACCCTACACTACCCTTACACGACCATTTAAAAAAAAGAATTGGCCAAATTGGTCCATGCGTTGTTGAGTTATGCGCTTACCAACACATTTTGCGATTCATTTTTATATTATAGATTGCAATTACTCTTTTCACTCACAGTTTGACCCAACTCGTGCAGACAAAAATAATAGAATTACATAAGACAAGTAATATTCTATATAATAAAAGAAAGACGGGTTTGTTACAACACTTATAACTCGAGATCTGCTGTACCAATTTTCATGGTTTTTGATTCGTTGGTTTTGTCTCCGCCCCGAATAGCAGAATACATCTTAAAAACGTAGGGTAGGTAGGTAGCCAGTTGAAGGGAGCGAAGCCGCGGGGGTCAGCTAGTTATTAATAATTTAAAATTCACACAGATTAAACACAGACAGACAAATCAATTAACTAACATTAATAAACAAATCATAATTCAATAATAACAGTCCAAGAATAAATGATCGACAATAATTCAACAATAACATTTTAATAATAATAATTCAACAATCTTCTATACTAATACTTTAAAGCTGAAGAGTTTGTTTATTTGTTTGAACGCGCTAATCTCAGGAACTACTGGTTGTAATTGAAAAAATCTTTTTGTGTTGGATAGTCTATTTATCGAGGAAGGTTATAGGCTATATAACATCAAGCTACGACCAATAGGAGCGGAGCATACATGAAAAATGTTGTAAAAACGGGTTTTTTTTTTCGTTTTGAGAGCTTCCGTTGCGTGCGCTGCCTAAACGGTTTAAGTTACGCAAATATCATGTATGATAGAATTGTTCCTCTTTAAAATTGACTCACTGTAACCTTTTTTATGGTAATCAAATTTGTTCATATGCAAGGGAGTTTTATCAACATCTATACAAATATTATAAAGTTGAAGAGTTTGTTTGTTTGTAGGGTAGATACATAGATAGCCAGTAAACGGGAGCGAAGCCGCGGGGGTCAGCTAGTATTCAATAATTTTCAATTAACTCATTTAGTCGCTAAAACACTCTCTGCAACTCTTTAAAAATACACACACATTGGAGTGGAATATGTCCACTTCCGGATGCTGAGCAGTCAGGGTGTTGAGCAATGAAACAGTTAGATTTGTTGCCGCATATTGTGCAGTACGATTCTAGAATACAAATAAAGTATTTTGGTTTTGTACTACGAGATATAGAATGATTTCAAAAAGTGTGGCAACTATTCGGTTTTTGCCCTATAACTACCTCTGTCTAACCCCTCGTGGAACACAGCTTGATGTTATCTATATTAATTACTAATATACCGTTTTGTCATTATTGCTGCCTCTGATGTTTTAACATTAATAAAATGGTAAGTTTATATTAAGTCTTGCACTTAGACTTAAGGTTGCACAAGTCGATCATTCGGCCATACAAACATAGTCTGGCGATTACTCCAATGTTTGACGATGTATGTAAAATAAAAAAATTTATCAACTTGTCTCATCATTATCTACCCATGTATGGAAACAAGAAAGTTATGAGCGTCGAAAGTTCCATATTTCAACACTAATTTTAACGCATCTTTGGACGGAAATAAATAACATACGAAGAAGGAATTTTGCAAAACTGCCACTATACAAGGATAGATTAGTAGTTCAACAATGCAAATAATTTAATTTTGAAAATATACATTTAGTAGTTTTTTCACTCCCAAAGGTCTGTTTATACAATTTCGCGGGCTCGTTTTCGTCCTAAATCATCATACATTTCGCTACAAATTTGCAAGTTGCTAATTCGTACGCGAACTAGCTTCTTACTGCTCATCACAGTATGCATCTCTTTCGCACGTGTTGTCGGTTGAGATAGCATGTATTTTAACCCCGCGCACTAAATAGTTTGTGCCGTCGACTAGTGCAACCTTAAATAAGTTTACACTCGCCAAACCGGCTTGGACAAGCGTGGTGAATAACACGTACCTTCATAAATCCTGAGGAAACCTGCAGGCTTATTACTTTTGAAACAGCAATCGGTAATCATCGCGCGATCAAACGCTTTACTTCATAAAAGTCGGCATTACCTGCAGTGAAGTATGGTAGGTCATACACAATCGTTTGCTAATCGCTCGCTGTTTGTCAAATGTACTTATTTCTAAAAAAAAACTCAAAAGTTTCTGTTCAGTGAAGAGCAATTATTGCGCAAATATCGCTATCGTTTTGCTCTTGCGAGATATGTAATAATCTTGCTGGATTTATAGTTCAGTAACTTTTGAAAGTGGCTACGCCCACATTAAATTTAATACAAGGAAATATATATGTTTATTTATTTATTTATTTACACTTTATTGTACACCAATTTTACTTTAATAATTATTTATTTTTTTATGGGGGCGGAGCTCGTGGCTAAATAATAACAGCCGCACGGGTCGATCTTCAAGGTTAAGCAACGCTTGCCGAGGTCGGTCCGTGGATGGGTGACCATTTCAACATACCGAGTTTTCTCTGTGCCTCGGAAAGCACGTTACGCCGTTGGTCCCGGCTGCCATTTAAAGATCTTTGACAGTCGTTACGGGTAGTCAGAAGCTTGAGATGTGACACCAGTCTTGCCAAGGGGTACCGTGTTACCCAGTTACTGGGTTGTGGAGGTCAGATAGGCAGTCGCTCCATGTAAAACAGATGATGAATTATTTATATTTTTTATGCACCTGCCATGTTATCTCTCCACCATCCTTGGTTGACTGGTAGAGAATGCCTCAGGCATTAAGTCCGCCTATGTACTTGTATATTGCATGAAGTTTTTATAAAAAAGAGTTAATTCAAAAAATAAAAATACCCAACTGCTTAAGAAGCGAACTAAAATGACGTAAACAAGAAGAAAATCAAGATGTGCAGTCGGATGATACATATGCGCGAGCTGGCTGACCAAAACCAGATGTATCCTCCGACTGCACAGCATGATTTTCATCTTGTTTACGTCTTTTTACTTAAGCAGTCGGTTTTTTTGATTTTTAACCGACTTTCCATTAAAGAGGAGGATATCAATTCGACTGTTTTTTTTTATGTTTGTTACCTCAGAACTTTTTACTGGGTGAACTGATTTCGATGATTCTTTTTTTATTTGAAAGCTGATGCTTGTTATGTGGTCCCATTTAAATTTCATCAAGATCTGATGAAGAACTTTGGAGATATACATCAGAACTCTTCAATAAATAACTACAAATCACTCGGGATAGCTGCAATCGCATGTCTGTTTATTGTTTTTACCATTATATAACATAACATCACACTAGTACGCTCTAAAGAGGGTACGCAGGTGTGAACAGTTAACCCTGGTATACTCTCATTCCACCGGTTTTGTTTAAGTTTCATGTTATTGGGATAATCAATTATGGCTTCACTTTGGACATTATAGGTACCTAACCTATAGAACTGATCCATTATGTACCACAACTAAAAAGTGAAAAATAAAAATTACAAAAAATACAACCGACTTCCAAATAAAAACACTACAAAGTGAAAAATAAATTCAATTTCGGAAGTCCGTGTCAAAAAACGAAGAAACGAAAACAGGAACACCGACTTTCGAAATTGAATTTATTTTTCACTTTGTAGTGTTTTATTTGGAAGTCGGTTGCTATTTTTGTAAAAAGTTTTTAAATTATATTTTTAGATAACATTTTTTTTTTCATGAACATTTAAATATCTATATAAGTGTTATATTTTTGTAATCCACTCTTAAAACTCTTTATTTTGATACCCCCACGCTGGGTTATAGAGAAAAAAAAAATAACGAGCCCCCACAATATTGTGCCCAAAATTCGGCATTTTTCTATTTCCCAATTTTAATGTAGGCAGTGACACTCGCAAAGTTAAGACGAATCGATTGACGTCAGAATCATCAAAATCGGCCAACGCGTTTGGTCTCTAGAACGCCACATAGGAACAAACATAGACTGATAAACACATTACCCGCCTTCGGCAGTCGGTATCGTTTTGCTCTTGCAAGATACGTAAGCCTGCTGGACTTATAATTAAGTAACTTTTGAAAGTGACTTCGCCAACATGAAATTCGAAAATTCAAAGGAAAGTTACTAACGAGATAGACTATTCCGGTAGAATAATCTGTCTCGGTAGTAAGTTCTCCTAACCCTCAAACAACCTTACCCTCAAATAACACCTACCTTACGGTTTTCAGAAGAGCCAGTAGACATAGAAGACAGCCCAAGACTTGTGATCAAAGAAGAACCATTAGAAGAAGTTGATTACCAAATATTAGAACAAGAAGGAGTCAAAGAAGAACCGTTAGATCAAGTTGAGTACGAAGTAGTGGACCAAGAGGAACTAATGGAGAACTTTGACAGTCAACAAGTAAATATCAAGCAAGAAAAAGAAGAAGAGATAGATGATTATGAGGGAGACATTATCAAACTAAACTTCAACATAGAAGATTATTTAATTAAAAAAGAATCAACAGAAGGAGACGACAAAATGGTGGCAAACACAAATTCGGATAACGATGACAATTCAGCAGAAGAATCACAAAAATACGAACAAGAAATTTTAATAGGAGATAAGAGATTGAGAAAAATGTACAGATGTAATAAATGTGGTTTCACAGCAAAACATAAGCTGTATAAAGCACATATTGATTTTGCATGCGCAAGCTCTTTGAAACATAGATCTTATACGTGTACAAAATGTACTAAGATATTTAATTCTATGAAGCGTTATTTACAGCATTTCGAACAAGATCATGGTTATGATAGAAAAAGTTGTCCGGATTGTTTACAAATATATGTAAATTATACGTCTTTAGGACAACACATTCAGTCACATATTAAACAGAATTTTGTTAGGGTTAAACTAATTACTTCTGCAGGCGGTGCATTGGAGACACCGAACTATCAGTGTAAAAAATGTGCAGAGCAGGTTGAAACTGTACGGTTCTTTGAACATTGGGAGACGCACATCAAGGCTCAACCGACTCACCCTGTTAAGGTGATCTCGAGGCCTAATAATGCTCCTAAACATGGGGAGCTGCATGAAACTATCTTAAAAGAGTGCATTGGTAAGTATTTTATTTGCTTTAATTATTTTTTTAGGGTTCCATACGTCAAAAGGTAAAAACCGGCCAAGTGCGAGTCGGACTCGCGCACGAAGGGTTCCGTAGCATTATCGTATAAAACGGCAACAGAAATACATCATCTGTGACAATTTTAACTGTCTAGATGTCACGGTTCATGAGATACAGCCTGGTGACAGAGACAGACGGACCGCAGAGTCTTAGTAATATGGTCTTAGTACCAGGCTGTATCTCATGAACCGTGATAGCTAGGCAGTTGAAATTTTCACAGATGATGTATTTCTGTTGCCGCTATAACAACAAATACTAAAAACAGAATAAAATAAATATTTAATTGGGGCTCCCATACAACAAACGTGTTTTTTTGCCGTTTTTTGCGATAATGGTACGGAACCCTTCGTGCGCGAGTCCGACTCGCACTTGGCCGGTTTTTTTTCGGATTTTTTCCCTTTACTTGTGCTGTACCTTGTTTTTAACCAAAATTGACAATTCTAGGTCAACCGGAAGTATACCCTATAGGTGTTGGGTTGAATTGAAAACCTATATGGTAGTTCCCGTTGTCCTAGAATCTCTTAGGTCTTACAGCACAAATAAAGGAAATATTCCATAAAATAAAAAAAAGTTGAAAATTAAAGGGTGTCCCTAAACATATATAGTTGACGTCACCCTGGGTACGGAACCCTTCGTGCGGAGTGCCCAAAGATCTGCCAGTTCGTGCTTAATAGGTGCTGCCTAATCTTTCGAATAATTATGATGTCCAGGTCTATGTACGTTATGTTCAAGTGGCGCAAAAGTAATGTCATAATTTGAATTGTCTGCCATTTTGTAAGAAATGAAAAAAAAAACCGGCCAAGTGCGAGTCCGACTCGCGCACGAAGGGTTCCGTACCATTATCGCAAAATACGGCAAAAAAATCACGTTTGTTGTATGGGAGCCCCACTTAAATATTGATTTTACTCTGTTTTTAGTATTTGTTGTTATAGCGGCAACAGAAATACATCATCTGTGAAAATTTCAACTGTCTAGCTATCACGGTTCATGAGATACAGCCTGGTGACTGACAGACAGACGGACAGTGGAGTCTCATTAATAGTGTCCCGTTTTTACCCTTTGGGTACGGAACCCTAAAAATGGATTCTGTTTTCATGAAAAGTTTATTTGAAAGTTAAAAATTGATGACATTAATTGGAAAAATTATATCGCTCCAATTGTGCTCGTTTTCGGCATTTTGAATCGTTGCTCACAAAACTTCTGGCTCCGAGGGCCAGTCACTTTTTAACCGACTTCAAAAAATTTGGAGGTTTCTCAATTCGACCGTATATATTTATTTTTTATAAGTGTTTTCGCGGATAACTTCGTCGTTTATGAACCGATTTTGGTGATTCTTTTTTTGTTGGAAATGAGATATCCCAAGGGTGGTACCATGATAAGGAAACCAGGATCTGATGATGGCATCCCAACTCTTCAAATATTATAGGCTTACATATAGCGATTTTGGTATTTCCATCAACAATTCAATCATTTTCACTCAGAAAATATCATTTGGTGAAGTGGAAATTATGAAGAAGACTACACAGATGGCAACATTATGACATTACTTTTGCGCCACCCGTTATTATAACTAACTGCCTGAGCATGAGGCCGGCCTGAGTTCGATTCCCGGATCCGAAAATTATCCCAAGGGAATATATTCCCGGGATAAAAAGTATCATAATTATGTGCTATTCCAAACTATAAGCTATCTCTGTGCCAAATTTAATCCAGATCCGTTCAGTAGTTTTTGCGTGAAAGAGTAACGAACACACACAAACACTCACAAACTGTCGCCTTTATTATATTATTTATTAATTTAAGGCGCCGATTCCCTTGAGTAGCTGATTTTAAAATGAGAATCACGTCTAAACGGCTAGTCTTAATTTATTGGAAAAAATATATGTTATATTAGACCTATTCTTAATAATTTTATCTGAGCAAATTTTGTGTTTTATTCGTATAACATAGTGTAATTAATTTGTAAAGTTATGTCTAAAACGGACAAAAACACGACAATCACAACAAAACCGCTGGGCGTATTTTAATGAAATCGACACCATATCAAAGACAATTTAATTATCTACATTTTGATCTGAAGCTTTTTTTTTAAAGTCATAGAATAATAAGAAAAGTACAAAAAAACTACTAAATTTCGGGTCGCGCGGGTGAGAAACGAGGGCGCGTTTTGTTCCCTCAAGGTCGTTGGCGTTAGTCGTCGTCTTAAGTATGATCAATGCCCTTCTTTATAGCGTGTCGAAAGTAAATACAGTTTTTAATATAAGTAATTAATTAAGTTTTTGTATTTTTTCCAGCCCGGCTATACCGCCAGCCCAAGCAATGCAACCACTGCCACAGATCTTTCAACCGAGTCAATGAATGCAAGCGACACATCATAGAACACTTGTTAGTGGACGCATACAACCAGAAACAAATATACCAGGTGTTAAAGTGCCAGGTTTGTGAATATCTCTGTTTTTATCTTCTTTAGGGATATTGTATACCTGTAAAGGCGCCTCCACACGCTTAGCGAACAATGGCAAACAGCAAACACAAACCAACACGAACGTGTGGATGGGTGTTTGTTTTTGTTTGCGTTCGCCCGTGTTCGTTCGTTTATGTGCACAAATCAAAGGGTGTTTGATAAACATGTTTGCGATATATCCATACGCTTGTTCAGTTCAGTAGTAACGTAGTGGCACCAATGATCGACAAGAACCAATAACCGACACTTTTTTTTTTGATCCTATAAAATAAGAGTAGGCAACCGATTTCTTACTACGCAAACATTGTTCCATATACAGCATACTTTTGACTAGCTCCCATTGAAATTTGAGCGTAATCCGCCATTTTCAAACAAAATTGAGAGCGCGAAAACTGAGTGCGGCTAGAAATCTGGTGAAAATAGCAGAATTCCTTAGAAAAATCCTTAAGGAAATGGGTAATTTTTTTTTGTTAATTATCCTAATGTGATGTTCTCCTCGTATTTGATGTTTTTCACAGGTTATTTAAGAACTAAGGGATCGAGTTTTGTTTTATCGGAAGTTTAAGGTTATTTTGATAATAGTAAATTGATGGTGTCGATCACTGGTTTTCAAAAACTGACTTTTCCAATAATCGACACGTGTCGATATTTTTTTTTTTTTTAAATATTTCATGTGACAAGCGAATATAGTTCTTTTTGTTTTGCGTATTTGGTAGATATTTGAAATAGATTAATCAAAGTCGAGGTACCAGTAATCGACAGTGTCGATAATTGGGTAATAATATGTGTCGATGATTGGTTCTTACAGGTAGCTCTGAAAAATCTCGAAAAATGATACCCCCGACCAATTAGAAATAGCCGCGCGTTGAGGCTGTAAAAAATGGCGAAAAAATTGCAATTGCTGCAAAACATTTCAGAGTACCTACGATTCCGCTCCATGATTAAATTTGGGGAAAACATTATTCTTTGTGCATTGTCACAAATCACACCTGTCGCTTAATTTATCAAATTTTTGCTCATAAAATGTTATTGGAGTCGTAACTAATTTACGCATATTCTGCAACCGATGGACTAAAGCTCATTGGAAAAAAGCCGTGACATAACAGAAAGTGGAGAACCTAGCCACAGTTTGTCGGCAAGAGAACTTTGCCCCAGTGCTGCAAAAAGCTCTCGCAAATATAACAAAAGATTGCGTGAATGAAACCTTCATCTTCATCTGGTTTCCTTATAGTAATAGGAATTAATAGCCACGGAACCGCAGTAGGTAGGTACATAACACCACAAAAGAAGTATTTGGAAAATGCTTTTGGAGTGATTGTTCTATCTCCTTTCAAGAGGAGTTTGTTTTGGCCGAAAA
Organism: Orthosia gothica; assembly: GCA_949775005.1. Lineage (NCBI taxonomy): Eukaryota > Metazoa > Arthropoda > Insecta > Lepidoptera > Noctuidae > Orthosia > Orthosia gothica. Next base: position 51,711,992 of record OX459034.1, on the reverse strand, counting down.
ATTTGGATAGTTATAAATATAGAATGAAACGAGAAAAAAATCCACTAACAGTAACAAGTAAAGCTTGGAATTTTTGTACTGTGCTGGTGGAATTTCATCACGAGAAAAATAAAAACCGGCCAAGTGCGAGTCGGACTCGCGCACTCCGTACTTGGTAAATTGCGGTTTACGATTTATGACGTATTAAAAAAAAACTACTTACTAGATCTCGTTCAAACCAATTTTCGCTGGTAGTTTACATGGTAATGTACATCATATATTTTTTTAAGTTTTATCATTCTCTTATTTTAGAAGTTACAGGGGGGGGGACACACATTTTACCACTTTGGAAGAGTCTCTCGCGCAAACTATTCAGTTTAGAAAAAAATGATATTAAAAACCTCAATATCATTTTTGAAGACCTATCCATAGATACCTATATAGATACACGTATGGGTTTGATGGAAAAAAATATTTTTAGTTTTAGTTTCAAGTATGGGCACCCCCAAAATTTATTGTTTTATTTTTATTTTTGTGTGAAAATCTTAATGCGGTTTTCAGAATACATCTACTTACCAAGTTTCAACAGCATAGTTCTTATAGTTTCCGAATAAAGTGGCTGTGACATACGGACGGACAGACAGACAGACAGACAGACATGACGAATCTATAAGGGTTCCGTTTTTTGCCATTTGGCTACGGAACCCTAAAAACAACAAGAAAAGAAAAAACCGGCCAAGTGCGAGTCGGACTCGCGCACGAAGGGTTCCGTACCATTATCGCAAAAAACGGCAAAAAAAAAACCACGTTTTTTGTATGCGAGCCCCCTTAAATATTTATTTTATTCGGTTTTTAGTATTTGTTGTTATAGCGGCAACAGAAATACATCATCTGTGAAAATTTCAACTGTCTAGCTATCACGGTTCACGAGATACAGCCTGGTGACAGACAGACAGACAGACAGACAGACAGACGGACCGCGGAGTCTTAGTAATAGGGTTCCGTTTTTACCCTTTGGGTACGGAACCCTAAAAAAGAGTAAGACAGAATAGAAAAAGACATTAAAAGTACAGTTAACCAATGAAAAGAAAACTAAAGGATTAAGAAAGCAAAGAATACCGTTGAAGAAGGTTTGACTTCAAAAGAGTCTGATGTGGAGATTTTATACGTTAAAAGTGATATTAGTTATAATTTAGCGATGTTTACCTTACGGGTAATAGTCGGTAACTGGTAACTGTCGATAACTGGATGTTGATTATTGGAGATTCAGTGTCGATGATTGGTGATTTATACACTTTTTTATTTTATTGGATTTTTTTCTAGTCTATATATAGTTAATAAAAATAATAAACCCTATTCTTATCTCAAGAATATACTTTACAATACTCAATTGTTACTTTTGGTTTAAAGATGACTAAATGACTTTTAATTTTATAAAGAAGCCCACTATCTCCTAAAAGTGTCGAGCATTGGTGCCACTACCGCGCGAGCTTGCGGGCGTCGAACGGAGTTAATAGTGGTGGTCAAATTTACGAATTGTGCCATTTTGTGTATCCTAAGCTAAATTGTAAGGAAAAAAGTCTGATTGGTCTGAGGAGGTTAACCTGAAAGTAATCGCTGCCAGAACAAGCTCGTCGTCTGCCATGTTTGCCAATCCGGAATATACTAGCACGTTCGCCACGCCTGTGGATACCGTGTTTGTTTTGGGTGATTGTGGTCAATGTTGGCCACTGTTTGTGGCAAACAACAAGCGTGTGGAGGTGGCATAAAGTCTCCGTCAGATAACAAACAAATAAAGGTCATTGATCTGACTTATACCAAAAAGTATAATTATGTAACTTGAAAACATGATTTTTTGTTTATTGAGATAATTTTGGTCCCAAATGAAAGGTATAGGCGTAGAACCATTTTACCCGTTTAAATCGTTCCTCGCGTTTATGAGATATTAACTCATTACTGAATGCCAAGTGAAAGGGTCAAGGACGCCCCTTACCGCGATACGTTTGATTCGATCGTGTTAGCGACACTGCCTTTACATATTTTCGTATCGTTTTGAAATATTGCAATACATTGGTAGACAGGTGTTAACGACTTTTATTTTTAACCCCCGCCGGAAAAAGAGGGGTGTTATAAGTTTCACGTGTGTTTCTGTGTGTCTGTCTGTGGCATCATAGCGCCTAAACGGGTGAACCGATTTCGATTTAGTTTCTTTTGTTTAAAAGGTAATTTTGTGGAGAGTGTTCTTAGCTATGTTTGAATAAAATCTGTTCAGCCGTTCAAAAGTTATGGGGATTTTACTGTTTGAATCGGGGTGTTTTCGCAAGATAAATGTGTCGGGGGTTTTTTAAATTGTGAAACTTTACTTGTTTGTTATCTGGCGGCGACAATTTTTTAGCGACCTCTAAGTTCGACGACTATTTTTTAGCGACCTCTAAGTTCGACGACAGCCGTCGGGCAGTTCCCCGGACCAGATACAACACCCGTCTGGTCGGAGGATCCGGTCTTTTCAATGGAGGTTTGTGGGAGTCCGAAAAAGAGGGATGATATATGCTTGACGTGTGTACTGGTGTGTCTGTGTATCTGTCTGTGGCATCATAGCTCCTAAACGGATGAACCGAATTTGATTTAGTTTTTTATGTTTGAAGGGTGACATTATCGGGAGTGTCCTTAACTCGATGCAAATTTGTTCAGCCGTTCAAAATTTATAGGCGTTTTACTGTTTGAATCGGGGTGTTTTCGCAAGATATCGTATCATAATTACGTGTTCAATAGATTGTCGATCGAAGCGTGTCTACTACTGGATAATTTATGTGGTTTAAAAAGTATGAAATAAAAAATAACTGTCTTTTGCTTATTAAATTTTTTTATTTTACTTATCATCGTCATCATTATATCAGCAAAAAGACGTCCACTGCTGAACATAGACCTTCCCCAAGCGTCGCCACATTGCCCGGTCCTGTGCGTCTTGCATCCAGCAGATCCCCGCAACCTTCACCAGGTCATCGGTCCACCTGGCGGCAGGCCTTCCAACGCAACGTCTTCCGGTTCGCGGTTGCTACTCCAGAACTTTTCTGACCCATCGGCCATCCGTTCTGCTAGCAATGTGCCCTGCCTACTGCCACAATTTTTACTTGTAGTAATTAATAATTCTATTCCAGATATGTGAAACCGGTTTTCTAGCATCAGACAAATACAAACAGCATATGAGAGATCATGCATCGTTACCCGTCTACAAATGTGAATTGTGCGACCGCACATTTAGTGATTCCAGCAATTTTACTAAGCACAAGAAAGTGCACAACTTGCAAGTGATTGTCTGTGATCTTTGCGGCAAGAAGTTCCAGTCGAAAGTGTCTCTGGGCAAGCATATTGAGGTATGTTATTTATTATTTTACAATGCATCTCCTCGAAAAGAGCGGTTTTCCAAGCAGCCAAACTGTGCGGAAAGTGTCACTTTTTTTCACTAGTGCTTTTTACTTTCCTGTATTTTTTTTAATTTTTAACTCCAACGTCAGCCCGACGCATAGAGCTTTTATTATTTGAGAAAAGTTTTAAAAATTAGTTACAAGTACAAATTATCATTCATATAAAAGGTAAAATAAAACTAATACTTTATTTTAGGCGTTTTTAATTACTCTAGATTTTGATTTTGATCAATAAATTAATATTAAATATTCATTAAATATGTTTGGCAGAACGTATATTTTGCTCGTGCCTTATTGCGTTACGATGTGACAGCTATTCGCACATGCGCAGTAGATATGCCCGAGGAACTATTAGTTAATCTGTGGATATGTTGAACGCGCTTGAATAAGCCCGCCATTTTATGAATTTATTTATTTCCTCGCACAATGCATAGTAAAATGTTGTATGATACACGTACGTAAGATGATTTCCGACTCGTGTCGATTTATCCACTCACTCGCTTCGCTCGCTCGTGAATAAAAATGCCACTCATCGGAAATCACCTACCTTCCGCACTTGTAGCATAAATAACTATTTGAGGAGCTGAATAATAATAGCCGCGTGGGTCGACCTTCAAGCTTCAAGCAATGCTTGCCGAGATCGGTCCGTGGATGGTTCCATATCCATTCCCATTTTTTTTTATATAGCATAGTATAGGTTAGTTAAGGTTACACTAATCGAAAATTCTTCCATACAAACGTAGTCTAGAGATTACTCCACTTTTTGACGATGTACGTTCAAAATAAAAAAATTATATCAATTGTCTCATCATTATCTAGCCCTGTAAGGAAACAAAAATGTAAAAAAATAATATATTTGAAAGTTATGAGCGTCGAAAGTTCCATATTTCAACACTTATTTTAACGCATTTTGGGCGGAAATAAATACCATCAGAAGAAGGAAAATTGCAAAACGGCCTCCAGACAGGGATAGATTAGTAATTTAACAATGCAAATAATTTTATTTTGTAAATATAAATTTAGCAGTTTTTTCATGATATCTAGACTCCCAAAGGTCTGTTTATAAAAAATCGCGCGCTCCTTTTCGACCTAAATCATCATCCATTTCGATACAAATTTGCAAAAGTGCTAATTCGTACGCGAACTAGCTTCTTACTGCTCATCACAGCATCTATTTCTTTCGCACGTGTTGTCTGATAAGATAGCATGCATTTTAACCCCGCGCACAAAATAGTTCGTGCCGTCGACTAGTTCAACCTTAATAGATAAGTTTTTTTTGTCTTTTTTTACAAGCTTTTATTCAATTTGCAACGTATGTATGTAAGTTGTTCGGGTCAAATCTTACAACTGAATTTTAAAGCAGTTATCCTCCGCCGATTAAGATGAAATTTTGCATAGACGTATTGGTTTGGATGACAAAGAACGGTTGACTAAGTGACGATATTCTAAATCCAATATGGCGGACTAGTTATTTTGTGTGCACTGCCATGATATTTCTATGTTTGAAATTAAGATTTTTTAGTACATAATTTTATTTATCTATCTAAATAGTTAGTGTTGATGAGCAAAGTGCAAAGAGGGTTTTTTTTTTACAACTACCTTAGGGGGCGTCCATAAATTACGTGAGGTGTTTTTTTTTTTAATATCTGTCCCTCCCCCCTGGTGAGATGTCGTGAGATTTTATTCAACCCCCTCCCCCATTCCCCAATCTTACGTGAGATTTTTCAAAATGTGGGTTTCTTACGTAAACGCGTTGGATTATTATAGTAAAAAGAAAAAAAAATGCTGTATATGGTGGTTTGACCGTCAGTAGATGTATAACGTCGAATTATGAATGGAATTATTTTCTTTCGAACGAATTAGTGAATGATCTTAATCGTATTACGATTACGCTTAAGATTAAATCTTAAACGTGTACAATCTGGATTAAATGGACCAAAATAGTATTATATTTTTTAGGTTCAAGCAGAAAAAAATTGCGTGATATTTGCCGAGACCCCCCCCCTCCCTCTCTCCAACATAAGATTAGATGAGATTTGACTCGACCCCCTCCCCCCCTTAAACATCTCACGTAATTTATGGACGCCCCCTTATATTCTAAAAACTAAAACTGCAATTTCTCTTCCACAGAAACATAGGAACACGGAGCCAATAACCTGTACTTACTGCAACAAGGTGTTCTACTTCGCGTCCACCCACCGTCGTCACGTCAGAGCCTTCCACGAAAAACCTACCGACAACCGTTTTCGTTGCGTCATATGCGGCGAACGTTTCGACAGCTTAAAACTGAAATGGAATCACATGTGGGAAGTGCATAAAGAACGTAAGCAGAAAGCCGATTGTCCAATATGCCATAAGTCTTATAGGAAGTATTCTGATGTTCGAGCCCATGCAAAGGCAGTCCACAATATGGAGATTTCAGTTTTGAGTGTCAAAAAAGGTAGTCCGGCATTGAAGTCCAGTGATGGGATTAAAAAGATATTGAATAGGTCGATGACGGCGATACGGGTGAATCAGGTAGAGACTTTGGTTGTCTATGATTCGGATTAATGAGTTTGTATCGCCAAATATACTGTCATTAAAAAAAATTCGTGAAAACGAATATATGCAACACCCGTCAGCCAAAATTCCTCTTTTATAGTGCTAACACACGTCCGGATTTGGTACGGCCGGACTAACTCCGCCCACAAATCCTAGTGTAGCCGTATTTAGAACATTATTTTCCATTTTTATTTATGACTAAAAATATAGGGAGACAATAATCAAAATCTGTAGATCTCCCATAAATCGGGGACTTTTTAACGCTGGTCGTAGTTGGTACGGCCCAACCAGCCGACAACCCTACACACGTCCGGATTTAGTACGGAGCAGACCATATCCGATGTGAAAACAAACGGACCGAGACGGACTAAATTAATAATGTCCGGCGGACCTCTCTACACACGTTCGGGTATGGTACGGCCGGACTAACTCCGCCCACAAATCTTTGGTCCGGTCGTACCAAATCCGGCCGTGTGTTAGCACTATTAAGAAGGTCTCCCAACACCCCCATTCAACACCTTCGGAATTGGAATCGACCCTCCGTAACATCCCTAGTAAAAATTGTTAATTATGACGATTAGAATGACTCCTTTTCAGGTCTTGCGTTTAGTCTGTTACACGTTGTAGATATTTCTCTGCTAAAACTTTTTGGGATAAGGGATGTTTTCTGGGTAGAAAAATGATAATTATATTTAGTCCGTCAGTGAGATTATCATATAATATTGGATACGTATTTTTTGCTTTTACAAATAAATAAAAATTGATAAAGTTAAAACGCATCAAAGTTTAGGAGTGGGGTCTTGTGACGTCACTTTGTCAGTATTAAGTGTAGCGCACCGTGACGTCACACGATATTTGAACGCACTGTATCGTCGTAATATTTTTGTTTACGTGTCCAATATTTTTAGGTTATCTAACTGACGGACTAAACAGTTTTTTTTTGTCAACTACCCTATTATTTCTGATGTTAAGTGCAGTTTCCTCATTGATGTATTAAAAAGAGGAAGATACGGGACTGCTCACAGCGCTTGGTCCTACTAATCTAAGTGAATGCCCGTAGCGGGTACTCAGTCGCGCACGGCACATTGTTGATCACACAGCTCATTAATTTCAGTGTTTTTATGTTTTTTTTTTTTGCATTAAATACGCATCAAAATGACTTCTTGTGTAGCTAAACAGTGTTTAAATAATATCAGGAAGAAAAATAAGCCACATGGGGTCACTTACCACTCGTAAGTACAGTTAAAAAGGTTAATTTGTTGAAAATTACAATAATATTTAAAGTTTGCTTCGCCATATTTGTGAGAGCGAGATAGATATTACAAACATGCGTTAGAGACACGATACGCACATATTGCAATGTCATTTCATTCATAATAGTAAACGCGATTTCGCTTGCACTACAGCGCCATCTCATATCTCTGTCCTTGTCTATCGGTAACTATAGGTTTGAGACTGGTGCTGACACTGAACACATGATGTGTGAGTTTCGGTGCATGTAGTCGTGCGCCGAGCCCAGGTTTTCTGATCGCAATGTTAGTGCGTAACGTATCTTCCTCTTTTTAATACATCAATGATTTTACTATATTACAAAAATATCACAATACAATTTAATTTTAATGATCTTTGTGTGACTCCGCTGTTTACCCTTTCGAGGTACAGAGGCGTCGTGATGTTATGTTATTATACAATACATGTCTGTATTGTTTTGCATGTATTATTGTACTTTAGTTTCTTAGTTTTTTTGACTATGCTTTCATAATAAGTCTGTATCACGCTAGTCGTGATAATATGGATATGTCGCCGGATTATTGCAAACGCCGACAGTTTTTAACCTACGACGAAAAAAGAGGGGTGTTATAAGTTTAACGTGTGTATTTGTGTATCTATCTATGGCATCATATCTCCTAAACGGATGAACCGATTTTGATTTAGTTTTTTTTAATTTGAAAGGTGACTTTATCGAGAGTGTTCTTAGCTATGTTTGATGAAAATCGGTTCGGCCGTTCAAAGGTTATGGGCGTTTTACTGTTTGAATCGGAGTGTTTTCGCAAGATATCGTGTCATAATTACGTGTTCAATAGATTGTCGATCGAAGCGTGATACTACTATACTACTAGATAAATTATGTGTTTTAAAAAGTTTGAAATAAAAGCCGGCTAAGTGCGTGTCGGACTTCGCACATTAAGGGTTCCGTACCAAACCGCAAAATTAAGTAGGTTGTAGTAGGAAAAATGAGGGAATTTCAAAGAAACGTCTGTTTTATGAATATATTGGTATTTGTTAGTAAATTATACGTAATAATAAACATTATCACCAAATTTCAACTTCATAGGTCAAGGGGAAGTTAAAGAATTCTTCAGAACATTTTTTTTTAAACCTGGCCTTGGCTTCTCATTCCTTTGTTATCCAACATTTTTTAAACTAAAAATACATTGTTTATCTACTCAATGGACTCTAAACAATGATACCCCATTCGATGGGGTAGGTCAAACAAATTTTGACACGCCCCCCTTTTGCTGTATATATCATACAGCACGGTGTAAAAAATATATTTCTCAAACCGAATTTTGTGAGTTTGTTCAGAAGTGTAGGGTAATTTCACCACCGGTCAAATGGTCAAAGATTTTTCAAATAGGTGTCTATTTGAAAAATCTTTGACCATTTGACCGGTACCTTAATCCAGATAGTTATAGGCTATACATTATTATGACCCAGGCAAAGCCGGGATGGGCTACTTGTTTATAATAAATCGTCTGATATTGTAATAACCACAGACATAAATCTAACTAGATAACGCAAGTCCCTCCATCTGTATGAAAACCAAGCGCGCCACTTTTTCACACACAATTTAAAAAAAAAATTACTTACCTATTAATGAAAACATTTCTAATGCCTCGGCCAACTTTTTCTATACAGTATTTACAGATCAATATGGCATAATTAGGCATTTTTCTAGATTTCAGTGGATTTCCGGTGCCGATAATGCTAAATGAAAAGCTCAGATTACGATCATTGATCGTAAATTTACTCCGTTTTTTGGCACGCGAAGTACATACAATCGCGTCTTCTAGTTAGATTTGAATCTGTGGTTGTAAACTCTTTCTTCTCAATAAGATATGGATATATTTTAAACATTTAAATTTGGTTGGCATTTATTGTATTTGAAATGATCTGTTCAGAGAATTTTTACTCTCGAATTTACAATTTGACGGTGTTTGCAATAATCCGATTTACCTTTGCAAAATATTGCATGAATTTATTGTATTTTAGTTTATTTGTTTTTTTGACTATTTTTTTTCCCTCTGCGTGATAGCAAAGGCAAGGTTTTTTTTAAATTATTATTTCGACTATTTTATGTTAAGTAATGTAATTTAATATAGAAAACATAATAATGTATAATTGATTAATTTTGACAATTGTGATTAATATTATTATTTTGTTTAAAATGCATGAATTTGAAATTATAAGATGAATTTAATGAAAGGTTAAATTAAATGAATTAGCGATTGTTGAATGGTTAGATCTAAGTCACCGGGTTGGTGACGTTCTGTGATTTGTACCTACCCACCATGAGGATGGGTTTTATGTATGTATGAGTATAGAAAAACTTATTTTTCGTTTTATCTCCATTCAAAATAAAACATTCGCATTTATTCAATTAGGCCATTAAGCGGCACTTTTGGACGTCAAAAAATTAAATTTAAAAGTAATAATAATTGATTCTACCGCCCATTCGGAAAAGTAGCTTGTTAAGGTGAACGCGCACTTGTCCGCGCCGCAGTCATCGCATTTTCTCAAGGCCCCGCGCTTTATATAATCAGTATAATCAGTACAATACGTCGGTTTCTTTGTATGGGATGAGATCCCACGCTATTAGATGTTGATACCAAATCACTTCTAAGTACCTTCGTTAGACATAACGTTCTATTCAGAAGATTTTCAGAAGCAGGTTACAGCGGCTACCAATGGGCTTCTTCGCAATTTAATGGGAATTGAAAAATATTTAGATATAACAGCTTTTTAAATGTGGCAATACCAGCTTTAATAATCTCTTCAATTTTTTGGAATGGCAAGAACATTTTGATTTTATCGGCACTTATTATGTATTATCCCACCTAAATGAATTTCTATTAAATGTTATTTTTTAAAGTTAAATAATATTATGCGAGACGACCTAGACGTCTACTGTTAGGGCTGGTTCGAGGTTGTTCAGGAAAAGATTACCTCTATGGACTTGGGGAAGGCTTTTGACCATCAGTGGGAAAGTGTAGGATAATATAAAAAAAAAATGTTAGTTGCTAGTTTTATAAATAATAGGATATTTTGTATTTTAAAAACGTTAATATTTGTCAAAAATTTTGGAAAAGTCCCATGAGGATCTTTTGGTTAATAAGGCTCTGGGATTTTTAACAAAAATAAAATGCAAGTTATGTTGAATTTTAAAAACTCGTGTGATACGAATTCTTTTTTTATGAGTGAACCTATAGGAGCGAACTCCAATTGAGACGTCTTTTTTTCGTGTTATTAGACGTAAGAAATATAAATAATGTAAATATACCTATAAAAAGATCAATGGGAGCCATTTTCCCTGCAGTGTGACTGAAAATAAAACTAATTATAAATATACTTCATTTTTTCTCTGTGTTGCAATTGATAATTCGAAATAATTATCAAATTTTGGAACAAACCCCTAACTGGGTTTTGGAAATTGTTGTCGACTATTCCTGAAGATTGCCTTACCTGTATAAAACATAATAATAAAAGTCTGGATTAGAATTTAACATGATATTATTTGAAAAAGTGGTTTGGTAAACATTTTGCCAATCTCGGGCTCAGATCAAATAAAAAGTCAAGATGGAACGTTGCAAACAACAAAGTGAAGCCAGTTCAAACTATGCCTTGCCGTATAAATACACAATTACAATTGCGCACGTACAACGAAACCTTCCCTTAACTTGTCAGTTGAGCTTTATTATTTGATCTGTGAGCTCGAATGACAAGCTAAGGCGTAATTTTGTTGTACGTGAGTGCGTGTAATAGTGTATTTGTGCGGCAAGGCATAGTTTGAACCGGCGTCACTTTGTTATTTGCAACGTTCCATCTTGACTTTTAAAATGATATTGCCAATGAGGCGCATTTTCAAGCTGATTCTTAATTCAAATTTTTCTATTGAGAATTTGAATTCAGAATTCGCTATTCGAAAATCATTTATGTATTATGTTAATGTTTTTTTCATTAATGAGGCCTTTAAGCAAATATCAGTGGTAAATAACATTAAAAAGAAAAATTGGCTACGCGCCAAAAAATCATTGTATTGCTGTACAGAAGATTGATAGTTATACATTGTTTATGTTTATATTGCATGAATTTTAATATTAATACAATTGAATACGAAACCTATTTTTAATTATAATGAACCAATGTATTCGTTACTCAGAAATAATAAATACTTTTTGTAAAAATATTGTGTTTTATTTTCATAAATTCTACACCTATCGACTGAAAAGGCTGAACGCCGTATTTATCGACACAATTTAAAAGATTGTGTTGATCCACGTTTCGGACACCCAAGGCGTTAAAGTAAAGGTCGAAGCAAACTGGCAATAGTAGGTCGAAATAACTGTGAAATCCTGGGTTCGATTCACTGGTCGGGTAGGTGACTTTTTCCTTCTGGCATATCTCAGTAGCAGTCTGGAGTATGGTTAACCCACCGCACTATTCCCAAACCACTGCAACTCCTGAAAGCCAGAATCAACAGTGGCAATTACCAGAAAAGCGACGAAGCTCGACGAAGTCCCGGAGAATGAATTTAACTGTCTTGGATCCCGCAACGAAATTAATCAGAAAAGAATAACGGAGGAGTAGGAAAAATACAAATCCCCACTTCCCTCCAGTCCTCCAGTCTCAGTTCCTTCCTTCAGTTCGCCCCTAAGGTAGTTAGTTACTTAAATGACAATTCGACTTCATTGACGTAAGGGGGTGTGGGTTAGAAATTGTGCAACTGCCCATCCCATAATTAAATACTGATTTTCTTCTTTCGTGTCGATGAACTCAAACCATAGGGAGTCTCAACCATTCAAATTTTATCCGACCAGTATGTAGCTACTCGGACAGCTCTATCATTTGCTACGTTCAAATCCCGTAAGGTGCCAGGGCCATCATCTTACGAAGGGGCTCACACTGTGAAACTCTGTTTTGGATGGGTCTATGATACTTCATTTGGCCAGGTTGTTCCTACAGCGTTCTGGTGTGTTGTTACGTTATAAAGTCCAATAATGGTAGAAAATATTATTTTTATCATGAAGTATGTAACAAGTGAATAGTTTATTTCCAAGCACCACTGTCACTTATACCTACTGTAAGAGACAGAGATTGAAAATCGCACGCTTTGTCCAATCAAAAACAATTGTGTATAGCGCTAGGCATAATTCGGTTTGCCGGATTCCCGATTGAACAGCAATTATTGCGCAAATATCGCTATAGTTTTGCTCTTGCAAGATACGTAATAAACATGTGTGGTTGCAGCTGGATATTAATATTTTACATTGAGCGACTCCCTAGCATAATATAAGCTTACTTTGCCTAATGCAAGTAGGTATAAATTGTACTGTTTATTTTGAATATTGGTAAAAATAAAACCTGAATTGTACCTCAGTTTAATATGTGAAAGACTGCGAATACAGTTAGCATTTGGTGCTGTCCGTAGTCATTGAAGGGTTGGCGGGACGCTCGCGTTGGAGGGGTAGGTACTGCCGCTCGCACCGCGCGCCGCGCTGTTGGCATAATTATGCGCCCGACCAAAGAGTATGTAACACTACTCCCGACCGCTTCTTCCTCGTGGTCAAACTATTTTGTCAAACTGATTTGACCAAGAGGAAAAAAATTCCCGTTGGTCAAACCTCTAGGACAGATAACTCTTTTTTCATTTGACTTATCTTGTTGCGTACAGTGAAGACTAAAATTTACAATAATAATATGTCATTCTCATTTTCTTGTTTTGTTTGCATTCATTATTGCGGTGTTACATTAAATGAATCTAAATGGATTTTAAATACATGAATCGTAAAAGAGGTACTGTATTACTGCATGATAGACGGCAGTATTATAAATTACGAACGTATAAAAATGGCAATGTCTTTTGGACTTGCAGCAACTTAAGAAAGAAAAAGTGTCACGGGTCTATAACTTTGAACGTAAATATAATATTTATAGAATTTATACTATACATTACCTTTATAATTTAATATTGTGTAAGCTTTACGCACTATAATACAAATCTATTGTTTTTCTCTTAGAACGACCAAATAATTAAACATAAGGATCACATAAATGTATAGCCGATTACGGCAAGTACGAACTGGATGAAGCGATAGACGATTAAAGAAAAAAGACAACATTAACGTGTCTGCCTATTCCGCAGTTATATCGCGAAACAAAGAATACACTTATGGATAGAGGTCTTAACTTTTGTGGAAACAATACCATCATTGGCCAACATTAAAAATACTTTATGTTTAAGTAGGAGCAAAACATGCTTCAGTAAATTAGCAGAAGTCAGTATTCCTGACCAACTGCAGTAGAAACTTCACGTCCAACTTAACTTTCGTGTAACTTTTACGAATAAAGTTTACTGTGGTGAAATCTGTGGTTTTCGTCAACTCACATCAAACAACTCAACTGTAAGTAACCGGCTACGTCTGAGCCGTACATAAAACTGGTCTTACCAGCAGATGCAGACGGCAGTTTTATGTACGGCTCAGAGGTAGCCGGTTACTTACAGTTGAGTTGTTTGATATGAGTTGACGAAAACCACAGATTTCACCACAGTAAACTTTATTCGTAAAAGTTACACGAAAGTTAAGTTGGATGCTAATCCGCGATTATAGCGCTACGGCAGCTATTGGTCAACTAACTAAATATAATAATAAAGTAAATAAAAACGAGTATTTAAAAGTAGGTCGCGGCGTAAGCAATTTGCCTGTACGTGAACCGTACATGCTCCCGAGGGAAAAGTGGGATGAGCATCCATTACAAAGCAAATAATATTATAATTAAAGTGGAAAGTAGTTATTTAAAGTTAAATAGTAAACAATAGTTAATGTGTAAAAATATGTAAAAATATAGGTATAAGTTATAACACTCAATTTAGTCGAAGTGAAATGCTTTCATCGGCTGTCTTGCTTCGCTGTAAACGGGCTCCGCTGCTGTCGAATGCATTTCTTGTAGCTCGATGTCCCCTCCAAAGTTATCCCTTCCTCTAGTTGTCACTCCTCTTTCGGCAGAGAGTGTTTTGACGTCTTTCTTTGCTTTCAAACATCGTTTAATAATAATATAGAGGGCAAGCGCAGCGATTCCTCCCAACAACAAAGAAGTAACCGAGTAGAGGTAAATGTCGTGACTTGACATGTCAGACGCCTTCGGTAATATTTCTCTGCTTTTCTGGGATTCCAACTGCTGGGCTACTTTTCTTATTTCTACTGCAGTTGGCGTTTCTTGTTCAGTTATATTTAATTTTGCATTCTGCCAGCCGAGGTCAAAGATGTGGTTAATAGTCGAATTAATAGTTGGTATTTCTATCTCTGGTTCCATGTTAAAAGTACTTCCCAGCTGATTGTGTGTAAATATTGTGGCGTCCTTTTTCTGTAGTAAGCACTTTGATTTCAAGGAAATCACTCCAGTCCCGTCAATGACCGCTGGCGTAACTTGATCGTTACATATGACGCGCATCAGCTGTTTCCCGCACAATGTAAATAGCCACATGTTTAATTTGTGAAGCTTTGTCCAGGTTTCTTTGCATGTTACGTCATTGAGGACGCATGATAAAGACTCTTGTTGGTTGAAGACTTGGGCCTCACATGGGGCGTCTTTATCGTGCATATTGTAGACAGGATTACGTGAGACACAAGTGAATTCGTCTTCTCCGTATGAAGTACATTGGCGCATGTCTTGGTCTTCCATTGTTATGTAAGAGTTTTTTACAAAGTTGATTGCGATGAAGCTTGAACTTGGTTGTACAAGTTTTAAATGTCCTTGTCTAAGGAACGGTATTGGTATGACTCGATATATCTTGTAATCTTCATCGCTCAACAAGGGGATGTGTATTTCAAATAGCATGTAGTTGTTTGTTATTCGAGCCTTCACATGGATGAGGTCATAGATATTTTTCAAATCCCTTTGAGTGTCCTTTACAGGTAACGATAATCCCTGTGGTAACCTTCCGGATATTATGTTTAGCTGTTCGATCAGTTGATTAGCAGGAAATAGATGGGTATCTAAATGCCCTCTGTAAATGTTGGCGAGAGTATTTATCAGCATTTCCAATATTCGGTTTAGATCACTTATAATCAGAGTTGACGTCACTGCAGCGGAATTTATGTCATTCATTGTGAATAGCATTTGCGCCTTGTTCACAATTTTTGTGATTTCGCTGCAAGTTTGGTTCATGTAGATGCGCAATGTTTTGAATTGTTCATCCATAAAGGCTGTGTTCCTTTTTATAACGTTGTTTTCAGCCTCTACAATTAATGTTTGGTTTTTCATAAGTTGTAGTAGGTAGTCATCATTTGATTGTAGATTCTGTATGTCTCTTTCGTACTTTTCGGCAAAGTCTGCGTCGAGCACTCCGAAAAGAGTTCTTGCTAATTTCCCAACTCCATCAAAGTAACCTCGTTTTGGTCTTGAGTGTTGAGTGAGCAGCATAGAGTTGTAGTCGGCTAGGTGACTCAGTTCATGACGTAGGTGGCCGACAATTGTTTCGCAAGGCGTGTACTCATGTGATATTCTTTGGCATAGTTTATCTATTTGGTTCACATAATCATTGATCTGACCAGTTGCTTGCCAGTATGACGTTAAGTTGTAGTAAACCAATAGGGTCCATTCGTCATGTATTAGTTTCATTTGCCCAGCTTCATCGAAGTAAATCGGATGATTGCTTGATATAGGTGTAACCTTCAAGTTCAAGTTATTCGTTGGCGCTGATTGTGCAAGCCCCGTCATTGCTAGTATGACTAGGAGAACTAGTGACAGCCAATTGTTTTTATTTTTTGCTGTGCCTCCCCGTTTTGTAGTTTCCGGAGTAGGTCTCCTTTGCTCTTCCTCTTCGTTTACCCTAGGTTCTTCGGGTTTAAGTGGTAATGGTGCTAGCTTCGTTATTGGTCGCTTAAGTGACCCTTTCCTTGTTTTTAAGGTAACAACCCGTACTCGACCATCGGCGCCTGGATGTAGTTCCTGGACTCTTCCTATAGCCCAGCGGCCAGGAGGTAAGTGCTCATCTTTGACTAATACTAGGCTTCCTAGTTTCAGGTTTTCTTTTGGTTGCTGCCATTTGTTTCGGGTTTGCAGTTGATGTAGATATTCGTTCGACCAGCGCTTCCAGATGTGTACGTTCATTTGTTCAACAAGCCTCCATCTGTTTCTTAGATCGTGCTCAGCAAAATCTTGTTCTTCTTGTGGTAGTGACAGTAGGGGGCCACCAATGAGGAAGTGGCCGGGAGTTAGATATTCCAGGTCTTCGACATCCTCTGTTAATGGGCACAGCGGACGAGAGTTAAGACAGGCTTCAATTTGATTTAGTAAAGTAGTGAATTGTTCGAAAGTAAGCTTCTGTTCCCCCAGTACTCGATGTAGGTGATATTTCATGGCTTTGACAGCAGCCTCCCACAGGCCTCCAGCTGTTGGCCAAAGTGGTGCATTGAAATGCCACTCAATTTGTAAGTGGCTCATCTCATCGAAGAATTCTGAATTCTTAAACGTATTGTGTTTCTCAAATTCCTGTTGAAGTAGTTTTGCTGCGCCCACAAAATTCGTTCCGTTGTCGGAGAATACGTGTCTGGGTGTACCCCTGCGGGCACACATCCTTTTGAATGCGGCGAGGAACGTTTGCGTAGTCAGGTCCGACACCAATTCCAAATGCACAGCTTTGGTCACCATGCATATGAAGATTGCTATGTAAGCCTTGCAAGTTTTAACGCCTCTTCCTTTGTTGATTTTCACATCAACATGCCCAGTATAGTCTACGCCTGTGTTTGTGAACGGTCTTGATGGAGTTACACGCTCTTTTGGCAAGTCTGCCATCAGTTGTACGTTTCGGTTTGGTTTGAAACGATGACATCGGACGCATTGTCGTAGCTCCTTCTTGACTGTTCTGCTACCTCCAATGACCCATAATGTTTGACGTAAATGGGCCAAAGTGAGTCGGGCGCCTCCGTGGAGAGTGTTGCGATGAGCCTCTTGAATAATAAGCTCCGTTAATCTTCCTGTAGCCGGGAGAATAATAGGATGTTTAGCTTCGGGAGATAAAGTTGAGTAGCCTAGTCGGCCCTTCACGCGCAGTATTCCACGGTCGTGTCTTGTGGTGACAAACACATAACCTCCTTTTTGTTACCGCAGTCGGCTAACTTATTGGTTGAGTTTAGTGTGCGTTTTTGCTTACGAATATTGCTTATTCGTACAATCCATCCAAGCACTCGTATTACGCGTTTATAATTACTGTTTTTATTCAGTAATGTATCAATTATTTCACAATTCTTGTATGTGACTGCGCAGCAGTTTATTTCCTGCAACTCAGTGTTTGTTGTGTAGGTCAGGTGATTGTGCTGATGAATTTTTGGCATGTTTGTTTTTAACCAATCTGGTCCATTCCACCAAAGTTTAAAATCTAGGAGCTGAAAAGGTGTAAGCCCTCGAGTTGCACAGTCAGCAGGATTTTCTTCTGACTTCACATATTTCCAGCAGTTTGCTGAGATAATGCTGTTTATTTGTTTTACTCTGTTAGCTACATATTTCTCCCATCGGTTTATATCGCCCTGCAGCCAGGCTAAAACGACCTTGGAGTCGCTCCAGCACCTTAAATGTAGTTTTTTAGTGCTGAGAGTGTTCCGAACCTTTTCTAGCAGTTTAGCTAGTAAAACGGCCCCGCAAAGTTCCATTCTAGGTACAGTTATCCTGTTGCTGATTGGTGCAACCTTTGTTTTTGCAGTAATTAGTGTAGTCTTGTATTCGCCGGCTTCAGTTTTCACTCGGCTATAAATGACGCACGCGTAAGCTTTTTCGCTTGCGTCGCAAAACGCGTGTATCTCTAGATTGTTTTCTTGACATTGTACCCATCGTGGTATGGAAAGTTTGTTTAGTAAAGGGATATCTTTTCTAATTGTTTCCCATTCTGTAGCGAGATCGTCGGGTAAGCGTTCATCCCAGTTTGTTTTGCTTATCCAGATTTTTTGGAACAGAAGTTTGGTTTTTATTGTAAGTGGCGATAGTAATCCAAGTGGGTCGTATAGCTTGCTTATTTCGCTCAGTAGCACGCGTTTTGTTAGTTTTTTCGTGATTGGTAGATCCCATTGGTATGTGAAGCTATCGTTGTCTTGATTCCACCTCATGCCCAACATTTTTGAGTTTGTTGTTTGTTCTGGGCTAAAGTCGATGTTCGTATTGCGGCTCTTTTGATCATCTCGCAAGTCTTCTAAGATAATCGGTTCGTTCGTTTTCCATTTTCTCAAGTTAAATCCTCCTTTTTTCAGCAACTCAATTAGCTGTGTGACCAGTGTTTTCGATGCGTCGAGAGTATCCTGTCCGTAAACCAAATCGTCCATGTAGAAGTAGTTTTTCAGGACGTTTCCAGCTTCCGGATAGGTATCTTTTTCATCTTCTGCGAGTTTATGTAGAGTGCGCATTGCCAGATAAGGTGCACTTTTCGTTCCGTAAGTTACTGTGCCCAACTGCCAATCTTGTAGAGGTTCCTTAGGGGAAGATCTCCAGATTATAGTTTGCAGATGTTGTTGATTTTCGTTTAGCCAGATGAACCGATAAAGTTTTTCTACATCCGCCGTAAAGACGTATCTGTACGTTCTCCAATTAATTAGTAGTGTCAGTATATCCTTTTGTAAGTTCGGACCGCAGTACATGTGATCATTGAGACTGCTGCTGTCTCCTTTTGTCTTGTACGACGCGTTGAACACTACTCTTAGTTTTGTTGTAGTGGACTCAGCTCTCATCACGCCGTGGTGAGGTAGGTAAACGCGGCCCCTACTTTCTTCTGTGACTGGTTTCATGTGTCCCATAGCGATGTATTCGTTCATAAAACGTTTGTACTCGTAACTGAGTTCTTTGTTTTTTAGCATTTTCCTTTCCAGTTGAAGGAACTGTGCTAATGCTTGTGACCTTGCATTGTTTAAGTTTGTTTCGTAGTTAGGCTTCATAGGTATTTGTACCACATATTGTCCGTTCGCCAATCTTGTGGTTGTTGCGTTGTAATAATCTTCACAGTGTTGTTCCTCACTAGTTGATGATGACTTGTCTGGAATTTCCTCGGATTCCCAAAATCTTGCCATGTTTTCGAAATCGTTTAGTGTTACCAAGCAGTTGAATGTCTTTACATTCCCGCATAGAATCCAGCCTACTTTCGTTTGTTGAGCTACTGGGTATCTCTCACTCCTGATGACGCCGTTTAGGATAAGTTCCGAGTAGATGTCCGCGCCCAAGAGTAGATCTATCGGGCCCGACAGATTGAACTGTGGATCCGCTAGTTTTAAGTTTTCCAAATAGTCCCAGTTGCTGATTGGGAACGATGCGGTAGGTAAGTTGCTTATGAGTGTTTTCATAATTAATGCTTCAAAGTTTAGTTTGTAGTCTGAATGTATTGACTGGCATTCTAAGGTCATTGCCCCTTTGCAGTTGCCGCTAAGGGTTCCGACGCCCGATACAACAGCGCTCACTTTACGTCGCTGTAATCGGAGGCGTTGTGCCGCGTTTTCCGTTATTAGGCTCACTTGAGAGCCTTGGTCTAGTAGACCTCTCAAGTTGATGAAGTTTCCATCAATTGTTTTGACTTTCAGGAGTACAGTGGTCAACAACACTTCCCTTTGTTCGTTCGTTATGTTGTTGACCCCATAGGAAGTCGAAAGGGTCGACGATGGGTATTCCTCCCTTGTTGCTTGTTTGTTGCTAGATAGTTCTGTTACATCTTCATGCATAAGTGTATGGTGTGCCTTATGACACAATTTACACGTCTTTCGTGATTTGCATTGTTTTTCTCCGTGGTTGAATAGGCAGTTTTTACAAATATGCAAGTTGCGAATTGCGTCATTTCGTTTGTTTGTGTCCATAGCCAAGAATTGTTCGCAATTCATCAATACGTGATTAGTTTTGCATATTGGGCATGTTTTTGCTGTCGTGAAGAAGGTTTTTGGTGAGTTTTGTGACTTGTTAAAGTACGATGACCCCTGCGTTTTATTCTTATAGTTGTAATTTCGGTTTTCTGATCCCTTATGAGGCTGCTTTTCCGATTTCCATGGTTTGTTTGATGTCGAAAATTTTTGACTACTTCCCTGCAGAGCTTCCAGTGACATGAACTTTGATTCTAAAAACTCGGCGAACTCTTCCAGGTCGGGAAATTCCCTGGGATGTTTGATCTCCTTTATATATTCGTTATACGTAACGCTATCTAGTTTTTGAATCAATAGGTGGACCACGATCGGATCCCAATTGGTGATGTCCAGCCCGATGTTTTGAGCCCGTTCAAGCACTCCATCATGACGTCATGAAGCTTCCGTATGCTTGTTGCGGTTGGTTGCTGAATACTAGGTTGATTCAGGAGTGTATTCATGTATGATGTAAATAACAGCCGTTTGTTGTCGTAGCGGTGGGTCAGCATGTCCCAGCAAGATGCATAGTTTTCAGCACTGATGCCAAGATGCTGAACCAGTTTCTCTGCCTCACCCTTCAGTTTTGTTTTCAAGTGTTGCATTTTTTGAGCCTTTGAAAGTGTCGGATTGTTGTGTACACTTTCGAGGTAGAGGTCTCTAAAAGTCAACCACTGGTTATAGTTGCCATGGAAATCGGGTATTTGAATTTTTGGCGTAGATTTCTCATAATGTGCATTGTTCCAGATGTTGTGTTGTAGTTTCCTTTTCAGGTCATCATAGAAGTTTTCTGCTGTATTGTATTTCTGTTGATAAATTGAGTCCTCATCTTGTAGTAGGTAGTCTAGTTCCCAATTTACCTTCTCGATATGCTCCCATTTAGTTTTCAGGGTGCTTAAGTTGTCTTCTAATTCCCATTTTTCCATCGGTACTGCCAATGCTATGTTTACCTTCTCCACAGTGCGTTCGAACGCTCTAAAGTTGCAGTATTGCTGACGCAAAAGAACTTGTTGCTTTTCCGCCGACTCGCTTGCTTCCCGAGGAGGTACATGGAATTGGATATCGTCGAAAGTAAATTTCGATTGTCCCTTACCTTGCTTAGGCGTAGCAGGTGGTTGTTCCGTTTTACCAGCAGATGCAGACGGCAATTCCGATTTACGTTTCAACATGTCTTGCAGCACTTCTTCATACATCTTCTTCGTACAGTTGAATGTCGTCGTTGAAGTATTGAAGGTCTGTTGCTCCAGACTCTTCCAGTAGTTGATGGTTGTGAACAAACTTCTCCCAGTTATTGTTCAGCCGAGAAAGACGCTCCTCCAGGTACGCCAAGTTTTTCCTGGTGGGACTGTCCTTCTTGTAGTTGGTGCAAATAAGCTTCAAGTCTCTGAAGGTTGTTTCTTGATGGCTTATCAGTTCCGTTACGCTCTGAACCATGGTTATTAGTTATTGGTTTTGACCGTTGGTGGAGTAGAGTTGTATCACCGCAGGTACTAGTTCACCAAAGTTGCGAAGTTTCCGCAAATTTTGGATATCAAGTGTGTTAGCGCCCCACTAACGCGATCCGCTCTTCTTGGACTCCAGCTAGACAGATTCGCTAACGTTAACAGAGAGAATACGCACCTGTTATATCCGGTTCGAAGGACCAGTTTTATGTACGGCTCAGAGGTAGCCGGTTACTTACAGTTGAGTTGTTTGATGTGAGTTGACGAAAACCACAGATTTCACCACAGTAAACTTTATTCGTAAAAGTTACACGAAAGTTAAGTTGGATGCTAATCCGCGATTATAGCGCTACGGCAGCTATTGGTCAACTAACTAAATATAATAATAAAGTAAATAAAAACGAGTATTTAAAAGTAGGTCGCGGCGTAAGCAATTTGCCTGTACGTGAACCGTACAACAGTTTTTTCTTCTGGCGGAATACGCAACGCAAACTTATAAAATTCTTGTTTTTTGTTCTGAAAAAGGAAAAGTTTTGTTGGCAAAATCAAATGAGTTATGTTGTGATGGCACATTCTTTAGCTGCCCGAAGCCATTCAAACAAATGTATAGTATAATACATGCTGATATGGCCCAGTCAGCGTCAACTACGAATATAATTCCAGCAGCGTATGCCTTGATGACTGATAAAAAAGAGGAGAGTTATACTGCATTATTACAGATGATAAAAGCCCAAATTCCGCAGTGTACACCAATAAAAATTGATATTGATTTTGAAACCGCGGCCAGCAATGCTTTGGTACAGATTTTCTTTAGCCTCAAAATAATAAAATGCTACTATCATTTTACCAAAAGTCTATGGAAAAGTGCGAGAAAATTATAAATGAAGACTAAAATTCAAAAAAGAGTTGTGGGACTTTGTTCAGCTCTCCCTCTATTACCTGTAGACGAGATTGACGCTGGCTGGGAGTACATCATATCGGAAAGTCCCAGAAACAATAAAATCGAAGTTCTTTTTTTTTTTTTTCTTATAATAGAAAACGTTGCCCCACACTAGGAATTTCTTCCTGTATCGTGGGTGCGTTTACAAACATATAAACTCACATACACAACACCCAGAGCCGGAACAACTATATGTAGGTCATACAAATATTTTGAAAAAAAGTGGTTGAAAGACAAAGGCAATCAGAGTCAAATTAGAGTGGTCAGTATTTGGTGAGAGACAAAGAAGCAATAACACTGTAGAAACAGCACAGCTAAATCATGGTATGAAAAAAAACATCGTCAAATCACAATAGCTTGTCTATGGTTGACATTGCTGAAAGAAAATGGAGGATGATGACAACGAACCGTCCCCGCGCCGAAACGAGCATATTAACAGAGATGATTTCATAATGAAATAAATGCCAATTACAATTTTTGCATAAAGAAATAAGTATCGGTAATTTTCTTGACAAATTACGCTGACGCTTTTTTCTATAAGCAAAAATTGGCATTTCCTTATGACTTGGCATTTCCTTATGACTTGGCATTTCCTTATGACTTGGCATTTTATTATAGAGCGAGAAGAAGGAGGTTGTATAGCATTGAAATGGAGGTCAAATATATATATTGGGGTGTTCTAAATTCAAACACCAAAACAGTGATTAAAAGTGCTTTTTTTTCACTGTTTTCAGTGAATAACGGTCCGTGAAACACAGGTAGCTCACGGGACAGGTTATCACATTTTTTGTAAATTTTGAAGGAAATAAACCATTTATTTTGTATTTATTAATATTCCTTGTGCTTAAATCTTTCTGTTTCTCGTAGTCATGGTATAAAATATAGTATGTAACTCTTGAATAAAACGGATTTATATCGAGGGCCATGAATCACTCGCGTCGCTCATGATTCTAACACTTGAATCACTCGCTATGCTCGTGATTCAATCATCATGGATCACTCCCTACGGTCGTGATTCAGTCGTTAGAATCCTTCACTTGCTTGTGATTCATCTATGGCCCTCGTTTTAAATCCGTCCTTTATTCACTAGTTGCATAAAATTTAATTTTTTTAAAGGACTGTACTTTTCTTAAACCATAACAGTTTGACCACAGGGAAAAACTATTCCTTGTGGTCAAATCAGTTTGACAAAATAGTTTGACCACGAGGAAGAACCGCTCCCGACCGCCATTGAGATCGGTAACATTTGTTTTGTGTCTCCTACGGGCAACCGCCAGAGGCAACGCTTTCTCCTGCCTTCCAATTTCTACAGGAGGCTTGCATTTTTACTCCTTCTAACCTTTCCCAGTATCCGATTGGCCACAAGCATTATCAATCTATAATGTCTCGACTGGGCTATATAATCCACCACTCGGGTCCAGTGCTCTTTGGTAGTATTATTTAAAAATGTGTTAAAAAATATCATGCTGTGCAGGCGGAGGATACATATTCGCGGGCTGGCTGACTGAAATCTGGTGTATCCTCCGCCTGCACAGCATGATTTTTTCCTTGTTTACGACTTTTTAGTTCGCTTTTGAAGCAGTCGGGTTTTTTGATTTTTTGAATTAAGTTTTTTTATTTATAACTTTTTAGTTAGTTTTGTTTTTCGAATTAGATACATTTAAACATATAAGTTTATATATTTTTGAAATCACCTCTTAAAACCCTTTATTTTGATACCCCACACGATGGGTTTGGAAGAAAAAAAAGTTGGGCCCCCACAATATGGCACCCAAAATCCACCATTTGTCTATTGTCCAATTTTAATGAAGCCTATGACACTCGCAGGGTTAAGACGAATCGATTGACGTATGAATCATCAAAATCGGCCAACGCGTTTGGTCTCTGGAACGCCATATAGGAATAAACATACATACATAGACTGATAAACACATTACCCTCCTTCGGCAGTCGGGTAAAAATAGGTAGAAATTTAAGAATGAGTGTTTAAAGACTGCCCGACCCCACAGTCAAAGAATTAATACGGTTTTGTGGGGCTTAGTTTATAAGTTACTTACTTACCATTAGGTGATAAAGAAAACAATTAAAGAAAATGTGTGTTGCACTTCGGCAGCCGTATTGCGTAAGTGCGCAAAGAGTTTAAACTATCTAACCGACCAATCACACAAAACTGAAATCCACATCGCGTCATTTATCTTGCACTCTCTTTGCGCACTTACGCAATACGGCTGCGGATCAATGATACACTGATCGTAGTAGTGGCAGGTATGAAAATAAAGTAAACGGAATTACCAGGCCCCTCAGAAAGTATTGCGAAAAAAAGTTTTTATATATGGGAGACTGGCCAGTTATAATGTTTTTCGAAAATATGATTATTTATAAGTAAAAATAAGTAAGTTCCAATTTCAAAATTTCTCTCCACATTTTTTGCGAGTTAATTCAAAGTATTGTGTCTCACTGAAATATGGATCTGCGCCGGGAACATTTTAGAGCTATGATTTTATACGATTTCAAGTGTCGCCTGAAACCGGATGAATCGTACGATAGACTTCAAATGGCATTCATGGATGAAGGCCCTTCCAAGGCAACCGTGTATCGTTGGTATAACGAATTCAAGCGCGGTCGACCAACTTTGGGGGATGACGAAAGAAGCGGTCGCCCTTTGACGGCTGTTACCGAAGAAAACGTGCTAGCAGTGAAAAATTTAATCCAAGACAATAGGCGAATTACATATCAGGAGATTCAACACATATTGAAGATTGGATCGGGAAGCGTTCACGAGATTCTACACAGCCATCTTCGCGTGAGGAGGATAGTATCACGCTGGGTGCCGCACAACCTCACCGATGCTCAGAAGCAGGCCCGGGTGGAATGGTGCCGTGATATGCTTAACAAATTTGAAGCAGGCTCGTCTCGGCGTGTTTACGACATCGTTACAGGTGATGAGTCCTGGATTTATCAATACGACCCAGAAACCAAGCGCCAGTCGACTGTTTGGGTGTTTCAAAATGAGCCAACGCCTACCAAAGTGAAGCGATCTAGAAGCGGGGGTAAGATTTTGATCGCTAGCTTTTTTAATTTGACTGGCCACTTGGTATCAATTCCCTTACGGGATCAAAGAAGCATTAATGCCGAATGGTATACTACCAAATGTTTGCCAGAAGTTTTCTCTGTTATAAGCAACAAGCGACCAAACACAGGGCTCCGCGGGCTACTGCTCCACCACGACAATGCACCTGCGCACACCGCACTCAAAACGAGGGACTTCCTGGACAGCACGCCAGTCAAACTCCTGGGTCACCCTCCTTACAGCCCTGATCTAGCACCGTGTGACTTCTTTTTATTCCCAAAAATAAAAAATCAGCTCAAAGGGATACAATTTTCGTCGCCGGAAGATGCGCTGGCTGCGTTCGAGCAGGCTGTAAACGAGGTGTCTGCGGCGGACTGGAAAAAGTGTTTTGAAAACTGGTTTAGGCGCATGAATCTTTGTATAGAGGCTGGTGGAAAGTACTTTGAAAAGATTTAATAAAAATATATGTACGTATAGAACAATTTTTTTTAGTTTCGCAAAACTTTCTGAGTGTCCCACGTACGTAACATTTATTTATATACTTAAAATTAAATAACATGTTGATGTTCATAGTAAGACGACAATTCTTCTTCGAGTTTGTCCTTTTCACAGACTTCTCGTAAGTGACGGTTGAGTTTACTCTTACCCTGAAACAAGAGAGAACGTTTTTATGAGCGCTTACCGAGCAGCTATGCGTTTAGATTTACTCAGGGGCGGATCCAGCCGTTAAAAAGGGTTGTGGTTACTGGCACCAAAAAATAGAACAAGTGTACTATGGACCTGCTCAGAATAGAATTTGCATTCCTAAAAAGGGGACGTTTACAAAACTTATGATGCCACAGTGGTACTGCTTCGTTGAGAAATCTGTCGCGCGTGGACAGACAACACCAGGGAGGCGCTATTGGCCAAAGCTGGACCACAATGACCCAAGGTGGCTCGTGCTGTATCACTACATTAAAAAATAGTAAGAATTCGGGCAGAAGGGCCCAAGATAGCCTATTTCAGTAATGGGCCAAACTGAGTCAGGTAGGGCCATTTTCTAAACAATGGCTCTTCCTAACGGATCAGTAAAATATCACAACACACGCGATTCCGATATTCCGAAAGTTGAACACCATATTCGATAGATGGCGTTGTGCATAATAAAAATAAATAAAATAAAGTTTATTGATTCAATAAAAGAGTGTTACAGTATTAAGGTGTGACACTGGATTCTTTGATTGGATTAGTGGATTCTTTTTGACGTCATAATTATTCTAAACGGCGGTGTTAAGATTCTCCGCGAAAGAATGACCCTAGAAAAAAAATTGGTATGTAAGTAGGGTAGGTAGGAAGCAGTGTTGCCATATATACGGATTTGTCCGTACACGTACGGAATTTCGACAATTACGTACGGATCAAACTTGCGTACGGATATATGTACGGATTTCCAATAATAAGTAATAATACGTACTTTTTTGTAAAAAAAATACATAAATTCACCAAAACATCGATATATCGATATTTTTTTGGATCCCGACAAAAAATTTATTAAAAGTACGTGGTTTTCTATGACGGGGAATTACCGTTTCATGTTTCATCTACGAGACTGACTAAGATAGCATGTTGCACGGTTGACGTTGATTGCAGTAGTGAATCAATCAATAGTAGATTATTAACCAAGGGGATAAAGCAGTGTCTTCTGTCGCGGGTGATGATTTAAATCGCGAGCGTAACGAAGGACCCGAGGTTTACTCCCGAGCGTAGCGAGGGTGTTAAAAACTTAAATCACGAGCGAAGCGAGGGATTTAAGACGAGTCCTGAGTGTAACGAGGGATTAAAGTACACCCAAGACTAAGACAGCTTTATCACCAAGGAAAATACTCTACTTTTCGTACCATTTGCGAAAAAAATAACACAATAATAATATGAGATAAGCATTTATTAAAAATAATGACAATTAAAAGTAAAATAAATTAAAATAAACTTAACGTTTATGTATTTGAAGAACAAAAACGCGGCAAATTCCTAGACTAAAATTTTTGTCGGAAAAGCAAAGGCATCAAGCTCATACGGCCTCATCGGTTTTCGTAATTTTATTTAATAATCATAATTGCATAATAAATGCGTATTCCTTTTTCAAAAAGATGTACACTTAATGCTTTATATAACAATCTCAATGGTGTAAACACAGATGTAGTTCAGTATAAATTTCTGTATGTAGTAGTAGTATGTATTCCAAATTTAAAAAACATTCTCCCCCTAGAGGATGAATGAAATTCAGTACAATTTTCTTTCCCTGTTTTTAACAGATTAAAAATGACTATTGTTATGTTCGCTTTTTGTGGCATAGAATGTCACTTTTTTGAGCAAGTGGTACGAAAAGTATATTACGATTTGTTTAACTTGCTTTTTTTGTTTTTAGCAAATAAGGTGTATTTTTGTATGTTTTGATTTGAATGTTGACAATTTTAGGTTTCTTTTGTACGGATTTCGTACGGCGTTTCAGATTAATTGCACGTACGGACTTTGTACGGATTTTTTTGGTCAGCTGTACGAATTTTTAGTCCCTACAGTATAGCAACACTGGTAGGAAGGAACAGAAGCGAAGCCACAGGCACAGCTAGTCTATACTTAAATTATACTAGCTGTCCCACGCGGCTTCGCTCTCTTCAACTGCCTACCTACCTATTTACCCTACGTACCCTTATACATTATTGTTACGTAACTTAAACCGTTAACGCAGCGCACGCAACGGAAGCTCTCAAAAAAGAATAAATTTGCCCGTTTTTGCAACATTTTTTATTGGTCGTAGCTTGATGTTATATACCTTCCTCGATAAATGGACTATCCAACACAAAGAATCTTGGTAAGTAGATGTATTCTGTGAACTGCATTAAGATTTTCACACAAAAATAGAAAAAAAACAATAAATTTTGGGGGTTCACCATACTTAGTACTAAATACATTTTTTTCCTTAAACCCATACCTGTGGGGTATCTATGGAAAGGTCTTCAAAAATGATATTGAGAATTCTAATATATTATTTTTATAAACTGAATAGTTTGCGCGAGAGACACTTCCAAAGTGGTAAAATGTGCCACCCCACCTGTAACTTCTAAAATAAGAGAATGATAAAACTAAAAAAAATATGATGTACATTACCATGTAAACTTCCACTGAAAATTGCTTAGAACGAGATCTAGAAAGTAGTTTTTTTTAATACGGCATAAATCGTAAACCGCAATATACCAAGTACGGAACCCGTCGAGCACGAGTCCGACTCGCACTTGGCCGGTTTTTTTTTGTATGGGGCACCAGTGACTAGATCATACAATGGGCAATATCCTCACCTTAAAGCTAGCCCCGCACAGATGACACACAGCTAGAGCGGTGCGGGCGGAGGTTGGCACAGTATGAGACCGCACGTGTCTCGTCAGGGACTTCCTACTGCTGTACCGAGCGCTGCACGAGTCACAGTGGAACTGCTTCGTGGACGAGTGGACGGTTGAAATGTGTGAAGAAAGGGAACGCTCGTTGGGGCAGGGTCTGTTGCAGATTGGGCATTCGTATCTGTAGAGAGAGAGAGAAGTATTCTTCACATTCATACGCACATAACCACAGACATAAATCTAACTAGATGACGCGACTGTATGACTAAAAAAACGGACTAAAGTTACGAGAAATGATCGTAATCGGAACTTTTCATTTAGCATTATCGGCTCTGGAAATCCACCGAAATCTAGAAAAATGCCTTTTTATGCCATATTGAGCTGTAAAGAATGCATAGAAAAAGTTGGCCGAGGCATTGGAAATGTTTTCTTTCATTGGTAAGTAAATTTGTTGTTAAGTTGTTTGTGAAAAAGTGGCACGCTTGGTTTTCATACAGATGGAGGGACTTGCGTTATCTATTTAGTTTTATGTCTGTGCACATAACATACTTGTAACATCACGCCTGTTAGGCAGAGTTCTTTATACGACGAGTACCAATGTAAACGCAATACCTAAAAACTTTTTTACAAAAAAATACAACCGACTTCGAAATTGAAGTTATGTTTCACTTTGTACTGTTTTTTTTGGCAGTCATATGTATTTTTTTGTACCAAAATTTTTTTATTAATAATATTTTTTAATATTAATATTTATTGTATAATTAAATATTTTATAATATTTTTTTTAATTTATAAATTGAATCAGCTATGACTTTTCAGTCATAGCTGATGAGCGTTAACTGAAAATGTATAAAAAAAATATTTTGCATACAATACAATATCTCGAGAACTACACTCTTTGCGCTGTAGAATGGTGCGGGTGACAGTTTCAATAACTTTTTCACGCATATACGTATACGCATTGTTTGTAGTTTAACGTCATACCATAGTTATACCATATACAATAGTTGCCTGTATGACGTTAAACTACAAAAACTCCTTAAGGACGCTATTACATTTTTTAAAAATAATATCAAGGACCAAGATTATTTCAGTGATGTATAAAATCGAGCGCTCAGTAGTTTCAATGTGTGCGTACGCGTAATGTTGCTGTGTGCGACTAGATACCTAAATTTGAGTTCGCCGAAAATGTAACAGCGTCCTTAAGTCGTATATGGGTAAAAAATGTTATTGAAACTGTCACCCGCACCATGCTACAGACAGCGCAAAGAGTATAGTAACCATTAGTGAATGGTTTTGTAGGACTTTTTTGTGCAAAATTTAATAAGAAATAAATTTGCCCTAGGCACATACATAGAACATCACGAGAATTAAGCAAAAAAACAGATTATTGCTTTTCAGGTATCATTACTACAATCATAATGAACATAATTCAGTTGAAATAAGGGTTTACCAAAATCCTAGTTAATACTTAACTTAAGTTAGTAAGATTGACCTCCAATAACATTTACTTTTCTGGGCTACATATAGAATTGACTGAACAGAATATTTGCGTCTACGGTGACAGGCCTATTTTTACCCGATTGCCGAAGGAGGGTAATGTGTTTATCAGTCTATGTATGTATGTATGTATGTTCCTATATGGCGTTCCAGAGACCAAACGCGTTGGCCGAACCCGACTGCTTCAAAAGCGAACTAAAAAGTCGTAAACAAGGAAATAATCATGCTGTGCAGGCGGAAGATACAGCAGATTTTGGTCAACCAGCCCGCGAATAATATCCTCCGACTGCACAGCATGATTATTTCCTTGTTTACGACTTTTTAGTTCGCTTTTGAAGCAGTCGGGTTTTTTAGTTTTTTGATTTAACTTTTTTATAAAATGTTAAAAAAATAAGATAATAGATACATGCAAAAAAAAAAGCGAAATATAATAAAAAACCTTACTTATCTATTTTTATAATAATTTATTTCTAATAAAATCTAAAAAAAAATAATATGAAAAGAACAAAAAGTATCGCCCGAACAGGGACTTGAACCCTGGACCCTTGGATTAAAAGTCCAATGCTCTACCGACTGAGCTATCCGGGCCTTGTAAGAAGCGTTGAAATAACTCAATGTAAGTATTGATACAGGTTCTATTACTCATTTTAGGAGCATTTTTGATACTAATAAATAAAAAAGGATTTTTTAGGTTTTTTTTTTACTTGCCTCATTAGCATGTTGTTTATTTAGTGTGTATGTATAGGTCAAATCTTGCTACTGAATTTTTAACACTCGACTGTGCCCCGACGGAAAAAAAGAGGTGTTTTAATTGGGTGGTATTTAATACTTTAACTGTAATTCCCCTTTTTTCAATCAAAATATTCGAAATTACTACCAAAAATACTGAATTGCACACTAAATTTGCTCATCAAATAAATGAATTATACTATACTGCTAGATCTTTAAAGCTTAACTGTTTTACTGAATAACTATCTGTTAACTAAAAGTAAATCTAATAATTCTTCGAGTGCAACAAAATATTTAAGTTTTAAGGGAGGGGGGGAAACGAAACAAAGTCGACGGAGCCCCGCTGCGCAGGGCTCCTATTTCTGTCTGCAGGGTCTAAAGTAACCTAACATGAAGGAGATGACGGGAGCTGAGTTCGCTCGCTTTGCTCGCTCACTTCAGCTCCCGTCATCTCCTTCGAACGTAACCTATCCGTGTCGGGGTGCCCTAAGCTCCCGAGCTCGCTTCGCTCGCTCTTGGACTAATTCACATTTATTTTATATTTAATTGAATAATTTGTGTGCAAATCAGTATTTTTGTTTTACGGTGAGTAATATTGTTTTGCAGTAGGTTATTAGTGGAGATATTTTGTTTGCTTAAATTTCTAAATAGAGGTGCAGTTAAAAATTCCCCGTTTTAATTAGGTCGTGTGTACCTGTGCGTTTGTTTATTTGTCTATCTTTCTGTGACATCATAGCTCCTATACGGGTAAACCGATTATGATCCAGTTTTTAGGGTTCCGTAGCCAAATGGCAAAAAACGGAACCCTTATAGATTAGTCATGTCTGTCTGTCCGTCCGTATGTCACAGCCACTTTTTTCCGAAACTATAAGAACTATGCTGTTGAAACTTGGTTAGTAGATGTATTCTGTGAACCGCATTAAGATTTTCACACAAAAATTAAAAAAAAACAATAAACTTTGGGGGTTCCCATACTTGAAACTGAAACTAAAAATTTTTTTTTTTCATCAAACCCATACGTGTGGGGGGTATCTCTGGATAGGTCTTCAAAAATGATATTGAGGTTTCTAATTTCATTTTTTTCTAAACTGAATAGTTTGCGCGAGAGACACTTCCAAAGTGGTAAAATGTGTCCCCCCCCCCCTGTAACTTCTAAAATAAGAGAATGATAAGATTAAAAAAAATATATGATGTACATTACCATATAAACTACTACCGAAAATTGGTTTGAACGAGATCTAGTGAGTAGTTTTTTTTAATACGTCATAAATCCTAAACCGCAATTTACTAAGCACGGGACCCTTCGTGCGCGAGTCCGACTCGCACTTGGCCGGTTTTTTGTTTGGTAGGTGACATTATCGGGAGTGTTCTTTGCTACGGTTGATGAAAATCGGGTAACCGTTCAAATATACGGGTGTTTTACAATTTGAGTCGGGGTATTGTGTTGGGGATTTTTTCATTTTACTTGTAAAGTAGTTACGAGTATCCCCATACCTAACCTAAAGAGCGTGTTGAAATTAGCCAATGTAATTATTGAATCAAGTTAGTTACCAGCTTTTGTAAATAAAAACTGATTGTCTTGTTAATTGAATAAGATCGTATTATATTTTGCAGCTGAACATAGGTGATTTACTAAAACAAGACCCGTCACTTTATTTATATAACCGAAAAAATATTAACAGGCTGAGAACACAACGAGGCTGTTTCGTAGGGCTAGTGGTCGGAAACGCTAAGGGTGAGGATTAGATTGAGGAAGTGGCTTTCGCACAGTGGAATGTTCCTGCAGGCTGGACCACAATGTTCTATGCTGTCCCATAAAGGTACAAAACACTGTGTGTAGTTGGGCCACTATAATCCACAATGGTCCATGATGGCGGATTACATTACACATTGGCCCAATCTGGCTCACTCTAGGTTATATTCCTCCACACGATGGCCTTCTAGATAAGTTAACTCACGCACTCTTCTAGTATCTGGCACAGATTGTCTCTGGTGCGCCAGCAAGCTCTTCCTGCTAACATACCCGACGCCGCACGTTGTGCAGTAGTGCTCTTTAGTTTTTAGACCAGTACTGTCCGTATGCTTCTTCATAGACACAGTGGGGTATGTTGGACCATTAAAATCCACTTTGGCCCAAGTTGGCCCCAATGGCCCAAACTGACCCACAATAGCCCAATTTGGCCCACAATGTTCCGAGCGGGCCCATAATGGTACACAGCAGTGGGCGACGTTGGGCCATAGCAGTACACAATGGGCCAAGATGGGTCACTTCATTACACAATGGCCCAAGCTGGCTCACAATGATCCATGATGGCGGATTACATTACACATTGGCCCGAGCTGGCCCACTCTAAGTCATAGTCCTCCACACAATGGCCTTCTAGATAAGTTAACTCACGCTCTCTCCTGGTGCCTGGCAGATTGTCTCTGGTGCGCCAGCAAGCTCTTCCTGCTAGCATACCCGACGCCGCAAGTTGTGCAGTAGTGTTCCTTGTTCTGTGCGTCAGCAGTGTCCGTATGCTTCTTCTTATGTTGGGCCAGGGTGTATGGACTGCTGAAGATCGAAGGGCATTGCTCGCAGCTGAATTTTCGGTGGATGTGTTTTCTGAAAGAAGAATTACATATACACCATCATCCCTCTTTATTACCCTTGATTAGAATTAGAAGGGTTAGACGGCTACAGTGAGCTTTTGCCGAGTTTTACTCAAGCTCGATCGCGTTAAGGTACGTAGGATCTCTTATGTCAATTTCTACACAAACAATAAAAAACCCAACTGCAAAGATGTAAACAAGAAGAAAATCATGCTGTACATCTTTGCTTTTTATTTTATTAACTTTTTTTAATTACAACTTTTTTAGTTCACCTAGTTATTTATTCGAATGAGTTTTAAACATATAAGTGGTATATATTTTTGTAATCACCTCTAAAACCTCATTATTTTGATGCCCTACTCGAAGGCTTTGGAAGAAAAATAAATTACAATATACACAATATGGCGCTTAGAATCCGCCATGTTCCTTTTTTTTAATGGCAAGACCTATCTCTCGATGTTTTAATTATAAAATCCGTTAAGTGGTTTAAAATAAGTATATGAGTTCATAAAGAATATTACAAACATACATACATACCGCTATATATGGAATATCAACTAAAACCGCTATATGTATCCGAGACATTAACCAGCAAAACCCGGAAACTATTTTATATGGCGAGGCAATTCCAAACAAGTCATGGCTTTAATTTCTGCTGGACATCAAATGGAATTGTGTACCTTAAGCAGCATGAAGGAGCTTCCTATTCTCGAATAATCGACCTCAATGACCTAGAGAGCCTAAAGAAAACCTTAACAGTATGACTATATTGTGTTGTCTTTATAGGAAAATGTAAACAGTTCACTTTAAGTACGTATCAACTAATGATTTGTTTAAACTTAAGCATGTATGACTATAAGTCAAAAAATGAATATTGTGTAAACATTTATCCCACACTCTATCACTTTATAATTAATAGACATTTACTAATACCTTCAGATAACAACTTCTCATTATGTAATTACCATACAAATCACATACTACAGTACATTACACATTCACTCTCTACAAATATACACTCTGGGTTATTTTTTGAATTAACAACCGACTCAAATATACATCTTCTTACTTTACACAGTTCCTACATGAATATATTTACAAACCATACATATCACATGTACTCAATTTATAATATTATTTGCACTGATGAATTAATATTAATCTTTGTAAGTCTTCTACATCCACTTTATTTAAATATTTCATGGTTATTACACTTTATATCAACCTTAAAATGGCAGATAAATAAGCTCAGGCCCGATGCTTATCATTTTTTGGATAATTCTTGTCAAATATCACTTGTATTACATATACCTAAAAGTATACCAATTCTAAATCGACAGATAAATACCGGACCAACTCGTCTGAAAACTTTTTACTTTCTAATTAAACGTGGTGAAATAACTTTCTTAACTTTTATAATTCGATAACTTAAGTCATATAACAAATGATATAGACGAAGTTTCTGTATCTAAATCCCTCTCATGTGACTTAGAAGAATGTCAGCAACACATAACTCAGGTACCATCCAGTGGCCTTATAATATTAACTCAAAACATACGCAGCATCAATTGCAATATGGCTGGCTTTGATACTTTGTTAAGGAGATTAAACATAGAATGTGATGTTCTGGTACTTACCGAGTGTTGGCTTCTGGGTGCTTCTGTCATTCCACAGCTCGACGGCTATCGCTCTTATGCCACTAAAACCCACCTCAGACAAAATGATGGCGTGGTAATATATGTAAATAACTCGCTGAATGTAAATGTTGAGGAACCAGAATTCACAGACGGCAACTGCTTAGTTACAACACTCGACAAACATACCGCAATCATATCTATATACCGGTCTCCTTCTATAAGAAACATTGACAACTTTCTATACTCCTTAGACAATATATTATCCGAACTAAATTCCTTCAAAAACATAGTGTTAATTGGAGATATCAATATTCCCATTAACTCCTCCAAGCTGGATCTAGCGGGTGAAAGATATTTAACCATCGCTGCTTCTCATGGTCTCTTACCTGCACACACTGAAATAACCCGTGCAAACAGCTCCTCATGCTTGGACCACGTGTTCCTTAAGACCCAGTTTACTGCTATAACTATTGTGCCACAATCAACCTTAACAGATCACTTCCCTGTCTTGACCCAATTAAGTCCACAGCGCATCTCTAAACTCCCTAGGCAAATGATTAAATCAACTATAACTAGAATAGACACAGAAAACTTGAACAAAGACATTAACAATATAGACATGTCCCCCATATACAAAACAATTGACCCCAATTTTTCCACAAATTACCTTATCACTAATATCCAATCAGCCATAAATAACAACACAAAAACTTTCACTGTGTCGAAGCGCAAAAAAATACTCAAACCATGGATTACGCCTGGCCTTCTCAGATGTATGAAAAACAGGGACTTTCTTCACAAAAAGCATAGGACGGCTCCGGATAATATCATTTTAAAAACATCATATATTAGATACCGCAACTTTTGTACCAAAATTTTAAAGAAAGTAAAAAGAGCATATGAGAAAACTCAATTAGATACTGCAAAGAATAATCCCAAGCAACTCTGGAAGACTATAAAATCAATTACGAGCTGTGTCAATAACAGTGACTATCCAGAGGAACTGTTAAAACTAAGTGACTCCAAAAACACCGCACTTGATATTATTAATGAGCACTTTGTAAAAGTAGGTCAATCGTTGGCAGAAAAGTATCCTATTAACCCTTCTCCGTCAACATCTAATAATTTGTCCTCTATGTTTTCATGCGACTCCCATTCGCGATCATTTGTTTGTGAAGAAACGACGGAAGAAGAAGTGTCCCGTACAATCCTTACATTAAAGTCAAACTGCGCCACTGGTTGTGACAATATCTCATCGAACCTACTAAAAAGTAATATCGAGCTTTTAGTTCCTCCTCTCACGTTTATTTTCAACAGGTGCTTAGAGTGTGGTGTATTTCCGAGGAATCTCAAACTGTCTGAGGTTCACCCTATTCATAAGGGAGGTGACCGCGATCGTGTTAATAACTACAGGCCGATATCGATCCTACCCTCCTTGTCAAAGGTTTTTGAAAAACTACTAAACAATAGACTTGTTAGCTACTTGGAGGGCGAGGGCCTACTCTCTTGTACACAGTTTGGCTTTCGGAAGCATAGAAGCACAGATGATGCCATCTTTAAATTAAACAATTGTATAGCTACAAATTTAGATTCTGGAAAGAAGTGCCTTGCCATCTTTTTAGATCTGGCCAAGGCATTTGACGCGATCTCGGTCCCCATCCTTTTGCGAAAACTCGAGAATTTCGGTATAAGAGGCAATCAACTTAAACTTTTTGAGAGCTATCTGTCGGAAAGATACCAGTGTGTAAGAATAGGAAATTGCACTAGCTCTTATCTTCCTATTACGTACGGAGTTCCCCAGGGCAGCATTTTGGGACCTACCCTCTTTCTCGTTTATATAAACGACCTCACGAACCTATCTATACCCCAAGGCGAAATAATCTCTTACGCAGATGACACTGCTCTTATATTCAACGCCGACAATTGGGATGAGGTATTTAACGTTGCACAATGTGGACTTGATCTCGTAAAGGAATGGCTACAAAATAATTTACTTACACTGAACAGTG
The DNA here is from genome assembly GCA_949775005.1 of Orthosia gothica. Lineage (NCBI taxonomy): Eukaryota > Metazoa > Arthropoda > Insecta > Lepidoptera > Noctuidae > Orthosia > Orthosia gothica. The sequence continues at coordinate 51,674,616 of OX459034.1, read as the reverse complement.
ATAAAACTAAATACTTGACTTTCAGCATACGAAATCCACCTAAACATCTTACTACAAAATATTGCCTTATTCCTCACGATTGTCCTGAAAAAGATAACTGTAATTGTGTACCTCTAGAATGTGTCAACAATGTGAAATATCTAGGATTAATTATAGATCATAATTTATCCTATAAGGCCCATATTAAAGCTTTGTCGGGACGAGTAAGAAAACTCATTTATATCTTCAAAACTTTGCGACATGTTGCTGATCTTAAATTATTAAAACAGGTTTATTTCTCTCTTTGTCAATCCATTATTAATTACGGCATAATTGCATGGGGAGGAGCTACCAAAACTACTCTAAAAGGCCTTGAGATAGCTCAGCGTGCAATTCTAAAAGTTTACACGTTTCGTCCAATTCGCTTTCCCACAAACATTTTGTACAAATCATGCGAAGTCCTAACAGTGAGACAATTGTTCTTACTCAACATTGTACTAAAACAACATGGTGAACTTATATATAATACTGATCTCACAAAGAAACGCAGAAAACATGACGTTGTGGTCCGTATACATAATCCTAAAACCTCTTTCATAAAGAGATTCTTCGTCTTTCTAGCACCACACGTGTATAATAAAATTAATAAATCCATAAATATTTTTTCTCTTAACAAGTTCCATTGTAAAAAGAAGGCATATGAATTTTTAATGAAACTTTCATACGAAGACACTGAAAAATTTATTCAAATAATCTGCTAATATTTTTGTTTGTATTTCTATATACATGTATATTCACTCTACTCCTGTCATTTATCATGTAGACATACGTATACACTTTCACTTTCACACACAAACACCCCCACACACACACACTCACTCACCCTCTCATCCGCACACACACACACAAAAATTGTTAGTAATTTAAGTTTAGTTTACCTTAATTTCTTATTTCTCTTTGATTTGTAATGGTTCTAAACTCTTGCATCTTGCTGATTTAGGTTAACTAATGTATTGTTTCTGAGGGGAAACGGCGCTGTCAGCTGAGATACAGGCTCACGCCTAGTTCAGCTGCGGATGCTCATTCTCTTATCTAGAATTAAACTGTAAGCCTAATATTTGTAAGAATGTACTGTACCTACCTACTGTTTTTGAGTAAATAAATATATTATTATTATTTATATTATTATTATACGAAACACGCGCGTAAAAAAAACAAACCAAAACAGCGTGAGACAAAACTTGCACTAAGCACAAGCCAATGTTGTCCCAACATTGGGACAATACTCTTGAGGAGATTTGTCAGCGATAGTCCCAAACGCTTGCGTATTTTTTTTGCTGTGATGGTGGTGTTCTGTAGTGTTTTAGCCCCCTACCCTTAGCCAAGTTACAAAACTTTCGTATGGAATCTCTTATTTGTATGGTCTGACCACGTGACTTAACGTTCAGATGTGTCATTTCCATACATCGATTCGTTTTCTACTAGCGTTGTCGATTGTAGATTGTCAACTTGGCTACAGGTATGATCTATTGACGTTTTGGAAAAAATATAGACAATATCTATGTGAAGAATACTGTAAGACTTTTTCCGCCTTCTATAGCTCAATTCAGAGCAGGAAATTAATCCAACAGACGAAAGGGTAAAAAATAGTTCCCTGGTAGTGTAGTTACTTGAAATTATCCGTTTAGATCTGTCTGATTAATCTGTATATTTCTGCCGAAGGAGGGTAATGTGTTTATCAGTCTATGTATGTATGTATGTTTGTTCCTATGTGGCGTTGTAGAGACCAAACGCGTTGTCCAATTTTGATGATTCTTACGTCAATCGATTCGTCTTAACACTGCGTTTTACTGGCTACATTAAAATTGGAAAAGAAAACAATGTCGGATTTTGGCCGCCATTTTGTGGGGGGAGGGGGAAATATTTTCGTCCAAACTCACCGTGTGGGGTATCAAAATAAAGGGTTTTAAGAGGTGATTTCAAAAATGTATATAACACTTAAATGTTTAAATGAACCTAATTATAAAAAAAAAAACTAAAAAAATTAAATAAAAGAAGTTATTCAAAAAAAACACAAAACCCGACTGCTTAAAAAGCGAACTAAAAAGACGTAAACAAGAAGAAAATCATGTTGTGCAGCCGGGGGATACATATTCGCGAGCTGGCTGACCAAAACCTGATGTATCCTCGGGTTTATAGATTTGAATGAAGAAAAGATGTTTAAATATCGACTCATGCGACTGTGTTATTGATTGATGATACATTATCTTTAGAAGCACTAGAACCCTCAAAAAATGCTCAAAATTGCGCTGACAATAGAGGCTTACCCCCAGTTTCCCAGCTCAAAAGTATCGGAGAATTAATGTGACAAATTGTCAAGCACGCTTTATCTGCTGTGATTGGTTGAATGAATTTTCAACAGCCAATCACAGCAGATAACGCGTGTTTTTTGTTAATTTTAAGATGGGAAACTGGGGGTTACTGTACAAATTTGACAAATATAAATGAAAAAGGAAACCATAGGGACATAGTATATATTATATCTTACTTTACCAATATATGGAATATTTTTTAAATTGGTCCAATATTGGAGGAGAAAATAGACGAGAGCCAAACCTCGAATTATGACTTTTTACTAAGGAAATTCAGTCGGTTCTTTCTGCCCATATTTCCTCTTAATGAATCCTGCAAAATACTTACATCATGTGTGTCCTAACAGCAGCTTGGTTGCTGTAACTCTTGCCGCAAACGCTGCAGGAGTACGTTCTGTTACTAGTCTTGGTCATATGGAACCTTTTCAGATGTTGCTGTAAACCGCTAGCGTCCCTGTAAATACAGAAAAACTTTTTTTGTAACCGAATTCAAAATAAAACACTACAATGTCAACAAAACATCAAAAAACCCGACTGCTTCAAAAGTGAACTAAAAAGTCGTAAACAAGGAAAAATCATGCTGTGCAGTCGGAGGATACATACGCGCGAGCTGGCTGACCAAAACCAGATGTATCCTCCTCCTGCACAGCATGATTTTTTCCTTGTTTACGACTTTTTAGTTCACTTTTGAAGCAGTCGGGTTTTTTGATGTTTTGATTTAACTTTTTTTTTATAATTTTTAGTTAGGTTTTTTCAAATTAGATACATTTAAACATATAAGTGTTATATATTTTTGAAATCCCCTCTTAAAACCCTTTATTTTGATACCCCACACGATGGGGTAGGAAGAAAAAAAAAATATGGGCCCCACAATATGGCGCCCAAAAACCGCCATTTTTCTATTGTCCAATTTTAATGTAGCCTATGACACCCGCAGGGTTAAGGGCCTACATGCGCTTTAGTGCCAAAAAACGGTAACTTTCTAAAGCATACTTCTTAGTAACGGCTAAGTTAAAAGGATTGAAAAAAATATATATTTATTATTGATTCATGTACATAATTCGGAACTCAAGGTTTTTTCGTGTATCTAATAGTTTTGCTTTAAAAAAATCATTAACAACACGAGGTTTTTTCGCAACTTTTGGAAACTCCTCCAAAACGACTTGGATGTTTAAAAATATTTTTAGATAGACAGATTGGTGTTTAGAGGTTCTTTAGGTGGTACTATGCTTTTTTAAATCAATCAATATTTTGCAAAGAAAGTTTTGCAAAGTAAGGTCCAATGTATATATTCTGGCTCTCTACGGGGACGAAGCCAGTCGCGCGTTAGCATTGGCACGGGGAGGCTGTGTCGCTCGCTGCTCCGCCGCGCTTACGTCCGACTAAGCGTATTCGCACGTGTTAGTGCAAATCTATTAGTGTGCGTTCACAGACTAGCTCGCTCGCCGCAGAGGACCCTTCGTAATCGTGCACGTGGACGCTTTATTTTTATTTACTTGTGCACTACTTTTTTATGTGAATTTGTAAATACTTTTTATTTATATTGTGCATTGTGTAAATAAATCATAATGCCAAGATCAACTAATACAAGAAAACTTGGAATTCTAAAGGCTAAGAAAATGCATCTGGTTATGTAAGTACATACTCGTACCTACTTATTATTATATCTTGTCTATACTCTATTCGCTGGGAGAAAAAGTAAACAAACCATAAAATAGTTATTTATGATACAAGTGCGGAAGGTGGGTGATTTAAAAAGCACTAGTGAAAAAAAGTGACACTTTCCGCACAGTTTTGCTGCTTGGAAAACCGCTCTTTTCGAGGACATGCATTGTAAAAGATTTTACAGTGTCTCCTTTGCTGTCACTAAAATCTAAAGTAAAATAAATATCATGCGGAGATGTTTATTTCATTAAACAACCAAATACCTACGTGCACACTTTTCAAACAGATAAACTATATTGAAAGACTTTATTGAAAGAACATTAGACATTTCTACAACCCTTTTACAGTCCGTTCAACCGATTTTGAGTTCTATCCCGTAAGTATAAGGATGGCATAAAAAGCATAAACCTGTTACCAAAACTAACTGTTTACTACAGCTGCCATTTGTCATATCACCAACGCAATAGAATACAAATTTGATTGAACGGGCTGTAAAAGGGGATTATTTATGTGACTAATGTTATCTCAAATGGAGTATAGCTGTATTTTACAACATTATCTATCAATATTTTTAATGTTTAAACATAACTAATACGACATACATAACATAAACGACATTAAAAACCGGCAAAGTGCGAGTCGGACTCGCGCACGAAGGGTTCCGTACCATTATCGCAAAAAAACGGCAAAAAAATCACGTTTGTTGTATGGGAGCCTCACTTAAATATTTATTTTAGTCTGTTTTTAGTATTTGTTGTTATAGCGGCAACATAAATACATCATCTGTGAAAATTTCAACTGTCTCAGACGGACCGCAGAGTCTTAGTAATAGGGTCCCGTTTTTACCCTTTGGGTACTGTAGTGTATGTAGATATCAATATATCGCGCTACAAAACGATACCAGTATTGTGAGTCGACGCCTCGGGCGCACGTGCCGCTCGGTTATAAATACCGGTCCGAGTGGTGGGGCGGCAAGTTGATATCGAACTGTTGGCCTGTGCGGTAGTGCGTTAGCGAGTCGGCGAGTCTAACTTCTAACCAGTGAACAGGCATACATTACATTGGCGACGAGGAGAAAACCGTGAGTTTTACATTATATATAAAAAAAAAAAAAAAAAAAAAACTAAGTGAAGATAAACAACAAAGTAATAAAGACCATTATTCATGATTGAGATTTCTCCGTGCCTAGGAACCGACCCCGACCCCATCGTGGTTGGGGGAGGGCTGGATAGATTGATTGATCCATGTGTATACGAAAAAGAAAATAACATTTGTTTTGAAGGTAGATTGAAATAAAGTTGTTATTTTTCTTCAAATATGAAGAACATAAAGACTTTGTTATATAGTCTTCTACAGGTCCACATCGGAAGGAAATGTACAAAATATTGTTACAATTCAAAAAGTCAATTATTGAATAATACGTCACAAAATTTTTGGAACCAAAAAATGGTTCGATATTGTTTTTTAGTGATTACACAACAATGCCGTACTTCATTCAAGAAAATGATAATTCCAAATGAAATGATAAGTTTTGAGGTTATTGTGTTGATCATTGAATTGGAAGTGGTTATACCTAGCACTAAGACTAGGTAATTCAGACATGCCTAGTACAAAGCCAGTACGTAATACATTTCTTACTGACGGTAATAGTTTCAACATTTTGTTCAAGGATGAGATATCCCTTGTGAAGGAATGCAGAACTGTCATTTTAAGTGTCAGAGCGAGTTAGTAATATAACGAATAAGTACGCTCACGATCGCATACAAAGGATGCCTCTAAGTAGTGCTCCTAACGAGTTAAACGTAGAAAACAGTGAGGAGAGTTCCTCCACCGCGCTGGAGAGCACATACCGTGGCTATTAGGTCGCACTTTACGCACTTGTCTGTAGTCGTACCTGCAATTCACTTGTGAGTTGTTGAGGGGGCTATGGGCAGCTGGTCTCAAAGGAGACTATCGTTGTATTGGTTTTGTAATAACCTAGAAGTCGTAGGAATAGAATCATGAATCATCCTAGAATCACAATATCACCAAAGGCACGAAAACCCAGCTCATACGGGCACTTGTGTTCCCCATATTTCTATACGCAGTCGAGACCTGGATGCTGAAATAAACTGAGAGGAAATGAAAAGACGCTCTGGAAATGTGGTGCTGGAGAAAATGCTTGGAGTGTCGTGGACTGAGTTTCGCACTAATATATCCATCCATCGGCTATAGTCCAAGCTCGAGTACTTCAGTTCTTTGGACACGTGTCCCGACGATGCAACGACTCTATCGAGCGGCTTGTAGTTCAGGGTAGAGTGGAAGGACCGAGAGCGCGCGGCAGGTCACCCATGCGATGGACCGACCAGATTAAGTCTGCAGTGGGTGGCCCATTGCATAAGTACACACGAATAACAGCCGATAGAGATGGTTAGGCAAATTATGGCAACTCGAAGTCTCACTGCTACATGATGACCGCTCTGCCAAGAGTGTACCGACGAAGAAGAAGAAGTCGTAGACCCTATGTGAAGTGATGTGTGTTGGTCGTACCACTTGAGGTAATAACGATATGGGTGGCATGAGTGTCACTAGCTGCTGCAGCAGTCGTGCCATGAGCGTTGTAATTATGATCTAAGCTGATACGGTTTCTGATCAATAACTGCTAAGGCTTAGAGGAACCTTTCGATATCGGTGATCGTTATACACTGAAATCTTTAAATAGATGCGCTTGGAACTAAGAAGTATACACACTAACAGTTTAGAAAGATGATGGTGGGTCACGTAATCATGTTGCAGTCAATGTTGATTTCGATAATGATGATTGATGAGCAAACTGTAGAAGTTTGAGTAATTCAGTCTATCGGCCGTAGTGTATGTTCAACCGTACCAGTGGTTAAGCGTAGTCGTAGCCGTAAATCGGTATATCTTGAGGCAACACAAGTAGTCCGTAGGTGAGCGATATTGCTTTTAGTCCTGTCCGAGGTCTGGTCTAGATAGACCGTTGTGTGAGAGCAAAGCGATTGCTAAAATAATAAATCAAAGAGCACACAATTGCAGTAGAGTATACCTACTAGTCATTTAATTGACAAGCAGTAGAATATAGGTACTGGTCATTAAATTGACATACAGTAGAATATACCTACTGGTCATTAAATTGACAGGCAGTAGGATATAGCTACTGGTCATTAAATTGACAAGCAGTAGGATATAGCTACTGGTCATTAAATTGACAGGCAGTAGGATATAGCTACTGGTCATTAAATTGACAGGCAGTAGGATATACCTACTGGTCATTAAATTGACAGGCAGTAGGATATAGCTACTGGTCATTAAATTGACAGGCAGTAGGATATACCTACTGGTCATTAAATTGACAGGCAGTAGGATATACCTACTGGTCATTAAATTGACAGTCATCAGAGCATGACAGTGATAGCAGTAGATTATACCTACTGGTCATTAAATTGACAGTCATCAGAGCATGACAGTAATAGCAGTAGTTTATACCTACTGGTCATTAAATTGACAGTCATCAGAGAATGACAGTATTAGCAGTAGATTATACCTACTGGTCATTAAATTGACAGTCATCAGAGAATGACAGTAATAGCAGTAGATTATACCTACTGGTCATTAAATTGACAGTCATCAGAGAATGACAGTATTAGCAGTAGATTATACCTACTGGTCATTAAATTGACAGTCATCAGAGAATGACAGTAATAGCAGTAGATTATACCTACTGGTCATTAAATTGATAGTCATCAGAGAATTACAGTTTTAGCAGTAGATTATACCTACTGGCTTCAGAAAAGGAGCTAGCTGATCTGTTTTACAAAGAAGAATATGAGAGTGGACTGGTTGGATTAATAAGTCGAAGACAAAAGTCATGCTCACGGACATATCCAGTCAACTCTCTAGAACGAAAGAATTCGCGGACCTAGAATTTATCAGCGAGTTTATATACCTTGGATCGCTACTTCCTGACCGAGGAGGAACCGAAAGAGAGATCAGGAGAAGGACTCAAATGGCCAAAGCGGCGAAAGTAAGCTGACACATATTTGGCAGTACAGAAAGGTCAACAATGTGGTAAAATGAGACTAGTCTGGACACTGGTTTCTCGATATCCCTTTTCGGATCGGAGTCGTGGACGATTTGGGCAATAGAACGGAAAAGATTTGAGATGTCGTGGTGGCGAAGAATGCTCCGCATACCATGCACCGCCAAGAGAACGAACAAATCTATCCTTTATCAACTAGGCATAAAAGACAGACTCACCACGTTCTGCTATTTACTACACCAGCGCTGCTGCGGTATGCTGCTAGCCACTTTGGTCACATTTGCCCGTCGAGAACCAGACCATCTACAGAATTTGGTGGGAAGGCGGACGGAAAAACCTCGCGGCCGGTCACCTAACCGCTGGTCAGACCAGGTAACCGCCCTCACTGGACTCTCTGTTACAACCGCCCTAAGAGAAGCTGAGAACCAATTGAAGTGGTAGAACATCGTGCATTAAGCCCTGAGGGCCTTTCAGGGACGCACCTTCAGTAATGAAGAACGCGACCAAAAAGAGATCCCTACTGGTGGTGAAGGAAAAGCATCGGGAGGAAACCGACATGTTAAGTCAGCAGCAGTGGTACTTATATGTACTGGGGTCCTCCATGGTATCAGCCATGACAGCTATATCATCGGTGAACCGAAGGTGAGTGATGTGCTCGCCGTTGACGTCGATGCCCTCTCCGGTCCGGAGCCTTGAAGGCGTCCTCCAGTGCAGCGGTGGACGGTTCCGGAGGTGTGGCGTCTCCCTGTTCTACACCTCGCTGCGGAGGGATGGGTTTCGGGGCCAGGTCGCAAGTTGGAACTAGCGTAGTGGCGTTTTTGTGCAGGCGCTTCGGTACCTCGATGTACCGGTGGTCAATTTGGCGCCGTTGGAGGGATTGCAGTGCAGCCCAAGTCTCGATCAAGTCGAGGACTTTCATGTGGTCCACAAACGCTGAGTGGAAAGGCAGGTTGTACTCTTCGGTCCTTAGCCTGCCGCAGCGTACGTGTGTGGTCTACGGTGCTGTTCGGAGGCCAGCTTCTTCGGGAGGCTCGAAGTCGTCGGGCCTGTGCGCGAGACTATTTCGTGTATTAATTTATTGGTTCCAGGTAACTAATTAATAACATGAGTTCTCAACTAACGTTAGAGTAATTTGATGGTGAGAGGTAACCTTCATCAGTAGGCCGAGATGGGAATCAGAAAATAGAATAGAAGAGGATGAGAAAGGTTAAAAGGGAACAATAAATTAAATCAGTTAATGATTTTTTAAATATTATCGTGCTGTCATTTTGTTATGCCAGAGATGCCAATTAATTATTAATACAAATAAGAATTTGCTAAAAATCTTATTTATAATTCTGGTGACATACAACTGGTTAAAACAAGGAAGGGAATGTAGTGTATGTAGATATCAATATATCGCGCTACAAAACGATACCAGTATTGTGAGTCGACGCCTCGGGCGCACGTGCCGCTCGGTTATAAATACCGGTCCGAGTGGTGGGGCGGCAAGTTGATATCGAACTGTTGGCCTGTGCGGTAGTGCGTTAGCGAGTCGGCGAGTCTAACTTCTAACCAGTGAATAGGCATACATTACAGGTACGGAACCCTAAAAACCATTATCTCGAAAGCCTGCAGTTCGCAAGTATAACAAATTAAAGAGTGCTACAAAAGTAACCATTTTGCGATGTAAACCAAACATCCATACACATTTTAAAAAGTCGGATTATAACCGTGTAACGTTTGGTTGTGTATAGCCCTCGCCAAACTTCTTGGCCGCCCTGAAATTGGCTTTCAGCATGCGCGAGGCACGAAACGGTGCTGATTTTGTATGAGATTTTCTATTGCGCAGCCATTGTAGGCAACTTCAGGGCGGCCAAGAAGTTTGGCGAGAACTATACCACAAGTTTTTCCCTCGGCGAATAGGGTATAAGTACTTCTTTAGCTTTTATTATCTGATGAAGAATAGAATATATGTACTTTATTGTATATCAAAATAGACATCTCGACCATTTTATTTCATAATTGATATTAAGTTATTACGAAATTGTTCTAGGAAATCTAGAATGAAATCATCAGAACAATCGAAAGGCGAAGACCATAATCCGACAATATCTAGAATGGAAAGGAAAATGATGATGAGTAGAATCCAAATAAAGAAAAACAGAAAGCTTTTTCCAAAGGAGAAGATACGAACTACGTAAGAACATGCGAAAAACCTGATATGTTTCCTGAAAAAAAATCTCCAATTGTGTTACTGTTCATTGCCAGTTTATGAAAAAGATTTACACAAAATGTTAAAAAGCATGAAACTTCCATGTAACAAGTTGGATTCAAAAGATAAACTCATCATCAATAAAACACACAAACAAACACAGACACACTAGAAAAACAATAAAACGGGCGCCATAAATGGTCGCTTGCTGGTCGAGGGACCGTAGGCGTAGAAGACCGGGAATCGTAGGCAAGAATGCAAACTGTTAGTCGCATCTCTGCGTCCACGCATATTCTTTGATCGCAGTCCGCGCTCGCTATGTATGCGTGAGCCGTGCCGGTGTGTGAGTTTAGCTTCGCCGGGATGCTCAAGGCCATTGGGGCATACTTGCGCCTTAAGACGAATCGATTGACGTATGAATCATCAAAATCGGCCAAAGCGTTTGGTCTCTGGAACGCCATATAGGAACAAACATACATACATATATACATACATACATAGACTGATAAACACATTACCCTCCTTCGGCAGTCGGGTAAAAACAATTTCAATTTCGGCAGTTGGTGTTTCGTTTCTTAAGGTTACCCTAGTCGATCATATTTCCATAAAATCGTAGTCTGGCGATTACTCCACTGTTTGACGATGTACGTTCAAAATAAAAAAAAAATATCAATTTGTCTCATCATTATCTAGACCTGTATGGAAACAAAGAGTAAAACATATATTTATTGGAAAGTTATGAGCGTCGGAAGTTCCATATTTCAACACTAATTTTAATGCAACTTTGGGCGCAAATAAATACCATAAGAAGAAGGAAAATTGCAAAACAGTCACCATACAGGGATAGATAAATAGTTCAACAATGCAAATAATTTTATTTTGAACAGATACATTTAGTCATATTTTTATGATATCCATACTCCCAAAGGTCTGTTTATAAAATATCGCGCGCTCGTTTTCGTCCTAAATCATCATCCATTTCGCTTCAAATTTGCAAAAGTGTGTATTCGTACGCGAACTAGCTTCTTACCATCACAGCATCTATATCTTTCGCACGTGTTGTCGGATGAGATATCATCACATTTTAACTCCGCACACAAAATAGTTCGTGCCGTCGACTAGTGCAACATTAAATGTTTATAGGTTAATAATTACATAAAAACTTAGCAAACAATGTTGGAAAAAAATTACAATAGCATACATTGCAAGACACAATACACCATGGCAAATTTTGGCCCACTGCAATACACAATGGTATTGTTAGGTTCAATGCAATCGATAATGGACAAAGCGGGCCTAATAAAGTACACAATGCTTGCAAAGGCCCGTTCCATCATCGGACTACCAGACGTACGGCGATGCGTCATTGGTACATGGTGGACATCCCACCCATACGCACAAAACGTTTTGGGGACACTTTTATTATGCGTACAGCTAAGGAGTTGAATTCCCTGCCGGAGTCTTTGTTTCCCGATACCTACAATCTAGGAGTCATTAATGCTCCCCCCCTCCCCCCCCGGTGGGTTCCCGCATTGTCGAGGCGGGAGGGCTCAGTAGCCGTGGTTTGGTCACCCCCGGTGAAGCGAAAAGGAACCCGAGGAGGGGCTGCTCGTCAGGGCTTTTGCCGATTAAACCGACGACGTAGCGGCCAATAAGTAGGTTGCGGTGCCGCTTGGTAACAGAGGCGACATCGCAACTGAGGCGAGCCGCGATGTCGTATGGAGCGTCCCAGGTCCCATACGATATCGCGGCTGAGAGTTGGAGGCCGCGGCGGACGAGGAGCGCCGGTAATGGTATTACGGTGCGCCACTCTCCCTTTTTCTTCCTTTGTGGATAATCCTCAATCATCAGATGAGAATGTATGAAACTTATATGTATCGGAGGAAGGTAAATGATTAATAGTTGGGAACGAAGAAATATTGCTTGTAAACTTATTAATTCAGTTTTATTTAATTGGCAACATTTAGCTTCTGATTCAAATTTCAATTAGATTTTATTCGATTGACAACACTTCATTTTCCTTATGTCAAAATACTTGAATTCGATTGGATGTTAAAAGCGGTAGTTTTGCCGGATGTGTGCTTGAGCCAATGATAAAGCGGCGAGCGTCTATATTGGCGCTCTGTGTGGGTTCTCCCGCCATTGTTGTGCTGGAGTTAGTAGAAAACGCGCGGACACGCGTTTGGTGTTTGAAAAGAGTTTTGAGGAAAAGAGTTTGGAGGTATTCTAAAGTGGCGTGTATAAACTTGATAAAGTGTGGTTTTGTTAAGAGAAAGCGAAACGATTGGTGGCCGAATCCACTGCTTCGTTGTTGGATCAAGGACTATCTCTAAAACGGCATAAGTTACCCGCCCTGCGGAAGGAAATCCTCCTGTTTCCGACATATGGAATTCTGTGGTGTTCTTTCGTAAAAAAATTAAATGGTGTAAACAAAAACAACTTTTAAAATCGGTCCATTGTTCACGGAGAAATCGGTAGACACACATAAAAAACAGTTAATATACATATAGTCGAACATAGAAACTCCTCCGTTTTGGGCAGTCGGTTATAAATAGGGTGGACCTGTCAAGAAAGTACCAAGTAGATACACAAAAAAACGGCCAAGTGCGTGTCGGACTTCGCACATACCAAAACGCAAAATAAAGATGGTTGGAATAGGAAAAATTAGAGAATATCAAAGAAAAATCTGATATATTGGTATTTGTTAGTAAAATATATGTAATAATAAACATTAATGATAAAATGATAAATGATTTTATTTCTGTAAGTTGGTTTGTACAAACGCTTTTACATGTCTAACATATTTTTTTTTTAAACTAGATGAGGTCGGCGTTTCCTATCTGACTACTCTGAGAAGAAAGGCCGAAACAAACTCAGAGGTCACAGTCTCTTTTAAAGTCCTGACAAAATCTTGGTTCGATCATGTGAAGACCATGTAGACTGATGTCTGAAATGGTCTTTTGAGGAAAGAACCAGCCAGATTGAGTGGACCTGTCCAGTCAGTGCACGCATTTGTCAATAACCGAGCAGCTCAACTCAGAATTTAAGGAGCTCAACGATTCGACGAACAATACCAAAGAAAGGACATTCGGGTAGGCCGCATAAACTACTCAAACTGCCAGACCATGATTAAAAACTAAGATAAATTAAAAAACAAAATAATGATCCACATAGTCCTCACATTCACAATAATTAAAATAAAATAATATAATACTTTAAAAAGTAAATATTCTTGTCATTGCAAGAATACAAATAAAAACATAAAATTATTATCATAAGTTTTCAAGTTCATAGGTTAATGGGAAGTAAAAAAAAACATCAGAACGAAAATTTGTAAAAAAACCTTACAGTGATGGCTTCTCATTTGTTTTATTTCCAATATTTTGTCAATTTGCATCTTTTTGGGTCAACAAGATGCTTATACAGTGACAAGTAAAATGTCAAAATTTAAAAACCCCCGACACATTTATCTTGCGAAAACACGCCGATTCAAACAGTAAAAAGCCCATAACTTTTGAACGGCTGCACCTAATTTATTCTAACATAGCTAAGAACACTCTCGACAAAATTACCTTTCAAACAAAAAAAACTAAATCGAAATCGGTTCATCCGTTTAGGCGCTATGATGCAACACACGTGAAACTTATAACACCCCTCTTTGTCCGGCGGGGGTTATAAATTAGAAGATTGTAGCTCAGCCATTTGGCCGTAAAACCCGTGTGACAGACATACGGACACGTGAGTGACAGCAATCGGGCTCCGTTTGGACCCTTCGGGTACGGAACCCTAAAGTGTGAATCAATTAAAAAAAAATACTCGTTAAAAGTCAACGAACTAAACACACAAAATTTTACAATGGTCCAAGCTAGCTCCCTACTATAAACGAAGAGCAATGTTTGAACAAATGATCCAAACTGTGCCACTACCGTACACATACACTATGGTATAAGCAAGCTATTACACACAACCTCACAGATAATATATAGAAAGAAAGAAAGAAAAATATTTATTTGTGACCCGCACAGGAGACACGATAAAATAAGCACACACTTAAACAATAATAAAATAAAAAACCCTGTGCGAGACCAAAAAGGCTCCTATCTCAGCATATGCAGCGATATCCATAAAGGTAATAACGCTGCGCTGATATTCTGATAGGGCCTACTGTTGATGCCACGGACACACTTACGGAAACAGGACTTATAAAATAAAATAAAATAGAAGAATATATAAATAACAAACAAAATAGAATAAAACACTGAAGGTGGGTCAAAGTAAGTGTAAGTATAATACAAATATATAAACGCGATGCTCAATGATCATCGTATATATCATCGTGTATATCATAACGACACAGTTGGCGTAGTGGTTGAGCGATCGGCTGCTGCGCTCCGAGACGCGGGTTCGTTTCCCGCACGGAACTAATTTTTATTAGTTTATCCTTGCACTGGAACGCCTCTTATAATAAATCCAGGTTTTTTCTTTCACCGTTGTCAGCCATGTCCAAGTTAAACGGCTTAGAAAGTACATATGAATTGTAAAAGTCACATTGGTACTTGCCAGGATTTGAACCTACGAGCACTAGAGGTGAGGTTTTTGCCACTGGGCCATCACGACATATTTGAAAACAAGCGGCAACGTTTTAAAAAAAAACTAAAACCCGACTCCTTCAAAAGCGAACTAAAAAGTCGTAAACAAGGAAAAAATCATGCTGTGCAGTCGGAGTTTTTTTTTTTAACTTTTTTGTTAGTTCTTTTTCGAATGAGATAAATTTAAACATATAAGTGCTATATATTTTTAACCCCCGCCGGAAAAAGAGGGGTGTTATAAGTTTCACGTGTGTTGCTGTGTATCTGTGTATCTGTGTGTCTGTCTGTGGCATCATAGCGCCTAAACTGATGAACCGATTTCTATTTAGTTTTTTTTTTGTTTGAAAGGTAATTTTGTCGAGAGTGATCTTAGCTATGTTTGAATAAAATCGGTTCAGCCGTTCAAAAGTTATGGGCATTTTACTGTTTGAATCGGGGTGTTTTCGCAAGATAAATGTGTCGGGGGTTTTTAATTTGTGAAATTTTACTTGTTGAAATCACCTCTTTAAACCCTTTATTTTGATACCCCACATGATATGTATGGAAGAAAAAAAATTTGGGCCCCCACAATATGGCATCCAAAAGCCGCCATTTTTCTATTGTCCAATTTTAATGTAGCCTTTGACACTCGCAGGGTTAAGACGAATCGATTGACGTATGAATCATCAAAATCGGCCAACGCATTTGGTCTCTGGAACGCCATATAGGAACAAACATAATATATACATACTTACATACATAGACTGATAAACACATTACCCTCCTTCGGCAGTCGGGTAAAAGTAAGAAACTAGAAAATATTCTCATCTAAAATTTTCTCAGTAAATGCAAAAAATAAAGTTAATATTTAATAAGACATCTACAATATTTCGAGATAGATGTAGAATCTTCTTTAAATTATATGCGTAAATGCCTATTTATTGCTATTTTAAGATAACTTATACGTGGGACACTCAGAAAGTTTTGCGAAACTAAAAAAAATTGTTCTATACGTACATATATTTTTATTAAATCTTTTCAAAGTACTTTCCACCAGCCTCTATACAAAGATTCATGCGCCTAAACCAGTTTTCAAAACACTTTTTCCAGTCCGCCGCAGACACCTCGTTTACAGCCTGCTCGAACGCAGCCAGCGCATCTTCCGGCGACGAAAATTGTATCCCTTTGAGCTGATTTTTTATTTTTGGGAATAAAAAGAAGTCACACGGTGCTAGATCAGGGCTGTAAGGAGGGTGACCCAGGAGTTTGACTGGCGTGCTGTCCAGGAAGTCCCTCGTTTTGAGTGCGGTGTGCGCAGGTGCATTGTCGTGGTGGAGCAGTAGCCCGCGGAGCCCTGTGTTTGGTCGCTTGTTGCTTATAACAGAGAAAACTTCTGGCAAACATTTGGTAGTATACCATTCGGCATTAATGCTTCTTTGATCCCGTAAGGGAATTGATACCAAGTGGCCAGTCAAATTAAAAAAGCTAGCGATCAAAATCTTACCCCCGCTTCTAGATCGCTTCACTTTGGTAGGCGTTGGCTCATTTTGAAACACCCAAACAGTCGACTGGCGCTTGGTTTCTGGGTCGTATTGATAAATCCAGGACTCATCACCTGTAACGATGTCGTAAACACGCCGAGACGAGCCTGCTTCAAATTTGTTAAGCATATCACGGCACCATTCCACCCGGGCCTGCTTCTGAGCATCGGTGAGGTTGTGCGGCACCCAGCGTGATACTATCCTCCTCACGCGAAGATGGCTGTGTAGAATCTCGTGAACGCTTCCCGATCCAATCTTCAATATGTGTTGAATCTCCTGATATGTAATTCGCCTATTGTCTTGGATTAAATTTTTCACTGCTAGCACGTTTTCTTCGGTAACAGCCGTCAAAGGGCGACCGCTTCTTTCGTCATCCCCCAAAGTTGGTCGACCGCGCTTGAATTCGTTATACCAACGATACACGGTTGCCTTGGAAGGGCCTTCATCCATGAATGCCATTTGAAGTCTATCGTACGATTCATCCGGTTTCAGGCGACACTTGAAATCGTATAAAATCATAGCTCTAAAATGTTCCCGGCGCAGATCCATATTTCAGTGAGACACAATACTTTGAATTAACTCGCAAAAAATGTGGAGGGAAATTTTGAAATTGGAACTTACTTATTTTTACTTATAAATAATCATATTTTCGAAAAACATTATAACTGGCCAGTCTCCCATATATAAAAACTTTTTTTCGCAATACTTTCTGAGGGGCCTGGTATACCTGAGTAACCTACGGAACATTTTAGCCCATCCAAAGGTATTTCATAGAGAAGTGGGGAAGGGGCTAGGAGGGTCTGGGCCTTCCTACCTGTTATTTCGATTTTGCGCACGGTTGGCGCAGTGGTTGAGCGATTGACTGCTGCGCTGCGTGTCGCGGGTTCGATTCCCGCACGGAACAAATATTTGTATGACCTACAGATAGTTGTTCCGGCTCTGGGTGTTTGTGTATGTGAGTTTATATGTTTGTAAACGCACCCACGATACACAGTGACGGATTTACCCTTAATCAAATTAAGCAATTGCCTAGGGCATCACGTCTAGGGGGGCACCAGAAGAAGCACAAAAAACATCCGTCCGTAGGGCATCACGTCTTACTCTCACGTCACCAAAAAAAGTTTCTAGGACTAATATGAAAATTCGGGAGTTTATGTTGACATGGAGTCCGACCTAGAGTCATAACCGCTCCCACTTGCCCATTCGCTGCCCGCTAGTGCCTTCGGCAATTCGAATGCACTGGAATTGCGATTAGCCAATCACAAACCACCCCTTCCCCGCGGGCCCCCGCGTAAAGGTTTAAAGACCGATTCTAGTTAACATACGGATAGGGGGGCCCACAGGCGTGGATTGCTTAGGGCATCAAGTAGTCTTAATCCGTCACTGACGATACAGGAAGAAATTCCTAGTGTGGGGCAACGTTTTTTTAAAAAAAAAACAAACAAAACAAAACAAATTATATTAAATTTACCATAGTAATGTATATTTTTTACACTATCAGAAAGTAGAGATTTCTACGAAACAAAAGCCCACCGACTTAAAAAAAAAACAGATATTTTAACGTGGGAATTTTCGATTTAAAATTAGGGTGTTTTTTTTGTTGGATATTTAAGTCAAAATAGGGTGAAAAATAAATATTTTAAATAAAAAAAAAATTGTGTGTTTGGGAAATGAAAACGTAAGTTTTCATAAAATTTAGAGCGATTTTTTTTTTTGTAAAAGTTACAAATTAAAAACCAAAAACTTAGTTATTTGAATTTTTTACATAAATTTGAGGTTATGTGAAAAAAGTGTAAATACAAAAGTTGTAGATCTTTTTATTACCTACAACTTTGGCATTTAACTTTTTTCCATAGGACTTGTAGTTTTGCCGGCAATCGAGATAAACCGTTTTTACCCTTAAAAACTCACCCCCATCCACTTCCCGACCACAGATCGCCCGTAAATTATTTATCCTTTCATTTTTGTTATCTTCTCTTCCTTTTTCAATGGGTTTTATCCTAGTATTATTTCTTTTGGTTTAAAAAATTATCCACCCAAGTCTACACTGCGTTTTGGCGTAGTTTAGGTTCACAATGTTGTACATTTTACAGTATTTATAATAGTTTTAATATTTACATTATTTTTATGAAATCTTATTTTATTGTTTCTTCACAAGTGTGTCGAATATCTTACTGATACTGATATCGAACCTGACTCAATAGTTACATTGAGTTATTTCAACACTTCCTTCAAGGCCCGGATAGCTCAGTCGGTAGAGCATTGGACTTTTAATCCAAGGGTCCAGGGTTCAAGTCCCTGTTCGGGCGATTCTTTTTGTTCTTTTATATTATTTTGAACAATTATTTGAGATATAATTTCGGCACTATTAATAATAATAAAAAAGATAAGCTTGCTTTTATATTTCGTATTGTTTTTTTTATGCATGTTTCTATAATTTAACGTGAAAGTTATTTTACGCAAAAACTACTGAACTAGGCTTAGGCTTAGTCGCGCAGATTTCATTTGAGCGAATTTTTATCCGCGTACTGAATCATAACCAGCACGCACTGCAGATAAAATACCACGCGATTTTTTTTATTTCTACCTGTTCATAGAGCTCAAAATATTCGCGCGTATTTAATCCGCGCCGCGGTGCGGTGGATTCTGTGGCAAAACACGAAAGACACCGACTTCCAAAAATAAAGTTATTTTTCACTTTGTAGTTTTTCATTTGGAAGTCGGTAGTATTTTTTTGCAAAAAAGTATTTTTAAAATTCAACTGTCCTAATTGTTTATTTATTGAAATAGCAAAAAAAAACTAAATCTATGGGCAAAACACAGATATGTCGCGGCTTTTTAACCGCGCGGTTTTTTTACCGCATTTGCGTGCAGTTTCGCAGAATTTGTGGTTCTTCTCCGCACGGCTAAAAATCTAAGCTAAGCTATAATGCTAACCTTTATGAAACGTTACAGTAAGTACTTGCAATGTATTCTAACAACATTCTGAAAAAATCAGTGCTGTAAAATTTTGCCTCGCTGATTCAGTGGCTGCAAGCGCTACTGTTAAGCCCGACGTCCTGGGTTCGACTCCCGGGTCAAGCAAATTGTTATTTGGTGTTTTCATTTGGAATTACTTAGAAGCAGCCCCGCAGTCTTCATCATCATAATCATCATTAGCCTTTTAATGTTTTCACTGCTGAGGCACAGGCCTCCTCTTTGTGGGAGAGGGAATGGGTCGTAATCCACCACGCGGGCCCAGTGCGGGTTGGTGGATGTCACATGTCTTCGAATTTTTGGTTCTAGGACGTGGCAGTTTCCTCACGATGTTTTCCTTCACCATTTTGAGAGCAGTGGTGATGAAATAATTTACACAAAGTAAAGCGCCTGCGTGGATTCGAACCCACGACACCTACGATACGTAAGTGCCCCGACTTACGTTACCACTGGGCCACCACAACGCTCTCACTGAATCATAACTAGCACGCACTGCCGCGTGTTTTTTGTCTCTTTCTACCTGTTCATAGAGCTCAAAGAGCCGAAACCGAAAAAAATTGCCCGGTGGTGTTAGCAGTGACTTGCAAGTAAAAGGGTTTACTCGGTATGTGAATATTTATTTCTTTAAATACAGTAATGTTTTCTTTTATAGTAGTTTTTGCACGTTTTTACAGTTTCATTGTATCCAAATGTTCTACAATACAAATTTAATAAATTAACGGAATGCTCAAAAATTTATAACGGCGCCATCTACTGGAATTTGGAACGAATTTGAAATGATCCTTTCAAATAATCTATGAAATGTGAATTAAGAGCTCAATATTCTATAATTTTGTGCTTTGGAGTGTTGATTAAACAAGAAAATACAATTTTTACGATAAATTCTACAAAATGTAAATTTAACATAAAATTTAATAACAGATCGATGCATAACGCGCCATCTAGTGAAGTTTATTTGAAACAAATTTTCATTCTTACCGTTGGTCGATCCCCGTGGTGTAGCTTTCTATCATCAAACAATTTTTCCCCCTTTATTAATAAACTATGAGTAAGTTACAACTAGGATCATCTAAGTACTAACCATACATTTTTCGAGGTATAAGCTTGGCGTAACTTTACTCCACGTTTATTGATAAAAAGGGGCAAAAAGATTAAAAATAAATAAATAAAAAATGAAATATTGGATCTCAGCTGCATCTGGATAGATTGGCAGCCGACCCCAATATACCCACGATACCCCCTGGCAAGATTGATGGGATATACTGGTTAGGCTGTCCGTTATTAGGCAGCCCGTAAACCATGAAAATGACAACCATGACGAAAATTAGCCAATTTACGTCGGCGCCATGTTGGCTTTTGACCGCATATTCTTTATTAGCAACCCCACGAAAATAAAACTAAAGGACATTTATTCTATACTTACTGAAACTCTGCCACACAGATGGCAGGTAGCAGCTGAATCCTTCTCGTGACAATATTTGGCGTACGTGTGGGTCTGTCGACCGCGAATGTGCTATGACAGTGTGAGCAGCGAAATCGCACACTGTGGAGCGAGGCATGCGACCCATCCACGGACCGACCTCGAAAATTAACCAATTTACGTCAACAACAACTTAGATTTTGATTTAGACGCCATATTCGTTATTAGCGACCCCGAAACCCGCCAAAATGAGCTCCATGGTGATAGATTATAAACTTACTGAAACACTCTACCACATAGATGGCAGGTAGCAGCAGAAGCCTTTTCGTGACAATACTTGGCGTGCGTGTGGGTCTGGCGAGCGCGAATGTGTAGTAAGCACCGCGAGCAGCGATAGCGCACGCTGTGCAGGGAGACATGCGACCGCAGCACAGCGCCCGTCGCGAAGCGGAGGGAACATAGCATGCAGAGGTATTCGCCATTTGACTGGAAAAGACAGAGAGACAAGATTTTATTTCACGACATCAAAGCATTGACAAAAGGTGAACGCGCACCTAGACGCACCGCACTCGCCGCAGTCATCGCATTTTCTCTTGGCCCCGCGCTGTCCGCGCCGAACGCGCCGCACGCATTGTATCCACTTCTGTACATCTTGAACTATATTTTCATACGGATACGGATCATGATGCCGCGCCGCCCGCATCGCCCGCCGAGTCTGATGACGTCATCCGCACGCGCTGGTGGAATCCGTATACCTACAGCATTTTGCTGAAATGCGGGTAGTGCGGCGCGGATAGGTGCGCGAGGCTGCATACGATTTCATATAAAGATTTATAAAATGCGACGAGTGCGGTGCGTCTAGGTGCGCGTTCACCTTTATACAGATGAAACAGAAATAACGCAAAACCTAAAAGGGGTCAATGCACTCATCATTATGAACTCGTTTCACTTTGGATTTTATTAGAAAGAAAAAGTGTTTATCCGCCACAAAAACGACATAATATTACTACACACACACACTACACTATTACTATTTTTTTTAATTAGGTGTGTACATTAATGGTTAAAAAAACCGGCCAAGTGCGAGTCAGACTCGCGCACGAAGGGTTCCGTACCATTATTCAGATATCAGAAAGTGCTTGAACAAAACAATACAAAGCGAAAAAAGCTTTCTTTTCCGAAATCGGTGACTTTGGTACCTTTTGTTTTACTTTTATCGACAACGATTTGGAAGTTGGTTTGATTTTTTATTAAAAAGTAGGGTAATGTGTTTATCAGTCTATGTATGTATGTTTGTACCTGTGGCGTTCTAGAGACCAAACGCGTCGGCCGATTTTGATGATTCTTACGTCAATCGATTCGTCTTAAGACGGTACCCTGACCAAAAAATCGGCATGAGATATGAGCGTTCCTATTGGTCTAGCGGCACTGGTGGCGCATGAATTACAGTAGTGAATACGCCCAGATTTTAGAATAAAATCTTTATAAAATCGAATTTTGGTCTTTTGAAAAAAATAATTCTACAAAAATGTTCGTTATTAAATTGTCTATCCATTAGTGTTAGTACAAAAAATAATCAATGAACACTTTACGAGGAGATGCATAATATCAATAATTATTTCTCATTTTTATGTTTTTTTGGAAGTAGATTAGTCAAATATATACAACATTTAAAAAAAACTAAATCTACCATTTTAGAATCAATATTATGTAGAAATTTAATGTATTTTTATTAATAGATATTTCTTTTTAAATAACGAGTAGATAGCTCCTAAAAACAGCACAAAAATCGGCTTGCGCGGCGTTTTGCTCGGGGAACCGCCTTAACCCTGCGAGTGTCACTGGCTACATTAAAATTGGAAAATAGTAAATTGGCGGGTTTTGGGCGCCATATTGTGGGGGAACAAATTTATTTTGTTTCTTCCATACCCATCGTGTGGGTTCCAAAATAAAGGGTTAATTGCATTATTAATGGAAATACCGAAATCGCTATATGTATGCCTATAATATTTGAAGAGATCCCTCAATTAATTCTGGATCCCATCATTAGATCCTGAACTGATGACGACGGGACCACCTAGGATGAAATCGGTCCGGGCGTCTTTGAGTAATCGGGTAACATACATAAAAACCGGCCAAGTGCGAGTCGGACTCGCGCACGAAGGGTTCCGTACCATTATCGCAGAAAACGGCATAAAAATCACGTTTGTTGTATGGGAGCCCCAGTTAAATATTTATTTTGTTCTGTTTTTAGTATTCGTTGTTATAGCGGCAACAGAAATACATCATCTTTGAAAATTTCAACTGTCTAGCTATCACGGTTCATGAGATACAGCCTGGTGACAGACAGACAGACGGACCGCGGAGTCTTAGTAATAGGGTCCCGTTTTTACCCTTTGGGTACGGAGCCCTAAAACCGTTATCCCATAACGGTTTTTTACTTTTCACTCCTGTGTCTGTCTGGTGCACTCTATCACACCTTATTTGTTCCGAATCGACTAGACTGTTTGTGTTAGAATTTGGCGACATTAATATCCATGACCCAGACATGGACGTATAACATTAAGGTTCCCCTAGTCGACGGCACGAACTATTTTGTGCGCGAGGTTAAAATGCTAATCATGCAACTACACGTGCGAAAGAGGTAGATGCCGTGATGAGCAATAAGAAGCTAGTTCGCGTAGGAATTAGCACTTTTGGAAATTTTTGAGCGCGCCAAATTTTATAAACAGACCTTTGGGAGTCTATTTATTATGAAAAAACGACTAAATGTATATCTATATCTATCTATATATATAAAAATCAATTGCTGTTCGTTAGTCTCGCTAAAACTCGAGAACGGCTGGACCGATTTGAATAATTCTTTTTTTGTTATGTTCGACAGAATACAGGGAAGGTTTAAAAGCAAAAAAAAAAAAAAAAAAAAAGTTTGGTTGGATAGGGTAGGTAGGTAGAGTAGTGTAGTGTAGGTAGGTAGGTAGGGTAGGGTAGGGTAGGGTAGGGTAGGGTAGGGTAGGGTAGGGTAGCGTAGGGTAGGGTAGGGTAGAGTAGTGTAGGGTAGGTTAGTGTAGGGTTGTGTTGGGTAGAGTAGTGTAGGATAGGGTAGTGTAGCGTAGGGTAGGGTAGTGTAGGGTAGGGTAGGGTAGTGTAGGGTCGGGTAGGGTAGGGTAGGGTAGGTAGGTAGAGTAGTGTAGTGTAGGTAGGTAGAGTAGTGTAGTGTAGGTAGGTAGGTAGGGTAGGGTAGGGTAGGGTAGGGTAAGTAGGTAGAGTAGTGTAGTGTAGGTAGGTAGGTAGGGTAGGGTAGCGTAGGGTAGGGTAGGGTAGGGTAGGGTAGTGTAGGGTAGTGTTGGGTAGAGTAGTGTAGGATAGGGTAGTGTAGGGTAGGGTAGGGTAGTGTAGGGTAGGGTAGGGTAGTGTAGGGTAGGGTAGGGTAGTGTAGGGTCGGGTAGGGTAGGGTAGGGTAGGTAGGGTAGATAAATGTGTGGTGTTTTTATGGCAAAACAAAGTTTGCCGGGTCAACTAGTTTTCTAAATAAAATTATTTCCATTGTTGAATTATTAATCTATCCCTGTATGGAGGCCGTCTTGCAATTTTCCTTCTTCTTATAGTAGGTATTTATTTACTCCCAAAGATGCGTTAAAATTAGTGTTGAAATATGGAACTTTCGACGCTCATAACTTTCAAATATGTATTGTATTTTTTTTTCCATACAGGGCTAGATAATGATGAGACAAATTGATATATTTTTTTATATTGAACGTACATCGTCAAACAGTGGAGTAATCGTCAGACTACGCTTGTATGGAAGAATGATCGAATGGTGTAACCTTAAGTATAGTGTCCTTTTCTGGTTACAATTGCAACCCCAAGAGTGATTCCTTCCATTTTGCCGAGATGCAAACACAAATGTATGGAGCAGTTGGTTATTTTGTGGCGATTTCATTGTTCATATTTAGGGTTCCGCACCCAAAGGGTAAAAACGGGACTCTATTACCAGTGGTGTCTCATCCCATACAAAGAAACGGTGCCGAAGTACTGTACTGATTATTTTTTGTACATCGATCGCGTTCGGTTGCGTTCCACGTAGATGGTGATCTATCTGTCGCCGTGGAACAGAATCGAACGCGATGGATTTAAAATAAATAATCGGTATCTATATATATAAAAATCAATTGCTGTTCGTTAGTCTCGCTAAAACTCGAGAACGGCTGGACCGATTTGAATAATTATTTTTTTGTTATGTTCGACAGAATACAGGGAAGGTTTAAAAGCAAAAAAAAAAAAAAAAATGTTTGGTTGGATAGGATATGTAGGGTAGGGTAGGGTAGGGTAGCGTAGGGTAGGGTAGGGTAGGGTAGGGTAGTGTAGGGTAGTGTTGGGTAGAGTAGTGTAGGATAGGGTAGTGTAGCGTAGGGTAGGGTAGTGTAGGGTAGGGTAGGGTAGTGTAGGGTCGGGTAGGGTAGGGTAGGTATGTAGGGTAGGTAGGTAGATAGGGTAGGTAGGTAGAGTAGTGTAGTGTAGGTAGGTAGGTAGGGTAGGGTAGGGTAGGGTAGGGTAGGTAGGTAGGGTAGTGTAGTGTAGGTAGGTAGGTAGGTAGGTAGGGTAGGGTAGGGTAGGGTAGGGTAGGGTAGGGTAGGGTAGGTAGGGTAGATAAATGTTTGGTGTTTTTATGGCAAAACAAAGTTTGCCGGGTCAACTAGTAATAAGATGAAAAACGCTGGTTACGTCGGCACGGTTTCTTTGAATGGGATTTGGCATTCTGTATGTTAGTATTATATTATCTGTGCTATTACTAAGACTCCACTGTCCGTCTGTCACCAGGCTGTATCGCATGAACCGTGATAGCTAGACAGCTGAAATATTCACAGATGATGTATTTCTGTTGCCGCTATAACAACAAATACTAAAAAGATAATAAAATCAATATTTAAGTTGGATGCCCATAGTTACCACAAACGTGATTTTTTTGCCGTTTTTTGAGATAATGGTACGGAACCCTTCGAGCGCGAGTCCGACCCGAACTTGCCAGTTTTTTTTTCTATACATACTCCATTTGAGATAATATTAGATATTTATATATTCCCATTTTACAGGCCGTTCAATCGATTTTGACTTCTATTGCATTGGTGATAAGACAAATGGCAGCTGTAGTAAACAGTTAGTTTTGGTAACAGGTTTATGCTTTTTATGCCATCCTTATATTTACGGGATAGAACTCAAAATCGGTTGAACGGACTGTAAAAAAATCGAATTTTATTTAAAATCAAATATAATGACGGCAATATAAACGAAAACAAAAACCAGTTTTTCAGTATATTTTTGTTCACAATAGCTTTACGTGTTGGCCTTGACACGGGAGAGCCACCTGCAGTTCAAGTAAAACTAACATTTATTTGTAAGGTTTTTAATACATAGAAATAAGGATTTATATAATGTGATTCAGGATAACACTAACTTTATATGTTAAAATAAAACTATTAAGTGTAGATACCTAATTAAAATCATTAAATTAATTTTAAATAAAACTTTAAAATACATTATTAACTTCCTACCAATTCAAAAAGAATTAAAACCTGCAAATTCGTTAAAATAAATCAAATTTATAAATTTACAAGAAAAATAAAAATAAAGGAAATATTTGTTGCAGGCTTGTATTATTATTTATTACATTTAAAATTCATTTTGGGCAAAAATTATTTAAAAATCTGCACGATATTGACAAAGATGTTTCTTTTTTACACTTATACGCTCTAATTCTTTATTTAACATAGTAGGCTGACATCACACTATATTAAAAAAAACATAACTATATGCCTAAATAAAATACCTAAAATCATTAAATGCTATAAAATAATGAAAGCCTTATCAATAAAAAATAATTAAAACCTGTAAATTCGTTAAAATAATTCAAAATTTAAAAGAGTAGGAATTATTTAAAATTAAGTAAGTACTTTTTTAAGAATAGAAACCTTTGCATTCCAATGGGGCAGTTGCAGGCCGGTATTATTATTATTATTTATTATATTTATAATTCATTTTGGCCAAAAATAATTTAAAAAACTGTACAATATTGACGAAGATGTTTCTTTTGGTACAACTATAGGCTCTAGTTTTTCATCAAACCTAGTAGGCTCAAAAGAGGCCACAATAGGTACTTCAGAAAAAGCACAGTGATTTTTCTGGACATACACTTCGAATCCTTTCTGCACTTGTGCTATTTTCATAATCATGAAACATTGGTTTTCTGCCGTTATATATTCGAAATTAGGTTCTCCCACAAGCCTTTTGTATACATTGAGTAAAGCATATGATTCACGTGGCCTAACATCAGGTGCATAAAACGGTATCCGAGCTAATTTAAAATAAGATTTCTCCTTGACTTTGTAACCAAATAACTTCATCTCATCGGTAATTCCGTCGTTATTTTTTATGTCCTTAAGCCACTCCGCCTCTGGGCCTTCTGAGGGCCAAAATGCTTCACAATATTCAATAATTGCCAAATCATAAAAAGCCAGCAGACTATCAGCACATTTTACATCACTGGCCAATTTCACATTCAATTTCTCAAAGTGATATTTTAGTATCGGAAAAGGAAATAAAAATCCGTCGTGGGCTATTAAACAAACAGGTCGTTCAAGACAATTGATAAATGAAGTGATGGCGTTAAAAGCTTGCTGGTTGAACTCTTCTCCTTCTAGATCTAAAGTAAAATCGGTGAGACCGGTTTCCTCGACCATTTCTTGATACATTCTCGTGCGATTTTTGAAACACATTTGGAACTTATGTTGTACTCTTGGCTCTGTTTCTAGATCTATCATCAGTCTTCTTCGTTTCACCGCTGTCATGCTTAATTCTGTTATGTCTGGCATCTCATAACCGTCATCCCGTTTGAATATAGGACCGGTTGTCCCCAAGGCTAGGAATACATATGTTTCTATCTTATTCATTTCTGCAGTGCAAGAATATTGTTAAGTAGCGACTCGCATGCACTGAATACTCAAACCTTTCTCGGTTATTGCTCAATCAAACCCGTGGTATGGTTTAGGAGAAATAAGCGGGATAATTACTTTTGAGAAGTAGTAGCTTTCCCCTGCATTGCACGGTTTTCACTCTTGATAAAACACCACAATTTCTTTGTCTTCCTAAAGAGCTCTTGACCTGGATCTTGCCTGATGGATGAAGTCTACGATAGAGCAAGCGATTGCAATAGACGCCTGTTCACTCTTGACGGGTCCTTAATGGTAGGGAGCACTGGTCTTAGCTGCTTAATATTGCTGATTTTAGAGTCACGCTGACCAATGCTGACCGTCGACGCTAACGCTCATTGGTCATTTATTATTATTTATTTATTTAATACTTTAAGCACATAAACTTACAGAGGCGGACTTAATGCCTTAGGCATCTAAGCTGCTTAATATTGCTGATTTTAGAGTCACGCTGACCGACGCTGACCTTCGACGCTGACGGCCATTGGTAATTTATTATTTATTTAGGATACAGAGGCGGACTTAATGCCTTAGGCATTTTCTACCAGTCAACCTTGTGATGGAGATACAAAAAGTTGCAATTACGATAGTAAAATGGATTTGAATACAAGGCCTATATATAAGCTATAAATAAATACAATTTAATTATACAATAAATACTAAAAACAGATACTACTTAACAATTAGTTGAAATAGACAATAAGGACAAGTAAAATTTTAAAATTTATAAACCCCCGTCACTTTTATCTTGCGAAAACACCCCGACTCAAACAGTAAAATGCCAATAACTTTTGAACGGCTGAACCGATTTTATTCAAACATAGCTAAGAACACTCTCGACAAAATCACCTTTCAAACAAAAAAACCTAAATCAAAATCGGTTCATCTGTTTAGGCGCTATGATGCCACACACACACAGATACACAGCAATACACGTAAAAACTTATAACACCCCTCTTTTTCCGGCGGGGGTTAAAAAAATTAGCGCTGTGACGATACTAATGCCAACTTGAAACGAATGGTCATTGGTCGAGTCGCTGGGACTGCAGTCAGAGCCGACGGTCAGCGTCGGTCAGCGTGACTCTAAAATCAGCCTAAATTTTAGTTTAACACCACAGTTTAACACGAATACAATACACATAAACATTCTTAAATTGATTCACTATATATGTTGTTAAAATCAACAGCAGAATCCGTTGCGTCGTGGTCATACATACACGAAAAGCCACATTATTATACACAAAACTTCCTAGTTTAGCTATTTATATATTGAATTTATATATTGAAAACCGAATCAAAATCTGTTGTGTGGTTTAGAAGAATTAATCGGAGAAACAGACAAGAGGCGGACATCGACTTTGTCTTGAACTATTTAGAGAAGCATCTATAAGACTTTTCTTGAAATTACAATAAAAAACTGACATTGCGCCACATGCGCAAAAATATGATAGATAAAAAACTGATAAGCAATGAATTATTGATAAAAGTGTTATCACTGTTATCAGACGTTTTGCAGTTATCTGCTTTATGCGAAAGTATCAGACTTACCCCGGGAAATTCAAATTTCCCGTAAGTACAAGTAAAATTTCACAATTTAAAAACCCCCGACACATTTATCTTGGGAAAACACCCTGATTCTAACAGTAAAATACCCATAACTTTTGAACGGCTGAACCGATTTTATTCAAACATAGCTAAGAACACTCCCGACAAAATTACCTTTCAAACAAAAAAAACTAAATCGAAATCGGTTCATCCGTTTAGGCGCTATGATGCCACAGACAGACACACAGATACACAGCAACACACGTGAAACTTATAACACCCCTTTTTTCCGGCGGGGGTTAAAAAGTAAGTAGTCATCATCTTCCTGCCCTTGTTCCATGTTACTTGGGTTCGGCGCAACACGTTTTCTTCTTTCATACCATCCGGACCCCCGTCACTCCATCACTGACGCCCTTTTCTTTCAAATCACTCCTCACACAGTCCATCCATCTTTTCGTTGGCCGTCTCCTCGCTCTCCATCCATCCACATCTATATTCATAACTCTTTTAGTAACATGATTATCATCCCTCCTAAAGTCCTAATCTCATGACCATACCAGGACAAACGGTTTTCTTTCAACTTTTCTGTCACTGGCGCCACTTTCAAACTTCCTCTAATATGCTTATTTCCCACTTTATGCATTCTCGTCACTCCGCACATGTAGTATCCTACGAAAAACATTTTCATGTAAAATGTTGCCAAGACGAGACCATTTATAGCTCACACTGTCAAAAAGTTATCAGATCTCATGTAGAGCCAAGCTTCTAACTCTACCCGCCCTAACTCTAAATGCCATTTTTTCACAAACTCTACACCTTAGCACGGGGTCTCATTGCTAAGAAAGAAAATTTGGTTCAAATAAATCTCACTAGATGGCGCGACATGTACACACAATTCAATAGAATAGTGTGTAAAATTAACTTTTTCTGGAATTGAACATAAATTGTATGTTCTTGTTTAATCAACTCTCCTGAGTACAAAATTATGGAATATTGGCCTCAAAGATTATTTGAACGGATCAGTTAAAATTGATGCCAATAGATGGCGCATTTTTAAATTTCTGAGGCATTCCACTTGATTGTTAAAATTTGCATTGTAACACATTTTGGTGCAAAAAAACTGTAAAAACGTGCAAAAAATACTAAAACGAACCATCAATATATTTAAAGAAAAAATATTCACATACCTAGTAAACCCTTTTACTTGCAAGTCGTTGCTAACAACATCTATTGCCATGAAACGGGATCGAACGCGATTGATGTACTTACAAAAATAACAAGATTAGTCAGATGAAAAACGCTAGTTTCGTGGCACGGTTTCTTCGTATGGGATGAGGCATCTGTATGATAGTATTATATTATCTGTGCCCTTAGTCAAAACATATGGCTTGGCAGTTTCGCTACTGTCGCATGGGCGTAAGCTGAAAAATTCATTCACTGTTCATTAATTTCTGTAATTCTGTAAGATTTCACTTCTTTTTGTAAGTTGCTAATATGACAATATTTTTTTTATTTTGTTAATTTTTCCATTCCCTAATTTAAAGAGTGGGGGGGGGGGATTTACTAAAAAACCTTGAATATGTATTTTGTTATTTATTACAAGGAGTCTCTATTTCATATTTCAGACCTCTAACATCAAAATTTGCATCAAAAAGTTCCAAGTTTTAGATTATTTTGTTGTTTACTAATACTAGCTTACATACCAAATTTCAGCTTTCTAGGACGGAAGTACCCTGAAAATGTTGAAGATCATCAGTGAGTGAGTGAGTCAGTGACGAAATCGGGGATTTTTAGATATCAATAAAATCTAAAGTATAAGAGCTATGCAATTGAAACTTTATATGATTAATGAGTCTACTATTGACATCATATCCCGAGAATTTTGTTTAACTGGTATAAACCAAACCCAAGTTATGAGAGTTAAAAAAAACGGCGAAAAGGTAGGTAGTGCCCTTACGCTTCGCTTGGCTCGTCATGGCGGGAGCACTACTGTGCCGTTGGACAGTTGGATAAAAATCTTACATGTTAGCGCCAATTTTTTTTTTTTTAGATTTAATACGCAAGTTTATTAGTTTACCTTTGTTAAATAAAAGGGTGTTAATGCGATAATCGCCATTTTGATGACAGAGGTGGTCGAGGCTAAAATCATGAAAAATGCAAATATTTGGGACACCAAAAGTCCACTGCAGGGGTAGTAGTAGTGGTTTGCTCATCGTTAAATTATTTCACGAATTCATCCATATTTCGAACTAAATATTTAGTGGTGATGAAGTTATTTGTTATCCAAAGTCATAGTTTCGCGCCAATCGTGTTTGTTTACATTTTTATTTTACACAAATGTCACCCACCCACATGTAAAAGTGATTACAAATATAATATGACAATTATGTCATTAAACATAGAAAACAACAAGAACACACCCAGATCTTAACTTAATTATGAAACACCGGTCCAATAATACGTCAAATTCAACACCACCACTTTATTTAGGTTCAAAACCCCCAATTCGTCAACGACATTGTTTTTTTATTGTAATAGTAGTGTGCCAAAACGATTTTAGCAATCAATTTTTTTTTATACTATTGACTCAAATATACAGGGTGTTTGGAAGGGAGCTGTACATACGCCTAGGGTAGAAACTAGGGATAGTCTGCTACCTACCCCCGCCCATTATATTGACCTTGGCCTCAAGGTTTTTTTTTAATTTATTATTATTTTGTATTTGACTTTTTTATGATTTTTTGACTAAAACTACCTGTAGCTCAAAATCTATCCATGGGACCGGTCGGCTAATGGTCTTGTTTTAATCGTTAGAGTCTTAGGGTCCTGCAAAAAATTATTTTACACCAGAAAATTGTGGAGAAGAAAAGTTATGGGGCCTGAAGTACCGTAGTAAGGTAAAGAAATAATTTTAAGGGCAACTTTCTATGGGGTTTAAAAAAAAACTAACAGGGTTGGAGTTCTTCTGATTTTTTTAAAACATCCTCAGTCCATGCCCTTTCTAACGATATGCTAAAAGTGTAATTATCACTTTTAGTTTTAAAGTTATTAATTAATTTCCGCAACTAGGGCACTTCAAGCAAAAATTTCAACTAATGAAAATTAAATGTGTTCGATCGTAAAAGGATGGCAAATGAAACAAAAAATTTGGTAATGACTAATGTCATTAAATTACAAATTTTAATTAATTACTAATTTTAATTAATTACAAATTTTGTTCAAATTGATGACCATTGACCTGTAAACATGCTCGGCACCTCTTCCTCATCTCCACGGTCACCGTTCTAAGCAGCAGTTCCTCGCGCATTGTATCGAATGCGGCGTGGATCCTGTTAATTAGAACCTCCCTTGTTGGTACTTCTTCTGCGTACACCAACTCTTTCGCCCTTCCCCAGACGTAGAAGTCGAGTGGGGTAAGGTCAGGCGACCTTGGGGGCCAGGGAATTGGCCCACCCCGACCAATCCAAGAATTAGGAAAGCAGTTGTCCAGAAGCTCCCTCACTGCTAGGCTCCAATGAGCAGGACAGCCGTCGTGCTGGAAGACTATGGGCCGATCTTCGTCAAACACTTCTTCCGCTAAATCAGGCAAATCGTTTTCGAGGAAATCTAAGTAGTTTTGCCCGTTTAGGTTGTCTGGCAAAAAGTGCGGCCCTATCAACCGATTACCGATGACGCCTGCCCATACGTTCACGGAGAACCTTCGTTGAAAACCTCTGTGCCTCTTGACTCTCGGGTTTTGATCTCTGGGTGCCCAGTGATGGAGATTGTGGTAATTTACAATTCCTTCCTTGTCAAACTTGGACTCGTCAGTCCAGAGAATACTCCGTAAAAAATTAATATCTTCCACGTCCGTATGGAGCAAGTGGCGGCAAAACTCCACCCTTCTTGCATAGTCGTTATCCTCTAAGCCTAAAACAATAAAAATATCAACGTTAGCGGTTTCCTTATGAATTAGTAGCTATGTAACATTGATTGCTATCTCTGTCTTTCCATTTCTCTCTCTCTCACACACATGCTCATGTTAATTTAAAAATTGCCTATGAAATTCACATGCTAGTTCATTACATAAGAGCTAAAAACAAAAACTTTATGTAAAAAATTACCTTGAACAGGGGTGTAGTGGAAAGGATGACGTCCATTTTCGCGAAGAACCGACCAGACTTTCCACACGCTTAAACCAAGCGTCCGGGCTACGGTTCTTACGCTTCTGGTCGGATCTTCCTCAAATTAAGCCAATATTCGTTCTTCCGCAGCCAAATTTGGTTGAAATCTGTTCACGGCTGGTTCCCGGAAATTTAAATTTCCGGTTTCTCGCAGACGCCGATAAGTTGAGCCAAACGTTTGGTGGTTAGGCACTCGCCGGTTAGGATACCGTTCTTGATAAATCCTCCGTGCCTCGCGCCCATTGCAATCAGCCATTCCATACACCACCAGCATGTCGGTGTACTCTTCACTGGTAAATCCAGCCATTTTGCCAACAACAAGGTAACAAATAACAAAACTTAACAAAAACGAAGTAATAACAAACTCAACAAAATTAACGAAAACAGTGGAGCGTCGTAACGGCAAGTACGTAAGTTAGCTAAGATGGGTAAATCTCGACTGACTAACAAAGACCCCAACGAGTTACCTGCCCGGCCCCGTCGACCCAAGAGCGAAAGAGACATGACATGACATGTTTTGTCTCTTACATGTTGCTCTCGTGTAAGAGTGAGACAACAAATTTGCCAACTGTAGGCCAAGCTGGTTTAAATTCTGGAAATTACATTTGTCTTACAAATGTCGACTCGTGGTGGTAAAAGTGCCCTAGTTGCGGAAATTAATTAATAACTTTAAAACTAAAAGTGATAAATACACTTTTAGCATATCGTTAGAAAGGGCATGGACTGAGGATGTTTTAAAAAAATCAGAAGAACTCCAACCCTGTTAGTTTTTTTTAAACCCCATAGAAAGTTGCCCTTAAAATTATTTCTTTACCTTACTATGGTACTTCAGGCCCCATAACTTTTCTTCTCCACAATTTTCTGGTGTAAAATAATTTTTTGCAGGACCCTAAGACTCTAACGATTAAAACAAGACCATTAGCCGACCGGTCCCATGGATAGATTTTGAGCTACAGGTAGTTTTAGTCAAAAAATCACAAAAAAGTCAAATAAAAAATAAAAATAAATTAAAAAAAAACCTTGAGGCCAAGGTCAATATAATGGGCGGGGGTAGGTAGCAGACTATCCCTAGTTTCTACCCTAGGCGTATGTACAGCTCCCTTCCAAACACCCTGTACTGTATGTATATTGAGCATTATCCCAAATCGATTCTTAAAAATTAGGATAAACCTGATTTAGGCATAAAATACAATAAGTAATTAAAATAATGACTATTAATACTTGCTTAAAGAAATTTGGACATTATTTGACTACAGCAAACTAAACAAATTCATCGAATCGTGGATAGTTTCGCGCCGAATTTTCTATCCGATTCAAAATTTAAATTCGGAATGCACTCGCTATTCAAAAATATTTTGTGTAAAACTAATAATGATTGGGCCTTTTAATGTTTGATAGTCTCAGAAGTATACAGAGTGCCTAGTATATTTTTATGTAAGTATGAAACGCTTGGGGGAGGCCTATGTCCAGCAGTGGACGTCTTTCGGCTGATATGATGATGATGATGATGATGAAACGCATAATTTCGGGGAACCAACGATTTTATGATTATTCGGTATATTGTAATGAGTGTCGTGGTGGCCTAGTGGCTAAAGGCCTCGCCTTGCCTGAGGTCATGGGTTCAAATCCGGGCAAGTACCAATGTGTCTATGTAAAATTCATTTATGTACTTTCTGAGTATATCTTGGCGATCGTTGACAACGGTGATAGAAAACATCATGAAGAAACCTGGTCTCAAATCGCCAACACGCAATTGAGCAAGCGTGGTGATCAATGCTCGAGCATTATCTGTATGAGGTGCCTTTGCCCAGCAGTGGGGCAGTTATAGGCTGGTATTATTAATATATATTGAATAATGAGTTGAGTATGGTATGGTTAGGTTTTGAATTCGGTCGAGTTTGTTGTAATCTTATAAAAATTGGTTATTTTATAGATACTTTTAATACATTGTCAATCTGCTGTGATTGGTTGAATGAATTTTCAATAGTCAATCGCAGCACATAACGCGTGCTTGACAATTTGTCACATTCATTCTGCGATAATTTAGAGGTGAGAATCTCGGCCTTAGAAGTATTATTTTTATTCGTTTTAAGAACATAAGTTTGGTTTCTATTAACATCTGCATTCCTTATGGCATAGTTATGGTTGTCTTTCACTTGTCAACCAACTAAGCTGAAAATCAAAATCCAAGATGTCGCCGACGATAATTTCATTTTATTATTGGGCAATTTTAATGGTTTCTCTGACAAAAGGTGGTTAAGTTTTCTTATTTTGAGCATCACTGTCTTGGTTTCCGTGTATTTAAATAACGAATATGAGCTTAAAATCAAAATCCAAGATGGCTCCGAAAAAATTTGCTAACTTTTCGTCTTAAGTGTCATTAACGAATACGGGCTTTAAAATTGAAATTAAAGAAAAATAAACAACCTGAAATAGCTGCCAACTTGGATTTAGAATTTGCGGTAATAGCACCCCAGGAGACATAGAAAATCCTTTGGAATATGTATAGCTTTGAAATAGCCGCCATCTTCAATTTGTAAATTAAGAGAATGTTCTAGCAACTTATGTATGTACTCGTACTAGCACTTCGCCGTACAGTGTAGGTTCGGGTAGGTTAGGGTAGGGTAGGGTAGGGTAGTGTAGTGTAGGGTCAGATAG
Organism: Orthosia gothica; assembly: GCA_949775005.1. NCBI lineage: Eukaryota > Metazoa > Arthropoda > Insecta > Lepidoptera > Noctuidae > Orthosia > Orthosia gothica. Next base: position 51,638,510 of record OX459034.1, on the reverse strand, counting down.
GGTAGGGTAGTGTAGGGTAGGGTAGGGTAAGTTTCGGTAGGGTAGGGTAGGGTAGATAAATGTTTGGTCTTTTTATGGCAAAACAAAGTTTGCCGGCAGGCTTATTACGTATGAAACAGCAATTAACAATATTTGCGCAAAGATTGTACAATCATCGCGCGAATATCGCTTTACGTCAAAAAAATGGAAGGCTTATTTTTGCGAAATAATTGCTCTTCAATCGCGAATTCGCATTATATATCCACACCATAATAATTTTACGACAGCACAGCTAACAATAAAAATCTGTTAACTGACATGTGCATTTATCGCAAGGTGATCGCGATAACTTCGTATTACGTATGGTTTTTGACAGCAGAGCGACAGCGATCGGCGAGCAAATGTGGCTGTCAAATTGCGATTACTTTTTCACTTGTTGTTGGTCGATTGCCAATCGCTCGCTGATGGCTGAGTAGTAGGTACAGAAGTTTTTGAGTTTTTGGCGGCTTTTTTCGTATGTTATTTTGTGGCTACTTTAATTATCCGCCAGTTAGAATAATAATATAAGAATAAATATTGAAATACCAAATTCCTAGTGAATATTGTAAATGTAAATGACAAATTGGTGTTGTTTTGATTCTCTAATGTCTACGCAACTGGACTATTTGTTGAATCATTGAAACAGAAGTGATCACGGTAAAGTGGAGGATTTTTTTATATACAGTATAAAAAATCCTGTGTTGGCTACCTCAGCGGAGCTTATATGTTTACTACTAAATACTTACAAACACATGAGAATGTGATAAGTCCGCAATAAGTATCTTCTATTATATACGGCATATACCGATGTCGACTATTCTGCAAATGTCTAAATTAAATTTGAAAATCTTTTTTAAGTTTCATAGCTCAAATACGAGATAATGTAGTCTACTAAGTGATGTTCTAATGCGTTATCGATTCGAATTCTTAAAACAATCGACAATTCGAAGAAATTTTAATTGATTTTACACATTGACACTTAAGCAAATAAAATTGTGCTAAAGTGTGCTGGCTTGTTATTTAGTCATAGTTACAAAGGTTTTCATTCGGTTATGTTTTCGGATGGTGTAGGAAGGGGTTTAGGTAAATTAATAAATGGCAGTAAGCATCATTCCACTTTTAATTATTGCATGCCCGGGTCATCTTACAAGAAAATAATGGAATCTGTGACAAAGAATTTTAAATGCAAATATCAATAATCTTACACAAATACTTTACATCTGCGTATAAATTAAATTATTACATAAATTTATCGGAATATTCGAGCTAAATAGTAATCAAATTGACTATTGTAAAAAAAACAGCCTCCACGAAGTGTTGCTCTTTCATAAGCTGGTTAATTCATCAAACGATACATTTTACAAATCATCGGACAGATAAAATAGCTTCTGTTAAAAGTGACTGTCAAAACAAAAAGACTTGACTAAAAGGCCTCAGTAGCCAGGTCAGTAAATTGATCGCGCAATAATTGTACAATTATTGCTATTTGCTGTTCCTTACGTAATAAGCCCCCGCGGGCTTATCAGCTAGTAAATACATAAATTCTTTTTATCAACCAACAGCATAAATCTAAAAGTACAATGGCAGGTGCCCATACATTGTTTTAGCTGAGATTAAATTCCTACGTCATTAAATGAAAAATATCTGGTTTATCTCAGGGTGATGTTCTGAATTAGTTTGTGCAAGGATTTTTGTTCGAGAATGTCGAGAATAATAGATATTAAGTCATAAACTTTTGTAGGTTATGTCTGGGTTACTTTAATAGGTAATATTATTAAATATTATTCAATTTCGTGGAATTAAAAGGGGAATATCGCATTAGTATTTCCCTTAAGTAGTTATCTATATCTATAAAAGCGAAAGGTGACTGACTGACTGACTGATCAATCAACGCACAGCCAAAACTGCTAAGCCTAGAAGCATGAAATTTGGCAGAAAGGTTCCTCAAGTGACGTAAGTGTGCACTAAGAAAGGATTTTTGGAAATTTAACCCCTATGGGGGTAAAAAGGGGGTTGAAAGTTTGTATGTAAAATCTAATTCCTCCGACCAAAATTCTTGAAACTTAGCAAAAATAGTATTCTAAGTAAATGATAAAGATTGACATTATTAGTTTTTCGAAACTACCCCCAAATAATGATTTAGGGGTTGTTGAAATTTGTATGGAAAATCTGATTTCTTAGGTCAATAAACTTGAAACTTGCCACAAATACTAACCTAAATGAATAATTAAGGTTGCTATTATTATTTTTTGAAACTACCCCCAAAAGACGATTTAGGGTTGTTATTTTTTGAAGAATGTGATTTCTTGGGTGAATAAACATGAGACTTGACATAGATACCATCCTAAATAAACAATAAAGTTTGTCATCATTAGTTTTTTGTAACTACCCCCATAAGACGATTTAGGAGGTATTACAGTGTTTTTGAAAATCTGATTTCTTGGGTCAATAAACTTGCCACTAATATATTACCCTTAATAATATTAAAAAAGGTTGCTCTTATTATTTTTTGAAACTACCCCCAAAAGACGACTTAGGGGATGATAATTTTTTTGAAGGATCTGATTTCTTGGGTGAATAAACATGAAACTTGACATAAATACTATTCTAAATAAACAATAAAGTTTGTGATTATTAGTTTTTTGCAACTACCCCCAAAAGACGATTTAGGGGATGTCATTTTTTTTGAAGAATGTGATTTCTTGGGTGAATAAACATGAAACTTGACATAAATACCATCCTTAATAAACAATAAAGGTTGTCATTATTAGTTTTTTGCAACTACCCCCAAAATACGATTTAGGAGGTATTAGAGTTTTCAAAAAAAAAAAATCGTGGGTCAAAAAACTTGCCACTAATATACTAACCTAAATGAATAATAAAGGTTGCTCTTATTATTTTTTGAATCTACCCCCAAATAATGATTTAGGGGTTGTTGAAATTTGTATGGAAAATCTGATTTCTTGGGTCAATAAACTTGAAACTTGCCACAAATACTAAACTAAATGAATAATAAAGGTTGCTATTATTATTTTTTGAAACTACCCCCAAAAGACGATTTCGGGGTGTTAAAGTTTTTTTGAAGAATCTTATTACTTCAGTTAATAAACTTGAAACTTGACATAAATACTAATCTAAATAAACAATTAAGACTTTCATTGTTAGTTTTTCGAAACTACCCCCAAAAGATGATTCAGGGGATGTTATTATTTTTGAAGAATCTGATTTCTTGGGTAAATATACATGAAACTTGACATAAATACCATCCTAAATAAACAATAAAGTTTGTGATTATTAGTTTTTTGGAACTACCCCCAAAAGACGATTTAGGGGATGTTAATTTTTTGAAGAATCGATTTCTTGGGTCAATAAACATGAAACTTGACATAAATACCAACCTAAATAAACAATAAAGGTTTTCAATAATTAGTTTTTCGAAACTACCCTTAAAATACGACTTCGGGGTGGTATAGATTTTTATTTTACTGCACATTGCTTCTTTTTATGACGTTGGGGAGCATTTAGGAGAGGTTTATGGAAATTCAACTTTTTAAAGTGTTAAAAGGGAGATATTTATTTGTATAAAAATCGTATTCCTTTGGTAAAATAATAAAGGATGGCATCATTAGTTTTTCGGATTTACCCCCAGAAGACGAGTTAGGGGTGTCAAAGTTTCTTTGAAGAATCAAATGGCACTAGGATGGGGACCTCTACATCGATTTGGAACTACCGAACTGGACCGTTTTTCTCAGGTTTAATAGCAGCTTATTTTTGGTTGCCATCACACGAACGAAGTCGCGGGCGGAGTTAATATTATAAATGTGAAAGTGACTCTGTCTGTCTCTCTGTCCACCTTTTCACGCTTAAACCGTTGAACCGATTTAGATGCAATTTGGTTCGGAGATATTTTGAGACGCTGGGCAGGACATAGCATAGTTTTTATCCCGGAAATCTTACTTCAGGGGGTGGAAAGAGGGGTAGAAGTTTGTATGGAAAACACACAATATTATGCTGCGATATAAAAAATAAGCTATTCGAATTACTAATGCTTCGCAGACGAAGTCGCGGGCAACAGCTAGTTTTAGCATAAAATGTCTATTATAGTCTTTGGAAAGAAAATATTTATTTAATCTAAGCGACTGTGACGTATATCGAAACTAATCAAAAGGTCGTCGTCACGCCAACAACCAGCCCAGTGCTGCCAACTCTTTTATGCGCTAAGTGGTCGCTGTCAAAAAATCGGTCAAATTCGGCGCCAAATTCAAACAAAACGCCCAATAATTTGAGACTAGAAATGTATAACGCAGTTTTTTATTCAATCAAATTATGTCATATAATTAATCATAAAATAAAGTAGGTGACGTTTTAATGTTATTATTTAAAAAAATAAAGGGATTTAATTAATTCAACACCGTCCGATTCTACTACAATTGCTTCTGAGGCTGAAATAAGGTTGGTCTTGATCCCCCCCGGTGGGTTCCCGCATTGTCGAGGCGGGGGGGCTCAGTAACCGTGGCTTGGTCACCCACGGTGAAGCAAAGAGGAACCCGATGAGGGGCCGCTCGTCAGGGCTTTTGCCGATAAGCCGACGACGTAGCGGCCAACATGTAGGTTGCGGTGCTGCCTGGGCGACATCGCAACTGAGGCGGACCGCGATGTCGTAGGGGGCCTCCCAAACCCATACGATATCGCGGCTGAGGGTTGGAGGCTGCGGCGGGAGAGGAGTGCCGGTATTGCGGTGCGCCGCTCTCCCTACCTTCCGCGGCCTAGACGGGTTCGCCACCGTCTGATGGCGGACGCGGTGGGGCCGCAGGGGAAGAGAAGTGTCGGTATAGCGTAAGCCGCTCTCCCTATCCTCTGTGGCCGCAAAATGGTAGGTGGCGGGGCCATTGACCTTGACCCGTCACAGGGGGACCAAGGGTGCCATACACGGGGTCGTCTGGCATCCATGTGCTGATTTGGTCCCTGAGGTGGTCACGGCGTACAGTGTGTTCTGGTGCGCCGGTGATGGGGGGTACTCCCCCGAGGAGGGCCCGGGTCGGATTCCCGCCATAAGCGCCATAAAGTTTGCGCTGTTAGTTTTTTTAAAGAAAGTACACAGTTTCAAAAAGCACTAGATTTAGCGCCAGGCGCTAGAACGCGCTATTGAACAAAAAAAGCGCTAGATCTGGCGCTGAAAGCGCTAAGTTGGCAAAACTGAACCAGCCTATATATTTTTTAGACTTGGATACTAGGCTTTTTGCCAATCATTTATTGAAAGTAATTCATTTATTTCTACTACACTACAATATTCTTACCTTGCAAGGAACATCTACACGTAGACATAAACTGTTCTACTGCAATAAATAACAAAACTCATTTACTGCAAAAAATACAATAATTATATTATTACTTAATATAGTGCTGTGATGTGTGTCACTTAGCAGATAAAATATACAATGGCAACACTAAGCTAAAGAAATTAACTAAAAAATCAAATAACTTTTTATTTATATGTTTTTTTTCATGTTGATGACTTCTATTACGATAAATATGGACGCGATCTTGGATTTTAATTTTCAGCCCTTTCTCGATTGACAACCATGCCATAACAGGTGGCTTCGGATTCGCGTAAGTGTACCAGTTCCTGCCTACGCATAGACATACTCGTATTTATACTGGTCGTTCTGTATAAAACCTTCTGAAAAGATCAAAGTAAAACTCTCTTTTATACTAAAATGTACCTATCCGATAAAATATTTTAAATATCGACCGCATTCCGAATTCAAATTTTTAATTCTTGTACGTAATAGAAAATTCGGCGCCAAATTAGCCACGAATCCGATATTTTTTCTCAAAATACTGTTATGTTATCAAAATGAAATGTTATGAAATCATTTATGTATAGTTATTACTTTTACTTGTTATTGTATTTTATGCCTATAAACGGGTTTGTTCTAATGATAAAACAATTAATTTTTGAAAAACATTAATTTATTTGAATGAACCGAGTCAATCAAAATAATTTAAAATAATTGGTTGATACACTTAATCGATTAGGCTGAATGCAATTTTTTATCGAGTATGAGACGGGTGAACAACACATAAAAAAACAACACCAAAGAAATGTCGAGTTTTTGGCAGGATTTTTTCGAGTGAAGTTCAGCAGCTGTTACAATTATTTGCAAATTGATTCCTAGTGGATATTGTGATATAAAATTGGTGTAGTTTAGTGTCTCAACTGTCTACGCAACTGGACAATATGTGAATTCATTGGCAGAAGCGATCTCGAGATAGTGGAGCGGAGAATTTTATTGTAGTATTAAGTACCTCCGCAAAGCTTGCTGGGAAGCCTGACTAAATACAATTTGCTGCCAAATACTCCAAAAAACATTAGAATGTGTTACATCCGCATTCTAATGCATACTAAAGAATAAAAATACTAACTGATGACTAGGCAGCATGGTCTCAGACCTTAGCCTGTTCCGTCAGGAAGTAATATTAAAAAAAAACAAAGAAATGTCAATGTCATGATGCAAGGTTGCATTTGCCAGATTTTTGATTTTGACTTTGTTTTTTTATGAACTTATAAATGAAAACTTAGGTACTTAAGGACGCAAATAAAATTAGTATAATTTTACTTTGTCCTTTTGCTTCATTTCAGCAAGCGAAAATGTTGTTTATGCATATATTTTGAGCAAATATAAATTGTCTACCGTTTGGAAAGGTGTAGTAATTCGTATTTTGTACACATTTTACAGTAGACTGACACGGTTTAACCGACTTCACACATGTAAATAAAGATATTTTTTACAAATTTACTGTGTAAAATAGCTGTGTAAACTTTTTTTCTGAATAAATTCGAATGTTGAAAGTTCATGTAAATTCCTGAATTTCATGACGTAATTTGCAACAACCTGTCGACTCAGCTGGTATGTCATGTGTCAAAATCTTGTCGAGCAGAGTGGTTAAACAGCTAAGACCAGTTCTCCCTACCATTTATGACCCGTCAGCCTAAAAAGCAAGAGTGAACCGGCGTCTATTGGAATCGCTTGCTCTATCGTAGACTTCATCCATCAGGCAAGATCGAGGTCAAGAGCTCATCAGGAAGACCAAGAAATCGTAGTGTTTTGTCAAAAGTGAAAACCATTTAATGCAGGAGAGAACTACTACTTCTCAAACGTAAAGTCGCTGGTCTGCCTCTGACCGGTCCCCCCCTTATTTCTCCTAAACAATACCACGGATTTTGATTGAGAAATAAACGAAGGTTTGAGTATTTAGGGTGATTCGCTATACTTAACAATATTCTTGCAACAATAACACTGCAGAAATGAATAAAATAGAAACTTATGTATTCTTAGCGTTGGGGACAACTGGTCCTATAATCAAACAGGATGACGGTTATGAAATGCCAGACATAACAGAATTAAGCATGACAGCGGTAAAACGAAGAAGACTGATGCTAGATCTAGAAACAGAGCCAAGAGTACAACATAAGTTCCAAATGTGTTTCAAAGCTTGTGCGAGAATGTATCAACGAATGGTCGAGGAAACCGGTCTCACCGATTTTACTTTAGATCAAGAAGGAGAAGAGTTCAACCAGCAAGCTTTTAACGCCATCACTTCATTTATCAATTGTCTTGAAAGACCTGTTTGTTTAATAGCCCACGATGGATTTTTATTTCCTTTTCCAATACTAAAATATCACTTTGAAAAATTGAATGTGAAATTGGCCAGTGACGTAAAATGTGCTGACAGTTTGCTTGCTTTTTATGATTTGGCAATTATTGAATGTTGTGAAGCAATGTGGAAACCCTGGCCCTCAGAAGGCTCACAGGCTTCAGAAGTTAAGACTGATATCAAAAAAGACGACGAAATTACCGATGAGATGAAGTTATTTGGTTACAAAGTCAAGGAGAAATCTTATTTTAAATTAGCTCGTTATCCGTTTTATGCACCTGATGTTAGGCCATGTGAATCATATGCTTTACTCAATGTATACAAAAGGCTTGTGGGAGAACCTAATTTCGAATATATAACTGCAGAAAACCAATGTTTCATGATGATGAAAATAGCACAAGTGCAAAAAGGATTCGAAGAGTATGTCCAGAAAAATCACTGTGCTTTTTCTGAAGTACCTATTGTGCCCTCTTTAGAGCCTACTATGTTTGATGAAGAACTAGTGCCTATAAGTATACAAAAAGAAACATCTTCATCAATATTGTACAGTTATTTTAATTATTTTTGGCCAAAATGAATTCTAAATACCTATCTATAATATTAAATTAATGTTCGTTGAAGTTCAAAGAATAAAATTAATATTAAATGTTCGTTGAAGTTCAAAGATGGTTTTTACGTTTTTTTTTTTTTTTTTTTTTGTAGGGTAGAATAATGTAGGGTAGGGTAGTGTAGGATAGCGTAGCGTAGGTTAGGGAAGGTAGTGTAGGGTCGGGTAGGGTAGGGTAGGTAGTGTAAGGTAGGGTAGGTAGTGTAAGGTAGGGTAGGTAGGGTAGATAAATGTTTGGTGTTTTTATGGCAAAACAATTTTTTTTTTAATTAAGTGTATTTATAAATTTGAATTAATTAACGAATTTAGAGGTTTTCTTTATTTTTATTGAATAGGGCATTCATTATTTTAAAGAATTTAATCATTTTAGGTATTTTAATTAGGCTAAAAGTTTTTTTTTCAAATTTATTATTATAGTGTGATGACAGCCAGACATCTATACATATATAAAAATCAATTGCTGTTCGTTAGTCTCGCTAAAATTCAAAAACGGCTGGACAGATTTGAATAATTAGTTTTTTGTTTCGTTCGCGAGAATACAGGGATGGTTTAAAAAAAACAAAAATGGTAGGTTGGATATGATAGGGTAGGGTAGGTTAGATAGATAGGTAGGTAGGGTAGAGTAGGTATCATAGGGTAGGTAGGCAGGTAGGGTAGGGTTGGTAGGATAAAAGTACAATGAATTCAAAAAATTAATGTTTGGTGTTTCGTTATTTTTATGACAAAACAACGTTTGCCGGGTCAGCTAGTATTTGATAAAGAACTAGAGCCAATAAGTGTAAAAGAATAAACATCTTCGTCAATATTGTACAGATTTTTAAATTATTTTAAGCTAAAATGATTTTTATATGTAATACGATTTGAATTATTTTAACGAATTTACAGGTTTTAATTATTTTCGAATTGGAAGGTTTTTTTTTTTTAAATGAATTTAATGATTTTAATTACGCACCTACACTTAATAGTTTTATTTTAATATTATTATAGTGTTATCCATAATCACATTATATAAATCCTTATTTCTATGTATTAAATATCTTACAAAGACATGTTAGTTTTATTTGTACTAAAGGTGGCTCTCCCCTCCATCTCCATCAGTCTAGGCCAGCACGTAAAGCTGTTGGACAGAATCAGCTGGTCTTTACATTTTTGTGAAATAACATTAGAAATTTTTACAAACCCTTTTTACAGTCCGTTTAGCCGATTTTGAGTTCTATCCCGTAAATATAAGGATGGCATAAAAAGCATAAACCTGTTACCAAAACGTAACTGTTTAATACAGCTGCCATTTGTCATATCACCAACGCAATAGAAGTCAGAATCGATTGAACGGCCCGTAAAATGGGATTATTTAAATATCTAATATTATCTCAAATGGAGTATAGAAAAAAACCGGCAAGTGCGAGTCGGACTCGCGCACGAAGGGTTCCGTGCCATTAACGCCAAAAACGGCAAAAAGTCACGTTTGTTGTATGGGAGCCCCACTATATTTATTTTATTCTGTTTTTAGTATTTGTTGTTATAGCGGCAACAGAAATACATCATCTGTGAAAATTTCAACTGTCTATCTATCACGGTTCATGAGATAGAGTCTGGTGACAGACGGACAGACAGACAGACTGATCGCAGAGTCTTAGTAATAGGGTCCCGTTTTAAACCTTTGGGTACGGAACCCTAAAAAATTAAGTTGATCTTACCTCTTCGTGTCTCATCATATGTGCTTGATAAGTATCTTTGAATAGGAACCCTAAAGCACAGTTATAGCATTTAAACTCTGCTTCTAGATACTTCTTGCTCCTTCTTTGTGCTTCTAACTCTGCCTTCTGCTCTTCTGTAGAAAGGAGAAACTTCTCGAAATCTTTCTTTTTTCTCTTTTTAGATTTTTTCTCTTTTGTTGCATCTGGAATATGTTAAAATTAAATTTTAAATAATATAATTTAAAATGACTAAAACATAGGTCCCAGAAGTATGAGGTGTTGTGGTATTTGTGGGTCGTTTAGTAAAAATCATTTTGTTTTTTGTTCTTTCCGTCCGTGTCCATATCTACACTAATATTTTAAAGAGGAAAGATTTGTATTTTTACCCGACTGCCGAAGGAGGGTAATGTGTTTATCAGTCTATGTATGTATGTATGTTTGTTCCTATATGGCGTTCCAGAGACCAAACGCGTTGGCCGATTTTGATGATTCATACGTCAATCGATTCGTCTTAACCCTGCGAGTGTCATAGGCTACATTAAAATTGGACAATAGAAAAATGGCGGCTTTTGGATGCCATATTGTGGAATCCCAAATTTTAATTTCCTTCCAAACCCATCGTGTGGGGTATCAAAATAAAGGGTTTTAAGAGGTGATTTCAAAAATATATAACACTTATATGTTTAAATGTATCTAATTCGAAAAAAAAACTAACTAAAAAGTTACAAATAAAAAATCTAAAAACCCGACTGCTTCAAAGGCGAACTAAAAAGTTGTAAACAAGGAAAAAATCATGCTGTGCAGTCTGAGGATACATATTCGCGGGCTGGCTGACCAAAATCTGGTGTATCCTCCGCCTGCACAGCATGATTTTTTCCTTGTTTACAACTTTTTAGTTCACTTTTGAAGCAGTCGGGTTTTTAGATTTTTTGATTTAACTTTTTTGTATGTATTGAATAAACTTAAAAACTACTGGACCGATTTCAAAAATTCTGTCACATATGCTGTAGCATGGTGCGGTTGATAGTTTCAATAGTGGTAATAAGGTAGGTAGGGTAGGGTAGGGTAGTTATGGTAGGTTGGTTAGGTAGCCAGTTGACTGGAGCGAAGCCGCGGCGGTCAGCTAGTATTTTATAGATAGAGCACGAATTTTGTGAGTTTGTTCAGACGTGTGGGGTAATATCTGCAGCCTAATTGTGTAAGTAAATTCGGCAAAGGAAACAATCTGTTTCTTTCCCAAAAACACACACATACACAAAGAAGTTGAATCGTTTTCAGAGTGTATGTGTGTGTTTTTGGGAAAGAATAGGGATGCAAACGATACATCGATGTTTAAAAAAATCGATGTATCGTTTATAAACATCGATGTTGAAACTCAAAACATCGACGATATATCGTTCTTTATGTTTACTCATGCAGTGTATATTATAATACACTTACACTATATATTAGTATAATACTCATGAAGAAATTCACATGTTTGTATCTTCACCTGTTACCCCAATAAAAGGAGATCCGTTAGAAATCTGGGACGATATGAAAACTTTATTTCCATATTTATATAAACTGGCTATGAAACATTTGCCAATAGTAGCAACTTCAGTCCCCAGTGAGCGGTTATTTTCTGAAGCTGGAGCTGTTATTACTCGAGAAAGAAACCGATTGCTTGGCAGTAGATTATCGAAATTATTATTTTTGAATTTTATATTGAAATAGAAATAGGTTGTTGTTTTGTTAAATGCCTCTTAAGTATAATAAATTTATCTTCGTGTCTTTGATTTTGTTTATTTCATAGTTCTTCCACTCTTCATATCCTAGTAAATTATATCTGTATTATTTAAAGTAGGTAGGTAAGTAATTTGTTTATCAGTAATCAGTCTAACTATATCAATCAGATAGGAAAACGCTTTTTCTCTGTATTTCAAGGCCATTTTGTCAATCCTGTAAGTATTTTAAAAAACACCGATATATCGTTCATAAACATCGATATTTTCGACATCGATGTTTGACTTTTAAAAACATCGATATTTCGACATCGATGTTTTTCATGAACGATGTTGCATCCCTAGGAAAGAAACAGATTGTTTCTTTGCCGAATTAACTTACACAATTAGGCTGCTGGTACCACTACACCATTTGAGAGGTATTACATTATTGTTGTATAGTAATACTAGCTGGCCCCGCGGCTTCGCTCTCGTCAAATGGCTACCTACTGAAAAAAAAAACATATACCATCTACTAAATAGTCCGAACAAACCCTAAAAATTTGGTTTGGATAGGTGAGCCCGTTCTTGAGTTATAAAATTACAACGAAAAGTGGCATTGATTTTTATTTAACCAGATTATAAATGCGAAAGTAACTCTGTCTGTCTGTTACCTTTTCACGCTTAAACCGCTGAAACGTTTTAGATGAAATTTGATATGAAGATAGTTTAAGACCCCGGGATCCTTCCCGGGGTCTTAAACTATCTTCATATCAAGGATCCTTCCTTATGGGGATGGACAGGTGGAGGTGGTGGAAAGGAGAATGCTCATCGATGTATGGAATCCCGTACCAAGCTGCATCAAAATCAAACTTTGTTTTTTATAGACTACATTGACCATGGTAACTCCTACAAAACTTCTTTTTGAAAACAAAACCCGGGTTTTGCAGTTATTTCATAAAATCGAAAATAACCTAAAAACTAGATCTATTTTGTTCGACCCTATTAAAGACGTATTTTATTTTAGACACATTATACATGAACGTTATAGTTATTTATTAAACAAAAGAAACCATTACTGGGTATTTGATTCATCAAAAATCGATTCTATTGCATTCTACATCTTTATGACCCGCTGCTGTGAATGGCCAATTTAACCATAGACAAAATAATGATACCTGATCTTTTATAAGTAAATGATAAGATTCTATTCTAGTTTTTTTAATTAATGTAGAATTGGAAACGTATAATTTGTTTACAGTGATCATGACACTTTCAAAAATCAAGGTTACGTTAATCATTTATCATGTGAAACGGAACGTCATGTATAGAGAGTAAAACAATATCCATACTTTTAAACTCAAAAGTGAATTCCCTATTCAAAAATCAAATCCGCGACGCGTAATGTCGTAAAAAATTATAAAACTAATTACTATAAAATTTTGGTCATGATGCGTGAGACTTTTTGGTACCACTTTTGGTCATTCTCCTTTGTATGGAAAACTTACAATATTGTTGCGCTTTATATAAAAATAGGCTATTCGAAGTACTAATGCTACGCAGACAAAGTTGCGGGCAAAAGCTAGTAGGATATAAATTATTTTGACACAGACAGGGCGAGCCACATTGGTCAAAATAATTTATAACCTATTCAAAATGTGGGCTGTTTCTTAATAATATTTGTCAAAATTTAGATGTAATTTCTAAAGTTTAATTTACCAACCTTTTAATTCTTCAGTAGTTTCGTCATTCCCACATTCATTTCTAATTTCATCTAAACATTCATTTCGTTCCTCTTCATAATATTCATAGTTTATTTCGTCTTCTTGTCCACTTTCCACTTTAGACTCTAAATCTCCTTCTTGATCTTTATTCAATTCATAATCAAATATGTTTTCGTCATCAGAATGATGAACATCACTATTTACTAATTGTTCATCACTATTCACAAACTGTTCATCACTATTCACATACTGTTGATCATTATTCACAAATTGTTCATCATTATTCACAAACTGTTCATAATTTTTCGCAAACTGTTCATCATTATTCACAAATTTTTCACCATTGTTCACAATTTCCGTTTCTTCAATTTCCTTAGACGTATTATCTCGAAAATAATCGTCAAAATCATTGTGAGTTTCTTCTAATTTCGTGTAGTCATAGCTGTTTATGCTTTGGTCTCTGTTGTCTACAAAAAGTTGTGATATGTGGGTAGGTAGACAAGTTTCTTCAGAACATATTATTACTGTTTCAGTTTCATGTCGTTGTAAGTTTATTGTGCCTTTTTCGCTGTAAATATAATAATTTATATTGGCATAAAAAATATTACTCAACACAAAGGTATATTACCTATGGGTAACCTGTGTTACAGTTTTTATGTTATTCATTTATGAGTATTATTAAATGTTGGGACACATCATCATCAGCCTATTAATGTTCCCACTGCTGGGACACAGGCCTCCTCTCTGTGAGAGGGAATGGGCTGTAATCCACCACGCGGGCCCAGTGCGAGTTGGTGAATGTCACAAGTCTTCGAATGTTTGGTTCTAGGACCAAGTGCCGGTTTCCTCACGATGTTTTTCTTCACCGTTTTGAGAGCAATGTTGGGACAAAAGCATGAGATTAAAATATTTAATAAATCTGCCTACAGCGATATATGTTGGGGTCGCTTTAGCAACACTAAACCTTTTTAGGGTTCCGTAGCCAAATGGCAAAATACGGAACCCTTATAGATTCGTCATGTCTGTCTGTCTGTCTGTCTGTCTGTCTGTCTGTCCGTCCGTATGTCACAGCCACTTTATTCCGAAACTATAAGAACTATGCTGTTAAACTTGGTAAGTAGATGGAGTCTGTGAACCGCATTAAGATTTTTACACAAAAATAAAAATAAAACAATAAATTTTGGGGGTTCCCATACTTGAAACTAAAACTAAAAATATTTTTTTTCATCAGACCCATACGTGTGGGGTATCTATGGATAGGTCTTCAAAAATGATATTGAGGTTTCTAATATCATTTATTTCTAAACTGAATAGTTTGCGCGAGAGACTCTGCCAAAGTGGTAAAATGTGTCCCCCCCCCCCCCTGTAACTTCTAAAATAAGAGAATGATAAAACTAAAAAAAATATATGATGTACATTACTATGTAAACTACCAGCGAAAATTGGTTTGAACGAGATCTAGTAAGTAGTTTTTTTTTAATACGTCATAAATCGTAAACCGCAATTTACCAAATACGGAACCCTTCGTGCGCGAGTACGACTCGCACTTGGCCGGTTTTTTTAATCGGCTGCCCATAAAGCAGGAAGTTCTCAATTCTGTTTTTTATTTTATTTATGTTCTTGCATAACTCCGTCGTATATATAAACGGATTTGCGAAATTATTTTTTTGTTTGAAAGAAGTTTATTCTGAAATGGTCCCATTTAAATTTGGTAAAGATCTGATGAAGAACTTCGGAAGTATACAACAGAACTCTTCAATAAATAACGGCAAATCTCTCGGGATTGCTGCAATCGCTTGCTGTTTATTGTTTACACCATTTCATAACATACCATCACGCCAGTACGCTCTAAAGGGGTGCGCTGAAGTACGCTCTAAAGGGGTACGCTGATGTGTCCAGTTCACCCTGGTACATCTCATTCCACCGGTTATGTTCAAGTTACATGTTATTCGGGTAACCTATTCTGCCATCACTGTGGGCATTAAGTACCACTTAAAAGTTATAAATAAAAAACTTCTTTACAAAAAACTACAACCGACTTCTAAATAAAAACACTACAAAGTATAAAAAAACTTCAATCTTGAAAGTTGGTGTCAAAAAACGAAGAAACGAAAACGGGAACACCGACTTTCGAAATTGAAGTTATTTTTCACTTTGTAGTGTTATTATTTGAAAGTTGGTCGCTAAATTTTTGTAAAAAAAGTTTTTTTATTGTTCGGGACACCAAAAGGCGTCTGTAGTTTTTCGGGAAAAGACCTGTGAGGGGAATTTTTACAACTAGGCTTAGAAAACTGTGCACCTCACGCTTTGACCTCACCTGGCGCGAGGTAGGCAGAGTAGGGATGATAACTAAAAAACTTACCTAAACAGTACTGGATATTCCAAACTTCTTTTTAAACATATGGACTTAAATAACCATAGTTTATTTAGCATATGGCAGCAAATATAGCATAGGTGTGAGTCGGGACATAGCTGAAATAGAAAAAAAAAATACATACAGCACCGTAAAAGGAGAATGTAAAGAGAGAAGAGCAAGTGGCGTTCTGTTTTACACCCTTGGGGAAAAAGCGTGAGTTTAGTATCTGTCTATGTACAGCTAGAGTTATCTATATATATAAGAGAAGAAACTGACTGACTGATTGACCAACGCACAGCCAAAACTACAAAGCCTAGATGCTTGCAAAGTTCCTAGTGGCTTATGTAAGCACTAAGAGATTTTTGGAAATGGCACCCCTAAGGGGGTAAAAAGGAGGATTGTATGAAAAAGTCTCATTTCTAGGGCCAAAATTCTCGAAAATTGGCACAAATAGTAATATAAATATATGATAAAGGTTGTAACTAATCGATTTTGAAAACGACCCCCAAAAGACGATTTAAGGGGTATTTTTTTTTTTTAAATAATCTTATTTGGGCGCACGGTTGGCGTAGTGGTTGAGCGATTGACTGCTGCGCTGCGTGTCGCGGGTTCGATTCCCGCACGGAACAAATATTTGTATGACCTACAGATAGTTGTTCCGGCTCTGGGTGTTGTGTATGTGAGTTTATATGTTTGTAAACGCACCCACAATACAGGAAGAAATTCCTAGCGTGGAGCAAAGTTTAAAAAAAAAATTAAAAAAAAATGCGATTTCAAAACTATGAAAGAAGCATCACATTATTATAGAATCAGGACCAGTGTCCAAATTCTACTTAATCAGGCAGCACAATATCAGCTTTTTTGAGTCTCTTAGTATGATTTGGCATCAATAGCGATCGTGAAAGGGGATTGGGATGGTTGGTTAATCTGTCTTTGTATTTCTCTAGATAGCGTTTCGCTTCTTCTAGGATTGTTGGGATTTCCAGGTGCTCATGTATTTCTGAGTTGCGAGCATACCAAGGCGCCGCAGCTAGGACCCTAAGGATACTGTTTTGACTCCTTTGAATGCACATGATGTTTGATTTGCTTGCAGAAGACCATATTTGAATCCCATATGTCCATATTGGTTTTATGATGGAACAATAAACTCTAAGTTTGTTACTCAGGGTGAGTGAAGATTGTCTACCAAGTAACCAGAGCAAGTTCTTGAATCGGACGTTTATTTCTGTTCTTTTTTTCTTTAGGTGATCCTTCCATGTCAACCTACGATCCAAGTAGAATCCCAGGTACTTCACACATGGCGACTGTGGTAGAGTGTCCTGACCCAATGTGACCGGGGCGCAATTTCCATGTCTGAGTGCAAAGGTGATGTGATGCGATTTTGGTGCACTTGCCTTTATACGCCATTTGTTAAGCCAGTCATGAGTCCTGTCAAGTTGATTTTGCAGCATGCTGCTTGCTATGTTGGCATCCTGATTACAGGCCAGGAATGCGGCATCATCAGCATAGGTTGCTACAAATACGTCAGGGCATTGAGGGAGGTCGCTAGTAAATATATTATATAAAATTGGGCCCAGGACGGAGCCCTGGGGTACCCCTGCAAGGCACCTGGTGAGAGAGGATCTAGCGTCTCGTACCTTTACTTGAAATTGCCTGTCACTAAGGTATGATTTCATCAGCATGTAAAATGAATGGGGCAGGAGCAACTTTATCTTGCACAGTAGTCCTTTATGCCATACACGATTAAAGGCTTGTTGAACGTCAAGGAAGGCTGCCGAGCAATACTTCTTCTTTTCTGGGCATTGTCTTATGGTGCGGTAGACTCGGTGTACCTGTTCAACGGTGGAGTGTTGCTCGCGAAATCCGAATTGGTGATCAGGTACTACTTGGTTTTCTTTTAGGTGAGGTTTCAGCCTGTTCAAGACAACTCTTTCCCATAGCTTCGATAGTACCGGAGTAAGGCTAATAGGGCGGTAAGATGAGACTTCATTTTCCGGCTTTCCAGGCTTAGGGATCATTACGAGTTGTGTTTATTTTTAAACATGAAGTGTCCCTAAAATTTCGCTCTCATTTCTGGTCCAATTACCAAATTATCCCTCAAGTTTCGTTAGCTATCTAAAAAATACTTTTTATTGCTATTTTTACATAGTAGTACAGTAGATCTAAGTGACTCTGAAGTTAGGTTCTGCGAACCATTGCGCAAGAAACATTTTGTCATCGAGTATACTGCATAGAGTAAGCGAGATAGGACGATGCGACAAAAGTAAGCGAGTGAAAGAGGCAGTTATATAATGCTATCTTCACCTTCAACATTGACACAAACATAGCAACTGCGCAGGGTCTTGCAGCCAACTTCAGAGACACAAAAACCCTCTGTGAGTACTGCAGCTTTTATTGGAATTCTTTAATAGATGAGGTATCTATAACAATCACTACTACTGAACTTGAGGTCCTGGGTTTGACTGACAGGTTGAATAAAGTGTACTTAATTAGATTTTTCTATCTGAAATTTAGTAACAGCCCAATAAAATAGGACGTAAATTTAATTGGCGAAATATGGATATACTATAGGTACTCCTCTGCCTAACCCTTCGAAATTCGAGGATACTGTCGTGATGTTATGTTAAGTAACTTATTCGTTAACACTGTTGTGAATTAAGAGATAAGCCAGGGCCTTCCAGAAAGGTTGTTACTTTACATTTATCTTTAATATACGGTTTTTTTACTTTTAATACTAAGAATTCGGCGTCTATGTCCAGCGGTGTACTGTAATATGCTTAAAAGCAGTCAAAAGTGTAACGAAAACATATGTAAATAAGAAAATAAATGGAATATCATAGCAAAAAGTAATCTTTACATTCATCCCGACAACTTCTCTGTATTTGTCCCGCGTCTCCTCATTAGTATCCGAGTTCACTGTGTTGTGGCAAATAAAACAAAGGAACGAAGACATTTTTCATTCAAGTTTTCATAAATTCACTACTTTTTGTAAACAAAACAAAATAACAAATAGTATCTGTATCCAATTTTCCCGTATGACATGACAGATGAAAGCTTTCACATTCAAAAATCAAAATCAATCGATCACCTGATTCCTTCAAAAGTATTATTTATTGTTATGGGTGCAGTCATAATACTACAATTGAATTTCACAAAACAGTGATTATTTAATTTTATACCAGCTTTTGCTAAAGGTTAAAAAGACAAACAATATAATAACATTTATGAAAGGACAGAGAATTTACAAATTTTAGAGGAAAAATCTGTATTAATGTTCAAATTTATGAACGCGTGCGAAACTTTTTCGTTTCTGTTTTGTCTTTGGAAATTGCGTATTCTAGAGTTGTACTCAAAAATTTAGTTGGTAATAATATGGAATTAAACGCAAATCTACTAAATTAAGTAGTTTCAATAATTGTGAAAACTCAAGATTTCATTAATTGAGTCTATAAAAATGCTTCATTATTGTAGAAATTATAATAATGAGATAAACGATTAAAAAGAAGTGTTTATTTTTCGAAAATAGAATATTTAATGCCGATTATACATTCAAACCTACTAGACATTAATCGACTAAAATCTATAACAAAAAAACAAACTAAAAAGGGGCAGCGCCACAACGTCACGTCAGAATCAGAAAAAGGATAATTTTTGTGCCTTGAAGCATATTTTCAATATAAAAATTAACATTGTTTCGTCACAGTTATAAACAATACGGCTACCGTAATCTGGACAATAAACTGTGCATTCCCTGTAAAACTGTGGTGTTGTGTGTGCGTTCTTCCGTTTTTATCTGAGTTCGAAAACGGTTTTGGTGTTTCACAAATAAGCGGTGTATCGTATGAATTGGCATAGGACTTTATAATTAGCCGTTTGCGTCGTCTACTACATTGTGCGAGCGACAATTGCCGGACGTTTAATTCTCTAGACTGTTATTTATTAGTCAATCGTGTCAAGAAATGTGGGCTGCCGTATTCATAACGAGTAATTCGCGTTCAAAAGAAATTTGATGAACAGTTTCTGGGAGAATATCAGTGATATTCACAGTAAGTACCAATTTTTTTTTAAATTGGCTTCTTTTTTTTAGTGATGCGGTAATATTATATCACAAGGTTTTTTTTTTAATTCAATTAGTAGCACTGGTATTAGGTCAACACCTCATAGATAATAGAATAAGATTCTTATTGGACTAGATTTTCTATATTTAAAACGGTTTTGCGATATTATTCTGTGTCTCTAATATTTTCTTTCCTCAAAAAGCAGCTGTTTTTTTTATTAAACGACTAAAACGAGAAAAACACTTGTTAAAGAAATAACAGAACTTTTAGTCAAATTTTCTGTCAGATTAAATTACAATTTTTAATTGAAAAAAGTAAAATAACATTTCAATATTTGTGGTTACTGTATAACGTAACCTGCTTGGTAACCAAAAGGCCTAAAAAACGATTCTTGCTTGACTGTAAGTCATCTTCTAGTAGGCTAAGACCAAAAATATACCATAAAATTTAGATTGATAATTAGAAAATCCTTCCAATCATGCATGATTAGTGCAGTAAATTTTTTGTAGTCAGGTCCCTAGTCTCACCACGTAAAATACAGAAATTCAGCTTTGTTGGGTCCGACTAGAAGCTGATGCTGACTGAAATAGGTGGACAGAAGCTAGGAAAGTGATAAGCTAGAGAAGTCATAGACTAATTAAACAAAACTTAGCTCTTCAAGTTAGTAGGTGGTTAGTAGTTCTTAGTTCTTCTTAGCCTCTTTGATCTCCTGGAATCCTAGTCTTAAATGTGTCTGAATACTGAATCCTGTGTTTGATTCTCACTATGGGCAAAGTTTAACTCCTATCACACTAATATTATAAGGGCGAAAAATTGAGTGTGTGTTTGTTATTTCTTGGTGATTTGGGTGAAATTTGGCACAGAGATAGATAATAGTCAGGCAAAGCACATCGGATATTTTTTATCCCAGTAATATGTTCCTTCGGGATAATTTCCGACATTCACGCTGGTGAAGCCACAGAAGCTAGTTGAATATAAACAAAACAGGGGAAATTACTCTTAATTTTATAAAGAGATAAACAGAGGTACTATGCTCTGTCAGAGTTAAGGCATGATGTGAATGCAGACCTAAATCGCTCAAAATAAAAATAAATTGGCAGATTTTAAACATCATTAAATTTTAACTGTGTGATAAAATTGATGTATGACAGTTCCATTTGCATAGAATAATGTTCTTATGTTCTTGTAAAATTTAAAATTCGCCATAGATTCATAGAACATGCATTTATTTTAAATATTAATATGAATGATTCAAAAATTAAGCTCCAGAGCAGCTTTAGGCCACCCAAATAGTACTTTGTACCTGTCTATCAAGGGATATGCAATGCCTAAAAAATACTGGGTTTTAACTACGTTTGGTTAGACTGGAATCCTAATGTACCAGGAAAAAGGATGGAATGGGTGGAAGGATGGTCAGATAAATTTCCAATGGTATTTAAAGTATTATTAGGTATTATTAGGTATTTAAACTGATAAATGCATGAAGACACATGCATGATCAATGCATACTTTATAGGTAAGCCTACAGGCAACTTGCATAATAGCCGTAACACACGCTTGGATTTGGTACGGGCGGACTAATGCCGCCCAGGACCGGATCTGGTTCGGCGCACCTACTCCGCCCACCAAATCCTAGTGTTGTCGTATTTATTTGTCGTTTCCTGGTCGAAGTTGGTACGAATTAACTGACAACAGTACACCTCCGGATTTGGTACGGAGCAGACCATATCCGATGTGCAAAAAAGCGGACCGAGGCGGACCACTCTACAGACGATAGAAAATGGTACGGCAGCGTACTAAATTTGTGGTCCGCCCGTACCAAATCCGAGCGTGTGTTACGGTTTTTTAACACACCTTCAATGGTGCCTTCAATTTTGTCAATTTTGTATTTATGTATTACATAGGCACTTTATTGTGCACCTCATAATAAGCACGGGACTAACATTTATAAAAACCGGCCAAGTGCGTCTAGCTTTGCACTTTTAGGGTTCCATACCAAACCGCAAAAACAAGTTGGTTGTAATAGGAATAAAATTGTTCACCAAAAATTTTTTTTTAAAACAAGCTTTTTTGCATTTTTCTCAGCAAACAGCAAACCCTTTCATTTGAGACTAATATCATGGCAGTGCACAAAAAATAACTAGTCCGCCATCTGGGGCCGTCCGCAATATTGGATTTAGAATGACGTCACTTAGCTAACCATGTATTGTCATACAAACTAAACGTGTATGCAAAATTTCATATAATGGGTGGAGGATCTTTGATTTTTGATGAGAGAGGTATGAACGATGCTTTGATATTCAGTTGCAAGATTTGACCCGGACACACTTACATACATACATGATACATACATACATTAGAAGTTAAATAAAAGCATGTTAAAATGAAGGGATTTTAAAGAAAAAATCTGTTTTATCAATATATTGGTACACCACCACACCGAGGTGCGACACGACAATGCGAAAATGGTAGGACGACGCTCCTTTTGATAAAATTGTTTATGAAAGCCGGGACCAACGGCTTAATGTGCTTTTTGAGACACGGAATTTACTACTACTAAATCGTGACCCATCCTCAGACCGAACGACCAAAAGCTTTCCTACATCCATCTTTCCCAAAAACTATTCCTAGCTGTATGAGAAACTAGTTAACAGTTTCAATTAAGTTCAATTAGAATTACTGTGTAGTCCAATTACACTAATTGGTGACGTCACACGCAAACAATACTTCTCTCCGTTATAAATAGGGTGACCCATAGAGCGTCGAGAGGACTCGGCGGCCACTTCTAGAGACGGCATTGTCAAAACTTACCGTAAAAAGCTGACTCTGGCTGTGGCAGCCGAGATTTACAAACTAGCTGAAGCCTGCGGAACACACACTGACACTGAGAGGAAGAGAATAGACGTTCTGGAAATGTGGTGCTGGAGAAAAATGCTTGGATTGTTGTGGACTGTGTTTCGCACTAACATATCCATCCTTCAAGAATTCGGTATCAGGCAGCGTCTATCGGCTATAGTCCAAGCTCGAGTACTCCAGTTCTTTGGACACGTGTCCCGACGAGGCAACGACTCTATCGAGCGGCTTGTAGTTCAGGGTAGAGTGGAAGGATCGAGAGCGCGCGGCAGGTCGCCCATGCGATGGACCGACCAGATTAAGTCTGCAGTGGGTGGCCCATTGCATAAGTGCACACGAATAACAGCCGATAGAGAGGGTTGGCGTCGCATCGTTAGGCAAGAACCTGAACCTGAAGTCTCACTGCAACATGATGACCACGACCGCTCTGCCAGAGTGTACCGACGAAGAAGAAGAAGCCTGCGGCTCTGCCACTCTCTCTCTCTTCTACGAATTTCAGTGTCTCGACATCAGTGACGTGGAGTCGCTTTGCTTGAGAGACGCTAAGTCTACCTTCAATAGTGGCGTCTTTAAAGACTGTCACGCGACGAGGTGATTCCGTGTTATATGGTGTTCTCTTACTCTGGTGTTAATATCATAAGCCATAGGAGGAGGGTCCTTCTGTTCAAGTTACAGACCGTTATTGGGACATTGTACTCTCTGGTCTGGTGATAACTAACGCTACTGCTGACCATGAGGTCGCGATTTCGATTCTCGGGCTTGGATAATAAAACATGGTTACAGGCATAGGACCTGTATAGGTAACTAGCTTCAGCCCCTGACTTCGCCTGCGTGAAACATGTTTTATTATTGTATAGGAAACTAACTTTTAACCACGTTAAGCCGTTGGTCCCGGCTGTCATTTGAAGATCTTTGACAGTCGTTACGAGTAGTCAGAAGCTTGAGATCTGACACCAGTCAAGCCAAGGGGTACCGTGTTACCCAGTTACTGGGTTGTGAGGTCAGATAGGCAGTCGCTCCATGTAAAACACTGGTACTCAGCTGAATCCGATAAGTCTGGAACCCGACCCAACAACAATTGGGAAAAGGCTAGGCAGGCATTCTATAGGAAACTTACTCATTATTGTTTCAGCCGAAAGACGTCCACTGCTGGACAAAGGCCACGCCTATGTCCAGCATCGACCTAAACACAGGACTTTAGGGATAAAAAAGTTTCATATGATGATATGACATAATCCAGCTCCAAAGTGTATCAGCGTGCCAAGTTTCATCAAAATCCATTCTGCAGTTTATACATAAAAGGCTATTAGATAGACAAACGCACATTCGGATTTATAATATTAGTTAGAATAGTACGTATAAGTCCCTGTGGAACCAGCCGGGCGAGCAAGGCCTCTGTGATACTCTTGAGTCGCGCATTTTATCACGGTTTTTGCTCCCAAACTGTGAAAAAATGTGTGACTTAAGCCAGTCACAGTAGGCCGTGCTCGCCCGCCTGGTGGAGCCGTAATAAACTATTTCTTCAGTTTCTACAGAATTAGAACATTTATCGTTTTCTGTTTATCAGTAGAGACTACCCTTGACCCGAGCTAGATGAGTTGAGTTGCCCAATCTTATCAAATACGAGACGAATTGACTCAGATGTTCGATTAATTATGTCCAAATTCAGTTCGACTTTGTTTTTTTACCCGACTGCCGAAGGAGGGTTATGTGTTTATCAGTCTATGTATGTATGTTTTTTTCCTATGTGGCGTTCTATAAACCAAACGCGTTGACCGATTTTGATGATTCGTACGTCAATCGATTCGTCTTAACCTTGCGTGTGTCACTGGCTTACATTAAAATTTTGGGTGCTATATTGTGGGGGCACAATTTTTTATTTTTCCCAAAGCCACCGTGTGGGGTATGCAAATAAAGGGTTTTAAGAGTTAATTTAAAAAATATATAAAACTTACCTATATGTTTAAATGTACCTACCTAATTCGAAAAAAAAGTTAACTAACAAAAAAGTTTTTAAGCAGTCGGGTTTTTTTTTTTATTTGGGCGCATGGGTGGCGCAGTGGTTGAGCGATTGACTGCTGCGCTGCGTGTCGCGGGTTCGATTCCCACACGGAACAATTATTTGTATGACCTACAGATAGTTGTTCCGGATCTGGGTGTTTGTGTATGTGAGTTTATATGTTTGTAAACGCACCCACGATACAGGAAAAAATTCCTAGTGTAGGGCAACGATTTTTCAAAAAACAAAAAAAAATAACATTGGCGCGTTTGAGCACTATCTCACCTGATGGTAAGCGATGATGTGGTCGACGGTGAAGCTCGCTTGCCTAGAAGTAACCTATTCACTCTTGACCTTAATACCCCCTGGTTGTAGCTATCAGGAAACACAGACTCCAGCAAGGCTTTCCACTACTTAGCTGTTCGCCACTTAATGAAAGTATTCCCAAAACGTTTAGTGCGTATGGGTGGGATGTCCACCATGTACCGATGGCGCATTGCCGTACGTCTGGTAGTCCGATACAGTTCTCGCCAATCGTCTTGGTCGCCCTGAAGTTGTCTACAATGGCTGCGCAGTAGCACGGGGTCTCATTGCTAAGAAAGAATATTTGGTTCAAATAAATCTCACTAGATGACGCGACATGTACACACAATTCAATAGAATTGTGTTAAAAATTAACATTATCTGGAATTGAACATAAACATTGTATGTTCTTGTTTAATTAACTCTCCTAAGTACAAAATTATGGAATATTGGGCTCTTAATTCACATTTCAAAGATTATTTGAACGGATCATTTAAAATTGATGCCATAGATGGCGCATTTTTTAATTTCTGAGGCATTCAACTCGATTGTTAAAATTTGCATTTTAACACATATTGGTGCAAAAAAACTGTAACAACGTGCAAAAAAATACTATAAAACGAACCTTCACTGTATTTAAAGAAAAAAATATTCACGAACCTCGTAAACCCTTTTACTTGCAAGGCGCTGCTAACACCATCTATTGCCGTGAAACGGGATCAAACGCGATTGATGTACTCACAAAAATAACAAGATTAAGCAGATGAAAAACGCTAGTTACGTCGGCACGGTTTTTTTGTATGGGATGAGGCATCTGTATGCTAGTATTATATTATCTGTGGCAGTAGTAAATCTCATACAAAAACAGCACCGATCCGTGCCTGGCGCATCGGAAAGCCAACTTCAGGGCGGTCAAATGTTAGCCGGAACCAACGGGTTTTCTTAGCACAGAGGAATCTCGGCAAGTTAAGATGGCCACCCATTCACGAATCAGTTTCTCGAAGCTCGATTATCGAGATGTTAACGTAATTGACGAAAAATCGCTGTGGTTGGTAGAATGAATTTTCAACAGCCAATCACAGCAGATAACGCGTGCTTAACAATTTGGAAACCCGGTTTTAGCCTTGTAGATCGATCCGAGTGGCTGTTATTGTCCTAACAATGCTCATGAGCGGAAAAAAAACGGAATTAATCCTGAATTAATAGTTATAGTTCTCGCCAAACTTCTTGGCCATCCTGAATTTAGCTACAATGGGTGCTCATACAATAAAAAAAGTTAATTAAAAAAAAAAAGAAGCACACTAAAAAGACGTATCAAACATATTTTTGAAATCACCTTTTAAAACCCTTTATTTTAATACACCACATGATGGGTTACGAAGAAAAAAAATGGGATCCCACAATACGCGACCAAAATCTGCCATTTTTCTGTTTTCCAATTTTAATGTATCCAGTGTGACACTCGCAAAGTTAAGACGAATCGATTGACGTAAGAATCATCAAAATCAGCCAACGTCACATAGGAACAAACATATATAGACTGATAAACACATTACACTCCTTCGGCAGTCGGGTAAAAACAGCACCGCGCCCCGTGCCTTGCGCATCGGCAAATCAACTTCAGGGCAGCCAAGAAGTTTTTGCGAGAACTATACATTGAGTTATTTCAACGCTTCCTACAAGGCCCGGATAGCTCAGTCGGTAGAGCATTGGACTTTTAATCCAAGGGTCCAGGGTTCAAGTCCCTGTTCGGGCGATTCTTTTTGTTCTTTAAAATTTTTACGATAACTTTTTTTGAGATAAAATATAAGCATAACAGTAAGTAACTCCTGATATTTGTGCGCAAACAATATGCTGATAGGAAAACATACATACATTTAAATTAGCGCTTTTTTCCTATTGGGTAGGAAGGAACTACAGAACGCCACCTGCTTTGATTCTTACGGATTCGTTTTACCGACTTCAAAAAAAAGGAGGTAATCAAGTCGACACGTATGCATGTAATATTGTTAGAAATGGCCAATATTCACATAATAATATGTTACTCTAATTGGACTTCTAAACATGTGTGCTAAATTCCATGAGTGTATGTTTGTCCCCGCATTTCTCCAAAACTACTTATCGGATCTTGACCATATTTTTTTTATTGGATTAGGTATTTCTCAACTTATGGAATAGTGCAAGTTTTATCCAAATCGTTTTGGCAGTTTTCAAGATATTGGACATACAACTAAACTGCTTAGCGACAAACAGCCCGAATGTGTAAATTGAGTTATAGTAGTCACAGCGGATCTCTCTGTCTCTGAAGTTGGCTCTGCGTACCATTGCGCAAGAAACAGTTTGTCATCGAGTATACTGCATACAGTAAGCGAGATAGGATGATGCGACAAACGTAAGCGAGTGAAAGAGGCAGTTATACAATGCAATCTTCACCTACAACATTGACACTAAAATAGCTACTGCGCAGAGTCTTGCAGCCAACTTCAGAGACACAAAGATCCGCTGTGAGTATTATAATATGGGTATTTTGTCAATCCTTTGGCTACATTACTATATAATATGCTCACATTTTAGGGATAGTGTAATAAAACTAAAAAGAGATATGAAAACTTTTTCCCAAAAATTTAACCGACTTCAAAAGCAAAACACCAAAAATTGCAAAATAACTTTCGCTTCGGAAGTCGGTGTCGAAAAACGATAAAAAAAGAAGTACCAAAGACGCCAAAGACTTCCGATACGAAAGTTATTTTGCAATTTTTGGTGTTTTGCTTTTGAAGTCGGTTTAATTTTTGGGTAAAAGTTTTTGCTTCATCTACGTCCATACACGTACACAGTTCTCGCCAAACTTCTGGACCGCCCTGAAGTTGGCTTTCCGATGCGCGAGGCACGAAGCGGTGCTGTTTTTGTATGAGATTTACTACTGTGCAGCCATTGTAGCCAACTTCAGGGCGGCCAAGAAGTTTACCAAGTCAATCCCACCGCACTATTCCCAAACCACTGCAACTCCTTGAAGCCAGAATCAACAGTGGCGACCACCAGAAAAGTACCGAGGCAATGAAGCTCGACGAAGTCCTGGAGAATGAATTTAACTGTCTTGGATCCCGCAACGAGATTAATCAGAAAAGAATGATGGAGGAGTAGGAAAAAATACAAATTTCCACTTCCCTCCATATCAAGCAGGAGACAGAACAAACAAGGCCAATAGGCGCAAAGGGTGCAACTGGGATAAGCCCAGTTGCCTAGCACCACATATAAAAATTAGCACTAATATTAATGGGTCCTAACATTGCCTTACATCGGTTATGAGTACTGCGCACCTGGCCGTTCAGAAGAATATCACCAATAAGATCCGTGTATGTCTTTCTTGGGTGTACCATGATACCATCCCGTCTAATAAGAAAAGTTAGCAACTATAATGATAACGGTTGCTCTATAAACCCAATTGACTGCAAGCTAACATTAATTAAGCATGTTAGTGCATTTATCGTTAATTGTTTAATAACTACTAATTATTATCGACCCATATTTGATCGGCGGTAGTTGCAAAAGCAAGCAATACGTCATATTACAAACGTTTGGAAGTAGTTGTGGGGGTCAGATATACAGGTCGTTCCATGCAAGGATAGTTCTCGACAAACTTTTGGGCCGCTCTGAAGTTGGCTTTCCGGATTGCCGAAGGAGGGTAATGTGTTTATCAGTCTATGTATGTTTGTTCGTATGTGGCGTTCCAGAGACCAAACGCGTTGACCGCTTTTGGTGATTCGTACGTCAATCGATTCGTCTTACCTTGCGAGTGTCACTAGCAACAGTAAAATTACAAAATAGAAAAATGGCGGCTTTTGTGCGCCCAATTCTTTTTTTTTTCATCCAAACCCATCGTGTGGGGTATCAAATAAATGGGTTTTAAGTGGTGATTTCAAAAATATACAACACGTTGTAAATTATAAAAATTTATTAAAAAATTTAAAAACCCGACTGCTTGAAAAGCGAACTAAAAAGACGTAAACAAGAAAGAAATCATGCTGTGCAGTCGGAGGATACATCTGGTTTTGGTCAGCCAGCTCGCGAACATTTAAAAAATATGTATGGCTTTAATTGACTTTTAATCAACAGTTGAAAAAGGCTAGGGTAGCTAGCCTTTCGGTAGTCTAACGATAATAATTCAGAGATGTCCAAGATTAACGCAAAATCTCAATAAGAAATTGAATAAGTCATATTGGACCTTGATTTAACAAGGTGACGGCTATAAATGCTGATTTTATAAATATTTCCAAAACACCTCTTGAAGTTTACAATAAAACGACAATATTTATAATACAGACAGGTTTTTGTAAACTCATGAAAACATGAAAGAATTATCCAGATTTAGGTAAAGTAAACAGATTATCAAATACATGTCTAACGTCTTTAAAGTCGGATTAAACAATCAATGTCCACACCCTGTAGAAGATAGATTCAGAAGGTCAACCTTCTGAAGCATCAATGCTTCGATCAATAATACACTAGATCACCGGGGTCTCATTGCTAAGAAAGAAAATTTGGTTCAAATAAATCTCACTAGATGGCGCGACATGTACACACAATTCAATAGAATAGTGTGTAAAATTAACTTTTTCTGGAATTGAACATAAAAATTGTATGTTCTTGTTTAATCAACTCTCCTAAGTACAAAATTATGGAATATTGGGCTCTTAATTCACATTTCAAAGATTATTTGAACGGATCATTTAAAATTGATGCCAATAGATGGCGCATTTTTAAATTTAGTAGTTTTTTGTACTTTCCTTATTATTCTATGACTTTAAAAAAAAGCTTTGGATCAAAACGTATATAATTAAATTGTCTTTGAGATGGTGTCAATTTCATTAAAATACGCCTAGCGGTTTTGGTGCGACTGTCGTGTTTTTATCCGTTTAAGACATAACTTTACAAATTAATTACACTATCTTATACGAATAAAACTCAAAATTTTCTTAGATCAAATTATTAAGAAAATGGTCTAATAAAACATTTATTTTTTCCAAAAAATTACGACTAGCCGTTTAGACGTGATTCTCATTTCAAAATCAGCTACTCAAGGGAATCGGCGCCTTAATAAAAAAACCTGTGTTCTCTCACCGAGCCCCACCTGAATATGTTTGCTCTAAAACCCTGCCAGCTCCTCCTTTACATATTTTCATTGAATTTAAGAAGTGAGCCTTTTGCGTCCTATTCTATTACGACGTTTGATCTTTATCGATTTTAACGACTGTCATAAAACTACACACTGTAATGCACATACAAAGATTATGCTTTACGAGTTTCTTATCTATGACGTACAAATAGGGTGTTTAAGAGGACATGCTGGCAGAGAGCTCCGACTGAATTTCCTTAATAAAAAAGTTAATAAAATCAAAAAACCTGACTGCAAAGATGTACACAAGAACAAAATCACGCTATGCAGTCGCAGGATACATTTTCGCGAGCTGGCTGACCAAAACTATAAATATCCTCCGACTGCACAGCATTATTTTGTTCTTGTTTACATCTTTGCTGTCGGGTTTTTGATTTTATTAACTTTTTTATGTTCATCTTTTTAGTTATTTTTTTTTTCGTATGCCTTTTAAACATGTAAGTGGTATATATTTTTGTAATCACCTCTAAAAACGCTTTATTTTGATACCAAACTCGATGGGTTCGAAAGGAAAAAAAATTGCAACCTCTACAATATGGCGTCCAAAATCCGCTATGTTTTTTTTAACGGCACTTTTCTAAGGACACTTGGGCGGCCAAAACCTATCTAACGATGTCTTAATTTTAAAAAGCCGTCAAGTGGTTTGAAAGATACGAGGTAAAAAAAGTTAAATAAAAAAATCAACTACTAAACTTTTTTTATATATAACTTTTTAGTTAAGTTTTTTTCGAATTAGATACATTTAAACATATAAGTGTTTTATATTTTTAAAATCACCTCTTAAAACTCTTTATTTTGATACACCACACGATGGGTTTGTAAGCAAAAAAAAATTTGGGCCCCCACATTATGGCGCCCAAAATCCGCTATGTTTTTTTTAAACAGCAATTTTTCTATTGTCCAATTTTCATGTAGCCTATGACACTCGCAGGGTTAAGACAAATCGATTAAATCGGCCAACGCGTTTGGTCTCTGGAACGCCATATAGGAACAAACATACATACATACACACATACATATATATGTACATACATACATACATAGACTGATAAACACATTACCCTCCTTCGGCAGTCGGGTAAAAAGAATATTACATACATACTGTAAAGAAGATACGCGCGCAAAACAACCCTTTCCTTGCAGCCGGGTAAAAAGTCATAATTTGAGGTTTGGTTCTCCCGTATTTCAAATTTGTACCTACATCAGGCCTCTGTTGATGGCGCCTCTTACTCTTCGGGCAATAAAGACATGCATGAAGTCATGTTTTTCTTATGTTTCCGAAGTGTAAGCCGCAAATATACTGCAATATTATGCTGTATGCTCATAAAAGCTGTTTTGATAGGTTGTTCGAAGTAATGTCATCATTCAATCTGATATTAGAATATTTTGAAATGGCTCTAAAAATGACACTGGTATTGATAATTTTATCACAGTGGAACATTTCCGTGGGTAAATTTTTGACTTGCACGCGGCGTGACTCTGAAAATTATATATATTTTTTTTAAACTAGCTTTTTTCGTATTCTATTCAGCAAACCCTTTCAGTTGATACCCATATCATGGCAGTGCACAAAAAATAACTAGTCCGCCACCTTGGATTTAGAATGACGTCACTTAGCTAACTATGCATTGTCATCCAAACTAAATGTTTATGCAAAATTTCATCTTAATCGGTGGGGCAAAACTGCTTTAAAATTCAGTTGCAAGAATTGACCCGAACTCACTCACATACATGCATTGAAAGTTAAATACCTAAATGCTTGTAAAAAGTGAAAAATAAAATCATCCAAATGTCTTTGGTAGGTACCAATTTTTTGCGTTATGGACACCGACTTCTAAAAATAAAGTTATTTTTATCTTTGTAGTTTTGTTATTTGGAAGTCGCTAATATTTTTTTGTAAAAAAGTTTTTTTATTTTTCACTTTTTAGTTGGTAGCTTTTTAATGGGCTAGTTGTTACGTAAGGTACATATAATGCCAGAATAGATTACTCGAATATCATGAA
Source organism: Orthosia gothica (assembly GCA_949775005.1). NCBI lineage: Eukaryota > Metazoa > Arthropoda > Insecta > Lepidoptera > Noctuidae > Orthosia > Orthosia gothica. Next base: position 51,606,357 of record OX459034.1, on the reverse strand, counting down.
ACTGGACATAACCGGTGAAATGACAGTGTACCAAGGTGAACTGTATACATCTGCGTACCCCTTTAGAGCGTACTGGCGTGATGTTAAGTTATGAAATGGTATAAACAATAAACAGACATGCGATTGCAGCAATCCCGAGAGATTTTCCGTTATTTATTGAAGAGTTCTTTTGTATATCTCCGAAGTTCTTCATCAGATCTTAACCAAATTAAAATGGTACCAATTTCGGAACGTAAGTCGGTTAAAAAAGTGCCCATACATTATTTTTATTTCTCATTACCTTTTAAGTTTCTCCATCCATACCTATTTCACTTCGATCGAACCACACCCGCTACAGTAAGTACCTTCCATTTGTGAACAAATACAGCTGAACAAAAAAACAGCTTAACAAATATCTTTTCAATCCAAGGTTGTGACCTAGGTCGCTAGCCAGACCGATTGAATACTAAACGGTATACAGACTTCAGGCACGCTAGGCTAGCCCGTCTGGAGTCATCAAGGTTGAAATTAAGTCGAAGGAATTATTTATATGGCTTTTTAGGGTTCCGTAGCCAAATGGCAAAAAACGGGACCCTTATGGATTCGTCATGTCTGTCTGTCTGTCCGTCCGTATGTCACAGCCACTTTTTTCCGAAACTATAAGAACTATTCTGTTGAAACTTGGTAAGTAGATGTATTCTGTGAACCGCATTAAGATTTTCACACAAAATAGAAAAAGACAATAAATTTTGGGGGTTCCCCATATACTCCTTTTTTTTTCATCGAGCCCTTACTTTTGGGGTATCTATACTATAGGTCTACCAGATTCTCATGGCAAATGTGGAAATAAAAATTTGTTGTGTGCAATACTGGGGAAATTGGATTAAACGATCTTGATACTGTTTAATTTTTATTTATGTCTGTAGTATAAATGAACATGAGGTACCTATATTATAGTAGTCACAGCGGATCTTTGTGTCTTTGAACTTGGTCCTACCAACCATTGCGTAAGAAACAGTTTGTCATCGAGTATACTGCATAGAGTAAGCGAGATAGGTCGATGTGACATACATAAGCGAGTGAAAGAGACAGTTATACAATGCTATCTTCACCTTCAACATTGACACAAAAATAGCTATAGAAGACACAAAGATCCACTGTGAGTATTATAGGTATGTGTATGAATAATGTTGTTATACATCGGGTTCTTAACATAGAAAAAATAAATCAATTGAATATTAATTTATGTACTAATTTATTATATACCATTCAAATCATACTAATAACTTAAAACCTCATTCAGAACTAGAAAACTAGAATACGATTCCATGAACTCCACTGGCATTTAACATATTCAAAACCAATAACTTTATGTATAAAGTCTGTAAAAAATAATAAAATGTATCATGTTACTTATAGTCATTCATCATCATCAGTCTATTAAATACTTTTTTTATGTAAATTTTATGGCCTGGTTGCTAGGACCTTTTAGCCACGTCTTTGGAAAGAGTTTGGGATCTTATATTTATTCTTTAGTATGCATTAGAATGCGGATGTAATAGATTCTAATGTTTTTTGGAGTATTTGGCAGCAAATTGTATCGAGTCAGTCTTCCCAGTAAGCTTTGCAGAGGCAGTCAATATTACATTAAAATACTCCGCTCCAATATCCTGAGATCGCTTCTGTCAATGATTTTACAAATTGTCCAGTTGCGTAGACAGTTGAGACACAAAACTACGCCAAAAATATATCACAATATCCACTAGAAATCAATTTGCAAATAATATTAACAGCCACTGAACTTCACTCGACAAAAACTCCCGTCTCTACACACGTCCCACTGCAGGACGCAGATTATTACTTAATATTTTTCTTACGTCAAAGATTCTCAATCTCCGTTAAAATCAATATCTTGTCGAAGAATTAGTAACAGTTACATTACTGTTGCCATTTCCTTCCGGCCATCATTCGATGTGCCCTGACCTATGATTTACCATATAATAGTAATGGAAAGAAATAAAAATTAAGTAAGAAAAATATAAAATAAACTAAAAGTATCAAAACAAGTCAGTCCAACTTACCGGTCCACTCTACGACGCACTTTAAAATCAAAGATTGAGTTTGATTTACGCCTTCTTCTTCCCTTATTTTATGACACACATTAAAAACAATATGTCTCGCTTGAGATCGAAGTGGGTTTTTCGACATTTTCACAAAAATAACAAATTTTCAAGATAATATCAAAAAATTTCAGCAGCGGTTGACACATCAAGTACTTTGATTTGACAAGTGACAATTGACATTGCCATATGAAAATCACAATTTAAAAAAAATAAAAAATGCCATGAGATTCTGGTAGACCTATATCTATGGATAGGTCTTCAAAAATGATATTTAGGTTTCTATTTTTTTTTTCTTAACTGAATAGTTTGCGCGAGAGACACTTCTAAAGTTGTAAAATGTGTCCCCCCCTGTAACTTCTAAAATAAAATAAAAAAATGATGTCCATTACCATGTAAACTTCCACCGAAAATTGGTCTAAACGAGATCTAGTAAGTAGTTTTTTTTTAATACCTACGCCATAAATCGTAAACTGCAATTTACCAAGTACGGAACCCTTCGTGCGCGAGTCCGACTCGCACTTGGCCGGTTTTTAGTTTTTCAATAAGTACATTACCATAGAGGCAATCAATTTACCTAGGCTTTGTCTAACTATGGTAGGAGCGTTGGTATAAAGTTTTAGCATTTGAGTACCAGTATTTTTCAAGGGGCGACTGTCGATTTTTTTGTTTTTTTTTATCGTCTCAAAGGAGTAATTTATCAAAAACAATCTTTCAACAATTACAATGCGAGTAAGCTTCGTTAAATCTCATTTGTATTTTCGACGAGAAGACTGTTTAGATTAATTACTATAGAGCAACAAATCTTGAATTCTTTCTCTGATAAACAGCTACTCAAATGGTTAGGATAGATGGACCCCTTTCCCGTACTTGGACTCCCAGTTGGTCCGTTGTACGTGCAGGCCTCCCCTCTGTGAGAGGGAATGGGCCGTAATCCAACACGCGGGCCCAGTGCGGGTTGATGGATGTCACATGTCTTCGAATTTTTGGTTTTAAGACATGTGTTTCCTTTCAACGTTTTGAGAGTAGTGGTGATGAAATAATTTACACAAAGTAAAGCGCCTGCCTGTGTTCGAACCCACGACCTACAACTTGTAAGTCGCGGCCGATACCACTGGGCCACCACTGCTCTTTACTCAAATGGTTATTAGTAATAATTTTATTTTGTGGCATGTTTGCTCATGCATACTGCACTACCACGGAGAGATAGCGCAGTTATGTGGATCTCCAAACCAATAAAACTCCACGGTGCTTACTAACTCCTGGATTCTGATTTGAGAAATCGAAGTTGAGAACTTATCAAACTTTTTTATAAGTATCAGTACAGTTCGACAGGTTCGAAACTTCAAATTCAGAAACCGAAGGCAAGCCCATGGTCAAATCTTGCTTCTAAACATACCCTATATATTGGTTTTTTAGGGTTCCGTACCTCGAAAGGAAAAAACGGAGCCCTTTAAGGATCACTTTGTTGTCCGTCCGTCTGTCTGTCAAGACCCTTCTTCTCAGGAACGCGTAAAGGTATCAAGCCGAAATTTATATCAAATACTCAGGTCAACTATTCCTTAAAGCTGTGAAAAAAACTTCTAAGACAACGCAATCAAAAGACACAGACAGACAGAGGTTTATGCCGCAAATTTCCGCAAATATTCGACACTCGCAAGGGAATCAAAACATACAGGATACTTCCCGTGAACTCAGAATCTTGAAATTTGGTACGAAGCAACGTCTTCTAGCACAGATAAAGGAATAATTGCGAAAACCGTAAATTTTTAATTACATCATATAATAAAAATATTTTTCATAATTTTAAACTGACTACCGCTTTCCTCATGAACGCGTAGAGGTATTAAATTGAAATTCATATCAAATACTCAGGTCTATTATACCTTAAAGCTGAGGTTTATACGGAACCCTCGGTGCGCGAGTCCGGCTCGCACTTGGCCGGTATTTTTTTATTGATAGGCTCGATTTTGATCAACTAAGCGATGATGTGGTCGACGAAGAGGAACGCTTCCCTAGAAGTAACCTATTCACTCTTGACGTAAAGACTCCCAGGCTGTCTCCGACCGATCACAGCAAGCGTTGCGTAACCTTGAAGGTCGATCCTGCTGTTAGTTTTTAGCCACAGCTTAAAAATATAAGGAAAGAGATGATAATAATTCTCCAGCACATCTCTCTTGTATCTTAGAATATTTTTACGTGATCCATCAGATTGTTAGACGTGAGATATCTTACGTTATCTCATGCTCTTTATCTTTCTTGTAGGTTACCTACTTTGAAATGATGCCTCAAGTTAAACAATTTAATGTTTGTTATAATAACAAAGTTGTGTTGAAATGAAGAACGCTTAAGTGGAAATGGGCTGGCCACGTAATCAGAGGGGAAGAGAAATGGAGCAAAGTAGTAACATTGTGGTACCCAAGAGAGGGAAAGAGCAAAAAGGGGAAACCTTTCAGAAGATGGGAAGATGATATGGCAAAAATAGCTGGAAAACCTGGACTAGACTGGCGCGGGAGAGAGAAGTTTGGAAGGGGTTGGAGGAGGCCTTTGCCAAAGGGCACACAGAATAAAAATAAAACTATATATAGGAACAAATAAATATATAAAACAAATTATGTAAACGTCTGAAAGAGGCTATAAATAAATAATAACAAAGTTAAAATATTTTGCGAGCCTGTGTTATCAACAGCCGTTTTATGTCCCCATTGCTGCAACACAGAACTCTTCTCTGTGAGAGAGGATAAGATAGGTTAGATGGACTAGTCGATTTTTCTTCCATACAAACGTAGTCTGGCGATTACTCCACTATTTGACGATGTACGGTCAAAAAAAAAACTATTTGTCTCATCATTATTTAGCACTGTATGGAAACAAAAAAGTAAAAACAAAAAAAAAAAGTTATGAGCGAACACTAAATTGAATGCATCTTTGGGTGGCTATAAACACCATTAGAAGAAGGCAAATTGCAAAACAGTCACCATACAGGGATAGATTAGTAGTTCAACAATGCAAATAATTTTATTTTAAAAAAATACATTTAGTCCTTTTTAGGGTTCCGTAGCCAAATGGCAAAAAACGGAACCCTTATAGATTCGTCATGTCTGTCTGTCTGTCTGTCCGTCCGTATGTCACAGCCACTTTTTTCCGAAACTATAAGAACTATGCTGTTGAAACTCGGTGAGTAGATGTATTCTGTGAACCGCATTAAGATTTTCACTCAAAAATAGAAAAAAAACAATAAATTTTGGGGTCCCCATACTTGAAACTGAAACAAAAAAAAATGTTTTCCATCAAACCCATACGTGTGGGGTATCTATGGATAGGTCTTCAAAAATGATATTGAGGTTTCTAATATCATTTTTTTCTAAACTGAATAGTTTGCGCGAGCGACACTTCCAAAGTGGTAAAATGTGTGTCCCCCCCCCCTGTAACTTCTAAAATAAGAGAATGATAAAACTAAAAAAAATATATGATGTACATTACCATGTAAACTACCACCGAAAATTGGTTTGAACGAGATCTAGTAAGTTTTTTTTTTTTAATACGTCATAAATCGTAAACAAGTACGGAACCCTTCGTGCGCGAGTCCGACTCGCACTTGGCCGGTTTTTTTTCATGATATATCTATACTCCCAAATGTCTGTTAATAAAATTTCACGCGCTCGTTTTCGTCCTAAATCATCATCCATTTCGCAACAAACTTGCTAAAGTGCTAATTCGTACGCGAACTAGCTTCTTACTGCTCATCACAGCATCTATCTCTTTTGCACCTGTTGTTGGATGAGATAGCATGCATTTTAACCCCGCGCACAAAATAGTTCGTGCCGTCGACTAGAGCAACCTTAAGACTCCCATATGGACCGTTGTGCGTGCAGACCGTCCTCTCTATGAGAGAATGGGCCATAATCCACCACGCGGGCCCAGTGCGGGTTGGTGGATGTCACATGACTTCGAATTTTTGGTAGAGGGCATGCCAGTCTCCTGACGATGTTTTCCTTCACCGTTTTGAGAGCAATGGTGAGAAAATAATTTACACAAAATAAAGCGCCTGCCTGGGTTCGAACCCATACTACAACTTGTAAGTCGCGGCCGTTACCACTGGGTCACCACTGTTCTGTGAAAGAGGTTTATGGGCCTTAATCCACCACGCGGGTTCAGTGCAAGTTGGTGGATGTCACATACACGGGCGAATTCAAAGTCGCCCTGTTGAAAGTTGGAAATTATCCCAAGGAAATCTGCAATCTGACTAACATTTTTCCAACTATGTGGAGAACAGCTTTCAGTCTAACCTATGCAGCTGACTATGGTTCTCGCCAAACTTCTTGGCCGCCCTGAAGTTGTCTACAATGGCTGCGCAGTAGTAAATCTCATACAAAAACAGCACCGATCCGTGCCTGGCGCATCGGAAAGCCAACTTCAGAGCGGCCAAGAAGTTTGGCGAGAACTGTACCAGTGTTTTACATAGAGCGACTGTCTAGCTGACCTCCAGAACCCAGCAACTGGGTAACACAATACCCCTTGGCAAGACTATAGTGTCAGGTTTGTATTTCTTCTGACTACCCTTATGACTGTCAAAGATATTGGAATGACAGCCGTGATCCTTGGCTCAATGTACTTTCCAATGCACGGAGGAATCCCTGTATTTATTTATTTATTTATTCAAAATTATGTAAGTAACACCTTAACAGCCTGTATTTAATGGGTCCATTAAATACAGGGACTTCCCTATTCACGGGTTTCGGTATCATCATCTTCATGCCCTTGTCTTGTGTTACTTGGGGTCGGCGCAACACGTTTTCTTCTTCCATACCGTCCTGTCCCCTCTCTTTCATCACTCCTAACACACTCCTTCCATCTTTTCTTTGGCCGTCCCCTCCCTCTCCATCGATCTACATTTATATTCATAACTCTTTTAGTAACATGCGTTTTATCAGGGCCTCATCACATGACCATACCAGGACAAACGCGTTTCTCTTCAACTTTTCTGTCAGCCGTTCATCTCGCATCCATCTTTCAACATTCTCATCTCTGCTTCATGCAATCTCTTTCATCCATCTTTTTCACTGCCCAACATTCTGATCCATACAGTACGACAGGTCTAATCACGGACTTGTAAATTTTCCCCTTTGACCCACGGGTCTCGGTATGAGAAGAGATATTTGCCTTGAAGGGAGCAATTACATAGTGGTACAGTAAGCCAGCATGCGCTGGCCTCTTATTCTATTGAAACTTTGTACTGTGCTAGGCTAGTTCAAAGTGGGGGGTCGGCTATACAAAACAACTAAAGTTGATATTACAATTTACCATATCTAGGGAATTCCACTAGCACAGTCTGTGTTTCCTGATAGCTACAGTATTCGCCAATCGTCTTGGCCGCACTGAAGTTGGCTACAATGGCTGCGCAGTTGTAAATTTTATACAAAACAGCAGCTTGCCATGCATGCCATGCCACGACAAACCGCGGCTTGGTGGACATTACTCTTTGAGGAGTGGCTTGAGAGGCCCCAAGGCGTCCTCACCTTCCGGGCTTGCGCCTGACGGAGGGCCTCACCGGACACGGCAGTTTCGGGCGGTTCCTGTTCAGGGTAAGGCGGGAGGAAACGCCCGGGTATCACCATTGTGCGGATCAGCTGGAGGACACGGTGGGGGTCTGCCCCGCTTGGTCGTAGCAATGCCGTGTCTTCGTGAAGGCGATCGGCGGTGGCGACCTCTCACGTCCTGCCTTGGTTCAGGCCATGGTTCGGGGCAAAATGGCATGGGAAGCTGTCACCTCCTTCTGTAAAGCAGTAACACTCGCGATGGAGAAGCGAGCGAGTAATGGGTAGGTCGCCGGCCTATAAGGACCAGGCCCGAGTCTACGGCGCGTAGTGTTCCACACGCGCCTCAAAGAGAAGTCAGCAAAACTGACAGGGTCCGCTAGGGCCGATGCCTGTCTGGGTCGCGGATAAATTTGAAAAAGAGTTTCCTGGCTCAAGGAACTGAAGGAACACTGGTGGGTTTTAGTATTAAAAGTCGGACACGCCCTCCTGCTTCACCCAGAGTGGAAGAAGTCATTGGATGATTTCTCAACCAAAATAAAAGGGCGGACAAGAAGATTGGCGAGTACTGTTGGGACTTAGGACCTGGGGTTTTTAAGCCAAGAGTGAAAATAGATTGCTTCATCGACCATCTTCAAGATCATCCATCATCATCGTGAAAAAAAATACTTCAAGTTAACGAAAACTATGTTTTAAAATACGCTGTTTTAATTTTAATAGATAAACTCCGTGTCAGTAACAGCATAATCCAATGACTAAGGTAGTAAACTGATAAGGGTTAACCAATCATCCGTTCTTATCACCGTTATCGTTAACAATCAATTGACACTGCTTATCAGAGTAACACTGTACTGCTCACGCATGATAAAGATTAGCACAAGAAAAGTAAAAATGGTTTAAGGTTAAGTTGACACACTGGTAGGCAAGGCTCTTGATTTGGTTGTAGGCTATTTTCAACCGACTTCTAAAAAAATCTTTTTTAACAAAAAAATACTACCGACTTCCAAATAAGAAAACTACAAAGTAAAAAATATTCATTTTATTTTTTTTCACTTTGTAGTGTTTTTATTTGAGAGTCGGAGTATTTTTTACCCGACTGCCGAAGGAGGGTAATGTGTTTATTTGTAAAATAGTTTTTTATTTTTCACTTTTTAGTTGTATCTAATAGACAAGTTCTTTAGTGTGGTAACTATAATTCCACAATAGATTACACGAATATCAATAAACTTGAACATTACTGGTGAAATGAGAGTGTACCAAGGTGTACTGTACAAATCTGCGCACCCCTTCAGAGCGTACTGGCGTGATTATATGTTATGAAATGGTATAAAAAATAAACAGACATGCGATTGCAGCAATCCCGAGAGATTTGCCGTTATTTATTGAAGAGTTCTATTGTATATCTCCAAAGTTCTTCATCTGGGGGGTAACCACAAGCTCTTAGAGTAAGGTTATTTTGAGATCGAGTAAGTGACAGATGTATACAAGTCAGATACATCTGTCCCTTTTTTTTTTGGAGGTAAAATTGTTGGGAGGAATTAAAACTAAAATAAACAAAAAATAAAAAAGTTTATTGATTCAATAAAAGAGTGTTACAGTACAGTACTGTTCCGATTTCGAAAAATCTGTCCCTGGTACAAAGATTCAATATGTTTTAACCTGACTGCCGAAGGAGGGTAATGTGTGTATCAGTCTTTGTATGTATGTATGTTTATATGTAAGTATGTATGTTTGTTCGTATATGGCGTTACAGAGACCAGACGCGTTGGCCGATGTTGATGATTCGTACGTCAATGGATTCGTCTTAACCCTGCGAGTGTCACTGGCTACATTCAAATTGGACAATAGAAAATGGCGGATTTTGGGCACCATACTTACGAAATGTGTGTTAACTAGAGACCTGTCTACCCCTTCAGTGAACACAGGCGTGATGTTTTGTTAGTTTGATCGCTGGCCGCCATAGAATATCAGAAGCGGGCTATTTTTATAGCCTGTGGAATTATCTGACTGCTTGAGATAAATGTCACGCACGGTGTCGCGTCGTTAAGTGCGGTTATAGTTTAGGAGCTAGTGCACTATTTTATTGAATAACCTAATTTGATTTCTGAATAAAGAATTAAAAGTTAAGTTTTTGTCAAATTAGGCTTTAAAAAACTTTTTAAGGCCGAATTTTGACAAAAAACGGAGAAACGAAAACAGGAACATCGACTTCCGAAATTGAAGTTATTTTTCACTTTGTAGTGTTTCTTTTTTTGTGAAAACGTTTTTTTATTTTTCACTTTTTAGTGGTACATAATGGACAAGTTCAATAAGTCAAATATATATATTCAATTAGGCCAATAAACGGCACTTTTGAACGTCACATAAATTAAAATTTATATTTACAAGTAATAAAAAATGATTCTACCGTGCAATCGGAAAGTAGATTGTTATGGAGAAGAACGCACAAGAAACTCCATTTTGATATTGAAGAGTTATGTTGTATATCGGCGAAGTTCTTCATCAGATCTTTACCAAATTTAAATGGGTAAGAATTTTGCAAATCCGTTTATATATGACGGACTTATGCCCGAAAAGACATTAAAAAAAAAACCGGATTGAGTTCGTCCTCCTTCTTGAGAAGTCGGTTAAAATATTAAAAGTAAAACCTGACAAACTTTGGCTATAAAGTAGTGTTTGACATACTCGTAACCCAAAATACTCAATACGGAAACCGGTCCTTTGTCTTTTAAATTGCTTAACGTGTAGATGGATAGAGAGGATGATGGAGGTCAAAGAAAAAATGGATGGACTGAGGATCGGATGATATGCATAAAAAAGGGAGTGAATGCGTGTAGAATAGCGTGATGGCTGACAGGGGTAACTGGAAAAAGAAAACTCACTGCTCCGACTCCAGTTTATAAGGGGCAAGAAGATGATGAGGATGAGTCTTAGGCATCCCCCAACTACGTAGGTGTCAAGCATGGGTCAACCATTAAAGTCACCGCCAGATAAAAATGAAAAAAAAAGTCGTTAACACCTGTCTACCAATGTATTCCAATATTTCAAAACGATACGACAAAAATGTAAAGGCAGCGTCGCTTTTGTTTTGATCGTGTTAGCGACGCGTCGCTAACACGATCAAAACAAACGTATCGCGGTAAGGGGTGTCCTTGACCCTTTCACTTGTCATTCAGTAATGAGTTAATATCTCATAAACGCGTGGACCGATTTACATGGGTTAAACGGATAAAATGGTTCTATGGTTGGTATCATTCATTTGAGACAAGCATTATCAAAATATCTCCATAAAAAAAAAACATGTTTTCAAATTACGTACCTAATTATACTGTTTGGTACAAGTCGGATTAATGGCAAATGACGGCTGGCACCATCGGCATACTGTGCTTTTCACATTAATTAGATTTGTAGTGGAAATCCAAGGGCACATCTTACAAGGTCATCTACTGACCTTGTTTATGATGTCCTTCAAGACGGTCTGTTTTATGATTATAGTACTCGCAACTAGCGGTGTGCGTGTATGACCAGAAGGGCAGTTCTCACACTTATAGAGTGTTCAAATTCAAATCGCACGTTCCCACCGCTGGAATCACAGACATAAATCTAGCTAGATAACGCAAGTCCCTCCATCTGTATGAAAACCAAGCGTGCCACTTATTCACACACAATTTAAAAACAAAATAACTTACCAATGAAAGAAAACATTTCCAATGCCTCGGCCAACTTTTTCTATACAGTTGTTACAGCTTAATCTATATCTATACTAATATTATAAAGAGGAAAGATTTGTATTTTTGTATGTAACGAATAAACTTAAAAACTAGGTACTGGACCGATTTCAAAAATTCTTTCACCTTTAGGAAACTACACTATCCCCGGGTGACATAGGCTACTTTTTACCCCTGTATGTATTCCCACGGGAACGGGAACTATGCGGGTGAAACCGCGAGGCGTCCGCTAGTATGGCATAAAAAGGCATTTTTCTAGATTTCAGTGGATTTCCGGTGCTGATAATGCTAAATGAAAAGCTCAAAGTACGATCATTGATCGTAGTTTTACTCCGTTTTTTTTTAACACGCGAAGTACATACAATCGCGTCTTCTAGTTAGATTTATATCTGTGGCTGGAACACAAGCCTCCTCTCTGTGAGTGGGAGTAACCAGTTTGGGTTGGGGGATCTCACATATCTTCGAATTTTCGGTTCTAGAACGTGCCGGTTTCCTCACGATGTTTTCTTTCATCGTTATATAGTGCTTAGCAAGTGGACCTAAATTAACTTATTTTTCTTATTACCCACGACGGAACGGAGACGGTATATGCGTTTGGGGTGAGAGGATGTTTGTATGTGCAAATCCATGCTGCCATTTTTCTCCAAAACTACTAGTACGAATTTATTGCAGATTGCAGTTTTATGGGTTCGGGATTGATTGGTGCATGTTCTTAGATAGGTGTTACGGTGACAACTCGCCAGGGGGCGCTGCAGCAAACATTGTTTGTGCATATCCATGTTGCCATTTTTCTCCAAAACTACTAGTACGAATTTATTGCAGATTGCAGTTTTATGGGTTCGGGATTGATTGGTGCATGTTCTTAGATAGGTGTTACGGTGACAACTCGCCAGGGGGCGCTGCAGCAAACATTGTTTGTGCAAATCCATGTTGCCATTTTTCTCCAAAACTACTAGTACGAATTTATTGCAGATTGCAGTTTTATGGGTTCGGGATTGATTGGTGCATGTTCTTAGATAGGTGTTACGGTGACAACTCGCCAGGGGGCGCTGCAGCAAACATTGTTTGTGCATATCCATGTTGCCATTTTTCTCCAAAACTACTAGTACGAATTTATTGCAGATTGCAGTTTTATGGGTTCGGGATTGATTGGTGCATGTTCTTAGATAGGTGTTACGGTGACAACTCGCCAGGGGGCGCTGCAGCAAACATTGTTTGTGCAAATCCATGTTGCCATTTTTCTCCAAAACTACTAGTACGAATTTATTGCAGATTGCAGTTTTATGGGTTCGGGATTGATTGGTGCATGTTCTTAGATAGGTGTTACGGTGACAACTCGCCAGGGGGCGCTGCAGCAAACATTGTTTGTGCAAATCCATGTTGCCATTTTTCTCCAAAACTACTAGTTCGATTTTGATACAGTTTTCAGTGATGGGTTTTTAAATCAGTCACGAAAATTATTAACAGTTATGGATTAAAAATGATTCACTTCAATCAACCAACACGATTAGTTTTGATATCGAAATTCCGTAAACATAACATTATCGTGTCCGCTAAATGTTATCTGATAGGTATCCTCAATTTGTCATCGATACTATTAATATAATTTATTGGGGCAAACAATATTACCAAATAGTTATTAATACCTAAAGATTTAGTTAGCTTTTGAGCGTACATACATAAACTCACTCTCTTTTTACCCGACTGCCGATGGAGGGTTTTTTTTTTATGATGGGTTTTGCTCTTGACTCTAGGGTAATGTGTTCATCAGTCTATGTATGTATGTTTGTTCCAGTCAAATAAGTCATAAAAAAATTTGGAAAATAATGTTCTAAATACGGCAGCACTAGGATTTGTGGGCGGAGTTAGTCCGGCCGTACCATATCCGAGCGTGTGTAAGCTAGAACGGATTTGTGGGCGGAGTTAGTCCGGCCGTACCATATCCGAGCGTGTGTAAGCTAGAACGGATTTGTGGGCGGAGTTAGTCCGGCCGTACCATATCCGAATAGTCTTAAACTTAAAAAAAATACAACAACAAATGATGACATTATTTTAAACCTCCCTAGCTCTTCGACTATATAACCACAGTTCAGTAACAAGTACATCATAAACGGCAGGTGATTTATTACCTCCCCGCTAATTAAATCACCTTGAAATCTTTCAGTTTTGTTTAGACACCGTCGCCGTACACAAGTATGGAAGATTTTCCATAATCATTAGGAAAATAAAAAAAACACTTAGACCTGAGGTTCTAGACAAGCGATATTCTGTCAACGAAAAGTTTGTGACAGCGGTTGTAAAAAAAAAAAATGAGAATATCAAGAGCTGTCAAATGCCACGTGACCCCTTAAATTTTGGATTTTTGACCATAGCATTCGCTGATATAATAACGCAACTTCTAAAACCTCTAGAGTAGTTAAGTGTGAAAAGTTATAGTGTACTCGTGTTAAAAAAAGTGTTAATTTTCTCGGTGTTCTGTGCTGGTCTTTCTACACGTGTTTGTTTAGAACTCATTAGGGATTGCAACCTTGAAATCTACGGAGCTGTAAGTGGGAAAGAATTTAGGTCAAATTACTTGTGAACAGTTATCGTTTATAACGATTGATACAATCTCCTTTTTCGGTCAAGAACTAAGAACTCAAGAACTAATCTACCAAGGAACAAGTTGCGTCTCAGTCAAAATCATTTTGATACTGTTTATGAAAATTGTGATAGCACCGCTATTTCTGGTCTCAAAGTCGCAACCAAGAGTTCAAGGATATATAACGTAACCAGAAACAAACGAGAAATTCTCAATAACCAAAAAGGATCCCTCGGGCAATGTCGTCAAAAATCTTCAACCGCCTAGCCCAAATGGGTCTTGGATTAGCCTTTGTCGGTGGAGTATCTAACAACGCCCTTTTCAACGTTGACGGAGGCCAAAGAGCCGTCATATTCGACAGATTCACCGGCATAAAGAAACAGGTCGTTGGAGAAGGCACACATTTCATTATACCTTGGGTTCAGAAGCCGATAATCTTCGATATCAAGTCGAATCCCAGAAACGTCTCCACGGTAACCGGTAGCAAAGACTTGCAAAGAGTTGAAGTTACACTAAGAATTTTGTTCAGACCTATAGCTGATGAGTTGCCGAAGATTTACACGACTTTGGGAGAAGATTATGATCAAAGAGTCTTACCATCAATTACAGGAGAAGTTCTCAAAGCTGTTGTAGCTCAATTCGATGCTAGCGAGCTGATAACTCAACGGGAGATGGTGTCGTTCAAAGTCAATGAAAGCCTCACTGAGAGGGCTAGACAATTCGGTCTGATACTTGATGATATTGCTATAGTCCATATCACTTTTGGAAGAGAATTCCTCCAAGCTGTAGAACTAAAACAGATTGCGCAGTTAGATGCTGAAAAAGCCCGGTTCTTGGTTGAAAAAGCAGAACAGAAGAAGAAAGCGGCAGTGATTTCGGCAGAAGGAGATACGCAACAAGCGATTCTATTGGCTAAGGCGTTTGGCAATGCGGGAGAAGGATTGGTCGAGCTGAGACGTATCGAAGCCGCTGAAGATATAGCTTACCAGCTGTCTAGATCGAAGAATGTGACCTATCTACCCGATGAAGGGGGATTGGTTAATCTTAAGAATTAGAATAGGTAATTTTTTTTTTTTACACTAGCTTTTATTTAACCTGCAGTGTATGTATAGTTCTCGCCAAGCTTCTTGGCCGCCCTGACGTTGGCTACAATGTCTGCGCAGTAGTAAATCTCATACGAAAACAGCACCGCTTCGTGCCTCGCGCATCGGAAAGCCAACTTCAGGGCGGTCCAGAAGTTTGGAGATCACTATATGTATGTAACTGTGTTCGGGTCAAATCTTGCAACTGAATTTTAAAGCGGTTATCCTCCACCGATTAAGACGACGACTAACGCCAACGATCTTGAGGGAACAAAACGCGCACTCGTTTCACACCCGCGCGACACAAAATTTAGTAGTTTTTTGTACTTTCCTTATTATTCTAACCGTCTAACAAATAAACGCGGAATAAAGTTATACCAGGTATAACTAAGGTATACCCATACATTTTCATAGGTTTATACCTGGTATAACTTTATTCTGCGTTTATTTGTAAGAGGGTATGACTTTAAAAAAAAAAGCTTCAGATCAAAATGTAGATAATTATATTGTCTTTGAGATGGTGTCGATTTCATTAAAATACGCCAAGCGGTTTTGGTGTGATTCTCGTGTTTTTGTCCGTTTTAGACATAACTTTGCAAATGAATTACACTATGTTATACGAGTAAAACTGAAAATTTGCTTAGATCAAATTATTAAGAAAATGGTCTAATATAACATATATTTTTTCCAATAAATTACGACTAGCCGTTTAGACGTGATTCTCATTTTAAAATCAGCTACTCAAGGGAATCGGCGCCTTAAGATTAAATTTTGCATACACGTTGAGTTTGGATGACAATGCATGTTTTACAATAATGTGACGCCAACATCAGATTATTGTAAATGAATAGGTTAGGTTAGCGGCCTTCCTATTCATTTCGAACGCGATTGTTAAAAGCGATTGTGGAACACGAATTTTACAAATGGCTAGTGGATTGGAGTATTTAGTTTATATTGGCATAAGATTTCCTGATTTGTTATTAGTTTTATCCGTCTTGTGAGCAGTGGCGGCCCAGTGGTAACAGCCCCGACTTACGTGTCGTGTGGTCAAATCTAGGTTTTTAGGGTTCCGTAGCCAAATGGCAAAAAACGGAACCCTTATAGATTTGTCATGTCTGTCTGTCTGTCCGTCCGTATGTCACAGCCACTTTTTTCCGAAACTATAAGAACTATGCTGTTGAAACTTGGTGAGTAGATGTATTCTGTGAACCGCATTAAGACGGTACCCTGACCAAAAAATCGGCATGAGATATGAGCATTCCTATTGATCTAGCGGCATTGGTGGCGCATGAATTACAGTAGTGAATACGCCCAGATTTTAGAATAAAATCTTTATAAAATCGAATTTTGGTCTTTTGAAAAAAAAAAATCTACAAAAATGTTCGTTATTAAATTGTCTATCCATTAGTGTTAGTACAAAAAATAATTAATTAACACTTTACGAGGAGATGCATAATATCAATAAATATTTATCATTTTTATGTTTTTTTGGAAGGAGATTAGTGAAATATATACAACATTAAAAAAAAAACTAAATCTACCATTTTAGAATCTATATTATGTAGAAATTTAATGTATTTTTATTAGTTGATATTTCTTTTTAAATAACGAGTAGATAGCTCCTAAAAACAGCACAAAAAACGGCTTCCGCGGCGTTTTGCTCGGGGTACCGCCTTAAGATTTTCACTCAAAAATAGAAAAAAAAAACAATAAATTTTGGGGGTCCCCATACTTGAAACTGAAACTAAAACAAAAATTATTCATCATACCCATACGTGTGGGGTATTTATGGATAGGTCTTAAAAAATTATATTGAGGTTTCATATATATTATTTTTCTAAACTGAATAGTTTCAGCGAGAGACACTTCCAAATTGGTAAAATGTGTCCCCCCCTGTAACTTCTAAAATAAGAGAATGATAAAACTAAAAAAAATATATGATGTATATTACCATATAAACTACCACCGAAAATTGCTTTGAACGAGATCTAGTAAGTAGTTTTTTTTAATACGTCATAAGTCGTAAACCGCAATTTACCAAGTACGGAACCCTTCGTGCGCGAGTCCGACTCGCACTTGGCCGGTTTTTCAATATTTACTTTGTGTAAGTTATTACATCACCACTGCTCTGAAAATGGTAAGGAAACATCGTGAGGAAATATGTACTAGAACGGTGTATTCATTCACGAAGACTAGAACCATAAATTCGAAAACATGTGACATCCATCAAACCGCACTGGGCCCGCGTGGTGGATTACGGCCCATTCCCTCTCACAGAGAGGAGTCATGTGACCCAGCAGTGGGAACATTAATAGGCTGAATATGATGCGTATTGTTGCCACAATTCTTCTCAGTAGTTTTTATTGCTTCAAGGTTACACGTAACTTGTATAGGGTACCGTAGTTTCAGTCTAGACTAGTCTTAACTTTTCCTGCGGCTTCACTTCCATTGTCAATTCCGCAGGAATGCTGCGGTATTATCAGGATTAAAATATCTTATGACACTCGGGGATATACTTTTCTGTTAGTGAGAATTTTTGTAACGGGTCAGTCCTTCTAGAGAAAAAAGGTTAAATCAAAAAACCCGACTGCTTCAAAAGCGAACTAAAAAGTCGTAAACAAGGAAAAAATCATGCTGTGCAGTCGGAGGATACATACGCGCGATCTGGCTGACCAAAACCAGATGTATCCTCCTCCTGCACAGCATGATTTTTTCCTTGTCTACGACTTTTTTTGGTTCGCTTTTGAAGCAGTCGGGTTTTTTTGGTTCGCTTTTGAATCAGTCGGGTTTTTTGATTTCTTGATTTATTTTTTTTTATTTATAACTTTTTAGTTAAGTTTTTTTCGAATTAGATACAATTAAACATAGAAGTGTCATATATTTTTGAAATCACCTCTTAAAACCCTTTATTTTGATACCCCACAGAATGGGTTGAGAAGAAAAAAAAAATTTGGTCCGCCACAATATGGCGCCCAAAATCCGCCATCTTTCTATTGTCCAATTTTAAGACGACGACTAACGCCAACGACCTTGAGGGAACAAAATGCGCACTCGTTTCACATCCGCGCGACCCAAAATTTAGTAGTTTTTTGTACTTTTCTTATTATTCTATGACTTAAAAAAAAAGCTTCAGATCAAAATGTAGATAATTAAATTGTCTTTTAGCGGTTTTGTTGTGATTGTCGTGTTTTTGTCCGTTTTAGACATAACTTTACAAATTAATTACACTATGTTTTACGAATAAAACTCAAAATTTGCTCAGATGAAATTATTAAGAAAATGGTCTACTATAACATATATTTTTGCCAATAAATTACGACTAGCCGTTTAGACGTGATTCTCATTTTAACATAAGCTACTCAAGGGAATCGGCGCCTTAATGTAGCCTATGACACTCGCAGGTTTCAGACGAATCGATTGACGTATGAATGATCAAAATCGGCCAACGCGTTTGGTCTCTGGAACGCCATATAGGAACAAACATACATACATACAAACGTACGTAAATACATAGACTGATAAACACATGACCCTCCTTCCGCAGTCGGGTAAAAAAGAAATGTTTCCTCTTAAGATTGCCCTAGTCGATAATTCTTCCATACAAACGTAGTCTGGCGATTACTTCACTGTTTGATGACGGTGTACGCTCAAAATAAAAAATAAAAATTCAATTTCTCATCAGTACAGGGCTACTGTATGGTTAAAGTAAGTTATGAGCGTCGAAAGATCCATATTTCAACATTAACGCATCTTTGGGCGCAAATAAATACCATAAGAAGAAGGAAAGGAAATGTTCGATTTTGGGCCATCTATATGTACACTACATAGATAAATAGGAAAAAAATAGAGGAGTACCATAAAAATACTAATAAATTAATTTGAAAAAGGGTACAGGCGTAAAAAATGATCATTTGATCAATTTTTTACTAAGATAACCCTATTTTTAGGGCAGCCATGACGGTTGTTTTTGACATGACGTTCGACGACTTTGACAGTTTTAAGAAGTGACGTCTTTGAGTCATTCTTTGCTTTGGCTTTGAATTGGATATGTTTCGGCGTTTTTAGTGGTAGTTTTAGTTTTGCAACCCAGTTTGCTACTACGGATATTGATTAATTGATTCATTGTTGCAATTGAACTCGTGTTATTTTTTATAACGCAGATTTTACAATGACACGTCAATCAAATGTCATTGTCAAAATGACATTATTCGCATGCTACTGATCTGATCCACCATGTTTAAATAAATGGTGTGTTGCTATACTTGACAAAGTTAATTAAAATTTACTTTTAAACGAAGAGAAATTAAAGAAAATTAACATTATAAAACGGTTACTATAATATATAACGATTTTAACATAAACTGTACATAGAGCTGGCCCAGGCTCCATACATTTCTGGAACATCTCCTTTAAGAACTGTCACCATACAGGGATAGATTAGTAGATCAACAATGCAAATAAGTTAATTAGAAAATATACTTTTAGACGTTTTTTCATGATATCTAGACTCCCGCAGGTCTGTTTACAAAATTTCTCGCGCTCGTTTTCGTCCTAAATCATCATCCATTTCGATACAAATTTGCAAAAGTGCTAATTCGTACGCGAACTAGCTTCTTACTGCTCATCACAGCATCTATTTCTTTCGCACGTGTTGTTGGATGAGATAGCATGCATTTGAACCCCGCGCACAAAATAGTTCGTGCCGTCGACTAGGGGCACCTTAAACATTCAATTCAAAATCGGGGGTATATCGTGAACGAAATGCTCAAAAATTTTTAAATGTAAATACTCTAAATTGACGGTCAAGGTGGCATAATTAAAGTATTAAATGTCTTATAAATCTCACATAATTATGTTACTTTATCTTTTGATAATGATGCGGTGTACAGTCAAGCCATAAAAGAAGTTTGGTTTTATCCAAAATTGCGATTTAAATCTAAACTATAAATCCTATTTTAACCCCTATATAAGTTTGATGTGTGTTGCTGTTTATCTGTGTGTCTGTCTATGGCATCATAGCTCCTAAACGGTTGAACAAATTTTGATTTAGTTTTTTTTGTTTAAAAGGTGATTTTGTCGAGAGTGTTCTTAGCTATGTTTGAATAAAATCGGTTCAACCTCGCAAGATATCGTGTCATAATTACGCGTCAATAGATTGCCGATCGAAGCGTATCTACTATGTACTAGATAAATTATGTAGCAAGAAAAAAATAGTATCGGGGTTTTTGAAATTTTGAAATTTTACTTGTGCTAGAATAAATATGAATGTCTATATGTTTAGATATTTATTAATCAATCAATCACGCCTCAAAGACTGAACGGATTTGGATGAGATTTGGCACACTTGGTAGATCGTGACGTGACCTGAAAAAGGACAGCGTCTTTATCCTGGTAGCATGTTCTTAAGGGATAACTTTCGACTAACACGCGTTTCGACGAAGCCGCTGGTTAAACCTTCATAAGTTTAATCAAAGCAGCCACGTGTGATATTTCAGCATTACCTTTTCGATGCAGATAATCATTGGCACGGGGTCTCATTGCTAAGAAAAAAAAAATGATTCAAATAAATCTCACTAGATGACGCGACATGTACACACAATTCAATGAATTGTGTGTATAATTAACATTTTCTGGAATTGAACATAAACATTGTATGTTCTTGTTTAATCAACTCTCCTAAGTACAAAATTATGGAATATTGGGCTCGTAATTCACATTTCAAAGATTATTTGAACGGTTCATTTAAAATTGATGCCATAGATGGCGCATTTTTAACTTACTGAGTTATTCAACTCGATTCTTAAAATTGGCATAATAACACATTTTGCGAGCAAAAAATCTGTAACAACGTACAAAAAAATACTATTTAACGAACCTTCACTGTATTTAAAGAAAAAAATATTCACGAACCTAGTAAACTCTTTTACTTGCAAGGCGCTGCTAACACCATCTATTGCCGTGAAACGGGATCGAACGCGATTGATGTACTCACAAAAATAACAAGATTAATCAGATGAAAAACGCTAGTTACGTCGGCACCGTTTCTTTGTATGGGATGAGGTATCTGTATGCAAGTATTATATTATCTGTGTCATTGGTAACCTCTTACATTTAGGTAGACCGGCTGCTAGATTGCTACAGTTGTTATATCTCACGACGGCGGGTTGGTCTTAGTCGTGTGCGTAAACTCTGGAGCGCTCAGTATCACATGAGCACACAGAAACAATGAGCATGACGTGCATCTACTCACATGACTAAGACCAACTCGCCCTCGTCTTGAGATAGAACAGCTGTAGCATGTTCCAGATCCCAAGGGAATAATATTCAACTAACACGCGTTTCGAGGAAGCCGCTGGTTAAACCTTCATAAGTTTAATCAAAGCAGCCACGTGTGATATTTCACCATTAGCTTTTCGATGCAGATAATCATTGGCACGGGGTCTCATTGCTAAGAAAAAAAAATTGATTCAAATAAATCTCACTAGATGACGCGACATGTACACACAATTCAATGAATTGTGTGTATAATTAACATTTTCTGGAATTGAACATAAACATTGTATGTTCTTGTTTAATCAACTCTCCTAAGTACAAAATTATGGAATATTGGGCTCGTAATTCACATTTCAAAGATTATTTGAACGGATCATTTAAAATTGATGCCATAGATGGCGCATTTTTAAATTACTGAGTTATTCAACTCGATTGTTAAAATTGGCATAATAACACATTTTGCGAGCAAAAAAACTGTAACAACGTACAAAAAAATACTATTTAACGAACCTTCACTGTATTTAAAGAAAAAAATATTCACGAACCTAGTAAACTCTTTTACTTGCAAGGCGCTGCTAACACCATCTATTGCCGTGAAACGGGATCGAACGCGATTGATGTACTCACAAAAATAACAAGATTAATCAGATGAAAAACGCTAGTTACGTCGGCACCGTTTCTTTGTATGGGATGAGGCATCTGTATGCTAGTATTATATTATCTGTGTCATTGGTAACCTCTTACATTCAGGTAGACCGCCTGCTAGATTGCTACAGTTGTTTTATCTCACGTCGGCGGGTTGGTCTTAGTCGTGTGCGTAAGCTCAGTATCGCCTGAGCTCACAGAAACAATGTGCATGACGTGCATCTACACACACGACTAAGATCATCCCTCTGTCGTGTGATAGAACAAAACTGTAGCATGATCCCAATCCCAAGGGAATGATATTCAACTAACACGCGTTTCGAGGAAGCCGCTGGTTAAACCTACATAAGTCCAATCAAAGCATGTGATGTTTCAGCATTATGTTTCGGATGCAGACAAACTATGATCTCTTACCATCAGGTAGACCGCCTGCTAGGTGGCTGCTCACTTTTATATCATAAATCACGGCTTTGTCCTGTTCCGTCTTTACCATAGGGGCACAAGGGGCACGTGCCCTGGGCCCCGATTCATTGGGGGCCCCAAATATAATGAGGTAGGATTAAGACGACGACTAACGCCAACGACCTTGAGGGAACAAAACGCGCACTCGTGTCACACCCGCGCGGCCCAAAATGTATTAGTTTTTTGCACTTTCCTTATTATTCTATGACCTTAAAAAAAAAAGCTTCAGATCAAAATGTAGATAATTAAATTGTCTTTGATATGGTGTCGATTTCATTAAAATACGCCCAGCGGTTTTGTTGTGATTTTGTCCGTTTTAGACATAACTTTACAAATTAATTACACTATGTTATACCAATAAAACTCGAAATTTGCTCAGATGAAATTATTAAGAAAATGGTCTAATATAACATATTTTTTTTCCAATAAATTACGACTAGCCGTTTAGACGTGATTCTCATTTTAAAATCAGCGACTCAAGGGAATCGGCGCCTTAAGCCTAGACAGGATCATCATCATCGTCATCATCATTAGCCTTTTGATGTTCTCACTGCTGGAACAGAGGCCTCTTCTCTGTGAGAGAGGGAATTGGCCTTAATCCACCACGCGGGCCCAGTGCGGATTGGTGGATGTCACATGTACATATTCGAATTTTTGGTTCTAGGACAGGATAATTAACGTTATTATGCAGAAAGCACGAAGCATACTAATTCGACTACAAAATGGTTTTCCCATAACTTGGTGTGTCCAGGGGCCCCCGTATGAGTTAAGACGGCCCAGCCTGTGTCCAGGGGCCCCCTTATGGGTTAAGACGGCCCTGCCTGTGTCCTTGAGTGATCGTCAGTTTTGCTAAAGTATCATGTAATAAAAAGCAAGCACTTTTGTCTGACTGTACATAATAGGTGACTCATTAAATTTATTTTTATTTTTGATGTTTTCACAAAAATATAATCCGTCTTATCACTCATTTCGGTGCCAAGTAAACTTAAGATAATAGTCACTGCGTGGTATCTGGAATTTCTCATTCGCACCTCGAAGTCTGCATTATGTTTGTATTGTATACTAGCTGAGCTCCGCGGCTTCGATCGGGAAATCTGAGCTGATCGGCCGGCAACTGGCTACCGACTACCTATCTACCTACCCTACCTACTCACCTGCCCTAACCTATCAACCTACCTACTCTACCCTATCCTACATACCTATCTTCCCTACCCTGTCTACCTACCCTACATACCCTACCCTTATTAAATTTTAGAACACAAAAGCTGCTATTGTGACTTAACTATGATTGTTAGATATATTCTCTAACAGACTTTTTGTAGGTAAATATGAGTAATGTAATCGAATCTAGTACATAAATTTTATGTATCATCAATGTTTTTCTCAGTGCACGTCAAATAATGAATTTTTATAGGCAAAATTTTGCTACTTTGGGTTACATTATTGCAATTTTCATAAGGATATCCATTTTTTTTTAAATAGTTTATATTACTAGCCTATGTTACTCTGGAATAATGTAGCTTTCCATAGGTGAAAGAATATTTGAAATCGGTCCAGCAGTTTTTAAGTTTATTCGTTACATACAAACAAAACTTTCCTCTATCCCCTGGTCTGTCCACCCGACCGAATTGGAAAAAAGCATCCTGTGCGTTATCTGTCCACCCGACCGAATCGGAAAAATACCTGTCAGTACAAGTTTTGACCGAAATACGTCACGGGAAAGGATATTCTCAAAGGATCAGGGTTTAAATCGGTACTTTAATAGACGATAGTATAATATAATATACGTGGGACACTCAGAAAGTTTTGCGAAACTAAAAAAAATTGTTCTATACGTACATATATTTTTATTAAATCTTTTCAAAGTACTTTCCACCAGCCTCTATACAAAGATTCATGCGCCTAAACCAGTTTTCAAAACACTTTTTCCAGTCCGCCGCAGACACCTCGTTTACAGCCTGCTCGAACGCAGCCAGAGCATCTTCCGGCGACGAAAATTGTATCCCTTTGAGCTGATTTTTTATTTTTGGGAATAAAAAGAAGTCACACGGTGCTAGATCAGGGCTGTAAGGAGGGTGACCCAGGAGTTTGACTGGCGTGCTGTCCAGGAAGTCCCTCGTTTTGAGTGCGGTGTGCGCAGGTGCATTGTCGTGGTGGAGCAGTAGCCCGCGGAGCCCTGTGTTTGGTCGCTTGTTGCTTATAACAGAGAAAACTTCTGGCAAACATTTGGTAGTATACCATTCGGCATTAATGCTTCTTTGATCCCGTAAGGGAATTGATACCAAGTGGCCAGTCAAATTAAAAAAGCTAGCGATCAAAATCTTACCCCCGCTTCTAGATCGCTTCACTTTGGTAGGCGTTGGCTCATTTTGAAACACCCAAACAGTCGACTGGCGCTTGGTTTCTGGGTCGTATTGATAAATCCAGGACTCATCACCTGTAACGATGTCGTAAACACGCCGAGACGAGCCTGCTTCAAATTTGTTAAGCATATCACGGCACCATTCCACCCGGGCCTGCTTCTGAGCATCGGTGAGGTTGTGCGGCACCCAGCGTG
The DNA here is from genome assembly GCA_949775005.1 of Orthosia gothica. NCBI lineage: Eukaryota > Metazoa > Arthropoda > Insecta > Lepidoptera > Noctuidae > Orthosia > Orthosia gothica. Next base: position 51,581,393 of record OX459034.1, on the reverse strand, counting down.
ATACTATCCTCCTCACGCGAAGATGGCTGTGTAGAATCTCGTGAACGCTTCCCGATCCAATCTTCAATATGTGTTGAATCTCCTGATATGTAATTCGCCTATTGTCTTGGATTAAATTTTTCACTGCTAGCACGTTTTCTTCGGTAACAGCCGTCAAAGGGCGACCGCTTCTTTCGTCATCCCCCAAAGTTGGTCGACCGCGCTTGAATTCGTTATACCAACGATACACGGTTGCCTTGGAAGGGCCTTCATCCATGAATGCCATTTGAAGTCTATCGTACGATTCATCCGGTTTCAGGCGACACTTGAAATCGTATAAAATCATAGCTCTAAAATGTTCCCGGCGCAGATCCATATTTCAGTGAGACACAATACTTTGAATTAACTCGCAAAAAATGTGGAGGGAAATTTTGAAATTGGAACTTACTTATTTTTACTTATAAATAATCATATTTTCGAAAAACATTATAACTGGCCAGTCTCCCATATATAAAAACTTTTTTTCGCAATACTTTCTGAGGGGCCTGGTATTATATACCAGAGCCCCTAGCACAAGTTTCTGACGTTTTCGTATCGTCATCGTGACATTTTACCAGACGAAAACGTACTCGATGCTGCGACAAGTTATTTTGGCAGCACGAGTTCAAAAAAACGTCTTGCGACAACTCGGAAGTAGTAATTGACTATGGTTTATTAAGGCCGAGAATCCAATAGCGTTTGGATTGGTTTGTAGTAAATGGTGCGTTTTGAAAATAGAAAAAAAAACGATTATCTTTGTTTTAAATAATTTAGAGACTAAAACTGAAAAAATGTTTGTGATAAACACATGTTAAAACATATTTAACATTTTCATTAATTCTTTTTTTTAATAAGTCATTGAAAATTTCAGTTTATTGGGGTATTTATTTATGATAAATTGTTCGGTTTTGAACGGTCCCATACATGACGTATGACAATTGTCACTTAATGTTTGACGGTTTCCTTCAAATTACAAAAATATTAAACCGTTAGCACACTGATGCAAACGCGTCTAGTTGCAAAATTCATGCGACGAGCGAACTCAGTGGTTGCTAAAATTAGGTATTTTGCACGTTTACACCGAAACTTTCAATACCTAATTATACGTAATGTTAAATTCATTTATTAAAGGCAACAAGGCCCAAAGAATAACTTAACCAAAATACATATTATATTCATAGTATTACAAACAATATAAACTTAACAAAATCAAAATACTTTATTTCAACTAAACCATTTAAAGACATTTTTAATAATCAAATAAAAGATGAATCTAGTTGCACATTCGCAAGCCTCAGTAAGTCTCTATGGAGAAGAACGTGCAAGATACTCCACAGACACTCTTTGTCTTCAATGAAGTTCAATTATAAGTAGGTATTTGGTTACAGGAAAAATACATAGATATGTGAGAACGATGTAAAAAAACTTATACCTATGTTAGTAACACAATAAAAACATTTAAACAAACAAACATTTAACGATTACACACAGGCAACCATCTTTGCTTCAGTATTCCAGCTGAATTCAATACAACACAGCCTGTCAGCAATCATGCCTAGAATGCTAGATAAAATAAATATACCTACCTAATTTATTGTTCACCATGATTGTCCACTTAATAGTTCACACTTTACGCATAATAATATTATGTATAATAATATAATTAAATTAATATATGAATAAATAAATTACAAAAATGTATTCATCGGTTGGAGGATCTCATCCATCACTTTTTATGAAGTTTTTATTGCCGCGCGGTTTATATGTACGCATTGCTTCTCGGTGTGAGCAGACCCTAAGGTTTAAACGTCTATTGTTGTTTATTGTCATTTCAAATAATTATTTTAATTTACCAGATTTAGATAAATCTGTTACGTACGACGGTTCTGTGATTTTAGAATTAACAAATCCCAAAAGAACTTGCTTCATAAAGATGAAGTTCACCAAGATTATGAATTGAATTTATTGAATTACTCTCTTTAGAGTAAGTAAGACAAGTAAGTTTATTGCACAGATTTATACAATTATGCAAAATGCGCTTCATCCGCTCAATCCTATGAGGTCTCCTGTAGTAAGAGGCAGGCCTATTGCCGTGCACAGCACACAGAGTGAGACTCTGGGTTGCCACTAAGAAATTCCTAATGGAAAAGTCCAATAACACTGCACGACCGACAATGTTGTATTTAGTTTCAGAATCCTTGTATTTTGTGCTATATCATATTTTTTTACCAACAGGAGATGACGAGTAAAATATTCCTGGTACTAGCCAAAGCCTTTCTAGACACCGCAACAATTTAAGCCAGCATTGCCACTAAGAGAAGACAAGCCATTCCGATCGCTTGCACCACCGTCTACAAGCCTGCTGCCGTGATGTCTTCAAAGCCCACGGCAAGCTATACGTCTCTTTGTGCAATAGTGACATCCAACGAAGGAATTGGGGGAATATTTTATAACTTACGACGTTAAACAGTATCTACACAATATATTTACAACCGTTTTGGTACAAATGCTCATCATGCTATTTCAAGCGTTTGGAGCAGCTATGAGCTATGGTTGGAATCTTACATGCTCTACCAATTCATTATGATGAATAAAAAGTTACAAGAACTTTATATAATACAAAGTTTTGTTCATTAAATCTGTATTTTATTTCATCAATGCACTATGTAGATTCATGATCAGCCATCAGTTTTTACTGTGTTAGAGATTACCTTGTACAAATATAGCAAAAAAATGTTTAGAATAGGAAGTACCTATGTGTTATGTAATTTTGAATGATAGATTGAAGAACGATGATGAGATAGAGATAGATGTAATAAGACAACGTTATGGTTTAAACAAAGATGTATTTACTGAAAATAGTAGGTATGCTGAGATGGTTTGACCATCTTGAGAAGATTGAAATTGCGGAAAAAAAAAAAATATTGAAATTCAAAGCCCAAATTGTGGCCAAAAAACTGGACATCCTAAATAGAGTTTAGCGATACTTCACGCCTGGACAGCTTTTAACCCTATAAGAAGCGCAAGTCCGATCCTGCATGGAGTATTGCAGCCACCTTTGGGATGGCTCAGCAAAGTATCAGCTTGCCGCGCTTGACTCGGTGGAACGCAGAGCCAAGAGGCTCATCAGCGACGTTGAACTGGTGGATGCCAAGCTTAATAGCTTGGCTCATCGCCGCAAGGTTGCCTGCTTGTCGGTCTTCTACAGACTGTACTTCGGTGAGTGTGCTCAAGAGACAAAAGACATCTTGACGCACTGCAAGTTACCATCCTTACCTTGTCGCCATTCCACCAATTCGCACCAATCGCTTCCAAACATCCTTCATAATGCGCACAGCGAATGAATGGAACTCACTACCTGCGTCTGTGTTTCCGAACGCATTCAACCCGAATCTCTTCAAAGCTAGAGTGAACAGGCTTCTTCTGGGTAAGCTCACTCCATCTTAGACTCTGTCTCTGTCACCTCTGACCTAGACTAGAGTCAAGAGCAAACCCATCACAAATAAAAAAAAAAAATTATTTACAACTTTTTAGTTATTTTTCTTTTTAGAATTACTTTTAAACATATAAGTGGTGTATATTTTTGTAATCACCTGTTAAAACCCTTCATTTTGATACCCCACTCGATGGGTTTGGAAGAAAAAAATAAATAAACAGTGGGATACCTACTGTCCCAGGGTGACCGCGGGTACTTACACCACGCAGCCCGGGTACTTACACCACGCAGCCCGGGTACCGTCCCGTCCGCAACAGATCTTTTTGTGATGTTCTTCAGAAAGGCCAACGCGTGCATGTAATAACCAGCGTGCGTGTAGCTGTATGAACGTGAATATAACGTAGCATGTGGCGTTCTGTAATTTCAACCTACTTACCCCCATCCAAAAAAAGCGTTAGTTTATGTATGTATGTTTGGATTAGGAAAATTAGGAAAAACATAGAGTTTCTGTTTATTTAGGTTTTTATTATCACATTTATAGCTTAGTTAGTTACTTAGTCAATTCACGGCTACTTATCTACATGTTAGAAATATAATAAATTCAATTAATATCAACAAGAAGTAGGATTTTTTAATAAAAACAGGCTGAGTGAGCCAACTAGGCTTTCCATGTACGCATACGGAACGATATGACTTAGGATTATATTATATTGTTTTGAAAGAGAGTCCTATTACAGTCCATTCTCTGCATCGATTTCTCGTCCATAAGGATTACTCTGGATTCTGGAACATTGGCTGGCAGGTGGCAATTACGATGAAAGGTATTTATACTAGACCGTTCGTCACGCTGCGAAGGGATTCTATTTCATTTTAGTCCTAGTTTTCTCTTTCCTTGTACATCTGTCTGTGTTTATCATCGACAGACTAGCTAGACTTGTAGAACGCATTACGGTTTTTGCTACATAAAATACTGCAAACTGCAACCATTGCCACAAGATCTGCTGAAGAAGATGTTATATTAATACATTTTAGGTTAGTATTGTGGTTAATAGAGAAGTCAAGAACATTTTAGCCGTCAATGTTGTATATCCCAAATTCTAATCCATATTCCCAAATTATCTTTTTATACCGGTATAAACCGGTTGCATAATATATAGGCATACGTGCATACTAGTATTATATAAGGGATAATCTCTAATTTATAAAGCATATCGCCGTTTTCTTCAATTCATGAATCTTCAAATGAGTCATTATAATTATTGAGCACCGCAAGAAAAACGTAAAGTTGCGGCGAATAACGCGCAAGAGATCATACTCCACCACGGCAGGAAGGCCGCTCTATGTGTGGTTAGCATCAATAACTTAAAGAAATGGTTTATTATAAGAAACTATTACTGTTTGTTCACAAAGAAAATGAAAATGTTACCTACCTCGTTTAACATCTTCTCCTAGCCTATTTATTAAAAAAGGACGTAAGATAATCAATAGACAGCATGCGTTCCCCTTTTCTTCATTATTAAATGGCATAATATTGTAAAAATACCCAAATAAATACGGAAAATGATTTGACGTGAAATGTCTCACCAAGAAAATGTCAGTGAGATAGTTTTCGACGTGCTTTCGTCACACCTTGCGTAAAACTCGATACTACATGTCAAAATGAAAACTTGTGCTACCGATTCCCATACATTTGGAGCGTTAACGCAACGTAAATACGTAAACTCGATACGAAGGCAATTGTCAAAAACTTGTGCTACCGATTTGTTAGTTCCAAATACGGACACATGGCGCTGATTCATTTTGCATACAAAAATTGTCGGAGGCGATACGTTAACGTAGTCGAACCAATTACGCAGAAACTCGTGCTAGGGCCTCAGGCCCCAAAAAACTTTCTGAGTGTCCCACGTATATCAAATATATTACAAGGTAAAACTGGGTAAATCCCTATGAAATCAGATAGCTTATTTTATCACAATTCTAACAACATAAAATTTATACATGGTCCCCATACAAAAGTACCGAGAAATCGGCGTTTTACTGAGACCGGGCGATCGCAAAAAATGGCCCCCGGGAACGTCATCCGACAGCGCCCCGGCGGCCGGCCAACCTGGACAGTTGACCGTCTATATAATATTAAGACGGTACCCTGACCAAAAAATCGGCATGAGATATGAGCATTCCTATTGGTCTAGCGGCACTGGTGGCGCATGAATTACAGTAGTGAATACGCCCAGATTTTAGAATAAAATCTTTATAAAATCGAATTTTGGTCTTTTGAAAAAAATAAATCCACAAAAATGTTCGTTACTAAATTGTCTATCCATTAGTGTTAGTACAAAAAATAATTAATGAATACTTTACGAGGAGATGCATAATATCGATAATTATTTCTCATATTTATGTTTTTTTTGGAAGGAGATTAGTGAAATATATACAACATTTAAAAAAAACTAAATCTACCATTTTAGAATCAATATTATGTAGAAATTTAATGTATTTTTATTAATTGACATTTCTTTTTAAATAACGAGTAGATAGCTCCTAAAAACAGCAGAAAAACGGCTTGAGTGGCGTTTTGCTCGGGGTACCGCCTTAAGTATAGATCATGAAATGGCAGTAGGCTCACCCTCTTTTACACATAACGAAATGTGGTTGAAGTATAAGTACATCTCTGCTAATCCTAATCCTTCCGAGAAAACAGGCGTGATGTTCTGTTATGGTATAAAACAGAAAGAAAAGGGCAGTAAGCTATGCGACATTCATTTTTTTTTGCATTTACTGGTGTAATAAATCCAGCTGAGCTATTTATAAACAATGAAGAATAAAAAACCTATTTACCTGTATGATTTATTGTCGAGGGTGAAATGGCCAACATTTATTACAAGCTTCAAATTACCTTGTTTTCGTATGAGTCCGGCAAATAATAAATTTTCAAGCATTGCCTGGCATCCGGTTAAACTGGAATTTTGTGTCCCTAGACACAGATAATATAATACTAGCATACAGATGCCTCATCCCATATAAAGAAACCGTGCCGACGTAACTAGCGTTTTTCGTCTGATTAAACTGATTATTTTTTGTACATCGATCGCGTTCGGTTCCGTTCCACCGCGATAGGTAGATTGTGTTAGCAGTGACTTGAAAGTACAACGGTTTACTCGGTTCGTAAATATTGTTTTCTTTAAATACAGTGACGCTTTGTTTTATAGTATTTTTCGCACGTTTTTATAGTTTCTTTGCACCAAAATGTGTTACAATGCAAATTTAAACAATCGAGTGGAATGCATCAAACATTTAAAACCGCGCCATCTATTGGCATCAATTTTAAATGATCCGTTCAAATACCTAATCTTTGAAATGTGAATTAAGAGCCCAATATTGCATAATTTTGTGCTTAGGAGAGTTGATTAAACAAGAACATACAATTTTTATGTTCAATGCCAGAAAATGTTAATTTTACACACATTCAATAACAGATCGGTGCATTTCGCGCCATCTAGTGAGATTTATTTGAATTAAATTTTCTTTCTTAGCGGTGAGACCCCGTGCCCTAGGTAACTTTGGCAACAATGAAATAATATGGAACTATGGAGCTGGTCTTATGATGGAGCCGGAAGGTGGCCATTGCACTCCTCAACCAGAAAAGATAGCCACCATCGTGTTTGGGCTCATTGGATGTGTATTGACAAATTATATTACATTTAGTACCTTTCAAATCAAAAGCAAATAAAAAAATACCGGCCAAGTGCGAGTCGGACTCGCGCACTAAGGGTTCCGTACAAATAGCTACATTCACCAAATCAATTTGCCTAGCCTTTTCCCCAACTATATTGGGTCGGCTTCCAGTCTAACCGGATTCAGCTGAGTACCAGTGTTTTACATTTTGACAATGACAGTATGCTCAGAATGTCATTTTGACAATGCCATTTGTTTGACGTGTCATCGTAGATGATATCTGCGTCAATAAAAACAACACTAATTCAATTGCAATAGAGAAGCAATCAATTAATGTCCGTAGTAGTAAAACAATCACTAAAAACTCCGAAACATATCCAATTCAAAGTCAAAGCAAAGAATGACTCAAAGAAGTCACTTCTTAAAACTGTCAAAGTCGTCAGACGTCATGTCAAACACAACCGTCATGGCTGCCCTAAAAATACGGTTATCTAATTAAAAAAACTATAAATGATCAATTTTGTTACTCCTGTACCCTTCTTCAAATTAATTTGTTAGTATTTTTATGGAATTCCCCTATTTTTTTCCTATTTATCTATGTAGTGTACATAGTGATGGCCCAAAATCGAACATCTCCTTTCATGATCCTAGGTCAACGGGAAGTACTGCCCGTTGACCTAGGATCCTTTAGACTAGTACCCCTGTAGATTTAGATTCCCTTGCGAGTGAAAATATGCGTCATTAACGGCTGTATCTCTTGATTGCGTTGACCTAGAACTTTGGCATTTTCACAGCTTGCAAACTTGAGTATACGATAATAATTTCAACTCCGTACCTCCACGCGTTCCCGAGATAAAGGATCTTGACATACAGACGGGCAACAAAGTGATACTATATCCCATTTTATGGGTCCCGTTTTTGCCTTTGAAGTATGGAACCCTAAAAAAAACTTTGTAATTATTAATTCCAGATTGAATTTTCTAACATACCAATGTGTCAGTAATTCAGTATAGTATACGTTATCGAATTAATTAATAATATGGTTATCCTTCCGTCCTTATTCCGGGTGGGTGATAAACCCAGTAGGTAATATTATTATAACTAATTTAGTAATTACTGATAAAACTGTTTTTGTTTCAGGAAAATCCTTATATATTTCCATTTCCT